>JAIOKQ010000008.1:12500000-13750000 GCA_020654165.1 Oryctes rhinoceros | reverse complement strand
TAGTCTGAACACAGAAACAAGTATTTTTCGACCAAATTCGATTTTATTTGTCAACATCGTTTTCTTGTGCGTCTATACACCTTTGCCAGCGGAATTCTACTTTTTTAATTCATCTTATAGTGATCTTTCTACATTCTACTGTTCAGAGCGTTTACGATGTTACCAGAATGAGACATTGAACCTAAGAAACATAAATAGGTCGCTAGGAGACAAATCTATTGAAGTCCACTTCGCGAATGATGTGTAAGGCAATGCTTGAATCAAAGTTTCCATTTTCTTCAAATTCGATCGTTTGCCGGCAATGTCTATGTTTAGCTTATCAAGTGTGCCTTTGTACTTTTCCGTCGTTTTTAAAATGATCCATGGACGCAACTCCAAAAAAAATAATTATTTCTCTAGAAACTATTTTCACGTTTTTCGTAGCCGATTCGCCCTTCGCAGGCCGCCCTTTCAACGGTGCCTTGACTTCAGGAGTGTAAACATGTGTCTGGGTTCAAATGACGTTTTTGGTCGTGAGTGAGCAAGCGGGGCACTCAACCCTTTTTCAGTTGATATATCACAAACAAGACAGTAGTTAAAAATGCGAGGAATACAATGAAATTATTCTAAACAAAGTGACGAATAACACCTGCTAATTCCTCCATCTACCACGTAATGCGTTCGCCTTTACTTATCGCCATAGATATCGGTCTATAGAAGAGACATACTTTAGATTTTAAATCGCAACGTAAAACGTTCCCAACGGCGCATTATCGAGTTTCTATGCACAACACGCTTTAACCTAAATGCACATGAACCGCAATATTCGATACCTGTACTTCGGTGGTGCCAACACATAAAATCCCTGTCATTTCAAATTTATATAGCGCAGTATCTGTATTGAAAATGAACTGGCGAATTTATGTAAGTGTACGAATATATCTCATCTTAGATAAACAGAACAACATTACTCTGTGCTACGAGAACTATCTAAAATCTGAATATACTTCCTATTTGCATTTGTCTCATTAATTTAATCAGTTCGAAAAAGTTTTAATTTTGTTTGTACCCATTAGGTATATTGGTTGTCTAGTAACTTATTCAACTGAATTTATTTCCTAGAGGTTACAAGCTGGAGCGCAGGAAACTTTTTAAAGTTAACTTGAACTAAATGAATACACAAGTTATAAATAAGAATTATATGTATGGCAATGTTACAGATAACGTCTCATCAGTGGCACCCACGCATCTTATCTAGCGCGTTCAATATATTCACCTATACGAAATATATTCACAGAATTTTATTCCAAATCTTTAGGTTTTTGAATCAAATATTTTCAACAAATCAGTTAAAAGTGATACCGCAATTTCATCTAAGCCATGTATTAAAACTGTTTATACTGATTACAAATACAAATTTCACATAAACAAACCTCCGAGACACGTTCATTCCGGCACGATGAAATTAGACAATGGACAAGTAATGCACACGTAGCCTATGTTATCAGCTGTATTTGCCCTAGCACAACAACGGTTTATCGCAAACTAAACATTAATTTTGCACCATTATATTTTAAGTCTCCAAATTCCTATTTATTTCATCTGCGTTTTTAATCCTACATTATATACTACGTTCTGCATTATTTAGCAACGCTGAAACACTAATATCTAACAGTATAGTACGCCACTAATACATGTTCGATAACTACCGTGAACATGTATTCGAACTTAGTCGATCTCTATGTCCAACTAGAATGGAAGATAATCGCTTCCGTGAGTAGTTTAGAGAAAAAAATTAAACTAATTGAAAATGCAGCAATATATATTAGCCTATAGATCTAAACTCTCAGAATTTCAAACTTTCGTAAATACAAAACACTTTAAAGATGTGCTTCTATATGAAGGAACAATAAAAATTGATGACATAGATTTGAGAAATCTTCTAATAATAAGAGCCTTTTCAAAATTCGCGACTAGGAATTGGGACGCGGCCCAACAGTTGCCTAAACCACCAATCTTCCTTTTGTCCTAAATATATGTACCAAAAATTTCTCCGCGTCTGTGCTCTATCAAACGATAATCGATTAGCAATAGAATTTTCTTCGCGGAGAGAGCATACCGAGAACTTTGAAAAGACAATAGTTAAAGGAAAATAAAACGACAACGTACTTAGTCGTTGGGAGAATTCGCTCATAACATGTCGAGATAAATCATTGCATATATACAAATTTGTGCCTGCCAAACTTATCGCGAACTTTCTCGAATCTCTTAGAAGTGAAGACTTGCGCTATCCGGCTGCCTTACATCAGACAGTTCAACCGTCAAAACCGATTTTCGAGGTACTACTTCCGTTCTTAAGAGTGAAACGGAGCATTTCGTGTATCCAACGCGTTCAGCAGTGGAATCAAATGGCACATACAAGTTTAATTACGCGCTAGTGTCGCCATCTCGTGACATATACAGCGTTTCGTGCGAGTCGATGTCGGTTCGGTGGCATCTTTTGTGTCAGAAAAGGAAAGTAATTTAATTTTCCATTGTTTGATTTTAGTGAACTTACCGATGTAAATTAAAACTTTTCCACAATAGATACGGAATAGAGCAAGAGTGAAAGAGAATGCCGGCTGAAGGCACTTGTGTATGCGCTATTAAAATTCGACATCCGCCATCTGCCAATGCGATAGGAAGGGCCGCCCTCTATCTGTCGGCCCGGCGTATTTTGAACCTTTTTATTCGACAGTGGTCTATTTATATTGAAAATTCCATTCCTCTAATTGAAAAGGACAATGGAAAAAGCATCGATTACAGTGTCGTCGTACGACATATATCACCCTGCGGCCAATTTATTGACAGATCTACCGGATTCGGATTGGAATTAGAAATATTGGTCTGCGAGCTATGATTCCGCATTAGGTGCAATTTATTTTCCAACGGTTGAGGTGAATTGAAAATGTGAGGAACGGAAGAGGCTGCATCCCGAGAACGCCCTTGTCGTCTTCAGTTGCTGCAGTCCCTCGTTGGGGAGTTTTTTATTTACTATTAGAAATTGCTTCGAACTTAATTTCTTCTTTTAATCCACTTAATTTCAAATTACACAAAAATGTGTAACTGCAGGTCGCAAAAGTATTAATAGATTAATTCGAATAACAAAGGTACATTTAAATATAAACTCTAGATCTCCAAGTTCAAAAAGGATTAGAAAATTAATTTAAAAAAATTAAAAAATTTTTAAAAGAATGACAATTTTAAAATATTTTTAAAATTTTAAAAATTAAAAAAAAATTACAAATTAAAAAATTTAAAAAAAAATGTAAAAATTAAAAAAGATAATTTAATGAGTAAATTAAGTTAAAGTTGATAACGTTCCGATTTGAATCTCTATCCATTAAAAAAAAATGGGTAGTCAATTGACTTTACTCATTTGCAAGATTTCAGCCAACGAAATTTTAGGTTTGGATATAATCCAACAATAAGCAAGAAATTACGCAAACACATATAGAAGGCAGATCATAGAGAATGCAGAATTTGAAAATTATTGTGGGTTAAGTTTCTGCAAGAACCGCGGTGCTTGATGATAAACAAATTCGACTAACAGTCAATTCTCGATTATCTCATTTTCTTAAAAACAGACAAGAGGATCTTCTGCATTATCAAGTTAGAGGTAATGAAAAATCAAAATTGTCATTAAAACTATACTACGACGGAAATAAATAACTGGTTTTGGCAAGAAAAAACCTTGTTCTATGCCCCATCTAAAAAAGTCGATTCCTCCAGCTCTGCAAAATAGGCGTTTGTTGTTGCAATTACTTCATCGTATGAACAAATATCTTTTTCTGACAAACCATTTTTTCATATTCAGAAATAGGAAATAATCGCTGGGGAGAAATCTAGCAAATGTGGTGTCTCTGCAAGCAATTCGTACCCTAACTCATTCGAATTTTGATGAAACTGAATACGTTTCTTCGCCAAATGAGGACGCTTTTTGGTCATAGCATTGTTGAAGGGATCCAATAAGTTGACATCACGCTCGCCATTAATCATTTTGCCCTTTTAAAAGTAATCAACGTGAATTATAACGCAGATCTTCCGGTTGACCATTATTTGTACTAGTCTTTAACAGAGACGACGCCAGAAATCGTTCGGAATGCGCTTTAACATCGCGCACGTACATGTTTACGGTTGATTGCGAGCAATCGCCGCACCTAAGCCGAAAGCTTGCTTAGATTCAAATGAGCTGTTAAAATGTTATCCACCCAATCAATTAAGATGTCCACAGCATCGACTATCTAATGAATTATTTCTAATGCGGTGACCTCTTTTGAACGACGTAAACTTGTTCATCTCAAAACGTATAGCCCCGTTAAAAATCAAATAACTTTAGGATCGACAACCCAACTCCAGCATCTCCATAAACTTCTTAACTTTTATCTCATCGATCGTTTTCATCAAAAAAGTGAGTGTTTTGTGATTCATACGCAGGGCAGAATAGAAATTATATCGTTATCCGATATTTGCATTATATGACTACAGCAAGAAAACGATTTAAATCAAGGGTTATAGTTATGTGGAATGTGACAAAAATATAGCATTAGTTAAACGACTAGATGCGAACTTCCCAGCGATTGGACTGAAATTATTCGAGGCGTGAGAAAAAAACCTTGTAGTTTTTCCCGTGATGATATACAGCAAGATCTACTAAATAATTGGACGTTTTTTTTAACAATTTTATAAAGCCAAGTGAGCGTTTCCTACACGTCCTATTATTGAGATAAAGACATCTCAAGGCGAGTCCCAAACAATTACGCTACGCACTACGTTTAATAGTTCATGGCAGAGCTAGGTAATTAGAAACAGAAACAAAATTTTAAAAAAACAGGGATGTGGATGCTCCAAACGCGTTATGAAAACTTTCAGTTTTTGAAAGGAGTACTTGCCCAAGAATTTTATCGAAACCTACCCACTGCAACTATCACTGATGAAGATTTAATTTAAAAGTTAAAAATTTGAAAATTATTATCTTTATATTAAAGCGCAATATTATGATTACAAAAATAAGTCGCTTCCATCGAAGTATTGAAACTATTGCAGAATTATTGTTTCCTTTGTTTATTTATTATTAAATGTTGTTACACCTTCTTTGTGTTGTATACTATTCATGTTGCATTAGAAAAAGTTACTATAATGTAGTATATAATAGTTTTGAACATATTAAATTGGAAATTTTAACGTTCATTTTATTCTTGATATACAAATATAGGCTTTGTACATTATTCCCATGGAAATAGTGCAACTTTTCCAGAGTTACCATTTTTCTTTGTTTAATTTAAGAATCATTAAGAGTTCTTATATCTTGATCGTTAAATATATTATTCAAAATATCTTGCATGAAAAAATTTGCTATGGTATAGTTTCGTTTTCATCCTTTAAGTCCTTTAAAATTAATTTTATCTCTTAATGTATGAATGCGGACTTTGATCGTAATTCCCATGCACCCTTTATATATTGAACATCTAATCTAAAGCAAAATCATGTCAAGTTGTTAAATCGCAACTAGTTAGAAACTGTTACACAACGACATCATTTGAAACTAAGTGTGCACAAGTGAGCGTCCATAAAGCAGAAGTCACTCCAATTACAATTTTAAGTACGTAAGCCTTAAGAGTCGCCGAAAATACATGTAGCAATTTTCATATACGTGCAAGCACGTTGATTGTATGATAAGTTACAAAGCCCTTTATAATTAAACCGCGATCGTGGTAAACCCACTCACTACTGTAAACGTATTACTCCGCGGATGAACGACACTTCGTTTCAAAATGACATGGATAGGCGAATAGGGCAAACACTGGAAAACATGTTACAAAAGCGAGCTTGAAGTAGGCAAGCTCTCGCTTGTAGGGAAAAGGGAGACTAAAGCTTAAAGCACAAAAAGGGCAATATACTCATTAGCGTTCATATTGAGTTTCGAAATTGATGATGAGATATGCAGAATCTTTCTAATTGCTCTCAGCTATGTTATTTAATTTAATACGCATAGATATTACTGTAGCAACTCGAGAAACAAGAAGTGATATGGAAAACAAAAGGAACATTTTAATATCTGCCAATTATTTACGAATTCGCTGTTATCGCTGTTTTTTATTATTATTGAATAAGCAAAATAAATGGTGGGCAGGTACATATGTGTTACTATTAATATTTCCTATAAATTTAATATTTTAAACATAATGCTATTGAAGATAACCTAAAGAGGTGCATTAAAGTTGTTTGGTTACATAACAAATTTGTAAATGAAGTAGATAAAACAAATAGGCGGCATCTGACGATATGCAGAGTTTTTTTTTCCAATGCTTAGTGTCTATGGCACTCTCCAAAACTAGCTGAAATAGAGAAGCGAACAACTAAGGCAAAAAACGCAGTTTTATTCGATGAATAAATTCCTTTTGTTTGTATAGAATGCACGACTAACCAGAAATCTCGACAGAGCTGTCCTTTTGTTTTTTTGTTCGGGGCGTATTATTGATGGTAAAAAAGTGTAAAAGAGGAAGAAAGTACAAAAGAGAAAGTTGTAGTAAAAATGTCTATTTCAACTAGAATTTTTGGAATATGACAGAAAAGAGAATGTGTTTTTTGAACGGAAGCCACAGTAATCCATGACCACATAAAAGACGCATCTTTTCCAACAATTCCAATGATATAAATGCTTGACGTAATAATTACATATCAGGTGTAGTTTTTAGCCATCCCGAAGCATTTTCTTCTAAATATTCAATGTTCATATTATTTTTAAAAATGTTTACTTAATGGCTTATATTATCAAATACCGTCATATAAAATATTCAAATTGTGGATCTTTAATACTTTATTCTATACTTCCACGTACTCATTGCACTTACCTCAGCAAGTAACTTAACAATTACTTAACATAGCTTAACATAAGCACAGCACAAAATTAATATAGACTTGTGGAGAGGTAACTTTATATAAGAAAACGAAAACATCTGTCGAGTTTATTTTCTTCGGCAAATCAAATAGATTTCCGCTGTTTCCTCGGATGACCACATCACTCCTGGACAAGGGCATCATCCCTGGCCGGACGTCCCTCGACGTGTTAAAAATCCGGACATGCCTGGAAAAATCCGGATGTATGGAAGGAGCGAAATTTCGCAAATACTTCGCATTATATCAATTATCTCAAAAAAATAGTAAGTAGGCAGAAGGAGTATTTTCTATTTGAAACTTTTTCTTTAAATTATTCAGAAAAGGTGTTATCCACCACACAGGCATTAAATGGACACTCTGTCCCAAAGTATTTTTCTAAGCAATGCTGACAATATTTATGTTGTAATAATTTTTTGCTGATAACCTAAAATCGTAATTCCTAAATGGTGGGTTCCAATAATTAAAAAAAAAAAAACAGCTGTGTTTAAAATTGAATCAGTGATATTTACTTTTATCACGTTTATACGTCAGAACTAACACGTCAATGCAATACACATAGAAGCAAATCACGATTGCTTTATCTTATCAGATCAACCCGTTTGTTCAGAGAAGTAAAAGGATTACCGATAGAGATTTGGATCTACCTTGAGAATACGAGAGAGCACAACTAATATTGTTGACAATCTCAACATCTTCGACTAAACGTTAGGATATTCCACAATCCTGATAATATTCAATCTGGTGTACACTTCTTTCTGAAACGAGCTCTACTATGTTCGGCATTCTCAGCGATTAACAGTGGAGAAAATCCCGGTTAACAATGCAAATGCAATGCAATCAGTAACGCAAGGAACTTTTGTGGTGAATTCACGAATTGTTTAAATATAAGATATACAATTCGCAGTATTACCTACATTCCGTAGTGTTGCAAAATTGTGTGTGAGTTCATATATAGTGGTAATTGAGCCGAATATTACGAAACGAAATCAGTTAACAATAGGCGCAATCGAACAACAATTCTTAATGGGTTCAAATTCCACGGACTTGGATAGATTGTAAAACCGTATAAAGTCTCTTGAGTTCATAACCTACACCTAACGTTATGAAAGAGCGCATTGAATAGCAAACGCATGCATGCATGTACACTACCGTCCATATGAGTTCGGACACGCAAATAAACAGAAAAAACGAGAAAATATTGATACTCATTTTTCCAAAACTTAAAATTTTTATTGCATTTCCTTAACAGTGATTAAAATTAAAATTTAAAAGTCAAAGAAAGAAAAATAATTCTAAGCGAGAAATAAAAATAACTTCTTAAACACTCTGTTAATTAAAGAAACTCCCTTTTGGGCGTAGAACAACTTTCACAACCCAACGCACCCGCTCCAATAGCTTTCCGGCTATTTGAGCTGTTTGGGGTCATCGTCCTGCAGGGATACAAAATTTTCGCCGATTAAACGTTACCCCGATGGTATTGCATTTTCTTGTCGTATTTCTGGATAACCCTCTTTTCGCAAAATACCTTCGATTCATTTCAAGTATCCTGTATTGGCTTCTTCTTTACTTAACAGTTGGCACTACGCAATCCTGCAAAATGTTTTCGCCGTTCGCTCTTACAAAGACGCGTCTTGATTGCTCGAACATCTTAAACTATGACTCATCTGTCCATGGCACCCTTTTCCAATCATCCGCTGACCAACTTCTATGTGTTTCTGCGCGCTGTAATCGTTTTTGCCTGCTTCCCCGTCGAAGTAGGATTTTTCAGTTGCACTACGGCCGTGAGGATTTACAGCTTTTAATCTTCTTTTCATTGTAATAACAGAAATTTTTCTTGCACGGTCGCGATTCATTTCGACGGCGATTTCTGGTGCTGCGAGTCTCCTATTTCGCTTGCTCAGGAATTTTGTACGCTCATCGCCGTCATGCGTTGTTATTCTGTTACGCCATGAACGTGCCCGCCTATCTCTTAAACTGCCCGTACGTTGATGTTTCCGAATGATATATCACTAACAGTCGATTTATTGACGTGCATTTTTTCGGAAATTTGACGCACTGAATAACCTTCTTGATGAGAAGCAACAATTACTAAACGCTTTTCTAAACGTGTCGGTTTTCATCTGGGCATTTTAATCAGGTTCACAGAAAGATACGCTCTCAACACTAACCTAGGCACAAGCAGGTTAATTTAGAAATTAAAGCATTCATCAGTACACAATAAACTTTCGGGTGGCCTGCTCCCATCCCAAAGAGTATTGTAAATTTATTAGCTGCAATATTGTCCCAAAAATAATCCTATTTGTGGCTATAAGGATTATTCTAAAAATATCCATATTAGGTCGTAAAATATGATAAGTTTTTATAATCGTTCTTTAATCGATATTCTTAGTAGTTGATGTATACAATTAGTTATAAACTTCATAAAGAATCTAATATAAATATGTTATTTATATATAAACGCAATTATATTATCTTTTAATAGAGTTTGAAATATTTTACCGGGTGTCCGAACTAATATGGACGGTAGTGTATACACATTTTTTTATACGACACAATCTATTTATACAATGCAATAACGGTACAAGTATTATACCCAATACGAATTCAACAGTACCGATACAAAATGAACACAATATTAAACACGTGAAAACACGGTAATTGAGGAAGTCGCGAGTGTTCAGTTCCAGTCGATTGTTCAGCTCATTCCAATGGTTGCTGGTCATTTATGTAAATTTTCACACGGAGAAGGAAAGTCGTGTACTTTTTCGCAATCGGCGAAATACCATTAGTCCACCAGCGTTGCTCGTGAAATATGCATTGTATTGTTCGCACGGTACACTCGTAAATTAATATTTAACAAATGCATGAATCAAGCTGCAGGTATGCATTATTTATGCCAGAATAAATTCTCCGTATATAACCTATATACCTGCTATGTTAGTGACCTACTACATTAGCATAATATGTTGTAATGAAATACATTAATCTTGGGAACGTAATGTGTGGAGATAGATATAAACGTTGAAGTAGAAGGCTTTATTTTATGTTCGCCTCTACAATATAGCTATTCTCAACAAAGCAATGCGAAATGCGTAAGTAATTTCCTAAACCGCATACGCAAGGCGATATTAGCGAGGAAATTTGCATTCAATAACGCATGCAATCATGTATTTCCTCTTGTAACATCTACAAGGAAAGGTTATATGGATTTTCATAATAACAACCATCAGTAATCAAACTGGTCTTGCTTGAAAAATACTCTCTATTTCAATTCAATAACAAATTACAATCGCAACCTTCCTAGTTATACAAAATGCGCTGCGAAAGGTTCATTTATTCGTAAAGGATAAGTAATAGAGATTCTTAAAAAATGAGCCTGGTTTTATCTGAAAATAGCAGCATATTTGAAAAAATATACACTATGCCTTTTTACAGATCTACATAATCTGTACTTATAGAGGTAAAATACATGTCAACTTAAACTAGATTACTATTTCTGATATAATGTCAAAAGCCAATCCCTTGTAAATGAAAACGTAATTTGTAAGCATCATACAGGGTGCAGGTCGGGTCGTATGCTAGATAGAAAATTGATGTTTTGGATATATAATGCAATGATAATTGTGCATCTTTAAAAAATATATCCCGATGTATATATTGGATGGTTTATAAGAAAATCTCATTTCTTAATCGAATGCCTGCATTTTTTTTACTTTATCGATGATCCCTAACTGTATTCCATTCATCCCATGATTATAGGATCAACTTGTTTTGTGATTTTCGTATTAGATCTATTTCCGTTAAATTGAAAAAAAAAAATTCCAAAGAAAACAGTCCTACGTCCAAACGCCCTCAAATGCAATAAAATTGATTGTGTGGATTAATCGAGATTGGGTGATGATCTCAGGAATTGTTTTTTGTTTTTTTTAATATAACTGGATGTATACAGTTAGTCGTCAAGAGTGTATGGACTTTGCCAATTTCAAAAAGATTTTTCTCGACTTTGTTAAGCGGAGCAGCTTAACAAAGCAGACTAGAAATGATGCAAAATTACATACTGCATGAATCTATGCTGGGTTTCCAGAATAGCCAAAATGCTAAAGTTATTATTGTATACCAAGAAGATTGTCAAGTTAAGAAAAAGCAAACAAATCGCAAATTGTGAAAGTACGAAAAACACAAAGAATTCGCATTTGCATTACATAATTGAATATGTCGCATACTTCTGTAAGGCTCAACCGGCCAAAAAAAATTTTCCATGGACCAAAAAAAGAGTTGTGCTGTTCTAAGTAAAATGAGACGTGTTGAATACTTCATGAAACTCGACCATCAGTGAGGAGAATTTTGTTAATCCAAGAATTTTAAATTAAGCGAGATAGAAATGAGCGGATAGTGCAAGTGGCAAGAAAAACGGCAAAAATTGACATAATAGAAAGTATTACTACATGCTACTTGACAGCATGTTTGAATTTTTATCCGCGCATTGAAATTACAATATCTGGGCTATATTTATGTGTAATTTTCATTTTTACTTCTTAGATACTAATAATAAAACAAAAGCGCATGCTACTGCATTTTGAAACTTTTATTTCAACTCTCTCACAAGACATACATTATCACACTCTTCTGCCTCCTCAAAACACATTCGTTACCGCCTCATTTTGTTTTATACGCAATACACAGTAACACAATTAGCGTTCTAATCCATATTGTTAAGATGGAAGCATAAATTTATTAGGTATGAGCATTTGCGTGTTTCTTAAAACTTCGTGTTATGCAAGAAAAGCAATCTGGAATAAAATAACGTACTTATTCCAGGAAATTAACATAAATAGAGCTTATGTTTTCCTAAATATGAGCCTGGTAGCAGAATAAGAATTCTGGGCTGCATTCGTAACAGAAGGATTCTTGTTAGGCTGCATATAGAATGTCATAATATAAAAAAGGCGCAATTATTCTGTATTACATATTTGTCATATTTAATAAAGCAGACTATAAACTATAACAATATTGCTTGAACCACTTAACATGAGAATGCCTTCCTAAGAAGCTGGTAAGAAAGAAATAATAAGTTGGTAGACTAATTGTAAGTGCAACTTCCAAAGTGTCAGTAATGTCGATTTATTAAATTTAAGATGAATTACTAAAACGGGTGACTTCAACTTTAAGATGAAACGAAATTAAAAGCACACATATGATATCCCTAAACATTCAGGAACTGACCTGACCATCAATGACATCACGCAGACGATGCTGTCATTTATCATCAATTAGCACGAAAGAATGCTCACACGTCTAAAACCTAAACTATAAACTAGCACTCAAGATCAGTCCTAGTAATTGCGTAGAAGTCCAACTTTTAAACAAATTAGTGATACACTATCGAACATCTCAGTAGATGGTACTTGTTTGGAATAGTAGAAATAGGTCGTTAATGCGTTACCAACCACTAGGGAGGAGGATTCTCGTGTACATTAACAATACGACAGATCACCACATACGGCATACTAGTCTAGTGTGCAATCAACAGCTAAAGATCACCTGGAAGCACCAGAAGTTCAAGATAGTTAAGAATCATCGCCAGGGCACCGTGGCATGTTCGCAACGCAAAACTAATAGCGGGAATACAGAAGAAGCATGGCAAAAGGAGAGCTCCGGCCATTTCATGGTCAAGCGTTAATACGTATTGAGAGAATAACGACAGCATCTATGTATTTAACTGGATCATTCAACGAGTTACCGAGACGAACATTTCGACCTCACCGTTGATGCTTAGCGTAGTAGTAAAAAAACGTGCGAAAGAAATCCCCACCGACCAGACTAGGTACAGAACTCAAGAGAGCCACTTTCACTTTGATTATTCGCAATTATAAACCAACCGCATGAACCGGGAGTTAAGCCCGCGCTATTGGGACCAAAGGGTAAGTCTATCCTAATTCTGTATTTCCTTCGTACAGATTAGCCTGCGTATTTGAACTTCAATAAATAAAATCTTAAAGCAATGGTTGGAAAGGTCTTTGGACAAAAATTCTTTTGTCGTGGTATTGTTTTGGTTTCTACTTAAAGGAATCTATTGAGCAGCTCTACTCAAGTACCAAAATGGAAGCTTGAATAGGGTATACTTATTTCAATATTTTAGAAATTAACGTTGAAGAATGACTGTAATTGCTATATTGGACAAACCGCGAACAACAACAAAAAAAATGTGAAATTATGGTTGCACTAAAGCAATGACCAAACCAAAATTTTCATATAACCCCTTCGACTTATTTTATTTTTTAAGAAAACTGTGGGCACATCATAAGTATCTCTATCTCTCAGCTCTTCACATACTGCTTCTAATAAAGAGTAGAACAAACGGTGAATAAGTAATAAGACCATTACCATTCGTACAAGTCAATGTAAGACACAAGAATTCAATTAACGCCTACGAATACACTGAACCTAAAACATACGGAGAAAAGTACATGAATATTTGATGGGGAGTTCGTTGCTATACACGATAACGTGACAATCTTCTTAATTTTCTGTAATATTTTATCACATGATTGCTATTAACTCGTGCTAACTTTAGGACTATAAATAAAGCTCAGAATGCGAAGATATAAACACGACCGAACACAATCAGGTTACCTTCCTTTCTAATTACATTCAATTTACTAAAATAGCTGTCCCCGTAGTAGCAAAAATGTTATAATTAGAAACACGCACAATAAATGTTACGACCACATTGTTTGCTGATGGTTGAGATAGTATGGAAATAACGGTCGCCTACAGATTTATACTTTAGTCTTATCCTATGTAGTATTGCATCACAATACACGGAAGTTAAATGCAATACTTCTCAAGTAATTCTTAATTAATTCAGAGAATTTATATATTAAGCACAATTTAATAAAAATATGGAATTTATGAAAATTAAGTTGTTTTAACTGGATTAATTTTAAGAGAATATCCTTTCTAATTACTTATTAATTATAATTAATAAATTATAATTAATTAATTCGAAAAATAGTTTCTGTTAGTGCACTACATTCCATATCGTAACTACCGGATCTCTCCTATTCCCAGATCAAAACACTGTCAAAACAAAGATACCAAAAACTAAAGGCCCCGACACACTCTACAACACACAAATTGTTTAATTGATTTACAACGGCCTCTCAAAAATTCCTGGATTTTCAAATTCGTCATACAATTCGTGATGATGTAGCGCTATAATGTTTGCTATACTGCCGAGCAGTCTATGATAATATAGAGAGACCAAAAGTTATACGAAGCAATGAAAGAAGATACAATAGAGCACAAATCGAATAATAACCACAATAAATTCATCACATTCAAATATCTACGATGGTATAGTATGTGCATAATAGCTATCGCAGCAGGTGGAATTACTTGCAAAGGGTCTAATGTTTAGATTTAAAATTTGGAGGACTTAAATCGTCAATAAAATCGCAACCTTTTATATACGAAGATACTGAAAAGCTGAAAAACTTCCAACCTAACATATTTCTCAGCATGATTTCCTTTCATTATTATTTTCCGTTTTGTTTCCGCATGTTGTCACATTTTTGGCAAATTCCAACTTTTCTTGTACTTTGCGTAATTATAAAATAAACGCCTTTGCGAGAAACAAATAATCCACCGATTAAAAAATAAAAAAAGAGCAACATCCCGCTAACGACTACTGTACAACACAATTGAATCATCTCAGAAGATGTGTCTTTATAAAGAGACTAACACGAAGAAATATTAAACATAAACACCTAATTTGTATACTAAGTTGTTCTGTAGTAAAGTATTTCGTAGTATTTTTTCTTGTAAGTTTATCAAATAAGGCAACAATACATAGTTATTTGCTTCGTGCGGAAGCACCATTGTTTCGCATTTTCTAAGAGTTAAGCTAAAAATAAACCATGAGCAGCTATACACAGCCCAGTGCAGTCGATAATACACGGACACGGTCAAAATCACAACCAAGCTTCGAAGTAATGCCAAGGAAGAAGTAAATATTGTACCTTCTACACTATTTCCACAAATTGTATAAACTAATAAGAACTAATAAACATTATATTAATACTGGAAATTGTGATTCAAATATTTTAATATAATAATAGGCCTACGAAACAAGTCCAAAAATTGTTGATAAAAATAAATAAATTTCGGATAAATTCTATCAAGAAGCTAGTCAGATTAACATAACCACTGAAACCAGCAACAGCATGTAAAATCTACACATACAAGAGGGATAGTAGTGTTACATTCTAAGGTATTTTAATGCAATAATTAATAAATTAATTCATAACCATTTTTTAATCATTTATACAATGTTGTATGTCACACGACACACCGCAGATATCGGCCCATTCCAGAATATATGTTTCGGAAAGCCACAAATTTGCGAAACTTGTTCCAATTTATTAAATACATATCTTCTATAGGATGCCAATTCAATATTTGCCATATCGACTCACAGTTCTTGCTGTTAAACATCCCCCACTACCTACGCTAAAGCGCCATTGGAAATCCTCTCCTTCGTGCATTAATTTTAAACACATTACCCAGTAGCTTAGTTCCTGTATTACGTAGTACATGCATAACTTTTTAATATATGCTCCTTAAATACCCATCTTAGATGCTTTTGCCGTAGCTAGAAAAAGGCCATAGTGTAGGTCAATTAAAAATGTGAAATTGCGTTCACATTTCAGAAAGCAGCCCGGCGAAGATGCCTCGAGCAAGCCAACGCCTATCGGCTTTTGATCGCACACCATAGGTGTCTGATGGTGTTTGCCTGACGATAAACTAGCCTACTTTGCGTCTTCTGCTAAAATGCCTCGAAATACTTCGCGCATATGCCTAGCTATTCGTTCGACAAAGGCCGAAGCAAATTGTTCGCGAAGTCTTCTCAAACTAATAATACCAAATTATGGGATTATGGCAATTATGTGTTGTGCTTTCACTGCTAAAGCAAAAAAAAAAAGAAAGACAAAAGAAGCTTCCGAAAATGCAACACTAACAATATCATTAGTGATTGGTTAAATAATTAGAAAGTTATCAATTACATCAATTTTTCAAAGTAACTCCACGGAAGTGAATTTGCGTATGGGATGGAAAACATGCTTTCCTGCTTTTTTAGAGAACACCTAACAACAGGCAAATGTAAAGATTAGTATTTAAAATAGAGAACAAGACATATTTTTCAAATATTTTCGTACTTAACCTAGGACATCGGTACACATTGTACAAGATTTTTCATAATTGAAAAGTGCAAGCACCTTTTAACTCTTACTAGAAAGAATAAAAAAAAGACAAATATATCTGCATACACCTAAGTAGAGGTGACAAAGGCAGCGACTAGATAGACTCGTGTCTATTCGTCTCCTGAGAATGGATTCGTGTTGCCTACTGGTGTCGTTCCCAAGAGTCAACAAAACACGAGTTTGTCTAGTCTCTGCAATAAAGTAATAACTTCGTCCGCCTTTGTCCTCTCTATACCTATAAGTTAATCAAATTGCTAAGAAAATAAATAATTTCTCATTCATTGTACTTATGTAGATCTAAAAATACTCAATGAAGAATATGTCCATTTTTTATTCAATCTATAGCAGAGTTCACAAAAGTTTCAGAGCCATATTTTAGCTACCTTTAGTAACAAAATATAGTATTTACCTTATTTTGAATTACTTACATTAAAGACACTGTTGTTTGTGCAATTTAATCTGCTTTGTAATTTTAACATCAAGAATATCGAAAGCGATGTGTACTTAATTTGATTCACCATGTATGTAATAAGATATATTAGTCTATCTTCATTAATTTAAGTAATAAATACAATTACAGCATATTAATTTTACCGCAGATTGAAGACTTTTAAAGAGCAATTACCCAATGAATATGAATGTTTCGTGGCAAAATGTTGTAAGAGAAGTTCGGAAAACAATTAACATTTGGCGTACTACAATACGATTAGAGAAAATATAATGGGAACATCCACAAGAGCACGAAAGTCCCCAATATAGATTTGCTGATGAGATAAATTATGGAGGCCAACAAAAAAAGTTAATCTTTCGATGGCGAAAGATGAAGGAAGGAACTGAATTTTCATTTATCCGACAATTGTAACTTTTATGTCGCGATACACAAGAGTTGTGGTGAAAATTAGTTTTACAGAAAATGCACTATCAAGAGCATAAATAGCCTACTTGCATTAATTTGTAGATGTTAAATCCTTTCCTTGGGCAGCAAAATGGTTGCACCAAACACCACTGCTTCATCTGTATGTAGAATAGTAGAGCAAAGCAGGATTAGTGAACAAAATAGAAATGGCCACTTGGAGAAGAATTAACTGTAGGTAAAGCGAATATCACAAACGAATCTTCGCTTGACAACGATATAATCATATCGTCAAATCAAATTTTTGGAGAAATGGAACGCTGTAGTGTTTGGTGGTCTTCAAATTTACAAGCTCATTAACGACTTGAATTTCCCAAAGCGATGACTGATGATGAAGCTCCGCTTGGTGCTCTTTTATTACTGTGCTTAAGAACTTCTTGGACAACCATAAGGCAGAACATTATGAAGAAGTACGAAACATGCTGGTTAGTTTTAAGATGATGGAACAATTTGGAAAATTAAATTATTCCCATAAAAATCGACCAGTGTATATGTTTCTAAAATGTTGGCGTACTCCAATAAATACAAAACCCATCCTATGAGAATGACGCAAAAATAAGAACAAAAAGCAGATATCATGGACATGCGACGGTCCTTTGGTTTTCAACAGAGGTACAGATTTCATAGTAGTCTACCACATGGGTTATTACCACGTCGAACGATATAAACATTACATTGAAAAACGAGTCAGCAAACATATGCTCCCACTAATTAGATTCAAATAAAAACTTAAAACCAACATTTTCCCGATGTCCACTCAGCGCATAGCGAGCGTGTTTGCATACAGATTTAGACAACGTTTAATCCTCCGACTTCGACATTCACTAGCCATTAATACGAATGCAAAACAAATAAAAAAAGAATAAATTTAAGCGATATGATAAAGCTGCGAATACAGCATTAAGTGCAATATATAACCTACCAAATATGGTAAGCACATATTGCAATCGTATACCCGACAACAGGTCTTAACAGCAGCGGTTTCATGTAACACAGACGGGTTGTGAATTAGGAGAACTTACTGATAATTTACTCCGGTATGTGTCAATAGAGACATACGTTTAGAGACTGATTTTAAAAATTAAATCTAGAGAAACAGGTTTAGAAACATAGGCGCTGAGGGATATATTGCGTAAGATACAAAGGCGCCATTCAAATTTGAAGATTGTTTATACATAGTTTCACCGATTTTGTACGGGCTTACATTCATAGCGTGTGGGATAATAAGAAATATGTATGTAAGATTTTAGAGATGACACAATTCCCGCTTGCATTACTCACATACGAGATTGTATTACGCGATGATGGCACTAAGGTTTGTTTAAGTTCCGCCTTAACAAATATTTATACAACTGCAGGCATTTTTTTATGTAAGGAGATATAAGAAAAAAAAATGTTAATTTCTCTAACAATATTAGAAATTATACCAGGTTGTTCAGAAACATAACGAGCTCGTTTCGATCAATCCTTGCGAGTAGCTTTAAATTTTAAATAATCCGTTACGACCTCCTTAAAGACTATATTAACACAAACAAGACAATCTTTTTGCAAAGCCCTTGTTAGAGTTATGAGAATTGTAAACAAATACAACAATGACAGTATCTAGTCGCATAATTCAAACCGATAAATTATTTCTAACGAAATGTGTTGCGCAGATGTTGTTCGAATTTGAATATAACATTTCTACAAGCGCTGTTTGATGTACGTTTGTACAGCTGTTCAAGATCACATGGGAAAAAACAATAACAAAATAGCTGCACATAACCAACAAACAAGTATGTTACCTGAACTGTTTTTCGGCGTTATTCGGTATATCCGAGTACGTTGTCAAGGTTAAATAAACACTTCGCACGTCACAAACGAGTCGTTCATACAAAAAACACTAAATTAATTTAAAATACGGCATTATTTTCGAAATAGACGCACGAAACGTTCGCGTATAGAAACAACGGTCGGCCATATGCACATGTTAGGTAGATTGGTGAGGGCGACATCTACTGGATAGAGGTTGTTCCGGAGCGATCGGCAGATCGCATCACCGGGAAGATAGCGATAGGGTAGAAACAATTGATTTGACCTATTCTTGGCGCCATTATATGCCTATGTTTAGATGGTTTTAACAACCGTATCCGTATTTAAGATATTTATAATAATAATTAGAAGAGTTTGTTGGGAATATTGAAGATACTTAAAAAAAAGATAAATTGATCTAGATAATAGAGATAATACAGATAAAATTTTAAATCAATATTGGTACTTTACAATACAACATAAATGTACATAATTAATAAATAATATCAATGACAAAGATTTATAGAAGAAATGTCTTGTTTAATTTTAAATGGGTTGCTCAATCCGACAGATTTGTCTTCTGAAGATCGTTGTGATGCCATTACCTTTTATTCCTATTCATTAGAAGTTAAAATTAAAAAAATATGCATATAAACAACAATAACTTAACATTTGTACGCCATAAATAACAGCAAAGGAAATAATATATCCTCCAAAAAAATGGGATTTCGGAAGGCCCTCAAAATAAGCATCCGTTTGAATGATGACTTCTTCGTTCGACATGAACTGACGCCCGCCGAGCCATGTTTTCAATTTTGAAAATCAAAGGAAGTCTCTGGTGACCAAATCCGGTGAATATGGCAGATGTTGGTACTAATTCGAACTTTAATCCCATAATTTTGGGCATTGAAACTCGATGAAAGATGGTCTCTTGCTTTTTCAAATGACAACTCATCGTACTTTTCAGTTATTGTTTACCCTTCTTTAAAGTAATCAGTATATAGGGTTTCGCGTGCACCCCAAAAAATCGAGAACATCACGTTGCTAACTGATTTCGCCATCTTCGCCTTCTTCGGATGATTCATCAGGATTCCGACGATACAGCGTCAATCAGAATCGACCATACGATTGCATTTAATCTCCCCAGAGAGCAAACGCAGCACCCATCTTGCCGAGATTCTTGTCAAATTCAATTTTTCGTACAAAATTGAAAACACTGTACATCGCGGTATGCTCCTGACCGTAACTATTTCACGCACTTTGATTCGTTAACCATTCAAGAACATATCGTGGAGCATTTCAGGAATAGTTACTTCTACTGAACGTTCAGAAAGATGCGCATCTTTTGTGGATGTATGACCACAGGAGAAGATGTGCCGTGAACTTTATCCATCTCAGCTTAGATGTCTTGCGGTGTTAATCCTTTTAAATGCAAATTTTTTAATCATCCCTCAAAGCTCTTTTTTTTTCCTTAATTTGTATAACCAAAAAATAATGTGGCGAATGATGATGCAGAATCCCTGAAAACAACGTCCATCACGGCTTTAATTTGCATAAACGGATTGCCTTTCAGATACAGGAATTTAATGACAACTTTATATTAAATTTTACCGATTTCAGGTTCGACTAATAGAGACAATTGTTAAATAACAGTTCAGTATCGAACAAGGCCAAAATTTCCAAAAGTACTTTTTCAAACTTGCCACTACTATCGCCTACTATGCAATGCAGTAACTGTATAAAGCAGCACAATCTTTTCTTAAGCTTTCAAAATTCGCCGATAATTTTCTTTACTACAAACAAGATATTTCTTATATGGACTAACTCATCTACTTATTAGTAAGTTTACTAATTATTAAGTTATCGCTAATATTATGTGATGAAATAAGTAATGAAACATCTGCACAATCCTTCACGCATGTACATACTTAAATAACAGATAACATCTATCTAAAGGCTTAGATTAACTTTTAAGTTTCTTATCAGCGCTTGTCTTCTAATGGACTTCCAAGCTCCAGATAAGATAATTGTATTTGGCAATATCCGTAACTAGATGCCTTTAGATTAAATATTTAACATTTTACTTTGTTGTCACAAATGTGAAGGTAATGTTTCTGTAGAAACGTATATTAAATAATTCTGTATAAGATAAACGAGATTAAAGAAGTACACAGAAAGGTAAATAGCGCAGGTCAAGATTATTTGTAATCGTAGGATTCCGTCTGATTAGATTTTGCTAATTATATGTAAAATTGCTCAGCAATTCCATTAGGTCGGGTATTAAGTTGTCTTGTTAATCCAACCGTTGAAACGTCGCTCTTGTTAAATACTTGTCATCGTAATGTGTATAAAACATAAACTTGCATATAAGCAAATTTCCTTGAATTATGGCGGAACATCTGGCTTACCTAGTAGTTAACGTTTATGAACTTATGAATAGTCATTTAACGTGCGATGGCTTCCGTATTCTGACAAAGTTTGATGTCTTCATCAATTACTTCGCTTACTTTAAGAGCACATAAGAAGCTTTGAGGATTCATATTAAATGTCGCTACTAATGGACGTAAGTGTGAAATTTTTCGAAGTGACAAAGTACGCAAGTCAATGGCGTTAATCATATTAAAAGTGCTTATATAAAATGTTTCGAATTTTGTTTGAAAGCTTCTCTGATATAATATAATTTTATTGAAAATGAAACTTTGAAGGCCGGATTAAAAGAAATAAAGGAGTAAATTTAATTAAATCACATTTTTATGCAGACATTATACCATTACGAAGATAAGGTAAGCAAACTCCTACGACTTTAGACGATTGAAGTCTTGATTTTTAAAAAGGATTATCAAACATACTTGCTAAAATTACATGAAGACTAAATGGCGTGAGACATTGAACTATACTACTCCTTCAATCATCAGCACTGGGTTAATCATCAGTAAAAGTTGCTGTCACCGCCATCGCAATAAGACTCACAATGGATGATTACCAAAAAAATGACGATCGTGGTGTATGGTAGTATGCTTAACATTCGAAAGTTTGGAAGAGACTTCGTGAACAATAAAAAATATTCACGATAAGGATCTGAATATAATAGCGGCAAAATTTAACTTTCTTATTTTGTTAAGAATGTAGAACAAATTCCCAACAATGATGTACTGAACAATTCTATTGGAAAAACAAAAGACATAATTTTTTATTTCGTCTTTATCAACACGTACGATTGTTTTTAACGATGCCGTTATTGAATGCCGTTATTGGAAAAATTGTGTTACAGGTACTTCTACAAACAGCAATTCAGTAACACCAAATACACGTAGCTAAGCCATCATCTTCATCATAATTAAACAATTCAGTTGTATGTGTTTCGAATCTCAAATTCCCGTTACAAATTTTCCCAAATAGAAAATTTTCCAAGATCTCGAAGAACAACTTCTACAATGCCAGAAAAGTAGGTAACATCGACAATCCTTCCGAATTTAAATACAATTGATGTGCATTTGAATGCTATACAGCAATAAAGGAATAGTATAAGAAAGAAGTCGGTCGAAGGACATCATTATAACCTAGATCAAAGTAAACGCCTTATTTCGACCTTTGCATATGAAATTAGAACTCATGAAAAATATTGTCGAGAGCATGGACCGTAATACCGCAGCATCTCATTATCTCAGCGAAAGGTATTCGCATATAAGTAAAGGCAAGGTTAAAGAGGGAATATTCGTGGGTCCACAGATCTTCACGCTACTCAAAGATCTTCGTTTCAAAGGCGTATTATGCTGTTTTCAAAAAGAAGCTCGCAGTTCTTTCATAGTGATAGCAAAGGATTTTCTTGGAAACAGTATCCATTTTAATTTTTTTACTTCTTAGTACATTAAAACAATAGATATAGTTGGAATAATATGACGTTAAAGATGGTAACTAATTATTTTAATAAATTTTAGTTAAATCTATATTTGATTGATACTACTAAATAGCTTATTCACTGTAGTTATTATTTTCCTCATGCTTTTAATATGTTCTATTAACTGGTTTGTACTATCATTAACTGTTTACTTGGTTGTAAGGAAGCTATTAACTTAAAGCATTCGCACTAGCCTACTGAAATAGATAGAAATTGATATAAATTGAAAGAATTTCATTCGGCATCATGTGCAGACACCATCGGCACGAACAATGATCACAAAAATATACAACGTATTATCGGGAAAGTCCCCATTCGCTTGTTGAGGTAAAACCATTTCGTAGACCTGTCGTCGTTTATTGACATTTAAGTCTATTTTTGCAAGCGTGCTCCCCGCGTTCCGGACGCATTACTGCTCCGCATTTTCTCTTTTCCAGCCATGATTCCATGAATTGCTTCAAATCTAATAGAGACATGTCGCATATTACAATAGCTTTGCAACATATGCTTCCGATATTCATGTGGATTCGGGGTTCCGAGCAATCGTTATTTCTCACCTCCTACCACCGTCCCAACTTGTTTCCTTTCCGATGATATCATCCCCCGCGCTGGCGCCCCAAAAACTAAGATAGTATACTCGGCAGCCTCCTGGCTTCGAAATTTCCGGATTTTATTCATTTATCGTCCTCGGAGTGTACGAGAGGCGTAAATTCTATTGTAACTTGACATCGAGTTACGGTACGATACGAGCCGATGGATTCCTCTGTATCCATCACAGGAGCATGATTTTCAATGAGCACCTTGAAAGGGTCGAGCAGAAGAAATTGTTTTGCATTAGATATCCTCAAGCAGGTGCTTTCTACGAAAACATGCAAATATATTCGGACCGCTGAAGTATGAAGGTATCTATCTACATTCTATAGTTAAGTTGAAAGAGTGTCGTTGAATTTTATTCAGAAGCTTTCGCTGTTGCGTATTTCGAGTGAGCGTCGTTCAGTATGTGCAAATATCGAATACTCATGAAAAGCCAATTCTTGTTGTGGTCTTAAACCAGCTTATTGCTAAGAAATTGAAATTGTACATCCTAAAAAAATGGACTTAGCCTGAAAATTGGAGGTAATTTTTCTGCTTTCTATAATTGGGGTAATTTTGTGTACCTTCAGAAATAAACATATCGTCTATGCTAAGCAAATGACAATGTAAGTAATGATACGTGCAGGCAAGGTAAGAAAGGCTAGAAAAAGTATTCATAGCTGGGCAGATTTTATTTTAATTTAGATAATCCTTAAAGAAACGTATACAATAGTTTCAAAAATTTTTCATATTTCTATCGCGGCTCGAGATAAATTTTCCAAAGGTACGTATGGTAACAAAAATTCGAAAAAAGTTTCATCGAAAAAGTAATTGGGGAACGGGTTTAGGTATTCTGTTCAATTTGCAAATAGAGCAAACATTTAGTCAGCAATTAACTTAGTGGAAGAGGTTGATTGTAATTCTTAATTTTCAAGATGGAGGTAACGTGCTTTGAGGTCATTTAAAACATTCTTATTTTCGTAATCGGTACTAGTGCTGAGCTTTATGTTTCTTCATATCAAATAATCCCTCGAACAAAGTTGATTAAATGAAATACTAGAAAATTGATTGAAATTTTATTCGGTATGCGTGAGTATGTGTTATCATGATAATATCGGTGATTGTTGTAGTGACAAAAGTACTTACATTTTTGCTATACATATGATACAACTGTATGTTATACATATATTATATAACTTTACCTTACATTCTAATGTATTTTTAGTATGAGACATTATACCATACCAAAATGGTAAAATTTCTTCCATTTTTGCTTTTCCTTTAGGTATTATACAGATGAGGATAAGCACAGTATTAGTTTTTCCACATACTGCACCATAGGAATTGTCGATTAGACCTACACTCAAACATTTCTACTTGTACAAGTAATTAGTCATAGAAATAAAACATTATTACCATTATTATTATTACTTATTCTCTGCAGGAATTAGGGCGAAACTGGCAAAAGACGGTCCACGTCCTAGATTCAGCAAGATAATTATCAGAGATATCAGAATGAATCATTTAATGCTGTATGCTTTCTTATTGATGCCTTATGTGAATCAACATGTTCTAATATAACAAGACACATAAGTAATAAGTAAGCGTTTCTCAGCGACCTCAAAGGGGGCGTTTTGGATTTTCAAGGGACGTTTGAACGAAAGGGAGCATTTGGCAGGACTTATGCTGGTTTTTTTATTTATAATTTAAATCCCTTCTCCTTCTTTAAAAACAACATATTTACTTGTTACTTGTTACTTTTGTTTGCACGATATAACTATATTGTCGGATTTACTTATATTTGAAAATATTCTCTTTAAAATCTTAAGGACGGTACAAAACCGACGGCATTTTCCTTTACGTTAAGGGTCGAAATGTAATGGAAGAAACCAGCTACGATTAAGTCGAATGTGATGTCTCAAGATTATTCCATTCTTACAAGTGCGCCTATCATTCTTCACTATCTGAATCAGCAGAGATACTCCCGAAATCGCTAAAATAATCTGCAAAAAGAGCTCTTATAAATATAATATTATTAATTATTGAACTATTGAATGCGTGCGAGGATTGTGAAAATTTAGAAAAACGGTTATATTATCTATGCAAAAGTGTTTTATGGACTTGAGGCTCATTGAAAATAGACTAGCACCAACAATAGTCCTATATGATGGGGGAGTAGGGATAGGGAGGGGTTAGTCTACTCCTCGGTAAGACAAGGAAGAGGTGGACAGAAAAACTTTGAGAACTGCTGTAGTAGGTGATAAGGACGCACGTACTCCAACAGATGTTTGCAACTAATCATATAAGTTTTAATCACACCTGTTTCAACGTGTGTGTTATTGATGATTCACACTAAAATTTTTATCAATGTACTTAGAATAACCATTACTATTAGAAAACTGGGACAAGTTCCTTATTTTTCGACTGAAATTAGTAATTGCAATATCTGTTCGATAATACACTGCTCTTTATTATTATTTACGAAAGGCAAGGTTTTCTGTGTTAAAACAATCACGAATAAACTTCTTGGAAAAATAGTACAGCATTGTGTCATTTGTTTACGTTTACTATGTATTATGCAGCAGTTCCTGGAATAGACATTTCTTTTTCGAAAACATGCTATTCAAGGGTTTGAAAAAGGGTCTATGTTATAGAAGGTATTCCGGGTTTTTGTACAAAATCATTTTGCTACCGGAATTGCGTAAAGCATAAATTTCTAGCCCGTGCATTCTTCGGGTCCGAGAAGGACTTAACGAGCATTTTTGAGGTAAATATATAGGTCCGATACCGCAACTGGAAAGAGTAATTCTTTAGATTTTTTCTATTGCAACTCAATTCAAACAGAAAATTCGGACGGTGATTCGTTGTATTAAATTAGTTACTACAGACTTAATAGCCTTAGCTAGATTATAAAGGATGCAAACAGTAATAAAAGTATCTACGTAGATTATTGCAACCTTTTTTGATTATAAGCAAACTAGAAACATACATATGTATATTCGTTTGCAGTACCTTAAAATGGCCTTAGATGTTTGAGAGTGATGAAACTGCGGCGCTAACGAGCATTACTTGCAATATGTAACTCGATAGAAATTATAAATAATCTCGATGGAATAATGAGATCATGTGTTTATTGCTAAACTAGATACTATAAGCAAAGATAAATTCTTGTTGAATGTAGGCTTTCACGACCGTAGTCCATAGTAGAAATGTCTTTCGAGTGTTGTCGCGTACTTAATATTTTACCTGGCGTTTCGTTGATCATGCTGTCAGCTTCTTCAGAAGGTTTCTAAATACTGGTGTTGTTGTCTCTTGCTCCTCGTTGTATATCCCGTTTTGCCGATCCATAACCGTTTCGCTTTACTGATCCATATTCTTTCCTCTCCGCCGAATCGCGTTGTTCATTGAATGACGATTCCGCAGTGCTAATTTCCACGTGTTACTAATCACGAATCCGTCTTCGCAATTGAAATTGGTATTCTTGGCAACACATGGAAGTTTGAATTGCGGAATCGTCATACAACGAATGACGCGATTCAGCTGAACGGAATAGTCACGGATTAGCGAACCGGAACAGAAATTGGATATACAGCGAGGAGCAAGAGACAACAACATCAGTCTTTAGAAATCTTCTGAAGAACCTGACAGCATGATCAGCGAAACGTCACGTAAGGTATTAAGTAGGCGACAACACCCAAAAGACATTTTTACTTAAAAAATGAATTATATATAGGGTAAATGTTATATACAGGCTTTTAGTAAATATAATCAAAGTTTTGTGAAAGCTAAAAGTTATTTTTAACCAAAATATCAGTAATTCTTTGCAATCACATTTAATTGTACGACTTGTTAGGTGGCAATAATTGGCATTTAATCATGTAAATGACCTTTATTACATTGATTTTTTTTATGCAAACACCCCATAGTAAATAATGAAATCTCTGTTTACAGATACGTTCATTTTTTTTCTTATTAAGAAGGCAATTATAACGTTAGGGGGGATTAACACGTTTTCACCTGTAAATCAGATCGTAGAACGTTTTCTGAACACGTCCTTGTTTACGCTAGAACTATTGCCCTATTTTTCAATACGTACATGAAAAGTAGATTCTATAAAAGTAAAATACGACCTACTAGTTCGTAAATTTCTCGTAATTGCCGGGTATAAATCATTTTTTAGATTATCTATAATAAATGGTATGTTAAGGCGCACTTATAAATTTTCAATTGTTAAGTTCAAATACTGGTGGTGCGCTGCTGGTAGTAGTAACTAACGCCGAGTCGCTGCTGTTACCGTTTCCCCGAGTAATTGTGCGCCTCTCTTAAATCCCGTAAATTTCGTGAATTAAATTCTTTTCCCGACCAATTTTATTTACAACACTTTTTGTCGAGTAATAAATTCGCCCTAATCGTCTACTAAAAACAGGCGTCGAATTCACAAATATCCTGTGTTATTTGGAGTTTCAAGCGAACTCTCGAATTAAACAATGCTAGAACGAAGTCGACGTATTTTAGGATGAGTCATCTCTATCGATATTTCTTCATTAGGTGTACTCACTTATCTTATTGGTCACTTGGAGGTTTGATAATTTCCCATCAGCTGTTTCGAGGATACGTCGATTCCCATTTTCAACCAAAGACCGAACGACCATTGGTTCTTGATTTTACAATAAATACATAGACATTTTTTCTTTTTTTGTAACAGTTGATGCATTCTGTAAATGGTCGTCAACATTATTGACATGTCATTCATGTTATGGAACACTCCGTATCTGCAGAATCTAATGAAGGAGCTCTTCTTTTTTCATAAACATTGAAAATTTCTTTCATTAATAAATTAAAAATGAAGCAATGTAGTAGGACTGAATAAAGCACTATAATGTTTGGTTCAGTTACATTTAAGAGAATTTTTTACTTCATATTTGCAGTAACTTGTTCGTGTACTTTAGGCTTTAAAGCATTTTTCTTCTTGCTTACTTCTAAACTAATTGAAACCCTATTTCTAATATGTCAATTATCTTTACTTGAACCGCTTTGCATACTTGAAGTATACTTACCGGCACTTAGAGTGGTTTAAAGACTTCGAATGTTAAATTTTCTTGATGATCCGCAATTATAAGACTTTTACGTAAATGCAGAACCTCATTAATAGAGATGACAAAGGCAGGTGGAATTATTCCTTTTTTGCAGCGACTAGATGGACTCGGTCTATTCGCCTTATGAAAATGGATTCGCGTTGCCTACTAGTGTTCCCGAGAGTCGACAAAACACGATTCTATCCAGTCTCTGCAAAAAAGTAATAATTTCATCCGCCTTTGTCCTCTCCACTCATTAAAAATAAATTTTTTAATGATTAAGCTTTTGTAGAGGGTGTGTTTCATATAAATTGGCTGATTTGTATAAGACGCATGTTTTGTGGGATTTATGAACACGTATGACACTGACGATGGGATGGAGATGTAAAAAAGTTCGGGTTCTATTAATGCAAATCCAGCGGTTACATTTTGAAGCTTTCCTAAATATAGTAGCAGATCTTTCTTCTATTTCTTATGAATAATACTTGGTAATAAGTGAAATGCTATACATTTCATTGCTGCTTAAAAAAACATTGTCCTTTTTATTTAAGTCCCATTTTTTTTTTTAACCTACGAATACATCTCTGCTCTTGATACGTTTGAAACCTGTTGCAGCGTTCTAACAAATACGTTGTTTAACACAGATACCTTTTATTACAACCGATAACATTAGAGGTTACTGTCTGCGTGGTTACCGTGCCCATTTTCTTAATAAAACGATAAATTTTTGTGAAAGGGAACCGCACAGTTAATATACCAGTGGTCGCCTACGGTCAATAACTGTCGTGTGGAAGATAATCTCTGAGAACGGTGACCGCAAAGCGGTTTTCCACCGGAAGAGTGTGTCGCATCGTTAAAACGCAGATATACGTTGATATAAACATTGTGAGGAAAACGATGGAAATTTGCAACTTATATGCACATAGTTACCAAGTAAACACATACGAAACGCTTAGGTTATTAATTACTTATCTTAGATTATCTCATTCAACCGAAATATTTAATATTCGTGCCGTTTTATTAATGAATTCACAGAAAGCTTGCAATATTAAGCGACCATTTTAGAATGACTATAAAGAAATAACTAAGAAGTTGTGGTATACCCTAACATTGAATGGATAGCATAAATTAATTTATGTTATGTACCTGTTTTCTAAGAAACTCTAAGAAATTTGTGTATCAATTCTAGGAAAATAAGTAAGGATTTAATAAGGTGTTTTAACATAACACTAGGTGCTTATTTCCTTCCTTCAGAATTTGTTCTAATTAGTCATTTTTTGTTTCGTAAATCTAGTTTGGTTTGACAAAACGGATTAAATACTTTAGTTCTGTTTACCTCTCCATTACCTATATGAGCAGCACTACTATATTACCATATCCAGTATGATTAGTTGGATTGAAAATGTCGCTTTCCCTTGGCCGCAACAACAGTAGTAACATTAACAACATTTTTTGTTTGCAATTTCTATAAAAAAACTATAAAATATAACAAGTGTCCAGTTGCAACTATTGTTTTAAATTAATTTGAAAAATTCCTCTACATCTACAAGGTTTTCCGAATGAAATCGTTCTCGTTTTCTCTTATCCTGTTTCTCGTACAATTACTGACTTGCAATGACTGTACAGAATTACTTTAAAATATAATCCTACACTTAAAAGATATGTAATACTAAGTATAAGAAGTATCATATCCTTTAATTTAATTTATTACACTTTTCATTATCTAGGATCGGCCAGATTTTAACATGGTGATAAGGGTTACTAACTGGCTGTTGTTATCCTAGTCTTACTTTCCTTTGTGCGCACAGAAAAATAAATTGAAGTGAATAATAAATTCTTAATGTTAATAGAATTGAAGGTTTATCATATTTTCTAATTTATTACGTATTATCTATTTTTTTAATCGCGTTTGAAATTAAAAATAAACAATTTTGCAAAAATTAATTTTTTATTTTGAATTTCAATTATTTATAGGAATGGTACTTCTAGTAATAGCAATTTGATACTCCAGATTAATATCGTGTGTGTGTTAGGTTTCTCTCAACTCTTCATAGCGGCCTCGCTCTATTCTGTTTTCGTTCAATTAAATTTGTTAATAAAAAGCCGGCGGATGTTTTTCCAAATGTTTTGCAAAACATTAGCAAGCTGCTGTGGTATCTAATCCGATTAAATAGTCTTGATATTTCCAAGCGCGTTCAACGCAATGGCTAAATCGCGTAAACTTTACAATCTTTTTTAAGCAACTGCTATTGATAGAAGGCCTTATTGAACTTATAAGAACAGCAATTGCATATTTTCCTTTTGTTTTCTAAGAATACGCCGATTTTAAACATGCAAATTTTGCAACGGACGGAAAAATTATATTTAATTAGTCCTATAGATTTTCCTACCATTTAGAGCTGATTAAATATAAGAAGTATGGATTTTAAGGAAGCGACCGTCGTTACTGCTGGAATTATACGAGCCAAACTGGGTTATCAGTGAAAAGACTTGATCTCCATTTCTGCTCCCCAGTTAATTATGAGCTGCTTGGTTACAAACAGCCCATATTCTTCCTGTAGCTTACGGGAAGAAGCTATTAATTGTAGATACTGTGAAAGTAGGCTTTCTGCGTTCAGCCAGGACCAAAAGACGATCAGCATCTTGACTTCGCCATTAATATGGTATATATAGCACTCCCTATATTCTTGTTCGCTACGAGCCATACATACTTTGATAAAAATTCAACAAGTTAGCAACTTTTTGTTGAGTTAGACGTACTAATTATTGGTTTGTTGGAAGGTTTTTAATACAATAAAGTTTAAGTCACAAATGGTAGCAAGTTTTGAGCAAAGAAATGAGTTTTACTAGTAAGAAAGACGATTACCTAAATACGTGGAATACACATTTTGTAAACCCGATAAAACAGGCTAAGCTAATTTGATAAAACCCTTCTTACGTACCACATGTACTCACTCGAAAAAGTAAAGAAGATAACATTATAAAGAATTCTGTAGCGAAGCATACGTGTAGTCGCGTTACCTCATACATTTGGTAATGTGATTCTACCGAAAATAAATTATTCATCATCGTCGTGTTGCTAATTCGGTATTCAGAAAAAGTATATTTAAACTATATGAAACGATCTAGTTAGAACAATCGAATTTTCTCGCCAATCAATATATGCACGGAGAAGTTGTTATCAGAAGTTTCTTTGTGTTCTCGTTCTGCAAGACGGAATTTACGAGCAGATCATTAAATATGTAAAAGTACGTATCTTCTCAGTATGCATCGGATTCCGCTCGGTCAATATTACCGTCCCGGTGAAGAATTCCGCGAGACTAAATTGTGAATTGAAGAGCGGCTTTAGAAGAATTTAACATTGTTTCATGAATAAATTGCAATTGAAGTAAAAGAAGGCGGTGTTCATTTTAATACGCTTTGCATTTCCAATGTCAACCGGATACGTAACACTATTAGAATCTATTGTTCCCGTACCTACACTTATGAAAAAAGGTAATAGAACCTCAATAATGGAAGTGAGCTAATTGCTAGAGAGGACAAAGGCGGATGAAATTATTACTTTTTTGCAGAGACTGGATAGAATCGTGTTTTGTCGACTCTCAGGAACACTAGTAGGTAACACGAATCCATCCTCATGAGGCGAATAGACACGAGTCTATCTAGTCGCTGCAGAAAAGGAATAATTTCACCTGCCTTTGTCATTTCTGTTAGTGAGTTACTGTTTAGGTCCTACATTTAAATTGAAGTATTATAATTGCGGATCATCAAGAAAATTTAACATTCGAAGTCCTTAAACCACTCTAAGTGCTGCCAAGAATACGTCAAGTACGCAAAGCGGTTCAAGTAAAGATAATTGAAATATTAGAAATAGAATAGGGACGAGTCTATCTAGTTGCTGCAAAGAAAGAATAATTCCAACTGCCTTTGTCATCTCTACTAACATAACCTTTATGCCAACTTAGGAAACACACTAAGAAACGTTTTTTTTTTATTTAAGAATTGAAGTACCTTGGTTCATTATTGGCGAAATAACCGCCGCAAAAGCGCATATATTTTGAATGATAATTACCAATGTGAAACACGCATAAAAAACGTTGGGTACCGACGATTACCTAACTTAATGTGATTCATAAAAAAAAAAAAACGTTTTAATCATCGGTCTATTAAACTTCAGTTACAAATAGATAGTGTATACATTATTGGTTAAGTCATTATAGACAATACTACCTCCAATAAATGTACAAGTACGTTTGCTATATATAAGTTCAACCCATAATTTATACCCCCTTTGATTTGGTCGTAACACCAAAGTTTCAACGGCAATAATAGTTGAACAGAACAAACTTTACTTCCTAGTTCTTTTTAAAGTGAAAAATACGATTAAAAAAAATATTATAAACGGAAGGTTGTTCTACATTTATCTTTTTATTATCTGCCACACACACTCAAAAAAAAAAACAATTGGAGACAAATATAGCAGTACATTTGTAAAAACGTAAAAGATTCTCTTTACAACGCTATGTCACACGTCACAATTATCTAATCATTTAAACCCATAAATCGATAAGCAAGTGGCAGACGCACGTTCAGGTAGATTACAGTTTTATTCGAAAAAATAGGCGGTGAAATTATTTGTTAGCTTCCAGTTAAAGATGTTCCTTGATACTATCTTGACGAAATAAGTTATTCCATATAAATACGACATAGCAACATTAATAAAGTAACAATAAATTAATATGTAAATTAAGATTAAAGTTTTAATTCATATTATCCACAGTTTTTGTTCAACATGACCTCCGTTATCCGCTGACCATCTAGATTTTGTAGACAAGTACCGTAAGCTCCTCGTTTCGGGAAACTTCACAAAAAAATAGTTTAAAACAGAGAGGTTATCTTACTGGTTAGTTAATGGAGACATCGTTTCTTATTCATTTTGGTCGAACTTTTCGCTTTAAATATTCCTGACGTTTCGAGCATCATAAGGAGGTATTCCAATCTGGTATAGCCATTTATCGCTATGTCAGAGGAAAATCAACATGTCGTTCCGCATTAGACAATCTTCGATAAAAATAGCGACCACATATAGTACAGCCTAATGTGCCTCATTACTCTACATTAATGCAAAATCTGTTTGGAATCGACATTTACGAAGCTAACGTGAATTCTCCGTATCCCAGAAATGATCGTTTTCTCTATTAAAATTTTCGCTGCTATTGATGAAATTAGTTTCATCACTCCAAAGAATTAAATTTTGAAAGAATGTTGATTATTGTTAAGCCTTTCTGTTAAAATCACCAGCTCTTGAATCTTGTACTAATGTTATTTTATATGGAGTCATTTCATGTTGCCTTTCGAACATTAGAACATTAGAGCCTTAGAACAACCTCTTCTTTGTAAGTTACATTCCAAGCATGTAAAAGTCTAAGAACGTGGCTGTATACGTACATAGTATACGTACAACACATAAACTTCTTTACTATTGGCATTACATCTAATGTACACAATTATCATATTCATCAGAACAATGATTCGCCATTGGATGATACTTAAGATGAAAATAACGATACCTACCTACCCAGCTACCTTGACCGTAATTGTTTTCACCGCCTATTTTTTAAACGATATGTTCCATGCGGTTAAGCGTGCATTTGTTACTTATCTGTAGATATACAGTTGAATAATTAAACAACTATGACGTGATATGTCGTTGTAAAGATGGAACACGTAATAGAATTGAACACGTTTCATTTAAGATTTTAAATATATCTGCTACATCTAACGCATTTGACGCTAGATTGTTTTCTCGGCTATGGCAAATCATTGAAAATTAAATTAAATGTAGAAGTGTAATTTTTCTCTATAACGTTCGTATCTCTGACAAAAATGCGCATATCTGCTGAGACAACTAAAATCAAAAAGTATATACCTTTCCACAGCATTTCAATATACTTTACTACATTAGTTAGAAGTTTTAAAGATGTCTTATAAATGGAACTCTGAAATTTGGAATATATAGTTATGTACCTTTTAACTTCTTAATTTAAAATGTTTTTGCCTACGAAGCACGTCCTATTAAATCGGAAGTGAATATAACTTCTTAGTGGTATACTTTTTATTAGTTTAACCTATTTTATCGCATGTAAATAATTGGGGCACCTTACCCTTAAAGTCTCTTGTTGAAATAAAGACTTGAGAAGCTTAAGGAAGAGACCTAGTTCAAGAAAACATGGGTGATGCTGCAATTCAATAAGTGTGTCATTTGGTGCAAACTATTGGGATTTTATAAGGACGTATTTTAACACGTATTGTATCTAGACACAGAATTTCCTTCAATTTTTTAGCATTCGCACACATGCTCTTGCAAGAACCGATTTAATCATACTTTATTCACCATCATACTTTATTATTCATTTAAACATACTTTATTCATGTAAAATTAAAACACAACTTAGAACTAGTAGTTTCAAGGGCTTGCTATTCCATTTTTAAATAATTTCGATAATGTGCAATTGAAATTGTTGAATTTATCCTAAATAAATGTTTTAAGGTGGGGAAGATCGTTATGATTTATTTCTTCCTATTGTATAACAAATTTAGAGTATCTAAATTGTTTTAATCATAGATTCGACATTTGAGTAATTGTGTTGCATTGATTTATATTACTATTGTATTCACATCGTGTTATGTATAAGATTAAAGATGTGTAAAAATCAATGATGCCTTCTTGGCATCTTTCTTTTTATTTATTTCCTTTATTTAGCATACATTTAGGGGAACTATTTATTATTATTATATCAGACCGGCGCGTAGTAACAACAACAATAAAAAAAAATACGACAGACGCTGGAATACAAGTATTAGAGAAGAACCGAAGCAAATTACAAGAACACCCTACAAAACCACACATATTAAATATACCGAAGTATGCATAGATATTTTTGAAAGTAATTGGAAAAATCTAAAAACCGAAAAAAAAAACCAAGAGAATACCCGAAGATAAATAAAAACGTATTGAAACAACAAAAAAGGAAACAATCTATACAGAAAGTACACATCACAATGAAACCTACAAACATACATATACGATAAAGAACGCAAAAGAAAACCTACAAGGTAGTCCCAGATATACAGAACCCGATCATAAAAAGACATGCAACTAGACAATTGAACGAGAAAAATACAATATCCAGGCAAATACAAGAAAGAGAAAGTAATGACAGCGTATCAACGAAGTTCGTATGAAATATCTAACAAAAAAAGATAATTTGCAAACATAAGAAAAAGTTTAGCGGAAAAGCAAGTTGCAAAACTAAGAAAAAAGAAACGTACCAACGACAAACGCCCTCAAACTAGAAGCACCGCTTAAAATGAAAAAACATACATAACATATATATATATATATACATATATACAATTAAGTATTATAGAGAGGATACAGACCAGGGTATTATTATAATTATTATTATTATTATTATTATTACGACGGGACGGTCCCTAACGGTGTACGCACTGCGGCCGAGAGACTTATTGCGCCGTCCGAATAAGTTCTTAAACACATAGGACTGCTGGGCATTTTAAATCTCCGGAATTTTCTACGGCTCTATGTTTAACAGTTTTCCCTTAATGATATAAAGCGAAAAATATACTATCGATTACGTTAAATACGAATATAATTTTGACATTTTCAGTGATTTGAGACGATGATTCAAAGTTAATGTCAAACTACGATTTACTAACTACATTTCAAATGAGAAGAGTTCAATTAAAAATAATCCGCGGCAGGTTTGGCAGTTTGTACAATTCAAGAGAAATTATCATTCTATTAGATATGGATGGTAGTTCACTTGAAAATCCACTCTTAGTTGTTGACCTTTTCCAATCAGATATTCTCTCAGCTTTACAGGCATGCCTATACATCTGGATTCGTCGATGGTCTATCAATTGACCTGGCCACTATCACCGAATCCGATGTTTCTCAAGAACTGAAAAGGATGCGTACTAATTTTGCTTTTGCTTTAAAATGCTGAGCAAATATATTTGCACCTTCTTTCCATATCAATATTTCCTGATATTTAGAAAATTGCTAAAAAAAAGTTGATCGACATTCAGTTGAAATTGACAGACCTATAGCTATGATATACAATCTAGCCAAGATTTTAAGTCATTATATAAATCTATTTATCCTCGCATTAATTTTTATTTTTTTATTAATTTTTTTCTATTAAAATTAATTAATTTTTTGTATTAATTTTTATTGACCAACATAGCTTTCTGATTATACTCTACTGTCACAAGTTTAACAGTTTCAACAAAATATTTATCTGACAATCTTGAAATAACAGTTAAGTCGACGTTATTTATACTTATATAAAACCTTTGGTCGTATCCAACACTCTTTACTTCTCAACAAACTTCTGTTTGTTAAGAAGTAAACAGAACAACAGAAATGCCATTGGCTTCTCTATACCCTTAATTTCTGTTTTCAAGTCCTATCTTTCTAAAAGAACACAAGGAACAAGATTATGCCCTTTCTTGTTTTTATTATTTATTAATGACAAAGACAGGTAGAATTATTCCTTTTTTGCAGCGACTAGTTTATTCATGTGTCTTTACTTGCCTCATGAGAATGGATTCGTGTTGTCTACTGGTGTCCCTGAGAGTCGACGAAACAGGAGTCTGTCTAGTCTCTGCAAAAAAATAATAATTCCAGCCGCCTTTATCCTCTCTAATTATGTGTGAGTAATGCTATTTAATTATAAATAATGATATGCTTTAATTTTAGTTTAGATTAAAATATACATGTCGTAATATTGCTTGTCCTATTGTACCATTCCTGATGTTGTTTCAGATGCGCTATGTGTTTTTGCTGGATTGTCGGTACTATAAAGATCCTGTTCTTTTCGGCTAGGATATTCAACAGTTCCCGAGCACATAGAGTGCTTGCATAAATTTTGGCTTGAAATGTGCCTGCTAATTTTCGGTAGCAGGCAGAACTGCCCTGTTCTAATTTGCCCACACACATCCACATACCTTTGCACTGGTTTCGATAAGTTTTAGATCCGCCCGTGAAAAAAAAATATTTAATATAGCTTTCCTTTGTTCCCACTGTTCTCTAGTTGTACGAATCCAATGCATTACTCTGTTCTCTAAAATATTCTACTTAAGGCCTTATTTGAACCTCTCTCCACGTGCGATTTAAAGATAAATACTTACTCCCCAGGATCAGTCGTTTAACGTGGTAGATGTGTAACTTCATCCGCTCTCTAAGCAAACTCCACATATGTAGGTACAGAGAAGTGGTTTCGGTCTTGCTTGCTGTTGCAAACAGTATCTCCGAATTTACGGCTTGTTAGTACGGTTATGTCGTCTGCATAACCTACCATCGTATAACTTTCACCCTGTAAGCCTCATAAAACCGTCCACCACCAGACACTGGAGTAGGAAGGACATTCCGTATGCTTCCGGATGCTCCGATGCTTGCATTCCGCCATGAAAGCATCTTCTAGCGACCCTTACCTCCGCGGTGTATCCGTTTGTATTACGATTACTGAGCGTATGAATGATCTAGGTGCATAACGTATTATAAACACCCTTGTTTTTCCGTTGCAATATGTACTGACACTAAAGCTGTTTCATCGAAAGCGCAATAAGGCGCCGAGCGCAATGAATAAATATAAATCACATCTAACCTTCGGTATGAAGACAACTTTTTTCGTATTCCACGTATCTCAGTACCATGTTGAGCCTGTACATCGCGCAGAGAAAGAAGCAAAGAGGTCCTAGGCCCTTCGTATGAGTACTAGCAAAATACCTTATAAAGGCAAATAAAATTTAAGTATTAAAAGAAGATTGGATCTTAGTAAAATCCTCTGATGAAGTCGCTAGCACTCCTGTTCCGGATAATGGAAAATGCTGCGTTCGAGTTTTTTTCAAAATTTTTTCATAGATACCAGGAAGGATTATAAAAACTATTTGCATCAATTAAATTTAACTTATTACATAATGGTGCCGTAAGTTACACCTTGAAAATAACAATTATCTAAAGATACTGCGCGAATACAAACATCGTACACACAACGGATACAACTGATCTAAGCGCCAGCTAACTTTGATATAATCCCTATAAAGCATGCTATTTTCCTGCAAGTCAATTTCGACCTGTCACAGAAGATCTACGAGAAAACTTAAAAATTAAGCGCATTCATAAGTACGAGTTGCCACCGTTCACTAAGACAGCTTTTAAAGTCACTCGGGTAAAGTTCGTCGCGCACGCATATGTGTTGAAATTTCTATTTCTAGACAATGGCAAACTCATGATAGGTCAAGTTGAAAACTTGTCCGGTAACTTTCATCAATTCGACACTGATCCTGAACGCGCCCCTGGAGCTCATTACTTATTATTAGAGCAAACGTTAAAGTCGCCCGTATATATCTTGCTGTTGCATATACACAACTTGGCAGTATTTGCTTTGAAAAGTATTCCCCCACACTTAGTCCCAGCTTTATTGTTGTTGCAAAGTCCAGTTTTAATTAAGCCCGTAATTAGAAGGTTCAATTTTCTCTGTCTTTTTCCCTGCAGATCCCGTAAATTTTGAATATATACAGCTCCGCAGCTTCCAGACAACTTCGGTATGTATTATCTTAATTAGCAGCGACTAGATGCGAGGTTAGTTACCTAGATTCCAAATTAAAAGAAATTCAGTTATAAGGTACGTCAGCTAGAAATATTATTTTTAAAATAAAGATACAAACGCTTGTTCAATTTGGAAGCAGTAATGGAAACCTATTCCATTGCTGCTGTTAATTTAAGGAAGTGGTAATTATAATTATTCAAATAGCTATACGTGTATATTTTTAATATTAAGCTATTCAAAGAGTTTTCAAAGACTGCAAGCTGAAATTGCTCTAAACATTGAAAGGAATTGCTAGTTTTAAGTTTATGTAATTTTACGTACATAATACATCGTAGTAGGTTGTATTTCAAACTCTTTCAGATTTAAATTTTCTACAATTTTTACATTAAATTCAATTTAAATCTTTTAGGGCTGTACTCTAGTATAGTTGTCATAACAATTTCTCAAATATTATTATGAATTAATTTTATTATGTTAAATAGCATCATTAAGCTATTTAACCCAGAGATACCTATCCAACCCGGAGGAACAAGATCTTAGGCGTATACATAAATTTTAATTTCACAAGTATTTTAATGTTATACATACGATAATCAGGTAGCCTTTATTTTCTGGACTTTGTCGATTTATTTAGGTAAACCTTCTAATGTGTTTCTTTATTTTTTCTTCGTCTATTCTGGAAAAACTTCTTAAAAAAGTATTCTCCGGAAAATTTTTATTTTTTAAAAGAATTAGAAACGAATTTTAAATGAATTATCATTGTAGTAGATAATTTACAAAATTCTATATTTAACCTTTTTTATTGACATATTAAATGTATGATATCTAACTTCGTTTGTTAACTTAAATTCTTGCTCGTTTCTCCATCGTTTTGCTTGTTCCATAGAATAGGTGCCGATGTAACATTCTGGATTCCTTTTTCTTTCAATATGTTCCTTTTTAATAGGTTTTTCTTCAATATCAACTAAGTTATTTAGTTGACATTCCGAAGTTAAGTATTAGGTATTAATACTTTACTGTAGTTGCTCCAAACGTACTTTTGCTTCTTGGATAACTCTATCCAATAATAAGAACATTTTTATTTGTATTTGTTCTTCTAAGGATCGCATATATTACGAGTTTTCGCCACTGTGAATACCTACAACTCTTCATGAACTTTCCTAGCTCTTTTACTGTAGTCTCTTTTTCCAATGTAAAGATTCCACTTTCAAACATTGATAGGTATTTAACCGCTTTGCCTGCAGATATCGCCGCATATCATTAATTTCCAAAAGAACACATTCCAAAAAATTGAAGTAATACAGAAGAAAAACTACAGTAAAGGAAAGGGTTGTAGTGAGTTCACCATCTGATCTCCTTTCAATACTTTCTCCCATAGATGTCAATTTTTCCAATATTTGAGAAATGATTTTTTTTTACAATGGTTACCGCTTGTTATCCTGCGATACGAATTGCTTCGCTGCGTTTTACACCTTGGTCGGGGACAAAAAGTCAAATATCCCATCCATGAGTGGAAGCCAAACAGAAACAAATACAAGTATCCGATAGTCCCAAAAATGTTATATATAATTATATTTATTAAATCACTTGGAGAAGAGATAAAAATAGAAAAAATCTCGCTAGATACGAAGCACTCCCTCTCGATGCGCCACTGAGGTACTCTAACCTAAATATTTTTTACGCTGTCTGTAGCCCTTTGAATGAACAACAAAGTTATAAATGCAATCATCTTTTATTAAATACGCGCCGCGAAATGAAGCAAACCGCAGAATCGATAAATATGCAAATTCTTGCATTAAGTTGCAGCTGGCATTAACAAACATTGATCATTTGATTTGAAATCTCCCGAGCAGTCGCGAAAATTTTCTATATTAAACTACTGCGTTTATGAACAACTGCTAAGAAGTGAGCAATTGTTAAAATGTAATATAAATGTAAATAGATGTTAATGATTCCTACAATCGATTTATAGAAAGTGTTTTCAGTTTAGATTTGAAATATTTAAAGATACTTATTCTATTTTTTTTTTACTAAAATTTTTCTAAATTTTTAAAGGCAGCAACTAAAATGATTTGGTCATTTTATATGAATGCAAGAAGAAGGACGAAAAAAAGCTATATGGGAGAGAGGGAGAGGGAGATCAGTGACGAAAAGGACAAAAGGGAGACCTCAGAAAACGGGTTGAACGATGCAAGTAAGTGGGCAAAAGAAAGAATAGAGGAGAAAGTTAGTGCATAAAACCTAGATAAATATTAACCTCTGCACTTAACGGCGGAAAAAGTTTTTGATTATATGTATATGCATATATAAGATTATATGCGCATCACAGCTACATATCTAGTCTACTAATTTATAGATGCGTGAGATCTGTACCTATACGCTCTGTTTGTAATCAATACATTTCCACTTCGGTATTCATCGAATTTGGCACGCATACATTATCAAATATTAATGTCCGTTTCACGGAACATGAACCACCTTTCATCCCATAGAAGTATGAAATTGCATCACCACAAATTCTCATGCCATAGATTTAGTAATTTATGTTAAATCAGACCTTTTGTTCACCTCTCCCATCTTCTTCTACAAACAATAGTTATAGGCAAAATAATTTATGCTCCCTATTGACGAATATTCAACGCAAGCTCTTCGTGTATGTCTCTGTGATTTAACCACCAATTGTATGCTGGAGATACGAAAGCTGCATTAGGCTCTGTATATCAAATGAACATGACGACAGAATAGCAAAAGAAAACTCACTTTGAGGTAACTCGTAAACTAATCGACGAAAAAGCATGAGATTTTGATTAAAAACTAGTCAAGGAATAGAAATAAAAAGCATAGGACGACAATCTCAAATAAACAATTCACTAATATCAATCAGGCATGCGTTCCCTTGAAACAGTAAATACGGTTCTGCATCTTTTAGAATATACGAATTCAAATTCTTTTCTTATTTTTTTCCAGCGCAAACAAGAAGATAAGTAATAGGCGGACCACGCAACGTCTATAATGATGTCGTCTCTATGAAAGAACGCCCATATAATTTACCGCCAGCAGTTTCAATAAACCGAAACATTCATTTATAGTATACTAGAAGATATGACAATTGCGACCCTACAGTTACTGAATATGCAAATAACCCGTCTCCAAAAATACTATAAAATTCTCTTTAATATGGTCTTTCTGTCGTTGCGAAACCCGTACTACTACTAACGAACAAAGCTATGGATTCTTTCAATGCGCGCTTTGAGAATAAAGCGGAGAAAGACGTGAATTTTAAAATCTACAATTTCTTCTTTCTTTTAATTTATGAGTAAGCGCATGCTGGATTCCGCCCTACTTTCCTTGATGTATTTATTGAACGTGAACCAATTTACTGCCGACCGCATCAAAAATATTCAAATCTTAAAAGGTAGGTTCGATGCTAGAATAACGATTGGTAACATGGAGATGTCGCTTTTAAAAGTATCCTTGTTAATATCTTCCGCATCTACTAATTGTTTGTGAAAGAGATGCATTTGTCCATCATTAGCATACAGTTAATCACTATTTTAATTAAAAAAAAAAAAGTATTTTTATATAGCTCACCTTAAACTTGATGACAATTGCGATGATGTTTACCACTAACATCTAGTTGACATGAAAATTTTACTTACACGTAATCTGTAACAAAGATATTTATTGTTTAGTAATACAAATGAGAGTAATGAGAGTTGTAAATTGTAGGATCGTACTTGTAACTGGTTAGTACTAAACTTGGTAACCAAGAGGATGCTGGTGCCAATGGTTAACAAGGAATTTCAACGATCACAGTTAGTTTATTGGGATAAATCAAGTAAAGTTTAAGAGTGAATGAAAATTACACACGATGTGAAGTAAAACTACTAAATTTTGAAAGTAATTGCACCAATTAGCCAATAGATATACAATCATTTTGCAGGAGTACTCGCTGTGCATATCGTTTTCATTATCGACAGCCAAGAACTACAGATACCGTATCCACGCGAATATGCAAGAATTTCCGAAAGATTTATTCCGAATTTTCTAAATAGTGACATCCCAATAATCTCGTTTGTTTCGTCCTGTCATGAGATCAAAGTTGTCAACGTATTGATGCTCCAGTGAGTCTTGCTGATATGTCTACCAATAACACTCACATGCAATTGATTAATAATAATTTTACGATATTGTGTCTTCTATAATACTTATATTTTTTCCAAGTCAGTTTTTTTTATGAACCAGCGAATTAATTGCGAAAGTTTAGAGCTTACCAATTCCAGTCTTATCTTGGCTGTCTTACCCATTAATTTAAATTTGTTAAGTTACTAATTGATATTTATTTTAAAGGAATAGAAACCATTAATTCTTCTCGTCGCCTTTCGTATTACTCATCAACTAACTTTACTGAATACCTTTCGTTGGTCCTAACAACTTTTGTGGTCTCCAGAGAAGCCACATACAGCAATCAATAAGCATATGGGATAACAGTCAAAAGGAATTGCGCTGAAAAAATATCTCCCACAATAAAAACCGACTAAAGCATTCGTACCAGTCTTACTAAAGACAGTAAAAATAGTGCTACTGTTCAACAATTGGGACTCTAAGGACCTCTAATTCTGCAAATGTGTGCCCATCATTCACACACGTCACCAACATTTCAGTGACCGTTTATTGCATCTACTAAATTGAGGGAAGAAAATGCTAGATTAGCATTGAGGAGGCAAGGGCACTTTGTTACCATAGATCTATTAGAGTTGCAGAGACAAAAGGCAGCTGTGCTATGGCTCTACTATGGTAATGGTAATAATAATACTGGAGCTTGAAATAAACAACACAACATCCTATTTTAATCACTTATTGCATTTGTTGCATTTTTATGGAAAACTGAAGACGACATCAAATCAAACCTAATACTTAATGAATTATTTAAACTTTTTAAATAATTCATCGCTAAATCGCCCGATATGGTCTTTACTAAGTAAACTATGGGCGGCTAAAAGGTATTGCAAATAATTAATTAACTTTTCAACGGCGCCAGCCTACATTAATACACACACGTACTTACAGAAAATCACATATTGCCTAAAGTTTGGTAATATGCATTTTGTAAGAGATTTTGGATATCAGAGCTTCGTCGGTATCACAATTACCATCCAGATTATCGCTACACACTGATCTTGTAATTTTCCGTAAATCGAATTAAACCTGTGTATCCTACCATTTCGATCTTTTTAAACTGTTTACGTGCGAGGGACGTCATAAAGCCAGCGTAAAATATTTTACCTTTTATTTGTCATAAACAACAATTTCCCACCGGGTTTCGGATGCTTACGATGGGCTTACAGTAAACAGAAACATTACCCTCATATGTTTACTACGGTTGTATTTTAATCGGGAGAAACATTTCCTTTTTATTTATTTATTGGTGCGTGATATGTTGGGTAGGTATCGTTGAGGTATTAGATAATAAAACTAACGAATTTTACCGAAGCTGTATGCATTACCTAATTGACTTGTAAAATATATTCCAACAATTGAATCACACAAATGGAGTTGTCTGTATTCTTCTCGAAGTTGTTTGTACTGAAAAATAATGTTAAATCCTTAGAATTTATTGGGTACCCGATATATTACATTATTCATAACATTTAATTAGATCTAACCTGTTAAATACTTTCTTGGATACATACTGTTCACTTCATTAAAACAAAATTAGAGCAGAAATACTTAAAAAGAGATTGCAACGAATGTCGAAATGTTACAAGCGCAGATTATCCTTTTTAAGTGATATTGTTTTTGTCGATAGTTACCCCGGTGGAAGTACTTAAACGTTTCAAACTTAATTTGTTGTTTACATTAAAGTAGAAATAACAGATGATTATTTTTTACCAACAAATTTTTGTCGATGAAAGAAAGTCAAAATCTTCCATTACATCAAACAATTTGTAATTTGACTTTTTCCATCTTAATCAACGTCTTTATGATTTAACAACGTGGTATGTCTAGCGATAGAATAAGTAAGAAGAAAATGAAGATACTATTATTCCAGATTAAATTAAAACAAAATGTATAATCTTAACAACTGCGGATACGTCTATTGCTGGTAATTAAAATTAAGCATCAAAAATCAAAATATAACGCATAAATCAGCCGTAGTATTAAATTAACTTCAATTAAAGGCTAATAATCGTCTGCTAAGTTATGAAAGCTATAATAATAATGAGGAAACTAAACACCGTGATTAGCTAAATATAGAAGCAACTTTACTCGTTTATTTGAAAAGAGGGAAATTTCAACTGGAAATTTCACGAACGTACACCTGTTTTAATTTACATGCTCGAATTTAGGGTATCTCGGAAGGTCAACAAGTTCTTATCTTACTCCTTTTCGCCGGGAAAAGTTATGCCGGCTAAAGAAAGTTGAAGCATTTTAAATGAATAACGATGCAACAGAAAACGTGAAAAAATAATGCTTTGAAATTTACGTTACCGAAAGAACTTTTTATTATTTGGAATATTCAAAATACATTGTGTAGAGCATTAGTAAACTGAATACAACGCATTAGCTAGAATAACACATTAAGTAATAATTATTCCTTGTTCCTTACAAAAATTTATTTACTCTAAGAATGGTGATAGAATTACTAACCGTCGTCATGTTGCGCCAGCTCGCCATTGATCCGATTAACTGTTGGGGCGATTCTGCTAAAAAAAGCTGAAACTATATTTTTATTTTGGCATTTTTGAACTTTACAACGTGGTCTATCTATAAGCATTTCGCTAAATAAAAAGAAGCAACATAGTCATATAGATTTTTGGACAGAAACCACGAAATTGTACTGATCTGTTATTCACATGGCTAAATATTTTTGTTTGGAGAGCGCGGCCAAATTTATTTCTATATTATAGTAAGTTATAAATGTGCCGGGTTATTATTTTACGGCATTCTAACTAGCTAGTACTTTTTATTAAGAAAGACATGTACAGATTTTTCTAGTTATCTAATTGCAATGATCAGATAGAATAAGATGGTCCTAAACATAATCAAAGAAAATGAAGCGAAAATTAACAAGTATTCAGAGGATATAATTTATTGACAAACACTTAAATTCGTCTGTATTGTTGTCACATTCAATGAGTAATTTTAACAGAATCTATAAGCAGAGAGGTTAGCCTTTCCACTACTAGAAAAAGAATTACCGAGAACTTAGAACTATACTCTAAATGTTATACATTATTCAAAAACGGATAAGTAAACTTAGGTACAGAATATGCTAACTACAAGAAGAAACGAATGTACATGTAGTCTGCATATACGGTGCTCGAACAGAAACATTTATGGAAGGATTAAATGGAGCCTCGGAAGGGACTCATGTCTTCTGGTCAAGAAAATGGAATTTATGGAAGGACACTAAGCTAGTTGAGTACAAATGAAAGTTTAATTTTAGCTGGTATGGAGAGCATTAGACTCAAATGCCCCGACAATTTTTGATAGAATTTCGTAGAATACTTATTATTAACTTATTCCGATTTATATACTTTTCGGCTCTCATGAATTGCAATTAAGATAAGTTAATTCATGAAAATTTTGGATTATATTTTAATTACGCATATGTATATAATTTCGCCAGCATTAAAAGAGCAGATACCGCAATAACGTTTATGTACTGCCTACGACAAGGATTTATGTGATATTTCACGGCACAAACTTATAGCTAAGCATATGCTTATAAGGATTCAAGCAAAGTTTAAATGCGAAAAGTTTATTGAACTTATATCAGTAATCGAACGCTCGGAAAGCGACAGATTTCCTGGTGTCGACGTTTTAGAATTCCCGATCTCGTACAATTTATCTTGTTTATATCGGAATAGAGCTGTGTAAGTGTTGGCATTCTAATTAATAGATAAATCGCCGAATGATGGTTATGATTAATGGACTGATCTCGAAGATAACCGACGCGGGTTAGCAGACTAGAAACTCGAACAGATCATGTGAACAAATCGCATCCTACATCTATCTCTTTGCAAGAGCTTCGCACAGTTGCGACGTGTACGTTTTAGGTATTCTTAATTTCAACTAGATACGTAACGGGATACCTATTAAATACAACGTCTCATTTAACAACTATTACTGAAATGCGATTATATACTTATTGATGTAAAATCAGGAAACAATAATTTAGATAATTTAATATTGATAAGAATATATCAAACGTCAAACGCACATTTTTTAGCTGAAACTTCAGATAATGAAGATTAGTTTATTATACAGGCTGTCTTACGGAGCTGCGTTAATTAATACTGCGGAACAGAATGCAAATATTTTCAATTATTCAGAAACCAGGCTGATTTCTAACATGCAGGTACTAACCGGATATATGCATAGCATTTTCTTACTCATTCATATATACTTGTTTTGAAAGAACTCGGCTTTTTTTGTCTTTGATCGAGCAATTCTTGAGAACGGTTTGTTCTTCTTCTCTAAAAATACTTGGCGCCTTCTTTCTTTTGATGGTGATCTTCGGTCTCAATATTGAGACTCGCTGACTTCTTGAAAACAAAAATGCTCAATGATTATTCTCCGCTATTCAACTTAATTCCTTTTTGCATTAGAACAGAAGTGTTTTACACCGTGTTGGAGTCTAAAATGAATTTTTTTATTGCAACCGAAACATATAGCACCTAACTGGAGAAATTTCCCACCAAAACGGAGAAATTTTTCGCCGAAGTGAAGAGATTTCTCACTGAAGCGAAGAGATTTTCACCAAAGCGGAAAGAGAAGACTTTTCGTCGAACGGAGAGATTTTTCACTAAGACGGGGAAATTTTTCACCTAAGGAAAAAGATTCTTCTCCCAGACGGAGATGTGTAAAACGGAGGAATTTTTCAAGCAACACCGTAAAATGCTTAACTCCGTCGATGCTAACTATTTGTGCAAATGGACACGAGAGAATAACCATACGGTGTTAAATCTAAGACCGTATTTCTATCCGCATATTATGATATGTATATGACACGTATTATTTACTGCCATACAGACAAAGCTATGCATATAAAACTTTTAAGCTCTTTTTTCTGTGTGAGACATATTCAAATTGACGTGCTGTTGATGCTAGATGATCCGAGCTATGGACTCCGAGCCTCTGAGAATCTTGAAGAGAAACGCTAAAAGTAATTGAAGGAGTACCATTAAGAGAATAAGCAAGAAAATTAACTCCAGAAATCAGAGAAGACGGTTGGAATGGATTTACATAAATTGGGAAAACAAGATATCAAACACAAACGCAAAACATTGTAAAAAACGCTAAAAATAAAAGATTTTAAAACTTGTGATTATCATTTAATTCGATTTTCCATTTACTAAAACGCATCAATACAAACGAAAATTATATATAAACCCCTACAGCATTGAAAAAAGGATAGTTTGACGTTTGTTGCTGGAATGCAAAGTATCTGAAAGTCATTACTTGCAGCGCCATTGACATCGCCTTTATAAGCGGTATTATGAACAGTACAGCATACATCGGTGAGCTTTAATCGTGGAATGCACTTAATTGGTACAGAAAACCAATATATTTGAACTGCTTTCTAAGCTCTTACTCAAACAATGGTATTAGACAACAAGTGTCATAAGAATCAAGTAGAGTATACTTACTCCTATGCTCATAGTAGAGCATTATAGAGTTTTAATCAAATTACTCTGCGCTATTCCTAAGTAAAACATTCTTTTCTTCACGTTTTCCGCTTGTCTTACTCGAAATTGATATTCAAACCAGAAAATATTTTTCTTTTAAGATATTCCTTGAGAATGGATGAAGCACTTTAAGTATGTCTGGATCACAGTACTCAAACATAATTTAATACGTAACATAAGCATGTATATAAGGAACTGTAGATAGTTGAATAAACACATATTAGTAGGAAGTATTGATGCCTTGCTTAGAAAGTAGTTCCTGAAAAGAGGTCATATTAGAAGTACAACCTGTGACAGTGTAAAAGAAAGTTGCTATGCTCTAAGTCCTCTAATTGAGCAAGTCTATACCTATATAGCCCATAAAATTCGCTTAGAAGATGTTTAGCGAGAATTAACAATTTCATGTTTAAATACACATGAAAAAAATTCTTTTGTCTGCTGGCCACTGTTCTTAGTAAGAACATTGAAAATTATAGAAGCTCTGATGACGCATAAGTTTTTGTTCTAATTAGAAAAGCCACCGGCTGTTTTAATTAATTATAAATAACCTTAATTAAACTTGCTTTCGTAGGAATAAATCCCGTGAAGTTCCGACAGGTTCCTTAAAATTCCTGCTTTAAAATAAACTAACACGTTGTAACAAGGATTTATATCGCCAGAGCTTTGGTGACTTTGTAAATACTAAACCTTCTGGGACTTATAGAAGTACTGCCGACACCTTGTTGGCAAAAAGACAAGTAAACAGCATCTATTTTTTTTCTAAAAGAAATACTGATTTTATTACAATTATGGACTTGCGCGTCGTTAACCGTAACATTTTTGTTCCAAACTCGTATTTTAAAATAAATGCAACTTTGAAGCTGTAGAATATTTACGCGTGACGAATTTGTTACTACTTAACGATAAGCGAATTTGGATAATACATATTTGTAATATTTCGTAACATGCGAAGTGGGCCTATTTTACAGGGAAACAGCCTCGTCGATCGGATTGAAACTTTACGCTCAACTCAACGTAGAACTCATTGAAGGTTGTAAAACGCCGCATCCGTTTTGGCGGAACCTCAGGATTAGAGGGTGAAAGTTCTGACGATTTTCGGATTTTTGCAATTTATAAAGAATAAAAAAAATAAAACTATTTATCTGTAAATACTTATTCCATAGGTTTATCAAATTAGCCCGGATGAATTTCTTTTTCTTTCCCTATCATTATCTCCCCATCCCTTTGCGGAAAGGAGGTTGGATAGAAAAAGGGGAAAACATACATACAAGTCATCGTAGTGATCTAACACATCGAGAAATATTATTGGTAATACCTGTTATGCAAATTTACACAATCCGTGGATCGAAACGTAATTGTTATATCACATCGAATAGTCTAGGAAGAAAACACATACGTTACATAGTCGTAAATGTGCAGGGATAGTTGACGATAAAAGCACTCCTTTATGCCTTAACGAAACTTTCATGGGACAGCGATAGCTAGATCTTTTGAGAGGTGCATCTGCACCTGCTCTTGCAGACATTTTTCCAAATGGAGATGAATCTGATTTACTAAATGGCGATATTTGATTTTAGTATTTTTGAGGGCCCTATTCGCGAGTTTGGGAAGTGAATTGGTAGGCGAGGATTAGTGAAGTAGCTTCCCAGGTTCTCTTGATTTGATTTGTAGCGTCCCTTGATTTTCTATTATGGGAATATTTAATGAGAAATCTGCGTTGATGAACCACGAAACGTAGAAGATTTCACAATTGGATACTACATGAATTGAATTATTCCTGACGTCATTCGCAATATACAAAGGAATGCGTCCATAGATTTGCTTATTGTCAAGAGGCCGATGGATGAGTTTTCAAACATTTGAAAACTGAACATTTAATGAAAGAATCGAATAATAGCATTTATCGTTGCATTTTGTTAATAATAAAATTTATGTTTTCCGCTATTTAAATGACTTTCGACCTCGACGAAAAATTTTATTATAAAGTATTAACATTTTTGTGGTACTATTTAGACGATTAAATGTAACGGAACGAAAAAAAATGGGAGTTGCCATTAAAGAAATATGAATTATGTCATTACTTGAAAATAATAAGTGGGGAAATCTTTAAAATGATGTAAAAATGATTATTAAAAACACTGTTTCAGTATATCCCAAATAAAACAAATTGCTTCAAATTTATTCGAATTTATTGCATAGAATTGCCGCACAGCGTTATTGGAGAGAATCAAAGAAAACAGCTATATATATACGCGCAAACGCTCCGACAATTTTCTTAGAAAGTTCGTATTTAATTTTAGTCAACTAATTTAAAAGGCAAATCATGAAGCCTTATCAAAATATCCGGAACGTATAAAATATCGAATTCGAAAATTACCAACGTTCCGCCGGCACAGATAGCCGTGTCTATTTTTGAAATCATAAAAGATATATTCACCACCCACCGACGCACAAACTACAAAGTTAAACCATAATTCACCTTGCGGATCGTAGGGCTGTCTAGGCAATTTCTGTATTACCTCAAAAATATCATTCATTAAAAAGCATTTTTTAGTTAGACAATGAAGAAGTAAATTTTGGTTTATAATCAACAATGCTATAACAAATGTTAGACATTCAAATTTGATGATGATTATTTGCTTATTCATTGAAGAAACACTTAAATCCTTTCATGTACGCTACTGAAAAATAGACAACTTAAGCATTCGCTAAGTGCTGAATGTAATTAAATAATCGGGTAAATATTTAGGAAAAATAAACTTGAATTATATCCCAAAAAAATCCCAGGTTCATGTTATTAAATAAAATATTAAACGTTTCATAAAACAATGTACATACACAGAATGCTGGAAGCAAGCACCCCCGCAAGTATTCCATGCAATTATTATTCTCCGGTTAATAATTAGATAAGAAACAGATGATATTGCATTTCGGAGGCGAATTACCTTTCCACAATTACTGGGTATCGGAGAGGCAACGATTATAGGGCGTCGAGGACGTCGGGATGCGCAACAGAAACAGTATCGTCTTTATTATCGCACAGATCAGTGGCGCGCCGCGTACGTTATTTTATGTAAGGTCGCATTCGAATATGAGTAAGTTGCAAGATATGACATTTAATACGCGGAATACGAATACCTGTTGCTGAGAAATACGTTACACTTAGTGAGTGTAACGTCGCATAATTTCAAATAAAAAAATATCCGCGTATCATAAAATTATACTCAAGTATACATTTGATCAATTTTCGCAGCGCACTATACAAGTTTAGTTTAGTAAATGGAACATCCTGTATGTTATTACGATTACTTTTGATTGATACGGTTGATATTTTAAACATCTTACAAGCTAGGGTGGCAATTCAAATTATATTTGATGTGATGATGAGTACTTCTTGTAGTTTCAAGCAACACATCAAAAAGCATTTAATAATAAGATTGCCATCGAAATCGTTGCCATTTTTGATTTAAGCTATAGCATTTTTCCTCTTTGCAGTGCACTGCCTATTTTTCAACGACCTTATATAGATAAACAACATATAAGTATTGTCAACCTCCGTACTACACAAGCTTAGTTTATTATATAGTAATATAATAATTAGTCCAGGATGGCCATCTCGGTCGTCATCGGTTGATAATGAGGACCATTCATGTCCTCGAAGGAGGTTGCCGATACTTACGTGTTGTTTACCATGCTACACCACAGTCCTTGCTATCATTATTGATCTGATGTAGAAATCTTTATATTTTATAAATTCTTCCATACGTTTAAAACGTATCATTTTTAAATAAATTAAATATGAAGCTGCGTATACAAGCTTTTTCTTAAAATACCTTCAAATTCATGAAATTAAAATTTAATCGATCAACTTCAACATATATTTGTTTTATACAAACTACAAAGCTATCCATTGTGTTTTATTGTCTGGGGGAGTGTTATTTTGTGCGTCCCCGTCCAAGATTTTTCACTCAAGTATTTCTAATTAACTAAATTATTAATGTTTTTTAAACAATTTTCAGTATATTTCTTACAGCTGGGAAAACTTACAGTTGGTGTGCGATGCTTTAAATGAATCTATTTTCGTTATGTTGAACTCCAACTAACGTTCGTCTACTGGCAATTTATTATTAAAACGTGCTGGTTAACTTAGTAGACAAAGTATGAAGGAAAGAGATAATTAGGGGATTCTGTAGCAGTGAAATATATTAAGTAGTTTTGGTTGTACTCAATCAGTGTTACTATGTAGGTTGGTTATACGAACATAATTTAGGAAAAGCATCGCTAATTTTTGTATTTATCAAGATATTTGTTTCGAATAAATAAAGTACTCGTTTACTGAACCTAGCAATCATAGTCTGCTTAGTGCTAAGGTTGATTTTTTCATAAGCATATCAATTTAGCTAAATTGTGCTCAACATTTTTTAAACAATTTTCGGTATGTTCTTATGGTTTGCTTTGCTGCTGAGAAAACTTGGTGTGCGAAGCTTTAAATAAATCGACTTATTTTGAGCTTAAGTGTAATCAATATCTTCGTTATTTATGCAATGCATGGAGCAAAATGATTGTGTTGATGTTACTTCTAGCTGGAATTCTGCCAAAAAAGATAACGGTTACAGATAATAACCGTTCGTTCTAATAAATATCCTTATCGAAGTAAGAGTCTGCAGTATTTCATCGCTGTACTCTATATTTTTAAATGAAAAGTTTATAGCTGCATATTTAATTACATAAAAAACGGTACATGTTAAGTATAATGAAAAGCTTAAAGAAAATTACAACAGCGTCTCTCAGACTCAGAACAGGCTAGAACTAGAAACTGTTCAGTTGTTCATGAAAACATATTACAGGACAACTTAAAAGAAACACAAGAAGCGAACAAAAAGGAGTTTAAAAGATACACAGCAGGATTCTTTACAAAATTTTCTTGTCAGAAGACTGACATGGTTTACATCAACCAGTAAGGCAAAAATGCAATCTAAACAGTTAAGTTGCCCATTTGTTTTGACAACGTGTGTTTATTTTCAATGGCTAAGTCAATCTAACCAGAAACTATTATTATCAATTATTAAAGAAAATTCATTGCGGAACGGTCTAGGTGACGATTCAATAACTTCCTGGTCAGCAACAATAAACGCTTAATGAGGCATCTTGCATTGCCCTGTTGTTTTAGATTCCGTTCGACAAATAGACTCCAAAGATATACTATGCTTCCAGTTTATATTTTAAGTGGTACTTTCAGAATAAGGCTACTTACTATAAAGACAAAATTATTGTTCATTCATCTGTAATTTAATAGGCGCAATTATCAAGCTAGCAATTACGTTTACAATTGCATTTCATTTTAATAAATCGACCGATAAAGAAAACGTATTTCTCATTCTTTGTTGGAACATAATTAATTGTGAAAGCAAGATAAATATAAAGTAATACTTCGGTTTAACTAACTTTCATCAACGAATGGTTACTTCATTTCATCAAAGCAAGATTTTAATAGAACGAACAATAAAAACATCTATATGAAGTAAAACTGTCGTAAGATAATGAATTATGATCAAACTTTTTTCAAATTTTCAAATCTGCCGATAAAACGAAATCTCTGAGAGAGAGATTTCAACAAAAGTTGCGCAAGGTAAATAGGTTCTTTTCCGTAGCTTCTAAGGTCGAAATTGAAATATTTCAGTTAAATTAATAATTCCTAAGATTGCCTATCAACGCACGAGACGCCACTGGTGACAAGAAAAATGGGGGATGAGTCAGCAGTATAACAACCGGCAGAAGTAATGGGAGGGTCGTCGGACATCTCTGCACAGTTTGGGGCTTACATTTGTGAAATATTGTAAACCATCCATGCAAATTCTGATTTCTGCAGTTGAGAGAAAATTCTGTAAATGTTGCATTTCTATTTTATGTATAAGCAAGCGAAACGCTATACGTTCTTGCCGCTTGTGAATTTATTTCTTTGAATAAATTTACATCCTCTTTTCAAAGGTATAAATATGTTTGCGTTCGATATACAAGTGTCTGTTATCATTTCGTTCTGTTGATCTTCTGAGTAACGTTATTTATTAAATCGAGTGTTGTAAATTCTTAGATGCGAATGCATGAAGGCACAAATCTACAACTTTAAACATATTTTTTACTCGATCATATTCGAAATCTCCTCTTTCACAGATACCAAGCAATGATTTCAGTATAGTGAAGATCCTCGATGAACGAATTCATGATATGATACAATAACAAAAGAATCAGTAAATTTTATCCAATTTCTTTCGTAATTAATTGAGATTTTTAAATTTGAATTTGAATGTAAATGTTCTATTGTTTAGTTTCCAAGTGAATCATATAATTTGCCGGTTAGAGGTGATTAAAGCTGAATTTATCTATTATATTAATATTAATTATTATATATTAATTACACATATGTGTAAGGTTTGTTCAGTTGTTTATTGAAAGTCTTCCTATACGGACAAATTTTAAAATGCGAAGTCAGAGTTCTGAACCAACGCTTTTAAACCTAAAATGAGCAATTTAACTTCAGAACAAGTGGCTGCTATAGTTGCTTTAATCGAAGATGGACGATCTCAAGCATACGTTGCTAATTTGATGAACATCAATTAGTCAAGTGTTTCTAGAGCCGTAGCCAGATATAAGGAAACAGGCAATTACAGTAGAAGACCTGTACCAGGTCGTCCAAGTTGTTCTACTCTCCAAGATGACCGCTATTTACTACTACAAGTGTTACGTCGAAGACATGTAACTGCGAGACAATTGCAGAACGACTTGGCTAGAGTCAGAAATACTCGTGTGAGTACTCAAACTATTCGGAATAGGTTACGACAGAGTGGATTAAGAGCTAGAGTAGCTGTAACAGCCCCTCGTCTCACTAGGAACCACCGAGTGGCCCGCTTAAGGTTTGCCAGAGAACATGTAAATTGGAACATTAATGACTGGGCCAATATACTCTTCACAGATGAGTCAAGATTTGATCTTTGCACCTCAGATAGGCGTATCTCAGTGTACAGACGAGACGGTGAGCGCTATTCGCAGTGTAATATCAGACCTAGACCTAATTTCGCTGGTGGCTCTATTATGGTTTGGGGAGGCATCTGTTTAACAGGTCGTACAGAGTTAGTACCAGTAGACAGAGGTACACTGACTGCCCACAGGTATATAACGGACATTTTAGAAGAACATGTAATACCATATGCGCCAATTATAGGAAACGAATTCATGTTAATGCACGATAATGCACGACCGCATGTTGCAATAATCATCCAGGAATACCTTAACGATGTTGGTATTCCAGTTTTAGATTGGCCTGCGGTAAGTCCGGACATGAACCCTATCGAGCACGTGTGGGACCTCCTTCACAGACGGATACGAACCCAAAATGTTGCCCCAGCGGACCTGCATGGACTAGAAAATGCTCTCCGTGACGAGTGGGAGAATTTGGATCAGGCTTATATACGGAGGTTAATCGAATCTCTGCCAAACCGTATGCGAACGGTCATAAGAGCCAGAGGTGGCAATACTCAGTATTAAAAGCTACTGTTATGACATTTTTCTTTCCAAAATTATGATTTCTTGTTTTAATAAAAATCTCAAGTATGAGTTCTTGTTTTTATTTGGCCTGTATTTTATTTAAACAATCATAGAAATTATATCTTAGAGCGCATTAAAGTATATTTACCACTTTATGCTACAAACAAAGACTATGCGATAGTTTTATGATTCAAAAATAAATTATGCGATACTTTCTTGGCGGAGTGTATTTAATGGAGTATTATCCTACAACGATTTCTAATATGAATTCAATAATATCTTAATCGTTCTATCGTTTTTTCAGAAGTTGTTGTGTCCATTGATGGAATTTAATGCTGTGCAGTTGCCTAACGTTACAGGATTCATAGAATGTCATAGAGAAAGTCTTAATTCGTAATCTAATTAGATTAATTTCTTACGTATAAACATAGAGTTCGTTCCTTCATCATAATTAGTTGAGATTTATTTATTCAAAGAGTCTCTAGGGACATTCCCGGATCTACAAACCCTAAATTTAATCAATCAATTTCGAAAAATCATTTCTTTCAATTTATTCTTCGTTTCAAACATTAAAATATACACGTTAAACAGAAGAGTTTGCACGGCAACTGATAGTAAACTTGTTTTTAGGTTTTGCAATTAATAAAAGTTAAAACATTAAATGCAAAATATTACACCAGACTCAAGATACGTATACTTAGCGAAATAATTGTTCTTCTAGAAGGCTGATGAAGATTCTTTCCGGAAATAAAATGTTACAACCGGCGATAAAAACTTTGAATATAAGTTACAATAATGTAATAGAGAGTATTTAAGTTTTACACTTGCAATTACCTGAAATATGCTTCATTTTACTCTTATTACGAGTACTAAAGAAACTAAATAAAGAGAATTTGCAATATAAAAGAAGATTCAGTTACATTTGTCAAGCAAAGATTAGTGAATACAATTTATACTGTACACTACTGTTAGGGAAATAACACGTATTTAAAACAACTAGAAGCTTGCAAAAGCAGTAACTGTACCCTTAAACAATGAAAACAGAACGGCGGCCGTAGTAAATTAAACTCGAATTGCGAAAGGTAGATTTAATGATAAGAACTTGGTAACGGAGTAACTTTGTGCCTGGGTAACTTTGATTGTGAATAACACTGCGAAATTTCGTTTGAGGTTATGTACGTTGGAAGATTAAAATGTTCAGACCCGGATTTATCTTGAAATGTTTTCAATAGATACGTTATTAATCGAAGCTTTACATATTAAGGCGACCACCAAACAACTTCCAAAACAATAAAGAGATTTGATGGTTGTAAACACAAGGATAATACCTTCTACATCTCAACGTTTATCTTCCCTTATATTGAGTTGACAATTGCACTTTCGCTGAAAGGTTCATTTATGAGTATGAATGTCACATCTATCATTAATACAAGGACATATTTTTTTCACTTTGCACGCTTTACCCTCCACATAACGGCTAGGAAGATTCGTGCCGCAAATCATGGCCATTTTTCTTACTCTCGTCACTTACGTTTCACACATAAGAACGCGATATCGTTTTTTAGCAGATTTACCCCTTTTAAATCCCTGTGGTTGGTAGAATGATGTGGTACTCTATGCAAAAAGCCCGATTTTATTCTAGTGTCGAGCGCGAACGCCATAAAACATTATACGCTTCGACTGCGTAAGTCGTTGCGATTCCTTCAGTTGATTTCTTACCCTTCGAGTAGTTACGTCTCCCTATCACCGATATCAAAACGTCTTCTCCACTTTTTTGGAGATAAAATACGCAATGAAATGTCGATCATGAAATAGGGGACACAAAAAAGGAGGACCATGGTTTGAGTATAGCTACCGCATGCAGATTTTACAGTGCCAGCTTTGAAAACTTAGTAATAGCAACCTTCGGTTAGTTGTTGTGCTAGGTATTTTTATAATAATTGTTGGTAGAGGATGTGAGAGAAATTGTAATGCTTTTTACATGTATCCAATCTTAGAAAATTGTCTTAATTTACGAAATAAAAGTAATAAAGATATATGCTTACTTAAAATATAAGTACAGCTCTGAATTATGATTTTCACAGGTTACTATGTTTAATCTGTAATGGCATAATATAGACTCACGTCGCAACTAATTTTGCTATTTGTCGTCGGCGCCCTGTGTCTGTCGTGGTACAAGCAGGAGCAAATCCGCAGAGCTTCTCCAGACGTTTCAAGTTGTTAAATGTTGATATGTCTGATATTTCATATAAAGATATAAGAACAACAAATAGGTATCGGTAACCTCCGCACCACGTAAGTTTAATTTATTATATAGTAATATAATAATTAGTCCGATCGAATATTCGGTCACCGGTTGATGATGAGGACCATTCGGAAGAGGACAATGTCATTGAAACAACTGCATCGACTTTATATAAAACTAATTAAGATATTGAAAGCCACACCTGCACTTATGTATCGCATCCAAGTGATTTCTGCTATTCGTTTTTTAATATTACAGTGCGTAGCAAAAAAGATACGGCGCTATTCAAAAAAGGGACGTTTCTAGTATTTATATTTGGCAAAATATGATATTCAATTCTTAACAGATTACCCAGCTTATTTTGAGAGCGTCCTGATACAATATTGTAAAGAGTAAAAATTGCGCTCATACATATATATTTGCATTTCGGATTATTTATGCGAAGAAGGAAAACGTCAATAACATATCGAACAACGAAGCGTGTGTTAGCTGGATGATTATTAGACTCAAAATCATAATTCTTAGCGCTTTTTCTTTATTCTAATTATTCCTTTATTTCCCTATTCCTTTATTTAATTAGAACAGCTATTTTGTAAGCATGTAACACATGCTTAAAAAGATGTAACTTACGAAATTATTGTAGGAAAGATTACATTAAGCGGGAGGTATCGAATATGAGAAAATTGATCTGACACACATGTTATTTATCCGTTCTACTGCTCCGTAGCTGACTGAAGTTCATGTAATCCCATAACACTCCCATTATCTAAATAGTAAAAGATATAAGAAGTTGAAGCTACTGAAAACGAGTTCATAGTCGTCTAAAGGATTTTGATGTTGAACGTCTGTATATTGTCCGCTAGAAGTAGATAAACGCCTATTGAGTATTTACAAATAAATTGTAGTAATCGTTAGTAATATAATATAATTAATCAAGTAAAGTAAACATAATATATTAACAGTTGCTTAGAATAAGGCATGTAAATAAGTGATTCAGATGTCTCAGGATACAGTACCTCAAAAGAGTTCTCTATGAATTTGCAAACATACGTTTTTGAAGAACAAATTTATATTGCTCGGCTTTATGTTGTATACAAGCAAATAGTTCTACAATAACACGGTCTCACTCCTTTAAAATCCACTATTTTACCAGCTTTTAGCTAAATTAGCAGTTTATAGCTTCTCCAATTAATATTAACCTAGTTCGAAAGTATTCAGAAAGCTAAAATCATAAATCTTTCGAAAATGAATATCTGAGCTACAAAGGGTAAATACGTTTTTATAACACACTTAAAATATTTTTTATAACCTTCAATATTGTTTTATGAAGTTTAGTATCAATTTCTCTCCTTGTGCGAATTAAGAAAGTTTTGTTTCGCGTAACGTAATTACTAAAGTATAAAACTCTTCGTTGTTTTTATTATGCTACGGAGCGTTAATTGGGCTAATGGTAGGTTTCGTGAGTTTTACGTAATAAACCCAGAAAGCAAATTTATTTAAAGCTAGTTATAAGATCAATTCGATAGTATTTTGCTTTCAATAGTTGTTATTTGATTGATCTACAAAAAATTTAATTTAGTTTGTTTGTATAGGCCAGAGCGTGGATAATGTCACTGGTTATCGATTCTTTTGGCTTTCTACCGTTCGTGAGCGAAATATTGCAAACGATAAAGAATATCACTGGTGAGCGAAAATATTACCACTTTTATTTTTAAATTTCATTCCGAAGAGACATTATCATATTCACGAACGAATTTTATGAACAGAATTAAAATAGTCCCTATTATGTCTTGATTTTATTTTCAGTTCTCAGGTAGGATATTTATCGCTCGTCAATCAATAATAAGGAAAATCTTTCGCTGATGAATCGATGAATCAATCAGGTTATGATGAATATCTCTCTGGAGTGGAAAATAAAATTCAAGAACGATGAAGCTCTTTTTATAACAATCGATCACTAGTGATTTGTACCTCTAACTTTTCTCTTTAACATCCTAATATTAAAACATTTCTTGTTTAATCCTCGGAAGGCGAAGAAGTAAAAAAAATATAATTGTATTTTATTTGATAACGAGTGCTGGACTAATTAATTTGGTTAAAAAATTTAGTTTTAAGTTTGATTATTTTTGTTTGGTTCTGTAGTTTTGTTAAGTGTCGATCAGCTATGTCTGATTTGTTTGATTTCATTCGCCTACATTCAAAGCCAAATACAGGATGAATCGTTTTCAACCTTCACCATGAGGATTTCACTTGTTCTTGAAGATAGAGGGTAGGTTCAGATTTGGCAAAGTTTATTTGGCCTTGCAAACAAAAACTAAATGCACATCCTTATGGCCACTTATCTTCCGTCTTCTCTGCAATGCTTTATTCGAAATTTTTATGTCGTTTTTGTTCTTTCCGGCCATCATGAACTTTCCAATTTCTTATCGGCGCCATTTTGAATAATAAACGAAAATGAAGAGAAATGATACAATTGTAAACGTCGTGTTGTATTTCGGTTCAATCAATAAAAAACAACCAGCATATCTCCCTTTAACTCTAGTCGAGACCACATTAAGCGCGTTTAGGTAAATAGAGTGACTAGCTAATACACATTGAAACCATTGTAATTCAATAAAGTTTCATAAACATTAATACAGAAATAATAAACACTTGTGTAATTCGATGTATTTAATTACCAAAAACATTTTGCTATTCAAAGTAAATTCAGCATCGCACACTTGAAACGTGAATGTATTCGTTTTAGATTTGTTTGTTTTACTGAGTATAAAAGCAACCAATTTACATATATCTTTTTCAGCATGGAAAATCACATCCCATTAACATTATTTTAGCAGAAACTTCGCCTCCGACGGCACTTTCGACGCTTGAGGCGCAATTTATCCCGGGGACCTATACGTACTTTATTAGAATATGATTTAGATTTAGATTAGTATGAGAGTTCTGTTTCAATGCATTTAGGGATACTGCTCGATTTCTGAAGATATGCGGTGGTGTTGCCTGAACCGCCACGTTTGATAAGACATGGATTTAACAATTACACGAAATTAATTGAAATTGAATGTTGTACTTAAAGCTTCCGCAAATAACTCTGAGGTGTTCTCAGTTAAGGTTCTTAATGCGAATTTTTGAGATTAAAATTTAATCTCTATTGTAACTAGCGATTAATTCTTCAAATAATATACGGAAAAGAACGTTTCCATTCACTTAAAGAAGACATATTGTAACACTACACAACTTATCGCTGGCAATTTTATCCTTACGATAAATGATATACATAAGTAATATCCCAACTAACTTCAAATCAAGTTCACAGAACATAATAGATATTGTCTCCATAATTCCTAGCCATAAATCACAAGTTTCAGCCAGTATTATTTAGCTTTCTAGTGTATATTTCAATAAAACTTTCCTGCTTTTTCCTATCAGGAATTGGTATTTTATAGTTTTCCGAGGAATATGTATTACTATATAACGTGCTGGCATGAATTTAGAGTATTGTTAAAGTTGTCAATAAATATCAAAAGGAAATAGAAGTTCCAACGTTAGATCTAACTGTCGATTATATTGTTTTAGATCAAGTAAACAATAGTCGGCCTGCAAATAAATTACTTTTATTTATGACTGAGTAAATGTAGTATATTGTGGGGTAATATTGAAAAAATTTTAATACGTAATACCCTGTAATAGAGGACTATAATAAACAAAAGGTCTTCGTGCTAATGCCGTTAAACTTTTTACTTTCAAGATGTAAGATCTTAAACATTTCTTAGAAAATACTTTTTTTTAATTCCTTCCGATTCTGAAGACATAATCGAACTAAAATTAATATAGTTTCGTTTCGAGAATTATTAGAATATGATACTCTGAGTTTGTCGTGTTCCGGATTACGTTTTTGTTTGATACTGTTGCTTATCGTTGTATACTGTAGAGGAATACGGGAACATAATTAAGTGCTAGGGTGAAGCTCGATTAAATTCTTCTGAAGCTCAACATATCTATCGAGAGGGATATCCATTAAGACGTGTTTCTAATGTTACAACATCCGTTGGTGTGCATAGGCGTTTGATAGAAAATGGCTGATCCTGATCCTGGTCTAACTGATTAGTCAATCAGTTAGACCATACAATCCTTAAAGAAAGCTGTTCTTTTTGAGATAATTATGTTCTTCTTAACCCGTCTATTAGAACGGGATTTTTGTACATATTGTTACTGGTTATAAAATCAAAAGCAAAATTTTCTGTCATTTATTTTATTTACCGATGAAGCAGCTTTTCGTTGGGACAGTATTCTGAACGTACATAATATGCAATATTGATAAATATTGCATTATTACTGAAATCACCAGTAAGAGTTATTTTAATTGTCCAATAAATTAACAGCCGAACTTGTACTTTTCTGGCGAATGGAACTTCATTAGAAATTGTTCCGCCGAACGTTATTCAAAGAATGTTATACTGTACTGTATGCATGACAGCGCGTCTTTCTCGAAGAGTTGGCGAATTTTTACAAACACGATTTGGAAACAGGTAAAGTAATTGTTGAAAAAAATTGAAAATGTTAGGTTTTCTAAGATTCAATCATTATTATAATGACTTAGAATTCCACGACCACAACGATCAGTTAAAACTAAACGTATTCCAGCTTTGGATTGAGTCATGATTAATGGAAAAATCGATGTATCGCCCGCAATCATAATGAGCTTCTCCAAGAGAGGGAAATGTATAATAAGGGAAATTAACTGAGCAGTAAGCAATTGATCCCGGTAATTCAGCATGTGAACCAAGCCAGAGACGAACATCAACTGCGACGAATTTTCTGTCCAAATTCGGAACACGTTTATATTTTTCTTTGTTATGTTGTTATTTTTATAAAACATGTCGACCAAGTAATAATTTTCTTTTTGTTTGTAAACGAATGTCGAAGAAATATAAGTATTCTAAAACAAATTTCAATTTTTAATTAGCGTATTTTATGGTCCCCCATCGCATGATACTAGATAACAGAATATATTAGAATAGAAGAGAGAAAGATTAAAAAATATTAACCAAAATCGTAAATGTTATTACATTTAAACGATATTTTTTCAGTTATTTATTAACAAATATTTGAAAATATTAATTTTCGTTTTAATAAATATTTAGTTGGCACTTTTGAAAAGTGCGATTATATGGAAGCCAATTTCTAAGGTACTACATCGTGCGCATCAGCTCTGTAGAGGCTGTAAGAACGAAGCTAAAATCACCGTTTGTGTGAATTATACATGATTAGATAGTACTAGTGTTAGATATATCTAATACCATGAAGAAATCCGGCTCCTCCACCTTACCGTAGTTTTGCGTTAAATTAACTTCGCCGTCTAAAACTAATAATCTGGAGGGGAAGAACGTAACAGTATCGTTAGGTTTTTCCTATATTAGAGATCTATTTATGTATTCTCCCGTCGTATTCTCGTTACTAGAAAGGCAAATGCTCTTCTCCCCTATCGTATTCGTGCGTTTACGAAATTACAAAGATTAGAAAGGGGGCCGTGAAAGCAGGTATATCTAATAATACTATATCACTGACGGTATATAGCGACGAGTTTCTCGGCTGAGTAAGAACGCGTCGCCCCCTTTTACTGCGATGACGTCACATGCCACTTCACATCCTTCATCGATCCACAATTGTTCGAATGCTCGAAGACGACCAACTACACCGTTACCGCCGTTACTCCCGACCGTTCCGGAAACTTCTAACGTGAAAAGGAACACTATAACACGGTCTGGAGGAATCTTGTGGTATTACGTCACTTATACATAGTTTGCCGGAGATGGCGGAATGTGTCGGAGATTACGTAGTAATTAGATCCGATGGCGAACAGACAGGGACCGACCCGAGAGTCAGTGGTTCGCTCGATGCGCCTTCAGAAAATAGAGGTCAAGGCATGTAAAGTACGGCAGGCTTCCGATATTTAATTAAAAGTAAGCGGGGAATTTTTACTTCGATTCCCGTCTACCTTTGGACAGGGTCTGCTGGCTTAGAAAGTTACGAGACTTGAGATAGGACGCCTCGCACGAAGTAATACCCTATTTGCTCAACAAAGTTGATGGTTTTGGGGATTTTAGAATTACGTACGCCAAAAAACAATAAATATAATTAATGTTGCAGAAACGATAAATTTAATATAGTACTCTTGTACTGAATGCGTTCTATATCTTCATGTTCGTTTTGTAATTGAACTTGTGCATTATTCATTCAACTGTGACTTGCTTTGTGATTTTCTCCAAATTTTACAGCTTTGGCTTGCAATTTTGATGTTATAGTCATATTTTTTAACAGTACTCTAAGTAACAAATATCAACTAATAAAACGATTTTGATTAGTTAATGTACTCGCTAGGAATATTCTGTCTTAACTGCCGAAATTGCATGATAAACATTTCATAAGTCGCTCTTTAAAAGACTTCCACAATCCTTTTTTAATCCCTATGATCCCATTACTACGTACTATAGCCACCGGTGGTAGGTATAAATTAAGCCAACAGTTGTCCAATATGCATAAAGCCTTTTCACTCGAGCAATTTACGTGGATTTAAATTATCACCCTCAAGTATCAAATTATCAAATCCTCACTTAATCTTTCAATTTGCTTAATGTATTCCGGTCGTCATTTTCCACTTAGCGGTTCATGAGTAATATCGATACCTAATAACAATATTGAGGACATTTCATGACCTACTTCTATCGTTAGTTTATTTCCTCCCGCTCGACTTAATCGTTTGTCATCGATACAGAAGCAATATATCCGTACGTCGAATCCTTGAAACAATCCGTCACGCATTTGATCTAAGTTTCAAGTTGTACGCAAACATGATACCGCCTTGAACGTAAGATACGTATAAACGAGAAACTCTTTGGCAATTTAAATGAGGAATTTTTCCAGGTCTTCGTATAGGTATTGAAACTTCTCAAAAGTCGAAGGTAAAAGTCGAGTTCCTTTTGATTTGTGCGAGGCTGCTTCTCTATTTTGTTTTGTTTCTTTCTGAACCGTATATACTTCTTTAAAGAAAAACGGCTCTTGTAGCGTATTATTACAAGTTTTTTTTTTCTTTCCAGTGTACTTAACCATAAAACACAAAATTCAAAAAAATTTTCTTTTACTTTTGTAACTAAATTCGTAAATTGCGATACGAACTTTCCAACCACTTCTGCCGATTAATTACAAAACTATTGTAAAGAAAAAGCTAATAAAATTGATTAAAGGTAAATACAAAATATGCAGGTATTTCACGAAGCTGGTTCGTTAAAAGTTTATGATATTCAACCATTTGCTCATATTTCGTATCAGCTCAATTGGATATATTACATTTTCTTACATTTTTGAATTTTCTGTCCATAAACACATCGATTTTCATTGGACATTCCTATAACTAAACGTTATTATCTTCTGGTTATTTTAATTTTGTTGCTTTTTTAACTTCCACTGCAAAAAATTAATATATCAATTCATGCATATCAATAACTAAAGTTAAAATTCCAAATATGGCTTATTATTAAACGGCTTTAGATACATTACCGTCTAGTATACAAAGTGTTAAAAAATGAGAAGCAAAGTGCCGTATTTACAAATACAAATATTTTTTTTAATGAAACACCTATTAATCAGTATTTACTTCTAAATAAATGTTATAACTTATCCATCCATATTAATATTCCCTGTACCTATTTTTAATAGATCTTCAGGTTAGCGATTTTCTGTAAGTATTTTAAGTATGCCCTTAATTGAGGTTAAAAATCTTATTATATGTTGAGTCTATTGTTTATCTATGTTCCATTTCCCGTATTTAACCGATGCTCGAGAAACTCCCACGACCGTATTTTGACGATCTTTAGAGTGGAAGAATGTTCGAACGAATGAAAAAACGTAGGAATCTTAATATTTTAAAGAATAATAAAACGATTTATACTAATTTCATTTTTCTTTCAATGCTATTGTTAAAACCTAAAAAGATATCCCTCGTATTACTGATCTAGACATACATTAACATGGAATACAATATTCGTTTTAGTAAATTACATTTCCCGATGTACATACTGCATGGCCTGAAAAAACGCCTGAAGTCAGCTATGGACGCTCCGAAAACAAAATGATTTCACGGCTAATATTCACAAAGAGATAGCTTGCCAGGTCTTTTATTATACGCCACATACATCTTACTATGTACTTGTAACGCTTTTGCTCAGTTTAATATGCCGAGGATGCCATGCTATCTCATTTATACATTTTCTGATTACTTTCGTTGCGAAAATATAGCTCAAGCAACCATCTACTGCTTCAAGCTATTAACTTGTAAACATTTTAATTAAAAAGGGTTATTTTTTGTTGCGAACTATCATCCACACTCGGTAACAGTAGTAGTAGTAAATTCAATAGACTTTCAACAGGAAGAGAGGGTTTAGTATGACAAACGAAATAACGAAAAAAACTAAAATAGTTCAAAGCGTGCACAATCGTTTTTAAACTAGCACACAATGGAAGCAATAAAATATTTAATTAAAGGGATTCCCGTTCGATGAAATAAACCTACAACGATGTTTCTCAGGATTATCCATAAAGTAACTGAAAAACCGAAAGAATGCTATACATCAAACCAATTGCAATTAGCGCTAGAGCACAGCGTAGAGGTGAATGATGCAACTAGGGGCTTTGTACTGTCGGAATTACATAGGAACAAAGAATAAAATACAGCAGCATGAAGAGGTGCCGCGATGGGTACAAACCCCTGATTATGCGTTCTTATTGGAAAATACAAATGAGCCGATCACAATCGATACGAGAAGATTCACCGAAACCAGACAATTAAAACATTCACTATGTACGGCATATGAAGAGCACGACTTACTCTGTCAAACCTAGCAACTAATATCAGCAAACAATTTTCTACACCTACAAAGAGAAAAATGTATCGCTATCAGCACTGGAATTATAATAGAAAATACGAGAATTTTAAGAAAAATATGTGACAAGTGAGCATACTTTTATATATGAGAATGTTTAGTGGACCCATCTGCTGTCGCGCAGACTCAGGTGTTTTTTTAGAATTCTTTAGCTTCCATTAGTGTACGGCACTGCAAGTCAACTTACATCTACTTTACTCCCGTTATCTGAGAACATATCAGCGCAGAATTCAAATTACCACAAAAAAAATTCGGCACCATCAACATAAGAGGTTTTTTGCCATGTACCAATGACGATCTGACTCTTCTCAATTTACAGCAACAGCAATCAGAATTTCATTTCTTAACGATATTTTCGATTTAAAATAAATAAGTTGCCGGAGAAAATAATAAAAAAAAGAACTATGCAAATTTCAAGAAAACAATAGAACGCTTTTCACTGAATATGACACATTAAAAAGAACACCAGAAATGCCCCCAATACCATTAACTCATGTCGGGATGGGATGGAGCTCCAACAGTTTCCGACTTCATTGTCTTGAGCGAAGATAGGAGGTTGAGCCCAAACAATGCACGAATGCATGCTGTTTGTTTTATGCAAAAATAAAGCTTACAAGAAAAAATATCCGTAAGATTAATTTTAGATTAATGGTCCCATTGCTCTTAACTGTTTTTAAAAATTGTAAAATAAATAATCTTTACTGTTTTTCAAATTTTAACGCCTTACATAACCGATAAATGCTTATATGCGTATATATAAATTATATACGCTTGGTTTTTGAAATTTAACTTTTCTTCTAAAGCGCTTCGTTGGTGAAATAGTTCGTATTGTTCACACATTGGGTCTCCCCTGTATAAGTACACATATAATTTTCTATGGTTTCTGTGGTATAAACGCGAAAGCGGTGAAAGCAGTTTACTATCTGCATATGGATCTCTTCTGCGGTACATAATATAATAATTAATCAAATTATCCTTAGAGTCAATAGGTATTATGATCGGTAAATATTTACCTACTAAAACATGGTATCAAACGCACGATGACGTAGCTCTTTGCTAAGTCTAAAGCAACAAACATAAAGCATCTTCAAAGTTCTGCTTTATCGTATCAAACTTCCGCAAATTCAATTAAATTATTAATTAATTTCGATTAACAGCTGCTCTCAACAACATAAGCGACCGGTGGTTTGTACATGTTTCGTTTTACTTTTAGTAGTACCTCTTTTCTCCCCGTCGCTTTACCTTCTTGGATGGGCAGAAAAAAGTTCCGCTGAGAACGATAATTGGGTTCGGCATTACGTTTCAGGCATCGACTACTTGTTAACACGCGCGTTACGCAAGAGAGAGATAACGTAAAGGATAATTGGGAAAATATCGATGTTCATCCCGCGGTTCTAATCTGATTTATCGTGAATTGGTAGACTAAACATATCTCTACACAGAACCTACCCATTGTCGGTGGGAACATATCTAACAATAACATAGATGTAATAGTTGTTTAAGAAAACTAAGATAATATCCGACTGGTTTTGAACGTTGTTTCTTCACTACGAGATTCCTGAGGAATTATATTAAGCTTAAAAAGGATTAAAATAAGACTGCTATTTAATTTAGTATTTTATCAAATATTATTTCTGGCGGTAATTTTAGTGAAATGTAGCCTGAGGATTCGTTTTTTCGCGCATCTTTCAAGATAACAAACTCTTAACTAGATCATATTCAAATACTGCATCAAAACATTCATTGTGTTAATAATAGCCTTAATGAACTCCAATTATTTTGTTTAACCTATTAGTCTTAACCTTCCCTTATTAAGTGAGTTATGTATTGTCAATGTTTTTGAAATTTCTGGCTTTGCAACGATTCTTGGCCCATGTTGGGCGCAAAATTACAACGAGGCTGATTGCTGAAAAGAAATTATTGTTTATTTTTCGAAACGTGTATTTTTAAATATTATTGAGACTCTTTAAGATGATTCCAAGCATATAGCCTTCTCAGGTTGTGTACCTCTCTGAGTAATTAGAAGTAATCATACACCAAAAAATTATTTCAAGAATAACAAAATGTTTCAAAGAAGTTCAAAGTTCAAAGAAGCAATATGAATAATGTTAAAGTTAATGATAGCTATACAAGAAAATAAGATTTAGTACTGAAATCGAGGCCCCCAAGAGTAGAATGAAGTAAATATTAGTTTTATGAAGAGTGAGATCCGTTGACAGAAAAGGAACAGCGTATTCTCGCTTACCTGGTGATGGTGAGAGATCTAGCTCGCGACTCTCCTATTGGCCGCGACCAGCTTTACTTTAAAACATTCATATGCTTCACTAAAAACCAATATTTGTGTTGTGGTAACACCAATTATATTTTCCTTTAAAAGATAAAGAGAATTTTTTTAACTTGTCGGGTAGTTGAGGCTTGATACAGCCAACCTTCTATACTTGCACATTGGTCACGCGTTAAAATCGCCTTGGCCACTGGAGGAAAACGTTCCTCATATCACAACACTCGGTAGTAACATCATTTTATTGCTATGTAGGAACCATATTGTACAGATCACAGCGGGTACAGAATCATGTGTGAAAAAATCAATGCTTTTCTCTGAGTCGCGCGTTTGCCTAATTTATTATATAAACAGTATTAACAAAAATGCAAGGATGAAATAAAAGATAGTATACCTAAAATACACGCATTCAATAAATTAAATAAATATTAATTAAAATAATGTTTTAAAATGGGTGCTCCATTACAGCACAGAAATATGTCCAAAGGTAAATACTATTATTAAACCTACAGAAACGAGTATACTTTCGGTGCACTTCACGAAATTAGCGGAGTCTAGACAAACACCTGTTTTGCCGATTCGCGAGGAAACCAGTAGCCAGCACGAATCTGTCTAATCTGCTAATTTCGTGTAGCACAACTCGTTTCCACAGACTTAATTATTACTACACTGAACGAAAAAGGTATGTATGATAGGACAAGAGTATATTTGGACGGCAGGCAAGCGACGAAGTAATATGGACAATGTACATAAGGGTTGCTTTCGTACAGGTTTACTGCTTATTGCCTAAGATTGAGTTTGTACAATCATACTTAAGTACAATAAAAGAAAATGTTGCAGCAATATAACAATTTATTTTATCAAAATTAGTTTGGCGAACTAAATAATTTAGTTATTATTTAGTTCGTTATTATTTAGGTACTTTCGCCATCTAAATGCAACTTACATTTTCTAAAAAGTCTTACCAGAAAATATTTTGCATAATTTCAAGAATTACGAAAAATGCTACAAAAATATTCTTAATTTGAGAAAACAAAAAACTAATAATTCTTTTATTGTATGTTCTAAAAACAGATCAGGAGCGCCGTGCTTAGTGATCAGAAATAACGGTCCTACCTACTTCACTAATAATAAAATACCTGGTAAATTTTCTATTGCGTCTGGGCTTCACAATGCATTTTGTCACGTTTTACAACTCTAAAAGTTTTTCTCATCAAGAGGTAGTCGCAACATTTTTCACCTCTATTAACTTGTTCAATAAACTTTTGCTTTACATTTCCTATACATCTTCAAAATTAGGTAATGTTTAATAATTTAGGCAACTATCGTTCTGTCAGTATCCTTCCTATGTTTCTTAAAGTTTATAAATCCAGCATGAATAGCAAACATTTATAAATTTGAAGTATTTCCTGAAAATCAACATAACTTCCTTTAAAATCGACCAATACGATTTATAACGCAAATTGTGAACCTAATATACGATATTCTCCAATGTTTATTGATTTATCAATAACATTTGATAATGCTTATCAACATATTCTTCTTTATAAAACGGCGTATTCCAGATTTATTGAGAAGTTAATTATAAAATCGCAAACCAAAATCGTTATCGGTTAAACCTCCAGCATGCGCCATCAACAAAAACAAAGGTGTTCACCAACGAGTTGTTTTGGGCTCCACCCTTTTCTCAATTTTTATTAATGCTATGCTTTAATATTATACGTGACGGACGTCTTTCATACTTTTAACGCAGTAAGTGAAATGAACGAACTAAGTGAAATGTTAATAACGTCGTTTTAAATGGCAGCATTATTGGATTTACATCTTCAAGCTTTTAAGTATTTGTGTTGGCGATGATTTAGTGCAGAATAACCACCTTGACATTTTTTTTTCTATCGAATTGTCTGAACTTCGTTTTGCGCAACCGCACTGTTGATGAACCACGTTGATTTTTATGTATCCAACACAAACACCTCCATAAAGCTTTACTGGGGACCTAAGTTTGTATTCCTTCAATTAATAAAACTGATTTTTGATTCATTGAAGCTAACTTATTCTTTAACATCTGCGATAATTTCCATTTTAATTAATTTTAATTTTTTATATTTTGAAAACTTTCTCTACAAAAGAATTATTACGTCACACTTTAAGTGCTTGATAGTATGGCTCTTTTTCTGCTAAGTATCACTTTCACTACTATACGTAAAATGATATTTTAGATAAAAGTTGATTAAACCGTGCATGTATTAGTTTTTTAAGTAATAAGAATATAATTGTAAATATAAGGAGATTTCAGATAAAGTTATTTCCATAGTATTCATCTGCTAATACCATTAAGACGCCTTGGTTTATTCTTCGCGACACCATTTAAATATAGCTTCTTCTATTCCGTTATTTACACGAATGCTATTCTCTAGGGCAGCTGGCAATTCTCTGCGTACAGCGGCTCGATTCTCAATTACCATAACACGACTTTGATCTTAAACTGCAGCTATTCGCGTTCACCGACCATGCGACAAGTGTTGCACTGGAACAACTCGAAACGGCTTGCAAAACAAACAAAACTAGCGTCTCCAGTGATTTGTCACTTCGCGTTTCGCACTTCAACGCTTTTCAGGATTTTTAAACCAATACGGAAGAAGTACTCTAAATAACGATAGCAGTTCTACACGCCCTTACGTCTTGTAGAGTATACATAAGGTAGACATTAATGTTATTTATAGATGATATTATTTAAATTGTCTGTTTCTTTCTGCCTCATTCCTTTCATCATTATGTTCACATTTATCTTAGTATTTCCGCTATAAATTCGCGATTTATCTTATTTTTTCTCTGTAGAGATTGTGGCATTCTTACCGCGGAACGAAAATGGACAAGGAAAATAAAACTGCAAGTTTCTTGAGGGAGTACAAATTAGAGAAAGAGAAATCAATAGAGTTTAGAATGTCTTCAGCGCTCATTTAAAAGTGATCATCTTTGGCTAAGATTGGCTAAGAACCCTCAATGAAATAATTTCGTACTTTCTTAAGATGTGGCGCCAGTAGTGCTACGTATTAAGAAAGGGTACTACTCATCACCAGTGGCGGGTGAAGTAAACAGGAGGGCGGTCACAACGATTCGACTTCCTCCTCGATTACCCGCACAGCACAATGTACACAATATACAAAGAAAGTACTCGATTCCTCCCGGTTACGTCGTCACCCACCGCCGCTGCTCGACATTAACAAATCCAAGTCCAGTGGTAGACAGCTGAGCTCCTCGATATAATAGTTAATACGCTTAAAGTGGTGTGTTACTTATTGATCACCCTATACACACCACATATGGAAACATCTTTGCAAGATTTTCAACATTTATTTAAAATGAAAGTATTTTAACGATACATAGCGATTTGCTCAGTTATCGTCACACTTTTGACAGATACGAGCTCTCCCCTAACGATTCACTAGAGCTCAAATTTGACTTGGCATTCATACTTCAATGTGAATATACCCTTGCAAACACGTAAACAGGCAAATATCAATTGACGAAAGAGTGATTAATCTTTCGCCGTCATTAATACGGAGTGAAAATCAAAGGTTTACCAGTCTCCGATTCTCTATATTTCATTAATATGAATGCAAATAGTCGCAGCTTCCACGTTACGATGATAAGCTGGAACTGATTAATAGAATTATGCGAATTGATGGACTTACCGTGTAGCGTATTTTGTACGTAACTGGCCGAAATAGCATATGCTAGTCTACTTTATTAGATTTTTCAAACTCATTTTGAGGGAAATATAGTAACTTTATTAATGCAAATAGAAATGTTTAAAGAAAAAAAAGTCCTCGTAAGTAGAACTAATCAATATAGTAAATTAAGACAAGAAGTATTAATAATTATAGCTACGAAACCTAAGATCAACGTAGAGAAAGAAATGTACACTGTATTACAACGTTAAATACAGCCGAAGCAGACTGAAGCTAATTTATATAAGTATGGTAAATAATATACTTGTATCGTGTAAAATTTCCCTCAATTAATATACGGGAAAGAGAGAGTAGTTATCGCTTAAAATTTACCTTTAGCTTACAATACTCTTTGAAAAAATCAGAAATTGCTGACATATGAAAAATGTTGTAGAAGTGTGAAACAAAACTGGAAACACGCCGATTCAGGTTTAGATAGCTTTGAAAAATCATTTTCCGCAAGTTCCTTCTTAAGCTAAACATGGAAAGTCGTTGTTATTATTGAAGCACCGTTTAAAGTGATCCCTTTTCGACACGTTTTCAATATTGCACTGGCTTATACAGAGTCAGTGGCATTCAATTAGCTAGTTACATCTCCAGCTAAAGATAATTTCGAGGAAATGGCTAACTAACTATTCGCTCATTTTCTTCAGGTGTTAACCGTTCGTTTTGAAAGTCGTCAAAATATACTAATTTCTGTTCTGGTTTTAGAACTTGGCAACGTTCAATGATAACCGCCCTGCATATTTTAAGGGCATCCTAACACTATGGCTACGTAGAGCCAAGAAAGCGATTTATGTCGTAAAAGCTTAAGCTGGAGTGTAGTTGCATTTCGCATTCTTTGAAGTGCAAAATTATAAATATCTCGAATTCTACTGAAAATAGATATATGAAGCTTATATTATACTAACTTATTTCTAGATTGGAAAAGCAAGAATCTAATATACAGAGCGTTCCATTTAAAATAATAGTACTTGCATATGTCCCTACTTATCAATTGCCTACACTGGAACAATTTTGAAAGATACTACATGGAGGTTTCAGTTTTGGTATTTTTTATTAGATTTTAAATAGCATCGCATACACTTTAATTGAAGAAATACGATGTTCAGAAATTAGGACAATGTGAGAGAAAAACAAGTCGAGTTACATAATGAAAAGTTCAGAAGTTGTCCTCATTTGAAAGCTCAGTGACCAAAAGGGTTAACTTAATACAATAGATAAGTGTCGAACCCCAATCGTGCTCTGTTAAGACTATCACAGGAACGGCGTTAATGAAATAAGAAACTGGCTTTGTTTCTTTCACGGGTAAACCAATTTAGAATCGTTCAAATCAGTTGCTTTAATAATGATAGCAAGTATTGTGGCGTAGTATGGTAAGCATCGGCAACCTTCGCACCGCACAATTTTCATTTATTATGCAGTAATATAATAATATAAACGCTAATCCGAATTTAAATATAAACTAAAATCGCAGAAGAACGATAATGACAACAATGCAAATACTTCAAAAATAGCAATATGTATCAAGATATCAAAATTAATTAATTAAATGTTTCTTTATATAACAAAAATTACATTTACATCGTATTTAAAAAGGTATAAATAATAGTTGACTCCCACTAAATAAGGACTATTTTTGTTTAGTTAGATGAAATCATTACACCAAACGCAGCAATTCCAAGCAAATTTTTAAACTTCATGATTTAATTAAAGTACAGTTTCTCTGCATAGAATATTTTTCTAACCGAACCGTTTAGAAAACAAATGGGTAGATTATCAAAATATCCCAGTAAAAATAAATGTAAATCTATCTCCGAACTGCAGGGATATAACCGTTAATATTGAGACAATATGTTCGAAATAAAGTAGTAATATTGGTAGAAGTATAGTGCAGTACGACTGTATTTTTAGATTGTATACCTATATATACGGCAACCTTAATCCGGGAGCAAATTGCAGCCATAGTACGAGATTAATCGGGGCGGGATCCCATGAGCCCTAATGACCAGGGAAGACCCCTCTTCGGCAAAAACTCCCCTGACGCTCCATATATACCGTTTCTATATACGTCGCTACAAATACATACGTTCCCCGTATACGTATGTATGTATGTACATATTGTTTGGCTGCAGTACATATCCACGAAATGTATTGCTGGTGAACCCTCAACATGATGCAAACTAAATTATTTTAATTAATGTTACCTGGTCCATGACCTCATCGTACTTATACATATGCTGCACATATGTGAAGTGTTGTCAAGTTATAATGATAAATTAATTATACTGCCAGACGATAAATGAATATTGATGAAAATCTATTAACTTAATTATCCGCTAAAATGAGGCAAAATTCGGAACGAAATGAAATAGTACCGTAATATCTTTCAAATAAACATTGTTTATCGATAATTGCTTTTTTGCGCGGCTGAAGAAAAAAAATGTTCGAGCTAACCATAATCTACCTCTTATATAATATTATACAGTGTGAGATAAAACTCGTTTTCTCCAAAAAGCTACTTACTGGAAAATATAAAACAAGTACATTCAGTTACAAAAAGCTAATACATAATGACAAACGAAACTATTACGTTAATAAACATAAATTACTTACGAAAAAGATATTTAGTTAATTAGTTTAAAAAAATTAATTCAACCAATCGTGACCTTTGACTTCGTTTTGTTAAAGTACCAGGAAACATTTTACACTAACTAATAAATTTGTTGGAATAATAAACTACGTTAATTGACTTGTGATCTGTTTATCAATATAATGAATATCCACTTATTATTACAAACAAGCTTTAGAAAATTTTCATTAACATTAATAAATAAATATACTCATTATATCAATAAATCCATTTATTGTATATAGCGTATATACGAAAGTATGCGTTCGTCGATATAATAAACAACCATTTATTAAAATGATAAACCCCTACGTTGTATCGGTTTGATTAAAAAAATGTTACATTCACGACCTTTCTTATTGTATTTGTGTATTTTTTTCGTTCAGTGTAGAACTACAAACAAGAAAATCGAAATTGTACTCAGAACCTGTGGCAGTCTAATATCTGCTGCTGAAGTCAGTGGTAACGTTAGGTATGCCCAATATGTTAACGCTTTTGATAGTACAACTCTTTCAGTTTCCAATAGCATGGCCGTCGGATTTATATTTTTCCTAGTGTTGCAGATAGCAAATCAAATTGAAAAATTCAGTCACAGGCTTGATAATGTAATTGTTAAACTAAGGTATGAAATTCTTGGACAAGTAACAGAACTTATCAATATTTCTGTGAGCAAAGAAACTAACCCATCGCCTTTAAAATTAGAAAATTGTACCGGTTTTATGAAGATGTTACAGCTACAGACCCAGACCTTAACAGCCTATTCCAACAGTTTCGACATACTAAACTAGCGATCATTCCTTACGGCTTAAGCCACACTTGAAAAATCGATAGTGTTCCTTATTCAAACCTATGAATTTTTAGAGAAAGAGTAGCTGGAAAGTTATATTATATTCGACAACTTTTGCTACAATTACAGTACAATGATGTAATATGTCAAGCCACATTGACATATTGCTTGAAGGAAGGAAAACAATCCATCAAAATAACAAAAAAATCTTCTAACTGCAATTTTGCAAACTTTACAATGAAAGTATTACAGGTAAATTTATTACAATAGCAATACCACTATATACATACATCAAAGTAACTAAATGAAACACGTTCTGCAGCCGATGCTTGCGCATGTATGTAAAGAGCGTTTGTGCTTCTTGAATACAAAGCAAGTTAATCGTTTCGTATAATATTTGATGTACACGACGTATATTAAATTCATATAACTCAGATAATCGGCAACCGTTAATAAATCCGTGGTGTTATTCAAGTTATCCGGAGGAAAATCTATGCGAAAACGATTCAGTCTTCAGCCGTCGGTGGAAATCTACAGAACCTACGAAATTAAATACAGCTTAACTCCAGTTTCGAGCGCGAGCTCGCATAAATCAAAACAGGTCGAGAGACGGAAACGGGATAAAGCATTATTTCGTTGTACAAAATCCGCCTGATAAAATCCAAATTACCACAGCGCCCATTACGTTTTAACAGCAAAGCATTCCGCACACTACGCGAACAACTTTCTCGCGGTACCTATCTAGTTCGGTATCACCGACCAACAGTCCAAGCGGTACACTAGATTCGAGATGAAATCGTGGCGAATTTGAAATTTACACGTTGACCGCATTCTGGAGTTTATGATCAACCGTAAGCTATGCGGTCCCACCGGTGGAAAATTTGCTGGTCGAAAAGCCGGCTTCTAAATTATTTTTTGTATAGTACCGGCCGAAAAATTTGCATTTAGAGAGCAATTTAATATAAAATTTAATTGAGGATAAGGTGATCTAGATAATATTAGCGTTATGTTATGACTCCTCAATGAGTGCTTCATTGCATTTGTAATTTTTTATTTATTTGCTGAAAAAATTATGAATGTTTCCATCACGAATATGTTGTCTTAAATCTGAAGTGGAATTCAATTTTATTGCTGAAAATTATATTTTAGCTATCGAAATATGCATCCAGTGATAGTGAATTTTAGTGGTGCATGATTTAAACTGCTTCGATAATATCCAAGCAACAATACGCTGACTAATACTTAAATATATTTTTCGAAGTTGTCTCTAAAGTATCAAGCTCTTCGTGGAAGCTTATGATTAGCAATGAGCTTGTAAAACAACTGAATTGTCATTATTCTCGAATAGGACTCAAACGCATTCAACTTTGTACTCATTCCATCGTATTGTCGGTGCTGCCAATTGTTCGTTTCGCTAAAATTACCCGCTAAGACTTTGCTAGGAGTTCATTTTACAAGTATTGCTTATACAAGTTTGACGGAAGAAAGGTAACAGCATATTCGAGCAAGTCAGAAATGAAGTGATTACCTAACGGCAGGCTAACAACCGCATTGCGCAACTATCTGTGCAACTATGCTTCTGGCTTGTAAACGAGTCGCGCGAAAATATTACCGAATCTGTGTAACCATAAAATATGCCACACATACGAAACTCTTTGTCAACGATGTGTTTCAAATTTTATTACCTTGAAGTAAAACGCCATATGCAAAACATGTTTGTTACTTTGGATTAAGAGTACTATACAAAATCAATTAAACAAAACGATGAACATACCTACAAAGAAGGTACAAATTCCATAAAAAGCACTTACTGATCGAAAATAATAAATTATCATCATATTGGGAAAAGGTGTCCGTTAAACTAATGCGGCTAAATTTTACTTATTTACAAATTTTAGGTTTAAAAACTCAGATTGCTTGTCCTCTTTTCAAATTAAAGTGTGATTAGTAGATCGATTCTTCTTCGCTTCTGAAATGCGATACAAATAAGATTATTTGTATCGCATTTCTTATTACTTATTACGCTGGGCACCCTACCTCTTACAAGAGCACAGACTTTAAAAAAGCCGACGCTGGATCCAAAGCGATACGCGATCGTCTTGAAAAAGCACTAATCTTCCTTCTGACTGTAATTTTGGTGCGATATTGTTCGTATCCAGCGTATTTTCGCGACGCGATTTTTTGACATTTCGACTTTCGTTGATACTTTCCAGGCGCCCAGTACCAACTACCGCATCGAATTACCGAACGCTGGTTAATATTATACGATGCGGTGCTATCGAGAATTCTCTTAAGAGAAAGATTTGAATGCAAATTCGACTTCACATTCATTAACTTCGATCGACTCCAAAATGCAGTAATTATGCCCGGTGCTAGTTAATATACTCGTGCTCGCCCCTAGCAAGCGAAATTACGCATCTTAAATAGAAAAAGTAACCGGCTTTCGAATCGCGTCGATCGTGTGCCTCGATCTGGCCCCAAATTTTGCACAAATTTCCCTTCGTTTGCTTGTTTTTAAACCTTTTTCTACCTCTTTCGCGTTTGCTGCGGACCGTCATTCTAACAAAGTAAGTAATTAGAGACGTGTAGATGACGGCTTCAATCATTATTATATATATAATCTTGAAGAAATTCCAAATGCAAGAAACAAATTTAATAAACATTCTTGCGCAAAATTGCCGCAAGGATAACTAAACTTCATAGACTTCAGTAGTAGCTAATGTAGTTAGTATCAGTTCTGCCCGAAAATTTTCAAAACGCTCACTGGTGTGAATATAAATTCATAATTTTTAAAATTTCCTTTTATTATCTTAATATTACATCTAGAATAATTTGCGAAATTAACTTTTAAAGGCAATAAGGCATATGTGGAACTCCTACTGGAAAATCATAAGCAATATTGACTAAATACAATTTAAATGGTCTAAACTTATCTCAAATATTATATTAGATACCATAAATTTGAATTAAATAACGAAAAAAAATATAGAAAACCAGAAGTTCCAAAAACTAGAATCTCACGTAAAACTAAGTTAAAAATCAACAGGTTGTGTTACAATATTTTTTGAAAAACATTATCTTCGATTACACTTACTGTTGGTACGCTGGTGTACAACATAGTTTCGTTGAGACCAAGTCCATACAAACAGTTTTATTTTTTTTTGCAAAATTCATGAGTCTTGATGATGGTCAGATTCCTGCACTGCATGAAAGGAGTACGTAAATACAGTAAAAAAAGTATCTTAATGGAACAATTTTCTTTATCAAAATCGGTCCAACGAACGAGCTTTCAACAAACGGCTATTTATCTATCGATAAGCATATACTTTCGGTATATATAAATATACAAATTCTTTAAAAGAAAACAATGACCGCGGAAATCCACAACAATATAGTCTAACTATTATTTCAGTAAGTGAGCGTGTACGTCTTGAAAAACGACTACGGCGCATCCCCACCGATCGCCATCTAATTTGGTGTTTACAGTACGTTAAGTAAATCAATTAGATGGTTTTCTATTAATGATAATTGAGTAAACGGTATTTATCAACTTTATATGCGTGAAAAACAGTGAATGCAGACAATTATTACAAATTTATAACCGATCATTAATCCAAGTTACGTCTACGAAGTTTTTTAGCTTATACATGGACTTGTAGCTTATCCATCTCGGTAGGTCAACATACATTTACTAAATAAGTTAGTATTTTATGTCATCATTTATTGATTAAAATACATAAAAAAAAAAAAACAGATACTATTAAGGCCTGTTACTACAATTGTTGCTGTCATATTGTGTCGAAATCCAAGTAAATACTGGAGTATTAAAAATATTGAATTTGTTTTGAAGGTAAGAATTTTCGTAACTACTTTACCAACCGCAGAGGACACGTTTCCTAAACGCAAACTACGTGTTCTTTGAAATAATACTTTATATATTGCTCAACTCATCGAGTATAAGCATAAATCAATGCAACAATATCAAATTATTTAAATTTATATTATTTGCTCGAAAATTATTTCTACTCCTGCAATGAATATTTCAAACTCACATTGTAGCTTCTATCTAATATTGTATTGTTGAATTAGCTTCTTCCCTCTACTTGCATTACTTTATACTTATGGTCTTCAACTAAGTGTACAATTACTATTACTATTACTATCATTATTATTATCTCTGCTTATGCAAATAAATCCTCTCTTTAGAAGTTGTACATTTGTGCGGCGGCGAAATAACATTGATATAATGATAAAAAATGAATGTACACAACCATCAAAGTACCGTGAAAGTTTGTTTTGCAAATCTCCATGGAAATTATAGCCGTCAATTAGTAGAACGATAAATTATCGATATTTTTGCAAACAAATTTCAGAAACGATCAAATGGAACAAACAAACCTGATAAATAACAAGCGTTGTGCATTTTATTGCTATTGCTTTATTAATGACCGTGCCATGGAACGATGTTTTAACACGAATTTTGTTACTGCTTTCAGATATTCGATATTTAGTTATTAATAATATTATATGATCGCGTCATGTAACACCGGTTTAGTTTTATACGTATTTTGATTTTTAATAAATATTGGCGGCAATAACTATCTGCGCTGCCGAGATTCGAAAGTACTACATTCGTTAAATTTGACATTTGTTATTATTGAAGCAGTGATAGCACAGAAATTGACCGAGTAATTCGTTTACGTTGGGCTTTTAAATAAAGCAAGTTTGGGGCAAAAAATAAATTTCACGTAAAGATTTTTTTGGATAACCTGGCGCAACACAACAACGATATCTCGAATCGTTTTGTTCAACGTCTAGTGAAAATACGCCATTAGAAAAGATTGGCTTCCAGAACTCCATCGTGCTCGTTCTTTTGTCCGTGATTAATTTTGTGAAGGTGGATCGAAAGCTGAAAGAACATTTAGGTATGACAAATTTCACGGTGGATTCCGCATTATTTAGTCCAAACTCCAAAATTCGTATACAACATCGTAACAGACGACGAAACTTAACTGTTTGGGTGTTCCTATATTGTTAAGTTAACTCAGCAAAACCTCACGAAGCACTTCTATAATTACCTGTTTCTTTCGTTGTACTAAATAAGTTCCATTACATCGACTGCATAGACGAAATCAGGAAAAACAAACGAGTGAAAGCCAATGGCCAAAATGCATAAAAATCGTTTTCGTACGCGCATACTACAAGGCGCAAAACCAATCAAGCAATCATCTTAGGAGAAGTATAGATTCAATTCACCAATGAAACAAGGTATCCAGAGAATACGGTTCGATCAAAATCTTATTATTTGATAGAAGATTGATAGAAGTACAAGGTTTTGTGGGAAAACTGGGCAACTAATTCCAAAAATTACGATATGAGAGTCGTCAGACCAATGATCCCGCGACATGGTGGACAAATGCATCGCAGATAGAGTAAGACGGCTGAATAGTATGTGAAAACTATGAAAGTAATTCTTGATCTCATTCAACATCCATACACAAAAGGAGGTTATATGCACAATCTATAAACTAATGAATAGTCAATCTCTTATAATCAAATCGCACAATGAAAATTATCATGAAGGAACTCGAAACGGTGCCAAATACAAGTAGGTCCATTTTCTCCATCAGCGCTAAATACAGACAATTCAATGAATATTAACGTTGATATTTGAATCCATGGTATTGACGAAGAATTGATACGTCGGTAAGTCTTATTCAAAATCCCACAATTCCGGAGTACAAATAGAAAAACTCTCTACTCAAGACTCTACACAAGAAAAGTCTAAAGTGATACGGGACAGGACATCAGTCTCACCAAACGAACATCAAGTGGGCTTGTTAACTGATGACAAACATTAACGGTTGTTGTAAGCATACCATCCACGGCAGTTAAAACAGCTATTAAACAACGAAAACCTAAGTAATCTGAAAACTGGTAGAAAAACATACCCGTACAGCGATAAAAGAGATAATTTCTAATAGCAGACCCACCAAATAGTCAGTACTACAGTTACTAACAGGATGTCGAACGAACCGCGATAGTCCTGATAAGACTGCAGTGTATTATCATGCACAACCCAATAATAATGGAATGTCTAGTAAAGCTGTCATCATAAAACAGCCTAACATTCATAGTCATCAAAATTTTCAAGAATACCATTAAAAAATTAACGATTAACGTCCATTTTTAGCGAATGGAAATTAAATAATAATTATTTCATTTATTTGATTCTTATTTGCTTTAATATTTACTCTAGAGGCTCTCATTAAAGCTGTATGCGCCTACGCCACACAAACGGTAAAAGGAAACATAGGCAGAGATGTTATTTCTTGTTAACTTTACATTCAATTCGTAATGGCGGCAATTTTCACGGCCCTCAAAAACTTATTCGAAAGATAACGGTTCCGACGAAATGAATATATTTGGAGCAGTAGTTGAACTTAATGTTTGCGTTCCGGGGCCCTGTTTCTAAAATAAGTCGTTTAGATATAAAAAAAATAATAATGACGCACATTAGAGGAAATGAGGCTCCGGCACTTATTTACCGTTGTTTCTGAAGAACGTTTTTTTCTATATAGACGAAGCGCCCAACCGATATTTCCTTTATCCTCCGTAGTTAAATGGCCGAATAAGGGTTGTACAGCGATAATAAAGGTCGGAAAAGCGTATTTTAATGTTTAATCATTTTCGAATTTAATGCAAATGGGGGTACTTACCGTTAAATTTCTGTATTATGCATGTAAGATATAGAATAATTTTCAAAATAATTATTAACGCTAAATAACACTGTACAACAAATTTGTACTGTCTTCTTGCCCTTTAAATTAAATTACGCCATTTATTTTTACGCCAACAATTTAGTTGTTATAAATAAAGCGAATCGGAACTAAGAACTTCTCTATCGCATATACCATTTTTAATAAACGGAGCATTATAGTTATTCATTCATAATACGTAATTTTTAAATTTACCTAACTGGTTCTTGAGATTTGTAATTACTTTGAAATATACTGTTTGGTCTTTCTTTCTTTCTAACGTTTCCTTTAGTACGTAGTAGTAGCAATTTGGCCCCCAAACTGCAATTCCACCTTCCTTCAAAGCGTTTTCGTTAAAAAAAAGGTAGTCTACAATAATTATGCGCATTAAAGGAAACGATAATTTGTTTATTATGATATTACTGTTATTTATTCTTGGTATCAGTCTGGCATTGTGTCAACCAACATTACATTAGTGTTAATTTATTTTATTTTTCCAACCTCGATTGTACTTCGTTTTAGTCTTCTAACATGTATAACAACAACAAAGGTTCCATTGTAGATAAATACTGTAAAATTCATTCGTTAATTAAGGATAAAACTTTCGTCTTTATTGTGATGATAAAATACTAAAAACATAAAGTTGAACTTCATGATTACCTCAATGCTTCTCTAACTGGAGTAACATTTAAACTAATCAATAAATTTATAGGTGAACTATTTTATCAACATTTTTGATTTTGATTGTTGTTAATTTTTTAAATATAGACTTTCAAGTTAAACATTAGTAGCGCTTTCCATGCCCAAGTTCACTTCCCCACTTTGTACTAAAACGTAAAGCACATTATCAAAGCTGCTGGTCTGCCGTCAGTACGGTCGCTTTGTAAGCAAATAATACCCCTAAAAGTTAAACAAAAATCAAACGCTACAGAAAAAAACCGTTAATAGAATAGAAATAAAAAGTTGTCAGGTAAAAAAAGAATGAAATTTTCAAAAACAAAATCAACAAAAACCATTTAAATACCAAACCAAAGGAAAAAACTGCTTTTCCGAGATGAAAACTTTTGAAAGGTAAAAGTTAAGTGAAACATAATGTTATAAATAAAAGGATTCAGAATAGCAGCCTTAATATCACAAAAAGAGAAAAAAACGGATTTTCGAATTCCAGTACTTCAAAAAAAAGAAAAGAAAACGGTTTGAAAGTCCAAGTTTTACGAAAGAAAAATATAACAATGCAGCATGTAGTTCTACTGCAAAATTGGACAATGATGTATTGGTAAATATTTCTATAAACGATTGCTTACTAATACCTGTAATACATATTGGGCTACTATTATCTTAAAAATTATTTAACTAAAAAAATTTGGGAAGTACAATTAATTATTTCCATGATGATCGAATGGTGAAGCGTGTTGATCCGTACACCTTACTTTAGCTTTTTATATCCTTGAAAAATGCTGAATTTTAATTGAAACAGTTGATTTTATTTATAACTGGCATATAAATATAGAATATACCTTTAATAAGGGCATGGAGAATATAACTGACGAGTTAAAAATTGCTGATTATTTTCGTTGTTTATCGTTCGTGAGCGAAATATTACGAAAAATATTACTCGTGAGCGAAACGAACAAACTTATTTTTAAATTCCATTTCAAGAAGAATAATATTTTATAATATTCATAAACTAACGTTATGAAACCGACTAAAACAGCTTTTATGGCCCATAAATTTTGTTTTTAGTTCTCGGATAGTTGCAACTAGAAGATTGTGATCTTTGTCATTACAGACAACCTTTATGTGTGAACGTTTTTCATCGGACTGACCACTTCATAATATTTAATTTTCCAAATTATGTTAAGGATATAATTGAACTTAGTCAGAGAGAAGACAAATTATTTAGCTCTTCCACCGTGATCATTGTTGAAGAGAAAAAAATCAACTTTTCAAGATAATTTAATATGATTTATTCCTTTATACATATATGTGTATATCCATGTTATTAAAACATTTAAGACCAGACAGATGGCTATATAAAGCAAATATAGCCAAAAAGTTACATAAAAACCATTATTCTGAATTACAATATTTGTTAATTTCTCAAAAATACACAATGTTATTTATTTCGAACGAGGAGTTACTTGTGAGTGAGCCAGAGAATCATAGTTTATTGGTGCTTGTTACTAACATTCGATTTTGTTCTTTCGGATATGACGGTTTAATTACGAAACAAATATTCATGTACATCTTGCACGTACCCTACCGACTAGTCTTTCCACATTCCACATGGTATGTTAGTAACAAAACACCAAAAACTAGTCCAAATTTGGTTACTAATGCAATTATTTATTCTGAATCTTATTTTACCAACGTAGAACCGTAGAACAAATTATTTATTGAGTGTTGCCCAGAGGTGCTAGTTATATAAATGCCCAGACAGATCAGCAGGTGTGTTAACAATATACAGTCTCAAGTCTGAAAAAATATTTCGTATTGCAGGTCATATTGATACTGACAGCCCGTAGAGAATAGGTTGTGTAATTTTCGTAAAGTTGTCGATTATCGTATACTTCGCGAATCTTATTGAAAGTAGGAAATCGTTCCTTATCAACGTTCTACCTCACTTTATACCATTCCATCATGGCAGTTTAACCGTGCAATCTTCAAAATTGGTTATTGGTCATTAGCAAACAAATCTCCCCCAACTCATCGATAGCGGTCGCTACATCGATAGCAGTTGAGCATATTAGTTTGTCTTCTGGATGTTACGTTTCATGTAGCGGGCCACAAAACGTGGTCATACGCTTCCTAAAGCAATCGATATATTGTGACGTACACTGGACGACATTTAGTCTTAGAATACTACATCGAGCCGAACCGTTCCGAAGCTATTGCTATCTCTTGCTCTTCAAATTTTACCGTTGGTGGTATGCTATGTTTGCCTGATCGCTTTGATATCGACAAGTTTATTACATTTTGACAATGAGAACAGGAAAGCAGTGGCGCGTTTACGAATGCATGAAGCAGTACTGATTGTACGTTAGAAAATTCGTGTGTTCTAAAATTCGTACTAAGATGCAATATCTGCAATTTTAATATAATATAACAAAAATAGTAATATTCGGTAGTAGCATATATAGAATTAAAAACAGAATATTTTAATTATTATCGATTATAATTCTGCATAGTTGTTACATCTATTTATTTGAATTTCCTATCATGTAATGCCGATCTTTACCAGGAGCGTTTGGAATAAAATCAATTTTTTTGGAACAGTATGTATACATTTACAATTACGAACGATGTATTTAGTTTATTGTTGTGCCATTATTGTTGCACCTAGTTGCTGCAAAAAAGTAATAATTTCACCTGTCTTGGTCATCTAGTCATTATTAATTAATGATGACAGTTAATGCAGATTTGGTTACGCCGTTTCACGTTGCTTATTCAATATTTGGGTAACAAACAAGAGTAAATAAAGTGAATATTACTTGAGAAAAAAGCAGTTTTGCTTTTCAAGTGTAACTGTTGTTATTCGAACAAAAAAAAACTGAATTTTAGATATTAAAAAGAAAAAAGATTTGACGATTGGCCTTCTAATTACTCTAAGTATGTTATTTCAAATTAAAAAAAAATGAAAGTTTTCAGGTAGATGTGTTTTGTTCTGATGAAAGTTGTCATTGTCATTTATGAAATACCATATAAACTTTGATTTCATAGTTAGCGTATGTATATATTTTATTTTACTTTAGATTTCCATACAGTTCACTCATGTATATGTCAGTTGTAAAATAATTTTACTATGTTAAGCTTAAAATAGTTGGCAACGGCGAATGTGAAGTAGGTCAATCAAAGGGATTATCCTAAATCCTGCACGTAAACTTGGTCCGTAAGTTCTTGGTTGACAAACACAAATGGAGGTAATTTTATATTTAATATACATTTTTAAATGTTAGGAAGTGCACAAATATTATTACGATAACTTAGTATAGGATGTTTGTAACTTGGTTGCGGTTTCTGGCTTGTAGCCGTCGATATTGCTACTACTAATAATAATAAAAGACTAGAGACGAAATACAATAATTTTCGTTAGTGTTAGCTACAGTTTTTCCATGTTTGGATTATAGATTGGTATAGATTATATATTGGTTTGATCAAAGCAATAGATGTGAAAGTTCACTATTCGATATCATTCCTTTCAATATTACTGGCTAGAAAATAAAAAAAGGTGTCACCTAAAACATATCAACTAATAACAAGAAAATTATGTCAATTGTAACCTTACCAACCGAGATAAATTATTTACTTCGATAAATTTACATACGCCTTCGGACACTTTAGATTAAAATGTCCAAACTGACAGTTGCTCGGACGCATCACTAGGAAAAAGTAGATACAAGTAGATGTGATAAAATAATAGTTCTTTGTCGGATGCTATACCTCCAGTGTAACACACGATATCATATATACTATAGGTGCAGACGAGCAACGACGTTACTTCCATTTATTATTTTTAACATAGGAAATTGTTCCTGCCAATTTTGTTTTGCAAACATTTATTGCGGGCAGATGTTTAAAACATACAATACTTACAGTATCCATTGTTACAAACGTACATTATTACATATGTTCCATTGAAATCGGAGGAATTATTCTTTTTTTGCAGCGACTACATAGACTCATTCGTCGTTATGTCTATTCGCCTCATGAGAATAGATTCATGTTGCCTACTGGTGTTCCCGAGAGTCGACAAAACATGAAAAAGTAATAATTTTATCCGCCTTTGTCCTCTCTACTAATAATCCTCTACATGCTTGGAAATACTTAAATTTCTTTAATCTCCCAGATCTACTGTACACCAACAACTAATTCACTTTCGTAGAAAGATTGAAAGAATTTGAAAGAAGAGAGAATTTGAGAATGATCAATTCTCAAATTTACAGTAACCTTTATAATCTGCCAGGATCAATGAAAAGCACATACATTTGTAGATAAGTTCTCTCATAAGAAATTTAACTCGGATGTTGTTCTCTTCCTTTGAGAAACCAATCATAAAATAATTGCAAAGCATGGATGCAACACTTGGGGCAGATGTATACAACACTTCAGTAATTCGTAAATACGTACAACATAAATTACAAAATATATTCAATTTAAGGGGCATGGGTAATTTCAATACTAATAATTAGAGATGACTTGGGCAGGTGAAATAATTGCTCCTTTGCAGCGACTAGACAGATTCGAGTCTATTCGTCTTATAAGAAAGGGTTCGTATTGCCTACGGGTTCGTTTGGCTTCGTCATCTCTACTAATAATCCTTTAGGTATTTGAAGATATTTTTTCCTCCCCTTTCATCCCGGAGGTATGTCCAAGTCCCAAGCTATTTTCCAGCTCATCCATTACTACGTGCTATTGTACAGAGATTGAAAGAATTTCAAATTAATTAATTTGATTTAATTTAATAATTAATTGTAATAATCAATAATTAAAATTTTTATTTAATTTAATTAATAACTAAAGATTTGCACGAACGCGAGGCAGTATGAGATAAATAGTAAATGCTTCGGGAAAGTTCGGCTCGATATTCTGTCCTAAGACTAAATGTAGTCCAGTGTACAATTCGATGTAGCAGAAGATAAGATAAGCATTAAGCAGTTATACTCATAACTGCTCTATTTAATGCGACCAATAATACAGTAACATACAGCAGACAAAACGTCGACCTTCTCTATCTGAACACTTTTCAATTATAAAATCAATCAGTCGCTATATAATAATTCGCTGCATCGTTATAGGACCCTTTTTAATCGTAATATGCATACCACTCAATCAGCAATATTAAAAGAACATCCACAACAGAAGCGTGAGAGACCCATTCTACTCTTGTTTACGTATTTATCCGTACCCACGCAGAACGCATTTGCTCACTTAATTTCGCAACTGTTTATTAACGCCACGTGAAAATTATCTTTATTCCGATCCTGATGTGTAATTCAGCCCTAGCAAAATGTTTACGTAGTTAGTAAGGCATACATTTGCCAGTCGTTATTTGAATCCGTTAAATACGAGACGCGACCGGGGTTAAATAGCCACTTTCAATGTTACCGACGCCCCCATAATCTACATACTACCTTGTTAATTTATATCTGAAAAGGGAAAATGGGATATATACCTAATAAGTACAAACGTGGCGAGGCAGCTGCGTTTACGCTATCGCCGTAACTTATCGTAGAGTATAATTCCAAACAAAACCGTTTTATACTAACATATTTCATTCATGACCATCGCGGTGTATTACAACTGCCAATACGAAACGAGAATCTTCGAATTCGGCTAGCAACCGATTTTCCGTTTCCACAACCACCCAATCTTTTATTTTCCATTCGAACTTATTAATATTGAAATTTGTGCCTCCTCGACACTACTCGCTCGGCCTGTGAGGGATAAAAAGAGCGCGCTGATGAAAATGCTGAAAGTTACGAAACTGAAACGTTCGCAAATATATGTAATATGTATGGAAACCCTCAACGCAGTTGTACTTTGTGGTATTCCGCCAAGCCTAGAAATGCAAATTCAATTCTGCACATAGAATCTAAAGGTAGGCTGGACTTAAAGGAAACGGATATAAGAAAACCTGGAAAAAGAACATAGAAGCAATTTATGTTTCACTGTAGAGAATGCTGGTTCTGTTTTTAGTACGGGCACCACACTAAAAATAAATATTTTACGGAATTAGGAAAGAATATGGTGTTAGTAAAAAAGAAAAACGATATGCATTTATGCTTACTTTTTGTATAGATAGTGAGCAATAGCATAATACGTGTTTTTTATGAATTAATCTTTTCGCCTCATCTTAAATCAAAAGTCCAAAAGGCAAGGTGTGAATCCAGGCAATTAGCCAGATAACCGTCAGCTGCCAGCCAATCGACACGATTCCCCGCAGCAAAACTTTGAAGAACCGCGACGCTCGTGATAATCGTTCCCAATAAAAATTATTTGTTTATTCTTTCAACAAGAAGAAATAAAAAATGAAAATACCGCTATGATAAAAAACAGCCATAATTAATTATTATCTGTTCTTATAATAAATCAAATGATCTTTGTACGTGCTAGGATATAATAATAAGTATAACAAAGAAGCCAATAATCTAAAGCTGATATAAATTAACATAAATCAAGTAGAGAATTTGGATGCTCGGGTTGACACCGCGTCTCAATAGCATAAGAATGGCGACGTATCGCTCTCAATTTCATGCAGCTTCTTCTGGGCAGTTGCATAGTGTGTCGCTGCTATATGAAGAAAGCTCTCTTCATACAACATGCCCAGAAGAAGCTCCATGAAATTGAGAGCGAAACGTCGGCATTCGTAACCCGGAAACCTAAATTCTTAAAAAGAAAAGAACAACGACCGTGAAAGTTTACAACAACATAAATCAAGTAAGTTCAGGTTCAAATCAAAACAAGTAAATCCATCAAAGAATGAAAACATATGTTCATTTCTAACGTACAAACGAATAAAGGTTACGTTATTTCCATTGCGAAAACTTTTTGCTACCTGCGTATATTAAAAATAGGTTTATTAAGAATATTATTTAAATAAATATAAATAAATTTAAATTAATTTAAATTAAATTAATATTTGAAATACCAATTTCAGCCACCTTTACGATGTGTGTAATTGAAGTTCGTCACTTTCCATGCGCTTCACGAAATTGGCAGAGACTAGGCAGACTCGTGTTTATTTGTTTCACGAGAGTAGGTTCGTATTGCCCAATGGTGTCCCCGAGAGACGACAAAACACCAGTCTGCCTAATCTCTGCTGATTCTGTGAAGCGCGCGGAAAGTGGCGCGCACTTTAATTATAAATATCTCTAAAATCTTCGATTTTCAACTTTCTTCGCAATCTTAGAATAAACATTGAGTTTGTATTTACTCGTGCAAGAACGATACATACCATTCGTTGCGGTCTGCTGGTATATATGGGTGTAAGACACTAATGGTTTTAACTGCACCTATACTTAATGTATTCGTTTTTTCGTCTGAACTGATCCAAAATTAACGTTTTCCTACACTAGGCTAATTAAAGTAAAAAAGACGCTAATGTTAGATCTGGCAAGTTCGGAATAATATATTATCCTTTCCATCGGCAATTAGTGAAAATACAATATCATTGGCCTATAATAGTAACTAAATTTAGTCGTTGAATCAAAATTTCTTAGACACCGATAGGATTTGAATTTACGCCTTTCGTTTTGAAGACGGGTTCGCGCATATATTGCAGACATATTACAATATCTCAAACGTTCAAACTCTACTGATGTGAAATGAGTCTTGAATTATTAACTAAGTTTAACTGCATCTGATAAACGAAAGAAATTGAATTTTCAGCCGCCATTCGGTGTTTTGCGAACTGACAATCTCTCATTGTAAATAAGCACAGACAAGTAACAAGGATAGACTGACTTTACTGCATCCTTCGCATCCATTCGTGTAGTGAAGTTAACAAAAATATAAAAGCTAACATTCCTAAATTAAATTAGAAATAGCATTGTAGAGAATAAGTTTATAGCACTTGGGGTTTTTGAGAATGCGTTTTAGCATAAGCATTACATTCAAAATTAATTATAAAAGCCGTTACCTAAGCCGTTTACTCATTCATATTAATTTCCGGAGATCCCCCTACATATTACTTACACAATTGCGCGAAATCCCCACCAGTTAATTCTCATGAATTAGTCCGCCCCTCTTGGGCCACCTAACGTCAATTTAACTCGCGCTGCTACGGCAGACTTAATTTCATAAATCATGGGCCGCTAGTGCCACTAATTGCTTCACGACATCGAAACATGTGCACTATATTTTTGCGTTGTTATTACGTCGTCCCTAGATACGCCGAATCCATCTTAGTCCGATAGAAATACTTCGCATCCCTTTTACGTCAAGAAGTACATATTGTATCATTATTTAAGAGTACCACTACCTATTTCTTTTTTCTAATGATAAGACTCATTTGCTCGGAAAGAATGCTACGGAATAAAATGCAAACGTCTCCAAGAAGGATGAATACTACACGGTAGTTCATTTTTCAAGAGAATTTTTGCTAGGAACGGTATACCGTGTGTATGTGCTGGCGTTTACGGTCATTTATCATGTAGACTAGCGCACCTTTTACTCAATTTGCCGTGGAATAGATTTTCATTTAATGCGAAAATTGTACCAACAAATTTATTTAGTATTCAAATAGTTTTCCCTCGATTATTCTTACTTGCTATGATAATGAAATACTTTAAAATAAACTAAAAAATGATCTCTTTTATTCTTAACAATCAATATGGAAAAAATACTTGCTGTAAGTGGATGTATTCGTCGTTAAATCCTCTTTGTTTCTCTAAACAATGTCTGCCCTAGGTCTTTTGACTGTTTCTTATAACGAAAATACTTTTAATATTCAATGTCACAACATATATGAAAGAAATGGCACAGGGAAACTTCCGAATGTCGGAAAAGATCCAACAAAAGATCCAAAAATTTGAAAGAGATTGATTTTTATTTTTTTGACTCAAACTGCTGGTTGACAAAAATGTGACATCAACTCCACTTAGGGGAAGGGTACTAACCCGCTAAAGTTCTCAGCCACTTCCCATCGACTAGGCACGAACAGAACACTGAGTGGAAGGTCGCTGTAGACCTTATTTTCGTTATGCCACCATTATAGAAGTTCCTTCGGCTCATCGGAATCAAAGTGACCCATATGCGACAACTATCGGCGTGATAGTGAAACACTGCCTCATCCCTTGCGTGTGTTGGAGAGATACAATATTGGAGCTGCATAGCTTTATGGTCAAACGCCATAGGATAAATGTTTACCCACACCTACTGTTAGATAATCACGATTTCAACACCGTTTCATTGTGAATACTTGGACTGGTATCTTTAACAGAGGACTACTTGAATTAGAAACGTAGATTCAGTGGCTGAGTGCACAATTTCCTGAAGAATGAATTAGTTAATTTATTGCTTGGCCCCTTTCCGCCGACTTCTGGACCCTTTCGATTTTCTTTTTTAGAGGTTTTTGAAGCTAAGGAGCTAATTTTCCGTGTCAAAATAAACACACATAAGCAGTTACTTGACGACCAAATAACAAGCAGCTGTAATGAAATTCGATATTTAATTAATATATAATACTTGCTTACATAGTCATTTCTTTCTTTTTTAAGTTTATATTTTGAAAGTTGTATATAAAGATCTTAACTTACTAAAATTGTAAATTTAATTCTATAAATAAAAAAAAATGGAACCTTCCTTTATTTATTTATTTATTTACTTCAAGAGATTATCGTATCTCTTCCTAGTCTACTTCCTTCTAGTTAATAATTTTTCCAACTTCCAACTCAATTTATATCCTGACTCTAGAATGTAATTTTGTGCTTTTCTCAATCCTACATTTTTATTTTACTTAGCTAAGTTAAGGAATCTCATTGTGCATGTACAGTGGAAAAATTTAAAACCGTGATGTTTGCTAATAAAAGTACCTGCTCTATTGAACATATAGTATAAGGATCTGCCATGTGTGGATAAATACAAATATAAGGAAGTAGGAAGGTAGATAGATAGATAGACCGTAGAATTTTAGGTGAACTGGACCTGTTTAAGAAGATTGCAAAAACAATACAGATATGTAAAGATTATAGGAAATATTTGATTTACATTAATATGTGTACCTTCAATAATTATCGAACAGATAACATCTTGATAACGATTAATTGCAAGAATATTGCAAGCTCGGAATCTTCCAGAAATGCTCGTAATTAAGACGAAATTTAACGTTTTGGAACGCTATTACAAACATACTTTAGTAAGGCTGAAATTACATTGAACGATGGAAATTTAGAAATCTTTGAAAGAAATAAACATCTTTAACATTCATGGACATAACAGAGATGGAACATTCAGTAGTTCCATGTCTTATTGTAACATACCTATTTACTGCTAAGACATATTACTTCAAATATTACATTCATTTGAAGCGATTAGCTATAGTGGTCAAAGTATTACAGAGTGTAAATGAAAATTATTTCAATGATGTTTATATAATTATAAAAGACATCATTAAAAAAATATATTTTCTTTGCAAGTTCGAAAATAGAAACGTATAAAAACGCTTCGTGGTGCGTCTTTGCAACTTGCGAGAATATAAAGAGAGCAATATCAACATTTTCCATTTATTATTTGATTGATTGGATGAAAATTATCTTTTTAATGTTAATTAAATGGATACATGTAAAGTGTAGTGTTTCCAATGATATACACAGTGGCAAGTTTATATTTTGTCTTCCCCTTGTAACGACTAAATATTAAGTAGTAACTCAGTAACTAAAAGCCTAGAATGGCATTTATTGAGAATACCCATCATAAACTATAATGACAGTAATATAAAATCCAAGCGCAAAACTACGAGTGCTGCAAAGTATAGACACATCGTCTCAAGAGGAGACAAAATAGAAAAATGTCAATGCCACTTGCTTGCCAATTTTCTTAAATAATTCGAGTTTAAGAAAATCTATAAATGTCAAATGTAGACTTAATATTTGCGACTAAACACTATTTTATTACGCAGCCTACCTGCCCACCTACTTCGATCTGTATTTCGATATGAAGAACGGATTCACTGTAGTAGATATTAATAATGATAGCAAGGACTGTAGCGTATTATAGTAAACAACACATAAGTATGGGTAACCTCGACACTACACGAGTTTAATTAATTTATCCGGGACGGCCGTTTCGAGAATACGAATGATCCACATTCTCAACCGGTGACCGCATGTTGCGAGAATTGCGTCATTTGCCAGAGTAGGTATTTACATATATCTTACAAAGAAGACTCACGTCGCTACAAACACCGCAGTTTTTAAATTCTTTCACTCTACATCAAATGCTAGCAGATAGTCCACGTTGTAAGTTTAGGCAACATTGAAATAAAAAATTGAGGGAAGAGTTTTGTAATTTTTATCCCAAACATGTAATTCGTTAACGTGAACAAATCATTTTATGAAAGTTGTTAATTAATCTTTACGGAGCTTTGAAAATTTTTTATTGCAACGAAGCATGTACATACCTGAGTTAATCAAACGTGTAAGTTAATGACGTTTTCGATAGAAAGGAAAATTAATAAAGTAAAGCACTTGCGTTTCGGTATATGCGAAACACGAACTTTAAATTAACGTCGGAAAAAATTAGGCCAAGTAGAAGTTAAGATTTTTTCCTCGACTACCGACATAAATCGACAAGTGCCGCCGCCATGAGAGGATTATTTAACCTCCGGAAAGCGAAAAAATGGGCTGCAACTTTGAAGTGCCACTTGCTTTTAATTGACTCGGGAAAAGATGTTTCTTAATTGCTCTCAAACAATGTTTCGTGAAAGGGTATATTAATCACATCGTCTTCCAGAAAATAAAACTTTCTCACAGCGCTGTACGTCCGACTGACTTTCTTTCTTCCCTAACAAATGTTTCATCGTTCGGACTGTTTCTGTTTCGGTGAATTGACTTCTGTCAGTATCCATTTGTCGACCCGATAAAATAACTGGCGAGTTTGTGACCACAGCAACCGTATCAATCTCGATTAGGTAACAACTTGAAAGCTTATGAAAGAGTTTACCGTTGACCACTTGATACATGTGATCAAATGACTAATGCAATACGAATCGCGACGGTAAAGTTCTAGGTGCAGATAACAAGTGATCTGATACTTTTTGGAGAAACTATATCTTTATATATTGTAATGTAATAATTTGATTTTTTTCCTTAGATTTGAAGTGAATTCAGAAGGATCAACTTGATACTTTTTCGCAAGTTTAAGATACAAGCAATTAAAAACGTTATGATAAAGCTACTTTAATATTTAGCGCTAATGTCATACACAGAGTGTTTTTTTTTTCGATATTTAGTGTAGCTACCTGGGAAACTAGCGAAGATAAAGGGACTATCGAATGAGGAAGGACTTGTATTTTAACTTTTGAAGAAAATGTCTAGTTAATTAGATATCTCGAAAAACCTATTTCTCTTCATTATTATTTTTTTTAAGAAGATGGTGTAAAGGAGAGCATTTAAAGTAATTATGGGTTTTTGTAAGGTATAGCAAAAACTTTGCTTTTCTCTTAGTGGTCAGCCATCACTTCAGAAAAAGGATTAACGATTCCAACAACATAATACTTGAGATAGTTATTGGTACAAACAAATAAATTGCAGTTGTTTTCTTTTTTTTAATTTCGAGTTGCATGATTTGATTGAGTGTTACATTGTTCCACAAGAATACTGTACAGACATAATGTTATCACGATCGTCGTAAGCCTTCCCTAATTAGTTGAGATGATCAAGGCAGGAGAAATTATTACTTTTTTGCAGCGACTAGACAGACTCGTGTCTATTCGTTTCATAAGAAAGGCTTTGTGTTGTCTACTGGTTCCCCCGAGAATCGACAAAACACGAGTCTGTCTAGACGCTGCAAAAAAGTACTAATTCTTTATATGGTTCTTTCTGTAATCTAAATGAGACTGCAATAATGTAAAATCCATTGATTTAAAACCGACAAATTTCAATAATACACATACAGCACGCTCCTATACGAATACTGAAGAAGCATAGGTTTCGTTCCCATAAATTACCAGTTGCACAAACATTATGCCTTGATGACTACAACAACCGATCGAGTTTCACTTATTTAGTTTACTTATATGTGCGAAGCTGACCCACGGTTTAAATTTAACATTTTATGGACGGATAAAGCACGATTTACAAACAGCAGCCTGTTTAGTAGACATAACGAGCATTTATAGATTCAAAAAGGGCGGCGTCATGTTGAACAGAGGACACCACAAGTTATATTTGAATTTAACGGTTAACGCGGAAACAATTCTTGCCCAGTACATTTTTGATGGTAAATTAACTGGAAATGAATCAATTTTCATGTCCTACGGAACAATTTTAATAACATGTTAAACGACTAATAGCGACAGACATAGCTGCGCGGTACTCCATCGTGTTAAAGCCGAAGCACAATCAGTTAACGGTACGACATGCCATTCCTGGATTCGCTAATAGAGAGAAACACACCGATTGTATGGCCACCTCGACCCTCGATGTATTTGTTGTAAATTTCTATTTATGGGAAATGGTAAAAGATAATATAACAATAGGTAACCTTAGAGAAGCTGTACTAGGAGCATTTGCCAATATTCTTGAACATTCCGTTGAAGAAGCAACAAGTTATGCAACTTATGTATATAGCGGATTTTTTGAACATATTTAGTATTAAATACTGTAGTTACCTTAATTATGTTGTTTAGGAGCTATTTTAGTTGTGTCCTAAATTCCTTTATTATTTCCTAATTTATCACTTATCATTCGCTGAAAATTTTAGTAACTATTTTTAATTTTGTAAGCAAACGCATTGTACACCAATCAATTGTTTCCAAAGCTTAATGGAAATTAAAACGAGAAAATGGTTCTATTTTATTTATTTTCAAAGATGCCATGTGTTAGCAAATATTTCTTTTATGAAATCATAGAATTAAGCACGTAATTTCCTACAACTTTTTCTTTGCCGTTTCTTTTAACAATAACAAAATAACAAAATAAATGGTTCTTGGAGATATCTAGTTAGTTACGCATTTTATCCGAAAAACGAAAGGCTCATTCAATTAGGTTCATAAAATTGCAATTCTGGCCATATTTGATCGTCGTCCTATTTCCTGTAGTTCTCAAGATCCACACACTAAATATCAGTGGAAACTTTCTGCATAAACCAGACGTTCGTTCAACTGACTGCTCATTTGGACTTCTAAAGACATCTCACGCACATTTCTTTTCGGACTGTAATATTACGCTACGGTTTACCGTCTAGCGTCACCGCAAAGTGTCATTGCGATGTGTCTATCGCATTGATATGTGGCTAGTGCCTAACGAACTTGACCCGTAAAATAGCGGTATTTATCTTCAGAAATCATTATTAAGACCAAATAGAATTATTCTCTATCAACTGAATTAATTGGGTTATTTAAAATTTAAACATTAAAGGCTGGAATAATATTGTGCCAAGATTCAAAGTTATATTCTCGTTTCCTTTATAGTTGGCTGGAGATATATTTACGAAACAGAACCTGTGTTTGTTTGTAAATAAATTAATTGCAACAATTGTGAATAAATCGATTATAATTATTAGTTTGTTGACGGCAAACGGTACAACAGCGAAAATGTTACGCATCTCATATATTGAATATACAGGTATGCAATGGGGGAAGGCAATAACATGTCCTTTGGTAACTGCGTTCTCTTATCACTACAGAGGACAATGGCGGGTCGAATTATTACTCTTTTACAGCGACTAGATAGACTCGTGTCTATTCGCCTCATGAGAAGTGATTCGTGTTGTCTACTGGTGTCCTCGAGGGTCGGCGAAACACGAGTCTGTCTAATCTCTGCAAAAAGGAAATAATTTCATCCGGCTTTGTCCTTTATACTCATACTTTATGCCCATATAGCTTATGCCACGAGTGATTCTACAATAGCACTATCTGTAGTTATTATTTCTAGAAATTAGAATGATAGAAAGTAGTCCAAATTTGCTATTGGTTTACACGCTACGAAATAATACGTTTGCTCTAAGGAGTAAATACAAATATATTAATTTTACGGCAAGTTATGCGAAATCGGAAAGAAAATATTAAAAGTCAAACATTTCCATTCACTCACCTTATAATATCACAAAGGACATGCACAATACCCGCAGGAATAAGATCGATGAGCGACGATAAAGTCCCGGCACGTAAGGCACCTTGAAATTTCTCATTCAATAATGTGTTATTTTTATTGTACCTCTTCGCTAACAAGCAGAAGGGAAGAACGCCAACGCGCTGATTCAAATTGAAAAGAGCAGCCCTATTTCACGTCGTTATGCGTGAAATAAGGATGACAGATGAAATATTTCACGGCAAATAGAATTCCCGGCGAACTCGTTCACTTACGGCCATTTGTATTTTTTCCGTTTCGAAAGAGTGCATGAAAGGAACATTTTGTTGATTATCTGATCGGAAAAAATTGGAGGAGCTGGTATTTTACCGGAGCAAAAATATATATCCAAGCAAAAATTCGAAGAATGCAAACAAGGAACTGATGCTTTCAGATTTTCTAAGTATAACAAGATGTCCTAGATATCGGATAATGTTAATGCAACGGATAGAATAAAATAATAGGCAAATACGCAAATATCAACAGAGAAAATAAGTAGAAGAAGTATCAGAAAAAGCGGATCTTTTAAATGATGTATGTATGTATTGCTAGATTAAAAGGTAAGCAAATGAGCAAGTAAAATCGCTGTCGTAGATTCATCCTAGATAACATCTTAAGGTAGAGTCTTTTCTGACTTGGCTTTAATGTTTCCAGCGGCTTATGCAGCTACTATCAACGCCCCATATTCTTCAAGTTCTTTAATATTCGTTTTCGTATTTCAAGTTACTAATTACAAAAGTATATTGCCAATCAAGAGGTTTTTTTCTCTGCAACTCTAAAAACTAATTAAAGAGTTTCGGTAAATTCTCTTCCACTACTTCACTTCTTATGTAAAAATAAAGGTAGCCTGGTGGAGAAATGCTCCCAACTGCAAGTTTAAATAATTATTTGAGGATTTTAATGATCCAGTTTCCCGCATTCCGAAATCTTTCCTTAATATTAAATTCCGGGTTCCGCTGAGAAAGTTCCGGTCTTATTTTGCCGATACTTCTTCTCGTACGCTGTTCGAAGTAGCAAAAATTTCAATACCTACCTACCTAAAACTCAATTAATAAGTCATTAAAAAGTGATCAATATCTCTCATAAATCTCTCGATTTTCCTCTCTTTTAATGTACGGATGTATAAAACTTTCCGCGGGATTACGAGTGTTTCGGAAATTAATATTTTTATTTGCTTTACTTCCGCTATGTCGCTTTATCCACTTCTACACTCTCTCCAATCTCTCTCTTCTTCCACTTTACCATTTTTTTCTTCCTATTTCGTGCTGGAAATCTCGGTTTGCATGTGTGGTTGCGCCGGCGGTGTCTGAAATACAACCTCTCACCGTGTTAAATTTCAAATTATCGCAATAATTTATGTGCACAAAATCGAATCTACCGTGAAAAAGATTTCGGGTTAAAATTTATTGCAAAGTGAGTTGCACTTTTAGATATTCCCCGCATGTGAATAAGTTGTAATAGCGTCAACTCGACTATGTAAGATTAATCTACGCATTTAAACTTGCTATGAATATTTTCGAAAGGTTATCCATCACTTATATTCAGTATTTAAATATGAAGTAATAATGAAGGCTATTACCTTCATTGTAAAGATATCATTCGGCAACTGAGAGATGAGATACTACGCTGATATTCGTTAGGAAATAATGTTCCACATTATTATCGTCCATTTAAACTTATGTATGTGTGTATATTGGACAATGGAGTCTACTTGTCGTAGTTTACAGGCTCTTTTCAGCACATATTCTAGGCAAAGCACTGGATTTTTTTTCTTTTTAACGGCTCGGTAATACAAACAAGAGGGCCTATATTTAGATCAAAAATTCTTCCTAGTGAGTCCGGTACACCATTCGCAGTAGAACGATTAATTTCGCTTCACTTTTTACGATATAGGAGTGATGATAATATACGATACGAATGATACGATAAGGCCATGGAACAGGTTATGATAAGCTTTAAAAGCCTATAACCCCGTTGGGCCGTCACCACACTAAAAAAGGAAACATCATCATGCACCGTGAATTACACGAGATCCTACTGCTACATTGCTGCCTACTGTTGTTTTTTCGAGGGGAATTGAAATATTTTTATAAACTTAAAGAACTTGCAGAACAGTAAACGGAAATAAAATGAAAGTTGTGGGTTAACTTGTCGTCTTTTAGTTCTTATGGTCCCAACCGTATATGCATAAAAATCGCTACGCTTGAGTAAATTTCTTCTTGACTTTAGCTATCGCAAAAACCTCACATCAGAAACGGCCACACCGCTCGTTTGACAAAACGTTCTTGTGCCGTGCTCCCAGGCAAGGTACTTAGGAAGAAAGGTATACGAGGGGAGAGTACGAGAACGGATCTCGGTAGGAAGAAACTGCCGGCAAACGCCACCAGTTTCCTAATACGCAATTTTCCGGAATTCTCATCACGTGCCCATCTCAAAGGCGTGTTTCATGTACTGATATAACGCAATTAGTGCGATAGGATGGAGGAGGAGGTCGGTGTAATGAGGCTTGGATTAACTCAACGGAAACTAGCTACTGCTATAGAACCGCCACGCTGTTGCTACCGCCACCGGTGGCTGCGGCGTAGCGGTTGCAATCTCAGTGTGCCGTCGTACACAATCCATTAACACTCTTCACTTTATAAGGCGACTTAAGAGGAACGCTTCTCTCTTGCTATACACCGACGAAGAAGTAAAACTCGGTTTTCTGTCTCTCTCGCTCTCTTACTTCCTGTTCAAATTAGAACGCCTTTTACTTACGGGTCAACTATCTTACGAATGTAGATACGTGTGCATATCTACATACAAACCGTGTGACGTTTTTCCTTATCACGCGACGTCGCAGTTATTTTTAATTTAAGGGCGAAGTTTGAATTAAACATGGCACTCGGATTTAATGAGCTTGACATCTGAAACGCATATCATCTTCGCCAAACGATGTTTATCTTCGGTAAATTCGAGCTCCTTTGGCAATTAACGAGAATTATGAGAAATATCTCTCGAATCTGTAATAATTGTCACGTTCCTCCATTTACAGCATTTGCTAATAAACAAAGTAAATTGAGTAACCCTGGGAAACTAAACGATTACCTTAATTAGAAGGGAGGCCGTTTTATGGGATAGGACGTGGATATTCGGTTTACAGGTAACTTGATTTTCACGTAAGCTCCCTTTATCGTATACAAAGAACAATCACAAAATATCCTATTTCTTGTCAACCCAACGCAAAAAGAATTCAAATTTGATATACACGAATCTTCCGGAATTGGAAAAAGTGACTATTGTGTAAACAGTAGAAATCTGAAATTTTCTGATCGTGCAATAAACAGCGTAGAGAACCTTTCAGAAATATTTATGTGAAAACAGAGTGATCGATAAATAGCGAACCGAAAACTTACTTTGCTGTTTCAAACAGCACATTCTTATGTACTATTACGTATTTGGTTTCTCCTTTTAGAAATAAAACAATATAACATAAAGTTCAAAATGCAAATGTCCTCCAAGCGAAACTTTGAGCCTAGAAAGCATAGAAAAGTCGCCGCATCTGTTCAGCAAGATAGATGAGCGTATCAATTGGAACACAAATTCGTGAATTTTTGTCATGGAGACGATTGAAGTGGGAGCGACCGCTGCAATGTTGTCTTGGTGGGACGAAACTTTCTTTTTCTTCCAATCAGATCATCTTTCCGCACCTCGAGCTTGTCAAGTAATGGTATCCACTATATTGTTGTGTTAGTCGATTACACTTTGTCGATTAACATAACTCATTGATTATTATCCCAAAAACAGTCTTCGCCTTTGTTCGAACCTATTTTCCCTTCCCAGATCACTGTTTCGACTGTGCCTTGATTTCAGGAGCGTAGTATCTAATTACATCTACCTCAATCAATCGACGACAAAACTCTATCCATTTCGCTTATTCTGCCTCAACAGCTCTTTGAGAATATTCATTTGAATGCATTTTTAGTCTTAACTGAGCAAGTTAGATTTTCCGTCGTCAAATTTATTGAAAAACCCTTTCTTCGGAAATGCCCACAGTCTCTGCTATTTCTCTAACCTTAATTCGACGGTCGTATAGCATCATCTGGTGAACTATTCCGATATAATCGGCAATGATTGAAGTGTTTGAAAAGTTCATCTTCAGCCAAGCTGGTACGACCATGCGCAAAATGTTACTATAGCAAATGATGGTACAAAATCCCATAAACAGTATCCATCTCAGCTGTAATTGCAAGAATTTAATGACGGTTTGACATCCGATTTTTAACATTTATACGGAAATGCTAACATTGACTGACACAAACGACTATTAAACAACAATTGAGCCAAAATAGCTAAAATTTTCAAACGTGTCTTTCAACGCATTGTCAATTGTATTATCAAAATATTTTTTTTAAACATTCAGCATACTCTAGTATTTCCTATCAAAAAATGTAATTGTTATTATTTGGGCATAAGCTTTTGTGGTAGTCTCATTGACAATTCATTGATCGCCGGTACCGGAGTAATCATAATAGTAAAAAGAGTCAATTCTCTTAATTTCTTTTTTTTTAATAATTTGTAATTAAACCATTAAACTTTAGAAAGTCATTATTACAGCAACTTAGAACAATTACGCGAACATCTCTACTAATTATCCTAAAAATTCCAGGAGACCGTCGATGCACACACACATAGCTCGCTTCGAGCCATTCCACCCTGAAAATTCTCTAACGCTGTAAAAGTTTCGGGGTCTCACATTAGAATACCGTCAGATCACGTTGTAGTCATTCCTACAGAGAACTCGTCCAAGAGCCTTTGTTAACACTTTAGGGAAGTTACGCTAAAATATCATTACGTCGAGCTCCATTCTGTGTGTCATCATTGATATTGTTATTATGTCATAGTGAAACTCATTTGTGCAAGCACCGAATACAAATCGTGACCGAGTTTCTACATTCCGTTTCAATTGTGATAGCTGTTGAATTTAAGGGCAACTTTCCAAGAACTACCTGCTACTACTTTATCTTCCTCTAAGAACAATATCTGTTTGCATTATGTGTGCAGAAAGTTTAAAAGCAAGGAAAACACTTGTTCGTATACATCCATATTTGTCGTTAGAAATAGAGTGAATAAGCATATGAGAAATAAATACTGCGATTGTGATAGATAGAAATACTAACAATTTAACTACTAACAACTAAAGCAATTTCTCTAAAGCCTCTAAGAAACGTATTTTGGGGATTTATACTGATATTATCGATGATAATTAGGTACCAAACTTATTCTCATAAACCATTACAGAGACGGTGTACAGAAAAAAGGTAAAATCTAAAATACATTCCTTTTTCTATCGTTGGTCCGAATTTAAATTTAAGTATCAGAACGCGAGTGATCGTAAAGCAGAATTTTTGTTTTCGCGAGGATAGTTTCAGGTTTCAGTGTTTGAAGAGAATTCGTATTATGGAGCAATAGCATGGGCTGGATTTTCACAACGAGTCTGACGAGCCCACGAGCCTATTCTCTCATCTTCAATATTAAATTTCTAAAATGCAGCACGTCGATATGGATGTCCCCCTAAGCAATTCAGAGGAAAACAAAAAATATTCCAAGGCAAGTTTTGCATACACTGTGCAAGCATACAGTATGTTCTTCTTCTTCTGCCACTAATTATGTAAGTTTGTTTTAATTGAATATTCCAAACTGTATTTAGCAAAACTATGACGTAAATTCATTAAATCTGAGGCAATTTGTTTTTTCAAATATACATTTAAGAATTAAATCTAATTTTTCAAATAAAAAAAAAAGGTTTTTCCAAGAATCAAGTCATATTACCCAAATGTTTATTACTTACCGATTACTTACCCTTATTGATTACCCAAAAGCCGTCGAAATGTTAATATCGGACATAGAATAAAAGTCAATTGGCGTATTTGTATTACCTTCTCGGGTTAATTAGATAATAATTGAATCATCATTGAAATTATAAATTTGTAATGCAGATAGCACAATGGAGAATGAATCCTTTAAAATAGATGCACTCGTTGGGCCAACAAGCGGACCGTCCTGACAAGCGTACACAGGATGCACCATCAAGTGTATCGGACCAAGGCGGATTGAACCTACATCCATCTTAAAATGCCTACTTCCAGCTATCTCTTTTTATTCAGAGCTCAGTATATCTTTATCGTAAACTAATACATAGCCTGGCAAATACTTAGGGGTTATTGCGCTTTTATAGTATTCTATCTCTAAACGAGAACAACACTCCAAAAACTCTTAATAAATAAATTATTAAATTAATAATATATTAAAATAAAATGATATATAAAAATAATTAAATAAATTAAATAATTAATAAATAAATAAAATAAATAAATAAATAGGTAATCTCTCCAAAAATCTATATCGTTACCTAAAGCAATTAGAAAATTGTCGCACACCAGTAGAAAGTAATAGAATTGCCAAAACCTAGAATAACAATAATAAAGTTGAAACGTACATGGAAGATAGAGTATCTAATTAAAGATCCCGCAATCACATAACTTGTCTCAGTATTTTTCTCTGTGTTGACTATATCGATTTGTTTCCGACTTCATATGCGGACAACTATGTGCTATCACCAAATGAAACTACACGATTTATGTTCATATTTACTACATGCTACGACAATCATCACTAATGGTTGCGATTTGGTGGTGAACAATCTTACATAGCAATAATACAATACATTTCCTAAATAGCTTACCAGCTTTTTGACCCAAATTAATTTATTGCTAAAGTCGAGCAACGTTCCGCAATTTGGACAATCGGCAACTAAGTGGTGGCGTTGTATTCCACACACTCACCCGTCGATCATACCTAAAAAAATTCGATTTTTCTTTTCTAATACGCCTGCTACGTACCAAATAATTTAAATCCTTCTTTTCCACAACAACGTATTCCTGTACTCAGACTCATCTTAAAGTAGCTATGGAATATAATAGCTGGCGTAACTTTAGTGATATATCAATGACGTGAGAAACCCGTATTTCAGAGTTGCCATACAACCAGTGTCTAACGTCTCGTCTCGCGAAACACGAACGCCATAAATCTATGCGGACAATAACAGTCCTTTGAAAACATCTATATACATATATATGTATTTGTGTGTCCAGGACCATACAAGCTCTTTTCAGGACCTTGGACAAATATCTTGACGTCTTGTCACTGTATTGCTACTACCCGCACGCATTCTCCGCTTTGTTCGTTAGCAAACAATAATGTATCAGGGAAGATATTATGCTACCTTATTTGACGATTGCCGAGATTAAATTCGAAGAATAAAATAAGGCACGCCGGATGAGAATAAACGGAATATACTAAGTATACCTACTACAACGTCGTTGTGAAGGGCAAATCTGAGGAAAATAATCCGGACATCTTGGTTAGTTTTATTAAGTCCAGTTATAAATAATGTAGAATCGTAATAGCAGTAAAAGCTCTGAATAACTCTGAACAAACGTGTATTTATTTAATTTTGAAAGAACTATAGCTAAAAATGTTAATCAGTTTTAATATTGACCAATATATGCTAATCTGTTTTTATATGATGATGATGATTGTATTGGAAATTAGACAAAATTTGAAATCTAAACATTTAGGTAGTCAGATTAATTTCCAGTTATATAAACGAAGCGAGCTTTGTTATCTTATATAATTGGCATATAATAGTAGAGAAAAATTACTTCCGTATATCAAGGATACTAGGATGATATTACTATGCAATGTTAATATTAAATAATGCATATTTCAATAACACCATATCCGTTAATAATATGTCTATACGACTATGCAACCTCCGTGGTTTCAAGAACCTTCCTGTGCTGGAAATTCTTTTCGGTGTATTTGGAGGTATAACGGATTTTAAAGCTATATGATTCAATTATTCGATTTCATTCATGTATGATTCAAGTATGTACTTACCTTTACGGAACGAAATGGCAAATTCCATATCGATTTATATCAGGGTCACCATGTTATCTGAATATCTAGTATAAGTAACTAAAGTAGTTGTCAAACAACGCGATCTTTGAAGTAAAGATTACATAATGAATGCTATACAATTCAATGCAACGTTAATCCATTATATTAAGTTCAAAGGAGGAATTGTTAATATCTTGAAAGCTATATCAAACCTTAATGCGAATAAATGTGGAAATTCCTTTCCAATCCAATAGTATATTTAAAGATACCAGATACCAAAAATAAATTCCTTCATTTTCATTACAACAGGTTCAAGAGGATCAAATATTTCTAAAACAGGTGAGGAGAAGGCATCTTAACAACGTGATGTGTACAATGGAGTAAGCTGATTAATAATGTACTAACACTAATTTAAAATAAGAAAGTTGATAACTACTGCCGGCTTAAGTTTCATTATTAAAACTTTCTTTTTGCAGTTCTTGCAGTTTATTATTGATATGTTAGGTAATGCATTGTGCATCGTAGAGTCATCTCTTAAATGGAACCAACTGCCAATTTAATCAATAAGTAGTTTTTTTTCCTCTTAAGAATGGTGTATTTAGTAGGAAACTATGATTCCATCCTGATTAATTCTGTCCAAAAGTTAAGTTACATTTATACATTAAACTATGCTCATATTATATATAACAGACATATTAAATAAATTGATACACACGTGTTATTATCTAATATAGTCATATCATCATTAGAATGAAGTAGAAAGAAAACTGCGCCCTAGACAAAACTTTGTAGGATGGATTTATTGAGATCATGGGATAACAGCACCCTCCTACTTACCTAGGTAATACACTTATTTTTAGCCCCTTTATAATTATATGGCATCCGCAAGGTTTCCCATTTATATAAATACAGATATTGCGGGAAAACACAAGATAGGAAGAAAATACAGAATAATACACTTATCCAGTTGTATGATGAAGTGCTCCCACACACATTCGCGTACATTTATCACCGAGGAATCAGTAAGATTTCCCTAAACATTTGAATTTGTTTTGATGTTGTTACATTCAGATGCCTGTTTGCTAGCTAAATAAAATTACTGTTTATAAAACTTTGAAATGATCATGCAGATTTGATTATTGATAGATACAATAATCAAATCTGAATTTTGTTAAACTCTTTCACACGCGGTTAAAGGAGGAGCCTAGCTCATGTGTTATCAATATTATCAAAATAGACTAAAATATTTTCTGCCATGGAAGATTTAGAACCTTTCGTATCTAATAAGATCGGCTCCTCGCACCAAAATTATCAAATACTGAATCAGTTGAAAGATATTTACTTCTTTTGGAGTATACTGTAATGCTAATGTTGCATATAAATTATTTAAAAATGCGTAAGTTTAAATAACTCGTATTCTGACAATTTTTGAGTAAGATGCTTTACAATCGAATCTTTAATAATAAAATACATTTTGTTTAGCCATTCATTGTGAGAATCCTATTTTCCGATAAAGAAATTATTCCTGATATTATTTTGTTGTCTTTCTGGTCAAAATATAAATAAAAACTGCGATCTAAACCTAGAAAAAGTTTGCAACAACACTTCAATCACAGAAAATCAAATATCAGCATCATCAGCTGATGATAACCTGATAAATTTGTAAATCTGGGGAAAGAAAATGTTTAATGTGATGTTAGGTTTCATGGCATTTAAGGTTTACGACATATAAGAATCAATTCCTTATATTTGAAACTAGGAATAGAGCTCGATGAATTTGACATTAGATTGCTCCCTGGTGATTTATTACGATCAGAGTAAGTGATATCTTATTCCTTCGTCTGTTCGTTCAAGACAACACGATTCCCAATTTGGATTATCTAGACTCGTTTAGAATCCCCTTGATTGACTTATTTTTGGCATAATAATGATTTCAACTATTCTCTCTAGATTACTCAGTGACTTAAATGTAAATCAACGAAATTAATTTAGAATTTTAAGAATATCAAAATTTTTCATGATCTTTTCTTGTATTCGATATTCAAATAACTTTCTCCCAGGAAAGTTACGTTCTTAATTAATATGAGGTATTCTAGTTTAATGCTATGGCCGATCTTATACGTGTTGCGCTACATTTGATTCGATTCTTCCATGGCCGAAACGGGGTATGTATTCTTCGAGATTGATACTTATGACTCGTTGTATTTGGTCAATCACAGTCATAGTACAGGATTTTATAAATTTCAGACCTTTCCTTTGCCTTTCCTATTGCATAGAAAGTTTCTGCGTGTATTTTACGAACGATACAGGTTCATACTTTGTTATATGAAAGCTTTACTAGTACTTCGAGATATTCTTCAAATTTTTCAACGCGATTTCTGCCGAAATTAAAGTCGTAGAATGCCTTAGGTAATACCTCGGTTGAACTTTCTTTGGGACGCCATCGACATTCATAGAAGTGTAACCATTATCGATAGCTATATTTTTAATACATTTAACTTCTTTGTTTTATTCAGTAGCAAACTTATCAATCAAATGGGTATCAAAAAATGAAAAAGGGTAGTAATTGTAAATATGTCCAATCTTAACCATAGCAATAACAAAGTACGGAAGGTAGCGTAATACTTTGCGAACTTCGTTAAAATAAACGCCTGCTTATTTAAAATTAGTTAAATATCGGCTTCGGTAGTTTACCAAGTTATTGTATCAAAGCCAATACCCTGTAGTCCGATTATTTCAAAAAGTTACGTCTATCACACATATTTCATATATTTCTCTTTCTGACTTAAATGTAATTTCCAAGGATGAGCCTTCAATATGTCAAGCTATTAATAAATTATGAAAAGACAGGAGGTGAATTACATTTAATTTATTTACCAGATTCTGGCTAACTAAATTTAAGTATGGTGAATTTTTAATAGGTTCCTAACTTTCACATAATGAAAGGGTAGCTAGTTGTCGGTCTCCACTAATGCTGCCAGGTAATATTAATAACACTAACAACAGCGCCACCGAGACGGCTCCCGAATCTAACCACCGGACGAACTAGAAGAGGTCGAGTTATTTACTCGACGTAAGTCCGTAGTTAAATTAAATTTAATCAACGGACCTTTATAAAATCAAAGTTTGCTCTATTGAATCTTGCTCGGGCATCTTTGAGTAGCCCGAGGGTATTAATCCCATCCACCTATAAAACCCTCAACGTTAAACGACTGTCCGGACCTCCAGTAAGTATACTGCACACAAACAACAGACTAAGCTTTTTTCACATATCACCAGAAAACCATCCATTTTGTGCGCTTACACCCCTTTTGGACGTTAATAAATTGCTTTCGGTCACTGTCGCAATTAATTTTCTCAAACTTGAATTATGGTCTCGCATAAAATAAACGCTGTTGCTAATGCGCTGCGGCCGCTTTTAAAAAGATGCATTAAAGTCAAACCGAAGATAATTATTAAATATCAGATAGTAAATTGCACGTATGTATATACAAAGTTCTCCCACTAACTACGTTATTACACTGATCCGTATATCTACGTACTAGCTGGGAGAACTGAACAAAATCAGTCAATATATTGTCTGCATTCACGCGTATGCATCGATTAAGGTAAATTATTTCTTTGCGCGCGCTGAACGTTAATAACAGCTACTAATGTCCTTGCAACATTAAACAGCAGAGCTAGGAATTTTATGGTAATTTTTATAAGGGAAGCGAAAATTCTATAATTAATAGAAAAAGTACTATTATTTTATACACGAATCAAAATCACGAAAAAATCAGCAGAATAATTATTGTTCGTTATTCTAGATGCACAAATTGCCTCTTCATCAGATCCATTGTTAGAATACATAGATGATATAATTGACCAAAGAATGATTTCGGCAAAGTTCGCGCGCGGGTCAAAGCTGATCAACTAGAAAGTACCCTGGCATTACTAAATAATTTTGACATTAGTCTCGTCTTTAGCATCAAAAAGGACCAGAAAGATCGCTTGCCCTTCCTTGACACCCTCTCAACTAGTTTCGATAACTGCATCAGACGATTATGCCATGAAAAACAGAATTGCGAAGATAACCTGTCTTACTAACTTGAAGCGAAATTTACAAGCACTTAGAGGAATTTTGCACATTGCACACAACACATTGCTTTCTTCAACTGCCAGCTTTCGGAGAAATAATGTTTCAGATGTACCATTCCCTGAAATTGTTGATAGGGAGGAAGACTTCAATTTACAATTCAAAGCTTTGCTACATACACCTTGCTTATCGGACAATTTGTAAAAATTGTTTAAAATTTTAGAAAAAATTAGAATGGCTGTTAGATCTTCTGTTAATGTTAGACGATTATTTGCTATCTAAGTTTAAAATTCCTCTACCGATTCAGCAGAACAACTATATCCCATACACTATGAATTATGCAGATGGCCATAAATACTACATTGAATAAACCACCCGAAGAATTGCGCGAAGGTAGCACTCAAAAAAGAAAAGCGATCTCTTAGAAAATCTTGCATTTTATAATATTAACGATGACGTAAATGCAAATGAGCGACCCACAAATTTACTCAAACCATATAAATATTTATTATAAAATTATAAACTCAATATTCAATACATTAAAAAAAATAGTAATGGTTGCTAATGATTGGCTGCATCGAACTAAGGCCTGCTATATCGAAACAAGAGTTTTGTCTAGCAATAATGACGTTGAATCAGTTGAATTTTAAATTTTCCCTCCAGAATTAAATAATATTAAGAAGTATAAGAGCCAAGCTGATATTACTATGAATAAAAACGGACGATTAATATATTTTAGAATCTTATTTTAAATATCCTCACCTCAGATGAACACCTGTTACCTGGCGAATATTTTTTGATCCCATAAAACGGCCGAAAATCACATATTGTCAAATCAAATGAATACGGTGGATGTTCTCTTATCTTTTTATTACATAACTTGCTTCGTAACTATTACTTCTTTGTCATTGCTTGTGGTTCTCCACCTCCATGGGTCCGTATACGACTCTCTTGGTGCGTAGCTAGGTCAACAAACGAAATATCCGTTCCATAATATACACGCGAGCCCTTTAAAATAGTTCGATTAATCAATTTATCAAATTAATGATTAGTTACTATTCCTCCATTCGGAATAGAAGAAACTGTGATGTTACTAGCCAGAGGAAATTTCTTTCTCTTTAAGGGAATTTAAATATTAAAATGTAAAAAGGAAGTCATTCGTAGATTATTCTTTACTTCATAAGATTAGGAATCTCTTTTCTTGGGGTGATTAAAATTCAAAAAATTATGAAATTCTCTTGAAAAGCCGAGTAATTATTTTTTTGGTAACCAGCGTTGTTTCAGGCACATTTTGCAAAATAATAGAAATAAACGTTTAAACGGTCAAACACGGCAGTAACGTTAAGTTATTAAGGTGAGGATCAGGTATAAGTATTGTAAAAATTGATGAATGTAGTGATTTTTCCCAAGCCAATCTAGTGACTTTTATCATTTCAATTTTGCAACACTGATTTACTTTGATATTGGCTTTGCTCTCATATAACTGCGATCAACTTTCAAATAAACTGAATAACAAAGACATTACAGGAACAACACTTTCTTGTTGCAGTTTGATTAATTTTCTAGTATTTTGTGTAGTATAAGTATTGTCTAACTTATATCGTGATCAAGAATAACATTATCTACTACCTTTTGTTTGACAGACTTAATCCAAACTTAATGGATTACGCGAGGACTAGTTGAAACTAGTAAACTTTTTCATAAACTCTAAAACAAGCACCTTTCAGAACAAATACTAAAACGTCCATGCCAGTTCAGAATCAAGTACCTGATCTATCAAAGCTAACTGCACTAACTAACTAACTGCATTTACTGCACCGTTTCAATTAAACATAAAACATGCAACGACCCTGTAAATAACTCCTGTAGTATTTTCTTTATAGTTTAAACTACAAACCTCTAATACCGCAGCGATTCTTTACCTGCTTCCAGAAGTTAATTGTGATTAATTAGCACCTTATAAAATCGATTTTTGTTCGGCTCTTACAACGAAGATTTTCCGTAATGTGCTGGTGAAGGGGATGAATTATATATAAGATCTCTTAATTCATTATTGAGTTTTATTCTAAATTATTCAACCTTTACAAACTTTCCAAATTTTTTCGAGTTGTTTTATGAATCTACTTAATTTTTTTATTAAATTCAACTAGTAGTTCTATTGCTCCGCGATTAATGTTACATCTTCAACTTTATTTCGACTTTTACCAACTTCTCGTGTCTCGTGCTTCAATTTTAATACTTACCTGAAGATTGTGAACGGGCAGCAACTAGACTCAGAGGATAGAATAAAACACGCGAAACGTCATCAAATATTTATTAGTAAAGAAGCTCCGGCTAGTATATCTAATTCTTTATGTATTATTAAGCACAGACATAAAGCAAGGTTTTTTGTTACGAATGTTGTTGTGTTGTGTGTTAGTACCTGTACAACAAAAAATAATGTGTTTATATTTGTCAATTCTCCAATAATGCAACCATAAAGGTGTAGAAGAGGAGGATCCTTGAATCTCCTAACGTATATACGTTTGATATCTTATCTGCGAAATACTTTAAACGTTCCAAGTTACCAAGCACACTCTGAACACAAACCTTCTATACGCCACTGTTCCATTGATTGTAAATGCTAAGTACTATAGTGATCGAATTTCAGCGGTTAAGCTTCAGTGGCTCCTTCATATAAAACTTATTTATATATAACGCTAAAATTTATGCCAAAATCTCCATGCAAACCAGAATAACAGTGACTACATATGTGTTTATAGTAACAGGAAATATAGATTCTTGTTTAACCTACCAGATTAAATAATTTATGTAATCATGTAGGTTACAGGCAAAGGAAAGTATGGCTATCGACCATGGGTCAGTGCCATTTGGAAATCTGTGTAGCTAAACAAATAATCAAAAATAAAATTATAACCAGCTGCATCAAAACAAACTTTTAATACAAAGCAACTTTTTATGTAATATTTTTTGACCAATTGCAACAGTCTTAATTCTCCGCAAACATGAAATTCTTTCTATTAAGAAAATATGAATATTTTCACATATTTTCTTTAAACTTTTACTAAAATCACTACATTTTCTTACTTATCATAAAACAGCTATCCCTATATGCTTCAATATATCTTTATTTATTGCAAATTAAACTTCGGAAAGCTTTTACCGGTGAGCTGTCATTTTGATATGTGAAAATTGAGACATTTTTCCCTTGACTACTTTAAAACGAATGTCTTTTAAATGCCATAAAAGCAAATAAAAAGTAGTTCAAATGTCGCGCTGAAAAGTTATTGTTTCTGATTAATATTGTGTTAATTATTAATAATATTAATTTTTTATATTATTAATACACTTCTTTTAGATCATCAACTTATTAATAATAAGTTAATTAAGAAAATTAGATCTAAAAGAAGTATACCGTAGGATATATCTTTACAATCACTTCAAATAAATAAATACCTTTATGGTATGTTTATACTACTGTTAAATAATTACGCTGTAATATTCCCATACGTATATATTATCAAGATGAGGTTAGAAATACATAGTTCAAATAATAAATAAAATATATTTCTAAGTAACGCCTACAATATCGTCTGTTGTAGTAGGTTATAATTATAAATCGCCGGATTTCTATCAAAACATCCGCTGCAAAAAATATGGCGTCACAACGTCCAGTACCCATTGTAAAGCATTTTGGTGGCCCCGCTTTGTGGACGTTGAAAAAATCTACAAAGATATCCTGAAATACCGTGTTGTCTCACTCTACTTACGATTAATTCACGAAATATTTATAATTGATACAAGAAAACCAGCCTGAATAAAGGTGAGGCATACCTTCAAGAACAGAAACATAATAAGGCGTCAACAAATATGGTTTAACCGCCACCAGATCTTAATCGATCTAGCTTATGCAAGAACTCGGTCAGAGGGCCGGCGACTTTTCTTAAAACACTTTAACTTCTTTATTTATACTTAGATAAAATATTCACCTATTTTTATCATTAGAGAAACCATTTCTAAACTATTTTACCTAAACTACTATATGATACTTGGTTTTAGCATCCCAAGAGCAATTTATTTATACGCATAAAATAGAAAGTTTTTTTCCACATCCACTTGTTGCACAGGAGAATTTTTTTGTTTCAATTAGAAATATTTGTATTAATGAACAAGCTACCAACAACCACTATGTGCAGACACGAGTTCCTCTGTACATTGTGATTATTGGTATCTGGCGCATTAACATTAATTATCCTTGGTCTGGTTAGGAACTAATCGAAGTCTCGCAAATCTAACTAAAAAAAACACATTGGCACCTTTTGTTTAATTTTCGCTACTTTCGTAAAATATGTCTAATGCAGTCTTTAGCTTTGTTTTTCTTTGTTTCTATACGAGAAAATCGGCATTGTTGGTAATGCTAAAAATAGGAGTGCCGCCATTACAATACGGTAAAATTATTTTACAATCAATGCCGGTGATTTATATTTATAGCTAATTAGTAGGTACTAATGCACGCTACACAAAAAGGGCTATAAGAGCATCTTATTGTTTGAATAATGCATTTTATTGATTCACCTCTTTTTTGTAATAATATCTTTTAAGCAAACCCATTACAATTCAAACATTCCTTGCAACTTGCGACGACGTTTCCTTTACTTCAGGTCTAATAATGCTAATTTCAACTTCAATTACGTCTTTAAGTTCTTGCGGTGTGCGTAGATGATGTTAGTAAACATTTCCTTTTACAAAACCACATACGAAAAAATCTGCAGCAGTGCGATTAATTTCAAGACCGAAACTTGAAATTAATCAGCGCCCGAACATATCCTTCAGTACATCAATTTTTATTCGTTCTGTGTGTGTTATTGTTCCATTTCGTTGAAATAACGCATCATTGACCAAAAGTCTCGGAAACTCCATTGCGGAAAAATCTTGCAATAAAGTCAAGTAGCGGTTTGAATTAATTGTAACTGTTTGGTTCTCAAAACTCTCAAATAGGTATGACCTAATTATTCCTCGATGGACACTGTTATGCAGTGGCTACTCGAGCAATGTTATTGAATATTGAACACCGGACCCTGTACCTTCGAATTCTAACGTATTAACACAAAATAGTTTGTACTGATGTTTGGAAGAAAATAGCTGGGTGTAAATAGTGAGAAAAGCAATATAAAGAAACAATTTTAAAGAAAAAATAATAATATTAATAGTAACTTATAAGTAATGATATTCTTGAAAAGTGAAAGAAGCTTTGCATAATATCATCTTACACTTTCGTTGGGTTTTGTAACAACAATAACCTTTTCGTATGTTGACGTGAAAATTTATTTGTAAGATTGCATAGGTAGATTTATTATAATTCTCTTAATTACTTTATTATCTCTAAAATTGTGATAATTTTTTTAGTTGGCGCTTATTCAGCAGAGTTCAGCAGCCGCTGACGCCTTGGAATATTATTTATTTTATACCCAAAGTGGTTTTTTGACCGTCTATATCATCACTGCGCGACTGGTCGAATAATTCTATTTTAAGCTTTCACGTGATAAATCACCCCTTAACGAGCATTTATTTTTGAATACATCTTGTTTAATTTTTACAAGGGTTTCACATTAATTGATAAAAAGTTTTATTTAACCAATCGCCTTTTAGAACTTCTTCGGGTATTGGATACACACAATTCATGCTGTCTTATTTTTTATGTATTAGTGGAAATATGTAAGCATCAACAAAAGAAATAATTAATCGGCGTTCAAATAATAATACAGAAGGACCATGTTTCACGATATTTGGTCAAGTGCGCGAAACGATAGCATTTATTTCCCAGAAGTATCATGTCGTCTCAATAACAGGTCACCAATAATATCGAAGCCGACCATTGCATAAGAGGTATATCAAGCTACATACACACTGGCGTCGCTTGCTTGGCTGCTATAAAAGCACTATAACAACCCCGTACAGTTATCAGTTGTTCCCTAACCATCAAAACAACAAGAACTACTAAGACGACAAGCTTAACGAAAGACGAGGAGAGACAACATCATGGCAACCAAGGTAAGCGAAGCCGTTTACACGTCACTTTTATGTGTCCAATTTGACGAACTCGACTTTACGATCAATCTAACGCAATATACAAAGTGTATTGGACGAGACGCGTTTCACCTTACGCGAACAGCTTTAGCACTACTTCTACCTCTTCCTTTTTTTCGCTCGATATCCGCACGTATACACCGCAGCACATGTATGTAGTGCTAGTCGCGTCACGTCAAACGATATCGAAGATAAATTTTTATTGAATATCTTCTTCTTTCGGTGCGCTGCAAAAATATGAATTTCATCATGTGAAAACGCGTAAATTTTCACATTGATTTTTTGGCGTACGAACGAAACCTGGATATAAAATAGTGTACGGTTATCTCTCTGATGTACATATGTATATCTACTATATCTAGAAAAATTGACTTTTCCACCATTTCATTACTTCCTTTTCTTCATTTCCATACCCAGAAATTTATCATAATGTACGCATTGCATACTAAAATCAAATATACCAAACGACGAAAGATAATTTGACCATTTAATCGGTGAAGTTCGGTAAGAATTAACATTTAGAAATTATAAACTCTTACGTAAATATATGTTCTCAATTTGTAGGATAAAATAATTGTCTTAATCTTACCAAATTTATCTCACATTTATATTAAGCTCCTTCTGCTCATGCACCAAAGGGAAAATTTTATTATTCAATCAACATAACATTTTCAACAACAGTTTAACTAACCAATGACGTGATTGCATATAAACAAATATTTGCTTGAAGTAATGCCCCTCACAAAACAAATTTTGTTACTTTGACAGATCCTTTTTCTCTGCGTGGAAAATTTAATAAAGAGTATTTTTATGTTTTAATGACATGTGACATAGTCTGCTGACAAAAGGTGTATATTACAGGAGCCTCATTCATTCCTAAATTATTGCTTTGTTTTTTAAAATTTGTCATTTCTTACAAAATTGAACGCCTTTTGCTAAATAATCTCCAAGCTACTAAATCACAGCGTTATAATGAGGCTTTATTTATTGATTTATTTTTTCTTTGAGATATACGCATTGACCCACATTAGGCTTTTACCAATAGCTTAAAATTGAGTTTATTGAATTCTACCACAGCATAACACATTCTATCAGATCATCATGTACATATGTCTGTCACTCTGCAAATAGGTTTGCGCCAAGTCAATTCGATGTGTTTTTATGTCAATTAAAGGCATGTTCCAATTTTTATTGGTGAGATAAACGCTAGTACTAAGCGAGCTATTTAATTTTCCATTCTTCCTCCTTGCTCATTTCATTTGTCCACCTTCAAATATTTAACTGCATTCTCTTTTGATTTATGTAAAATATTTCTTTATTTTCAAAGAAGAACGTGAATAATTTTAAACTTTATTAATCTCACTAACTGAGCTGCAGGCTTGATGTAGCTAATGTTTGTAACAAAAACCATATATAGCCATATACGATGTCCCTAAACTCTCCGTTTCTTTCTTTTTAAATTAACAACATTGCTCAGTGTACTTTCTTAAATTTTAAGTAGACTTTTACAAACACAAAAATTTAATGCTTTTCAAAAGTGATACCAAAACAATAGAAACAATAAAATTATTTCTTAGTACCAACTATACAAGTTCAAGTTTGTTGTTGAACTGAATGTTCAATACTAAAGCACCTACATATAAAAATCAGACCCATTCATTGCTCGACGCAATTAACATTTGATACAATTTGTATTAAACGTTAGTTGTTTGTAAAATTGAGTAATTAATAATGATTACAAATTCGTTATCGTTAATAATCATGAATAACATCCTGATTCTTAATCGTAATCGTTAGTCATCGCAATAAACAACATTTGAATATCTCTACTCAAGGATCACTTTCAATTATTCCATAAACAAACGACTAACTATATCAACATTTCAAATTTACAGTAAGTAACTCGTTTAATTACACCAGGCCAAGAGCCAGAAGGCTGTAGGAAAATTAAAATTTAGCCAATTCAAAAAATTTCCCGCAAAACAAATATTAACGATAGCACAAATCAGCTACTTTAGAAAACATAATATTAACGATAATAGCCAACGAAGAATTATTTAGTAATAACAGCCTTTATTGCTAGCACAGAGAAATACAACGTGCGTCGTATAACATTAAAATAAAGGAAGGAAATGCGGCATGCAACCTCAGCGTAAGATTCGACTGTAAACTGTTTTAATCTACCCAATATCGTATACTTGAACGGCTGGTAAGCGATAAAGCAGTATGTGCAGAGTGCAAAAGGCTCGCTTTCGTACAGGTTTATTGCGTATCTTTTTTACTTTTGTACCATCATATCAGCGTATGTATGAAAATAATTTCAGAATTGAATAGACGCCTAAATAAAACGAAAATTCTGCAAGCACGAGTATATCAGTGGCGAAACGAAAACTAAAAAAGAAACGCAAAAGTATTAAGCGTAAGCTCAGATTTTAAAAATTTTCGGGCTGAAGTTCAATAGAAGGGCCGATAATTTCCTGCTAAAAAGATTAAATACGATTTGAAAGTGGTTGGTTAAATATTCGGTTCCTTTTAATTGCTAATACAAGCAAATAAATACTCCTTCAACGTTTCTCTTTTTATACATACGTATTCTTAAAAATTTCAAAAGTGCTAAACTCAAAGATCTTTTGCAGGTGACAGATTTCCAGCATAAATTCACTTCCTTTTTAGTTTACGATAGTTGGACACGTTGCGCACGAACTGTGCACCTATATCGGGGGCAGAGTTGGGCATTAATCAATTAATTTTTCAATCAATTGATCGATTGATTAAAAATTCAATTTCAATTAAATTCAGTTGCAGCCTGTAATTAAGTTTAATTTTAGAATTACCACTGATTAACTGTCAATTGTGCGAATCAATCTAGGAGCTAAAATTAAGTGTTTAATTGTGGATGGTGAGTTGTATGAAAAAGAATAAATCGCTGCAATTCTATTGTACGTATAATGAATCAAAACACAAGTGTTATATACTTTTTTAGTGAGATTAAATTTCTTAATTGCAATTAATTATTTAATCGTAATTACAATTACTTGTAATTGTAAAATTTGACAATTACATGTAAATTGCACATTTAAATGTAAATTATTAATCGCAATTGCTTTTCGTCCAATTCTGTTAGTTAGTATACATACATATAAATAATCTGTTTTATATTGATGAAAAAGGCGGTTTCAATATTCTTTAATCTTGTGAAAACGCAAATATTGTTTACATTTTTGGAAAGTTGCAATTTTTATTTACTATAAATTCATCACAGAAACTTGTTTTGTTGTCTTTTTATTGTTGTAGTGTTGTGTCTATTACACCTCCGCAAACAGGAAACCAAATAGTTTACCCTAATTCTACCCTACCTCGTATCTATTCGAATCTATAAGAAAGGGTTCGTGTTACCTACTGGTTTCCCCGAGAGTGAGTCTGTCTAGTCGCTGCAAAAAAAAGTAATAATTTCACTTTTCACTCACACAAAGTCCTTATATAGAAGAGCATTTATCATATGGTATTACCGATACGATTCCTCCGAATAATGGAACCAAGAGTACCTACTTATAATAATCTGTATTATTTACTTTTTCTTTTAATTAATTCGAAATTTTTTGTTTGGACTACCGCCCTCTTCCTTCTTCCGTTGTTTTCATCGTCACGATAAAACGCGACGTGCCAAATTGACCAACCATCACGTCAGTCCACCTAAAAGCCATCGTGCTTCTTCTACCTTGACCACAAACTTTTGCAATTCAACACGACGTATTGCATTGCAGACGAGAGAAAACAAAGTAGTGTGCGGAGGGTTTTAGAAAGGAATGTATCGAATCAAACCTGGAAAGAAGGTCGAAAACTTTGACTAACAGCTATAAATCCATACACATACAGAGACGTGCAAAAAAAATATTTTGTATTTTCTATATCATTACCGCAGGTTGCAAAGATGAATATTACATCATCACTTTAACTCATATACGTTTATGGTGAGAATGGCTTTATTAATTGCTTTCCAGTTAACAGGCGATTATGAAATAGCCTTGTATATATTCTGAGTTAATTTCGCTTTTCAGTAAGTTAGTTTATAAATCAAATGTTTCCAAAGTGTAAGCAGAGAATAGGTACAAGCTACACCTGCTGATATTAATCCAATGTGCAAATTAGGAGTCCGTATTGTAGCAATTGTAGTATCGGCCCCGATACAACGTGCGGTTTAAATTAATTACTTCGGTTGCTTATTGTTGGCATTTGTGGCCGTAAAATCGATAATTTTAATTAGGTTGGCACATACAATTCGGCAAACACACTAACATGTACGCATTTGTGTATATGAACAGGTTGGGGAAACACAAACGGGTAATATGTCCGACGGTATACGTCGTATAAGCGCACGCGCACATACACAAATCGCACAATTATACTGTATTTACCTCCGAAGGTGTTTCTCTCTCGAAATCGAGATCGTTATGCTAACGCCGAACCTGTTTGGCAATTATACGCACTGATAAATGAACAAAACGTTTCAATATTTAGCCAGCTAACGTCATTTTTCGTACCGCCGATGAGATACGATAATGATAATTAATTTTCTATTCGCAAATGTATTATTATCAATTCTTAACACATCGATGGCATGCACGTCGAATTGTTAATAGGCCGGATGAAATTGCACGCCTGTGCGAAATTGCCAAAAGCAATTTAGCAGAACCAAAAATCTACTTTATATTCATTATCGTGCGATAATTATTATCATAGCGTCGCTTGATATTTAATCACGTATCACGTTAACGTTACAAATTGTCCCCCATCATCTAACGTAAATACGATTCGTTTTGCATTCAAACAACCAACATAGTTCGAAATTAGTTGTATTACGCGTATATATTTGAACACCCGTTATTTTACTGCAAATTGTAAAACACGTGTTGAATGAAAGTTTAATTAGCAATTCCCAAAATGTAAACGCAGTTGAAGGTGTAGTTAATGTATTTTTTCAATTGAAACAGCCGCACACATATATTACCCATCGCTTTTGTGAGGCATTGCATCGTATGGATTATCTAAAAGAAGTGTGTAATATTTTGCTATTATCGTTTTATCTTTTTGAAGGCAATCAATAGGAAAAAATCCATTCTATTCCCAAAGGACAGCGGACATAACCCTTCCATTCACCTATACGGTCTTCGCCTTCTTCGGAATACTTGCATCAGTCTCGGCCTATTATTTTAATTGTTGCTTCATTTCGAATGTATAATGCTGTATTCAAGTTTCTATTACTTGGAACCAAAAGTCCCAAGTCATCTTCATTAAATTGAGGGATGAAATGCGTTCTCGTTCGCACTTGTGATCAACCGTCAACAGGTGCGACGACACATATCTTACAGATAGTTTGTTCATACTCAATTAGATACTACATCGTACACTTTTCAACTACTTCTGGAGTACCCACATCATTTGAGCGTTCACTGCGTGATCCATCAAATACGCTGGTCACGTTTAAATTCACCTATCCATCGTCTTATAATTACAATCAATAGATATTGGTACCTCTAAACAGACTCTAGCTCGGCTTTGGTTTGATCGCCTGTTTTTAAGTTAGAACTTCTACACTGATCGGTAGTCCACTTTTCCAAGTTTCAAAAAAGACAAGAAGCAATTTCTCTTTATTCAAATAATAAACCTTCTTACAGTCGAAATGAACATAAATTTTAGCAATCACGTTTTTCGGAACTGCCAACATATGAAACAAATACGCTTTTTTCTTAATGCTGGCCTTTTTGTTTAACTTCCGTCCATTCTCGTATTTATCTTTGCACTCAAAAGCTAATTTTAACAAACTGCAACATTTCTGAAAACACAAAGGCCAAAGCCATTAAATTATTCTGACAGAGATGATTTCTTGATTTTCCTCCCTCTCTATTTTTTCTTTTAGTCTATCAAATGTATGAAAAATTCTGAGACATTGTCTAGCGAATCCTACCAAAATTTCCAACAGTGCGCAAGTCAAAAACTAATTATCCAGATCGGAAATCAAAAATACTACTTCTTAGTTCTGGAGTAAAGTAATGATATTCAATCGTTAAAACACTCAAAGGGCTCAAGTCTACAAGACATGAGTCTATCTAGCCGCTGCAAAAATGTCCGCCTTTGTCATCTCTAATCCTTACCACAATTTTCAGGTGACAATGAAGTTTCAGCGGTCGGGTGCCAGAATGTTCGAGTACTTGATTTAATACTGTTATTCAGTTCTTTGCCTCAATTTAGTATGGACGTTGCAATTTTCTGGAATTAACGCAAAGTACTCAAAAGCAAAGGCTCTTTGACTTTTAAATTAATTTTATAATTTCCCTTTCCTAGCATGTGTAAAAATAGCGTTATATACCTTCGTTTCCAAATAAATTTTCTTCACTTACTTATTTGAGTTGTCATCAATTCTTCTCAAACACATAGTGACAATCGCAAAGCTAACCAACATTCAAAAACAATTTTTATGTAACTTGCTTAAGTATATGTCCCAATTTACCAAACAACACCGTGTAAAATAAGTTCGGCTATTTGCGCATTTGACACGTGACAAAACGCATTCTTCATTTCCAGTTCATTGTCGTCTTAGCCGTTTTAGCCGTAGTTCATGGACAGCATCAAGGACAAGGGCAAGGCCAAGGACAAGGATCGCAACAGCAGAGTGGCTACCACACGAACCAGCTACATCCGGCTGCTGTCGGTTACCCTGGATTCGCTGGATCCTACCAACAGCAACAGCAGCAGCAAATCCAAGCCCCCGCCCAAGTGGCTGCAATTGCTGCGGCTCCGGTGGTAGCTCCGGTTGCCGCCAGGATCGAACCCTTCGATCCCTACCCGCAATACGCTTACGCCTACGACGTTCACGATCCGTCAACCGGCGACTTCAAGAATCAACACGAGACGCGTCACGGTGATGTCGTCAGAGGCCAATACAGTTTAACGGAACCCGATGGCTCGAGGAGAACCGTTGACTACACCGCGGATCCCCATAGCGGTTTCAACGCTATCGTAAGAAGAAACGGCCACCCTAGCCAATAAACGAACTCTTCCTCATGTGTGTTTAAAGTATGGTGTTGTAAATTTGTATGACGACCGTTGCTAAAAAAAATAATGCCCGACTATATATTTTTTGTATATGTACAACTGAAGTAACAACTGCCTGTATTTTTCCGCAATTCTTAATAATATAATATTATTAATAAAGTAAATGAGCATTTTTTGTATTATCTGTACGAATGTTGCTCCATTAGCCAATTGTGATTTTATTGTCGTGAGAATATAGTCTCGTTTAAATAATCTGAGTGTATTTTTCCTTCCCACAAAACTGTTTATTGTTAATATCCCTAGTGCGTTAAAAAAATAATTAAAATTATAATTACGAAGTAAAAGTTTTACCTGCAATTTTCAAAAAATTAACAGTTCCATAGTTCTTCATTGTCCAAAAGTCCATAATAATATATGTTAATTGACCAGTTCTGGGACATCCAGGAATGTTTTCAAAATTTCTTAATAATCAATTTCATAATATCTACAAATTTAATCTATAGCATGCTATAACTTGTTAAACACGATAAAATAAATGAATGAGGCCGCTACTCTCTCTAAAATGTTTATTGTCGAACTTAGTATTATTAGCAAAGAAAAGTAACTAAGAGAAAATTGCCTGCAAGCTTTCCAACATCTACCTTATTTATAAGAAAATTGTGGTGCAATACACATTTTCCGAAATTGAGATCGCCAAGCATCAATCTTAAATACATAATGATCACGACCTTTTTATTGAATTTTATAATAGTTATTTAATAAGAGAAAAATAAGTAGCGTATTAAAAAAAGTTTTGACTCATTTTCTTCTTTTCAGATGAAATACCGTGTATATATTACCAGCTAAACATTTCTTCCAAACTACTTTCAAGGGATGGAAACATTACAATCTATACATCCTGTTATATCCTGTTACTCAAGGAAAACCGTAGCGTTCTGAGTACGAAGTGATTTGTAAATATTTCAAAAATGCAAATGCATGTTGTACACCGTCTGTCTAAGCATCTTGCATTATTCAACGGTATTAGGAAATGGTATCCGTGGATCCATAGTATCTCCTCTATTCAAAGCAGTCAATACACCGAATAACGGTAGATTGGCCTACCGTAAGTAATGTCCTAATGTCAGTCTCGTAACTACCCGCTGCAAAAGAAATTACAGCCACTAAATCCTAACAATCAGAGATGATCAAGGCAGGTTTATTATTACTTTTTTGCAGCGACTAAACAGACATGTCTTGTGTCCACGTAAATTCATAAAATTATGATTGCGTTGGTTTTCTTATTCATAACATTAGCTTTAGAAGGATTAAATATGGACTAGGAACGGATTATTAAAGTTGTACTTAAACGAAAATTTTTAATAAATAAACATTCAAATAATAGAAATTGATTTTTCCTTCCTTTTTTAATCTTGGATTTTGCACTCTTTCTTCGGTAATCATTTAAATGAAGAAACTCGTCAAAATTTTCCAGTTTAAATCTACAAAAGCGCAGTGAAGAAATTGTCGACTTGGGTATATCAACCCACGATAGCTACTAACGAAGGAGCGGCCTTCAGAGACTAGATGTCGAGCGAATAGTTTAGGAAAAGCTATATATGTTCTTCAAGTTCATGTCAAGAACACCAAAGTCCACGGTTTCTCGACTGGTAAGGTATTCGCTGCCTTCTTCCTATTTCGAAAATACATCGTTCGTTTCTGACCGCTAAAGATAACGAACGGCGCTCAAAAATAGGGACCCAGAATTAGTATAAGAGTAGGTGAGTTGGGGGTATGATAATATGATAAAGCATTGCTAGGCGGTGTTCCTTTATAGACTCCATCTTCTAGCGGTGGAGTGTGAAATGTTTAAAATCATTTAAGGTTAGAAGCATGGCTTTTGTAAACCAATCCTTCGTTACTCCTGATCCGCCTCACATGTTCTTCGTCATTCATCTGCCCTGAACGAAGGTTCTTTTATTCTTCATAAATGCAATTTATTCGCGCGACGCTACAAACTATTCAACGAATAGTTAATTTAAGCAAATTGTACGCAATGTGCAAAAGATCTCAATATTAAGCTCGCAGAGATCTAATCCTTCTCTTCATCTTAAATAACAAATAATGAATTAAGATTCTGAAATAATTACTTAGCATTACCAGGAATGGTAGTAAGTATGTCACATTCCAGATCACTGCCTTGAACAAGCAAGCTGCTAAATATTACGACAAAGTGACAAGGTAATCGCATTACACGCAGTGACGATATAAGAAAAACGGCAATTTTCTAGGCTTATTGGCGAGTAATTTAGTTCTCAATGATATACTCAAGCCGTATTATTTCAAAGAAAATAACTGATCCTCTTTAATTCACGAAAAATGTGAGGAGTATATATCCAAAGTTATTCCAAGGAAAATTGTGCTCTAATGTAGAGAGGACTGACATTTAGAGCCTCCAAGTTCGATTTTAATTTCGAGGAAAAACAATAAAGCGCCTCATCTGGAGCTCCATAAACTGCCTTCGGAAAGCGTGCAAATTAGTGCCGACGACGTCTACGAAAGCGACTAAATGAATGAAGTTACCTTTACGTACGTGTATACCGGTTTTTAATTGCTTGTAAACTTGTTTTGCCTGCTTTTACGTGATATTTCGCACTGGATGTATAAAGGGTGGTGTGCGTACGGAATGCCAAATGATGAAATTGTGTTGCAGAGCATCCAACAGAGAGAAAATAATGCGATGAATTAATTATAAATTTGCAGCCTGCGCTAAGTGCATCAATTCTATCAAATACTGTACAAGCATCAAAATTTGTAACTTCATTTCCGATAAAAGTCAGTTTCATGCAAATGTTAATCTTCTAACTATTGATTGTAGGCTTTCGTAGTTGCTTTCCAATGTGTGAATATCTTTCGGATTTTGTTGTGTTTGGACCAATGCACTTGACATTTCGCTGAAGATTAATCTCATCAGAAATATTAGCTTCTTTACAAGCTTTCATAAGATATTCTGCAAGAGTTTTTACATATCTAACAATGAATAGGTAACATACTGAAGATGAAGGTAGAAGAAAGCAAACATATGGACAATGATAATACATTCTCGCACACTGTATACAAAAAGAAAAGTCACACGGGTAGGTACCGACGTGCAACATTCAACAAAAATTTTGCAAGTAAAGAACGTATTAGGCGAAAAACGGCTACAAACCAACGGAAATCCAGAGAGGAAGTTTCGATTTTGTACAAAAGAACGTTATTCAACCACTTTTTATTAAATTCATGTAAATCATCAATAAAAACATTACTAATTTGCAAATTTAACCGATCTCATAGTACCAGTAATAACGTAGGAGGGAATAGTGGTCCTTTAATTTATAACCTGAAAAAGAGAACATTTTTATTGGAGCATATTTCCACATGTTTTCATCCTTGTTTAAGCAAAAATTACACATATCTATGTCAACCACACGCGTTCATCTCATTTCACACAGTTAGCGTAAATTGCAAGTACTCAACCGCTTAAAACGTAATGATCTCCATTTAATTCCGTTTGCTGAGGACGAAAAGAAAAAAAGGAGCGACAAATGCATTAATTTCGCGGAAATAACGCCGTTTCCTCGCAAAAGATAACCAGACGTCAGTGAAAAGAGCATCAAAAAAACATTAACCATTTTAAAAGAATTGACAATTCGACAGACAAAAGTATCGATCGCGAGAAACACGGAGCTTAGGGCGAGTTACTCGCGGGAAGAGGATTATCGGGCCTTCGCGTCTGATAACGAAAAGAAAATTAAAGTGTCTTGTTTAAAATAAAAAATAGGTTCTACGAATGACTGAGTACACCTTAAATAATTGGAAGACGTCTTTTGGAATTGAAAAAAAAATCGAAAAAGTCGAAAGGGATTTAATTTAATTGGTCCGTACACTTTAATAGAACAGATTCCGTTAATTAATTTATAGATCGGATATCTCTTTTTACTATCTTCTTTGATTTCATTAAATCTTCACTTTTAAATTTTAAATGGGCAACTTTTCAACCCTATTGCTTACTAAATTTAGCAAAAAAATTATACTTCTTGCGAACGACTGAAAATTTTTCTATTATTATAGAAAATTTATGCGTATACTTCGTATAAATTCCCCGCTGTTGCATTACTAGTAGAATGGCGTTCATCTAGTTTCTAACTTTGTTACAAGATGGACAAAATCTGCTATAAAATCCAATATCGAGAGCATTTCTATTTCTTATTGTTTATACGTTTTTAGCTGTTATTTGGTCGTGTTAATATATATGCATTGATATAAACTACTATTAATTCTAAAAATTGCCTCATCAGAAAAGCAAGATTTTGGTTTCTCTTTATAACTGCACATGATGTGACCCTTAATTCTTTCAATGTTTGATACAATTCAACTCTAAGGAAAAACGTTCAACCAAATGCTATGAAAAGTACCCGTTTTGGATGTAATCTCTTGCCAAAGTCTGCCTTAGCGACTATGGCTACGATTCATCACATTCGATTCGACGGATGTCTATCGACATTGAAGAAGTTGCATTTGTTAAATCATGGAAAAAGAACAATATCGATCGGCGATTCGATTTCATTTTATTGAATCGGAAAACGTGTGCAAAAATCGACAGTATGTTGGATGCAATTTGTAATAACCAATCACCTTCTATATCAAACACTGGCTTAATAAATCTAAGCGTGACGAAACATCTGTCATTGATGAATAGCGATCAAGTCATCCCTTTGAATTAACTACGTACGGCATGATTAACAAATATCATCATATCGCCTGAAGATTAAAGAAATTACTAATATAGTAAACGGCTCTACTGAAAACAAGGTGTGGACATTGACTCGTATTGGACAAGTGCAATACGAGTGAATTTCTACGGCGTTAACTGATTGTTTATACAATGTAGGTACATCGCTACACGCCAAAAACTAGAGATCAGTCGGCAAAATGGGCTTCTCCCGAGAGCGTGCACGACGAAGGCGATTGTATCAGCCGGAAAAATTATGGCGACGAGTTTTTGGAATTGGGAGAATACACTTTTTCATCATAATACATCGATTCACTCATCGGCAATTGAGGCACCAAAATGAGTTCAGTTACGGTACGACTTGGCGCCCTCAACTACTTTTGGAAGTGGATTGGTGAAAAACGGACAATGTCAAATGAAGTGATCATTGCGGAAACAGGCAACGCTGGATAAATTCTATTATTTGAATAGACAAACAAATTTATTAATGGCAATGATCTCACAAATAAACACAAATAAAAAAATAATAATAAATAATCTCGTCTCTTATTTCAATTTATCGGTGCTTGCACAAATAATAATAAGCATTTTTAGTTATATAAAAAAAAATTGAAATTTACTTCAGACGATTACGTTAAGGTACAGTGTGCTCCTAGTACGGTAAGCGGGGAATATTATTTTGGTTGTAACGATATAATAATACGAAAGAAATAGCGACAATGGCGCTCAATAAACTCTTAATTAAATTTAATTTAACCAACAGATATATCTTCATACAATACAGCATAAATGTAATTAATGGAAGGCTTTATAAGTTTGCTCTTGCTAAAGGTACAGAGAAAGTGCATGTAGAAGGAATAAGGATAATGAATAAGCTCTCGCAAAACTTTTACTTCGGAAGTAGTTCAATGGTCTGATATGAATGAATACACCATACCTCTTGAACAATCAACCATCATATCTTTCATCCTAAAGGGAAGCTCTAATTTAAAATAAATATGTTGTGTCCAGTAAAGTTGCAAGCAGGACTTGAGCAGGAATATAAATGATATGTACCGTGTGCTAATATTATAATTATGTTACTTTTTCATATCCGGTACGTACTTTGTAATACACAAAAGGGAAGAGGAAAGGACCAAATTTCAAGGGGTTCTCATCCGATTTTCACTTGTTTTCAAGTTGTAGCGTAATAATAAGTGTAACAAATAGACATTTTACATATTAATTTTTTTAATCATAACGTTCTTTTAAACGTTGTCGAGTGGCACATTCAGATGTTATCTTAGCATTAGGAAGCATTCCGATATCGCACAGTTTTCTGAACACTTTAATAAACACCTCTTCCGCCTTTGAACAGCAGCTCTAGCATTCCTATTACAAAAAAAAAGAAAAGACGAACAAAAAACGAATAAACACTATATTTGCATATTTTAATTGTAATTAAGTGTATAGCATTTTCTAACAAAATAATGCACAAACTCGATTAGATCACTGTTAAAGTAAAGTGACACTGCCACCTAGAATAATAAAATTCCTGAAATGATTTCGAGGCTCGAAAAGGTTGGTCATAGCTGTGTTCCTTCGCCCTTCCAAAACTGATAGTCCCCTAATTGATAATCCCCCTACCCTCTGGATTAATGAATTTACGTGATTCGATAAAGCAATCGTGATTTGTTTGTCAAGGTTTTAGGGGGTCAGCAAAAGAACACAGCTCATATGTGATAAGCGTAAAGAAACTTTTGGTAAAGAACGTATCCTATTTTTTTAAACGTACTAGTATTAACTCGAAAACAAGCAAACATTTTTACAATTTAAAAGAATGCCAGTTAAAAAAGTTTTTAATTACGCTATAACTTGAAAACGAATGAAATTGACATCGTTTTCACGTGTAAAGAATATTTCTGTTTAAGTTTCTACCATTCCTTTCGATTCACTCTGCATATTGTTATACCTCTCGTTAAAAAATCTGGCCTTTCGGTTCTAGTTTCTGTTGCAAATTATGTTTAAATATACAAATTGTATTGCAGAAAAGGACATTCGATCAATTCGACTAAAAACTTCGCCGGAAGCAGTCTGTACAGTGTATACATATGTTACATAAACCTGGTCCTGTAGGTCGAAATGTTCGCTGATGAAGTGACAAATGAAAACAAGGTTTGTAACTATCGATTTGTCACAGACAGAACCATGTTGATTAGGTGAAACGTAGAACACGATGTTGTGGAACAAACAGGGATAAACAACAGCATTTTTGCAAAGTGTAGTAGAATCAATATCGGATACAGAGTGAGTCGGGAGAAAGTCATTTCGGAAGCTCATATGCTCTTATCCTACTTTCATTTTTGTTTTCGCGTAACTAAAACGTTGTAACCACCATTCTTATAAACTTATTTAATACGCCTTAAATATGTAAAATAAACATGTTCTTGCAATCAGTGCCCATGTAAAACACATTTATCATTATCGATTATACGAGCATCCTTTAATATAATTTATATAATAATATCTTTTCCAGACTAATCATTTCAATGATTTTGTTGTTCTGATATGTTTCAGTGTATTGTGTCAGTGATTTAACGTATATTTTCTAATTTCTATATTATTTTGATAGAAAATTTGGAATATGTTTGTTTATGGTTTTTGTAATAAAAATCCTGCAGCTCTACAAAATATTTGGAAGTCAATAGCGGTACCTTTGAACATTTATTGAAGGAAGCTATGATTAAAGGTATCAAACGTTATTTATTTATGGTGGTTTTCTATTATTAAGGGTACAATCACCATATTATTAGTTTTGGGGTAGCCTAAGGCTTAAATCGGTTGGTTCTTATTTGCTTTTTTTTGTCAACATAATATATTCCGATGATTTGAAACATTTTTCCGAGGATCTGCTCGTTTCTGCAGACTGCTGCAAATGTAAAGCAATGTCTTTCACGTATAAAATCTTGCTTAGATGGTAACGTACAGAGTCGCACAAGTTTTCGTGATTTAAATGCAACAGTATTTATTCTAAACATGTTGCAGGTTATAATGTGTTCTTATCAAGCTTTAGCGCACCCTTACTTCACTAGAAAAAAGTTTCGCTTTCCTCTTTATGATGCTGCATAGCTGTGTGGAGTATACCTCGCTCTCGTCGCAGTTATTTTTTTTTCTGTCCCCAGATTTCCACAATAAAACGAATTGCTTTATTGTACCACAACCTACTAAAACTAATGTTCTTCTTAAATCACCGGTGCTTTCGTAATGCTACTATTTCACACTTATGCAATACGTTTCATTGTTTCCTAGAGTTGCTATCGGTGGTAACCGAAAATTAGTGTCGTATTTACATTTCTTTCTTTGTTGTTAATTATTCTAACTTTCCATGTATTGAATATTTGTTTCCGTTGGTCAAATAAAGCACTAGCTTATAATGCTGTCGGGAAGATTCTTGAATTTATAGTAAAAATACTGTAACTACCTTGATTATGTAATATCAATGCGTCAGTAATTCATATATTGTGCTCATCGATTTGGTAAATCGTCAATACCCATTCAGAACGTTCAGAATTATCCGTGTTTATCTGTATGTTTATTCGATCAGTGAAAACATAATAGACCGTAGCCTGCCGAGGAGGTGTGCATATGAATACGCAACCCACCTAATTCTATTTACATAACATTCAGATAGGAGGCTTGATTAAGCCCGGAGGAATAAAAGATAATGTACACCGCCGAGACCAGAATATTACTACGTAATCGCATTTAAATGAAGACCCTCATCAATTATAAATTCATAAAATTATATCATTTGTCAAATTGTGATCAACGGTCTCGCTTCCACCTCTTTCGCCTCGAATATTAAGGGTTTTAAATTAAGATAAACAGAAAGGACAATAACATTATATTCCGCATAAAATAAAATCAAAAGTTGAAACCATGTATACACCATCTCACCCTCGGGAAAAATACTATTCTTATGTTTGTTTTTTTTTTCTTTTTGATAGATGTTAGTGTATTCTAGCCTTTTCTGATACGAGAATTCTCGCGAAATTGTTTAATTCTCGCAGTTTTTATTTTCTCATATACGTACCTTACGACTATCAGTTCTTTCTTAAATAACATATACAAAGCATTATCGATTGTTTGCATAATGGTAAAAGTTAATTGCATATAATGAATTTGTAAAGTTGGATGGATGCACGCGAAGTCGAAAGGACGATACATATTCGCCGGAATAAAGCGAACCACCGGAAAATCACGGTCAACCATATCCATTAATAATAACTAATGAAAAAGGTCTTTAAAGCCTAATTTTTTTTCAACAACCTGTCACCCAATTTATCTGTATATTTCTTCATTATTCTAACCGCAGCCGTGCAACACTCGTCAGTTAAAGAAGGTAGCCGCAATAAACTGTAAAAAGAATGATTATTTTCTTTGAGAAAAGGTATTTCTTTTTTAATTATATGCCACCATAACACTGTACTTTAAATATGATCGAACTTCGTGGGCATTATAGGACGTTATAAATCAAGACACGAAACTTAAAGTTGCCAATATATCAGATCTATCAGAACTGAGTGGTTTTGGACAAGATATAGGATGATTCAAACGAGGTTATCATTAAGGTGATGTGGTCCTCATAATTATTACCTCGGTCTTCCAAAGCATATCTTGTATTTTTGATAGTGTAGTAAGTATGGAAGCAAATATTCATTGTATATCAAATGTATATCAAATCTATATACCGGGTGTGGAAACTATCTTTTATTATTATTTGGAGGCAAATCCCCACATAGTACAGTATACAAAACTTAACATCATAATAGATGATCGCTCAATATTTGAGAGGTATCACTGGCGCTACTGTAATTGGACCATTTTTTTTATTGCTACTGAAACTGCGCAATATACAAAAACTTCGTTGGTACTATGTATCGCTTGGTGTAGCAACAGTAAATTTCTATTTACTCATTTCTATTACGGTATGTGCGTATAAAGCAACATCCTCCGGGTTAGCCTATTACATTTATTTGAAAATTAACTCAGATACGCAGGAATAATAATGGATACTATTATCAAAGCTGGTCAAGCCGTACGGGAACACGCCATTGCTCGTGTAAGCGTCTATTCGTGCTTATCGGTAGGAAATAAGAGTGCACAAATCTAGGTTTCAACAGATACCCGAAGGTTTAACATAAAATTTTATCTACAAAGATACGTAGTTACGCTGTTTTCTATATCTCTGATTATCTTCCAAATTTTATGTAGCGACAAAAATAACGTATTCATCGGCTGTCCTATATGATTTGACTAGCTGTAATTATGATAATAGTATCACAATTACAGCTAGTCAAACCATGTAGGACAGCCGGCATTATTGTATAGACAATTGGTTAGGACAACAACATACTCTGTTTTCAGCTCAATAAGTATACATAACTATTGCTTTATTGTTATTAGTAGTTTATGTTGTAAAATATCTATGATTTGATGATCTTGATGATTGATCAAGACATTTTCAATATGCTTTCAATGGGGTAAACATTTGCAAACGTTTTGTTTGAAAAAAAAAAAACGAGTTTCAACAGTTAAAAATGCTCAAATTAATGTTATCTCCCCTATAATAAAACAAAAGTATTTGATATTGATTAATGAACTTGAACTGTTGTCAACGTAACAGTAAAAAATTATTGTAAAATAATGATAAATAAGAAAACACGAAATTTTCGAAAAATTACTGCAAATGCATAGCCTTTTTTTGAAAAGCAGATATCTTTAAAACCCTTGATTGCGTATAATACAAATTCCCTTTGCTTCTTATTAAGGAATTTAAAAATACAACGATACACAGAGTGTTAAGTAAATAAACGCCCTTGTATACTTCCGGCCATAAATCACTTGATTTTAAGGAATTTTTATTCCGAACATTTCGCCATTAAACGGGTAGTTAACCCATAATTCACGACATGCTGCACCCGGTATGTACACCCTTTTCGAAATAAAATATGGATGTTTTAAAAATTAGATAATAAAAGAAGATAGGATTTTATTTTCGTATAGTACATAGCCGGTAAGGAGAAATCTTTTCGTAATAAATTGAAATTTACGTGTCACCAACCTGAAGCTTGTCCAGAGCGACAATACACAGAAGAATATCCATCGCTGCATACGATCTCCATAAAAACAGTACTTTCTTGTGAAGGTGAAATGATCTACGTAGTAAATTTTATTTTCAATTAGAGCTATCCTTATTTTGGCTTCTCTTTAAATTTACTCGGTATAATAAAAAAAGGAAGAGTTGTCGACCAAGACTGTTTTTTGTGATTATTTAAATGTTTGTATCAAACGAGAAGAAACTTCATTTTATAGATGTTCCCTGTCGTATAAAATAAGATGGCATTAAGAGAGAAACTGCGGTTGGCCACGTACGCTGCAACTCGTAAACCACGTGCTGAAGACCGAAGTTTCTCACGTATCGCATTTGGAGCGTCACGAATAGTGGAAGAAGAGACATGACAACATTGTACTTAAGCCCCGCTTATAGCGTCTGTCACTTGAAAAACTGGGAACTTAGTTGTTAAAAATTGAATCCTTACTTGTAATGACAGTCGTCTTATCTCCGACTTCAAATTAATTTTAGAAGTTATCACACAAATTACAGATAATAACACTAGTCAAGATCTACAGATATCCGACTATTCCAGCTCTGGGAATGTGAATAAATTTCCAAAGTTATTAAACAACCCTTTTTTAAGTCTTTATGCAAAATTCAAATATTTAACTACCGTATTTAACTATAAGTATATTAGATACATATAGACAAGGGGGAAATAACCTTTAGCTCTATAAAAGAATCAATACAATTAGAAATGTTTCTAGCGATTCCAGCAGCTTTATTCCCTGCATGAAGTCTTTTCAATTTTATCAGTATTAATATAGTACTTTCCATTCAAATAATTAGGTTCTTTCAATTATTAATCTATAACACCAAAATTCTACTGATGACAAATCGAATCTACTCCAACAATCTTGCAATCGTACACTGCAAAAAATAGAACGTATGAATTCGATTGATAATCTTCTTTACTAAAACGAGATTGGGTTTAGCAGTCGTTAAATGTATTGTTTATTAGGATAAATTCAATCAGTCTTTTAATAAAAAGTATGATAAATGATTCCGTTGTACCAACCATCGATACAACCTTAAAATATAGTTAACAATCTATAGTAACAATATAGTAATGCTTAAATGCTGCCCTTTTAAACTTTTTAAACAAACGACGCTCTTGATGTAATAACAACCATTTAAAGCGTCTCACATGTCCGGATACGGTCTTGTCATGTACATCGAAATCATGGTGGTTACTGTAAGGGCGATAAAAATGTGGACTGTTACATAAGAACAACAGTACAATCTAAATTTGAAATGATAGAGAAGTGTTCATAAAAAGATATATAATTCTGATGATTTGTATTAGTAAGTTTGATTTCTGGCAGCAAAAATTGTTTAATGAGCACTTTTTTTACGGAAACCTATCTAACTTAATGTGTAAGGTGAGGATAAAATCCCAATTTAGAGGAAATTGGAAAAAAATTAAAAGGAACAAACGTGACAAACCCATCAACTTGGAACACTGCCCAACCTCAATAAATAATATCAAAATGGAATATATTCCAGAATATATTTAATACTTTAACGAATATAAAAGTAACCTGCAATGGGTACTTCAGATTAATACGAATGATTATTTTACGTAATGCATACTTAAAATTATAATCTGTATTGTTACTATAATTTGGTATTATTACTAGTTGTGATATTATGTAGTTAGATTATTTAAGGCTAGAAATCAATATGTTAAGCAACAATAGAAATTTAATTAATGCCGATAAATTACTCAGGCAATTAAAGCAATTTTAAATAAAAAAATTATACAATGACGAATATTATTCAAGAGCTCCTCTAGCGCTTTACGTTTTCTTCATCCTCTTTGAAAACGTAAAATATATCCAAGGATCTTGATAGATAAAACTATTTGCATTGGTGTGACGAATTAATTAACGTTGGATTATATGTGATTAAACTGTCAATACTATGGCCAAATGATGCTTTACTGTAAGTTGGGCCGTTGTAAAACGTACCCAAATAGTGCACAATCTTAAAATACGACTTCCATTTCGAACAATTCCCATTTAACCCTTCCAGAGAGATAAGAAATGCATGTACTATGCAAATGGTACACATATAAAGTGTATCTTAAACGTTGCAATCCGCAAACAAAGAGAGTTCTTCAATTTGTCTCGTACATGCGCTTGAATATTAATAGGGACGTATATAGGAAAATGTACAAAACAGAGTTCGGTAAACCGGTTAGGACGAAATTTATATTCTCATTAACATGGCCGTTGTACCATTTTGCATTTAACACTTCATAAATTATCAATTTGGCTGCGGTGTAGTCCTCTTGATACCGCTACTAATACCATTGTTGTTAACGTAGTAATGAGCCATTGAAATTTATAAAGTTCAAATGACCGTGCAAAAAAAGTGTAGTTACCTATGGGTTTATGTTTCCAAGTTATTTATGATAGAACGTAAATAATAGTACTTGTAGACATTAACCCTTTAATCGCCGATAAACTGCGTATATGCAAGTTTTTAAGGGTTGTTAATGTTAGCCGTTCTTCGTACATGAACTTTGCTTTTAATATCGCCATTATACCAGCAAACTAGTTCGCACAATATTCATTCATTATTGTGGACTTGCATGAGGTCTGTGGCAATTCTTCGCTAAACTACCTCCGTACCTAACATGCTACGTGTATTAAAACAATGAGGTATTGTATCTCTGCATATGTGCATGTTGTACCATAAAAATGCGGGTGTTGTAAAGAATTGCACTGTTAAAAGGGAGAAACACCGGAATAATAATATAAAGAGCAATATTGCATAAAGTATAATACGCTTACAATGTAATCAACCAGTTATTAATATTTAATTAGCCCATATAAGGTAAACATCATATTGACTAAGATCTAGAGATGGTGGTACCTTGGTTTTATTTTATTTTATTTAAATAATTCCTAACAGTGAGCTGATCATGACATGGCACAATGACACGCCCCATTTTGCTGGAACCAATGAAAGGATCAATAAGCACTTATACCAACAAGTTCCTACGAATGCGATTAGATAGTACCGTAACGAAAATATGATGTTTGGGGAAAAAAAAACAATCCTATTATCTAAATTTGTGTCTTTATCAATTTCTGCCCATCATCAATTAGCAATATTCTTCGATATACGGCGTCTCTTGACCGTTGTGGTTTAAAAACAATTAACGTGTAGATGCAATGTTCCAAGCTCCAAATTTCGAACATTCGAAGTATTGCTCTCCACTGATTAGTTCCATATTTAGGTAATCTTCATTGAAAAGGATGCACATTACTTACTATGCCTTCTTACAGTCACCATACCAAACCGAATTAATTTGATGTACTTACTTCAAAACTGACGAAAATTTTTTTTTAGAAAATGTATAAGTCGCTACTGAGCCCACAAATATTGTATGTATGCAGAAATATATGAAAGACACTGCTCACTTGACAAGTGAGCGTACAAGCATTCCTACCCCACGAAAAATAATTCCTCTGAGAAGAAACACTTTTGTTAAATTTAGATTCAACGTAAACAATGGTAATTTTGATCACATGCTTTCTCGCTGTGAACAGGATGCTTCTTCTATTCAGCTAAAAACTAAGGAAGCTAAGGAACCGTTCAGGAACTCAAATGCACTTAACAGCAGGTTGCAACAATGATTTTAGATTTTACTTTAAAAACTAGAATGGTTATCACCTTAAGCTACGTCTCTGTTTCCGATCGTGTTACAAGGAGAACTGCAGATGTTTCAAAATTGGTTAAGCGATAATTATATGGGGGGAACAAATAGTCACAGCAATGCAAGTGAAATTTATACGGTCGAATTGTTAATAAGGAAGATCATACCAATAATCATGCAGAAGCTGTCCATAGGCTCCAACAGACGGCGTTAGTTGTTGATCACCCTAGAATTTAGAGATTCACCGAGCTATGAAATTTATTAGACGACGAAATGGCTTACCTTGAAACAATCAACGATGAATGTTGATCAGCAATGAAACGATCACGACAATGAAACATCCCTTCTTGGTGCCGGTTAAATACCCCTGTTAAGTTTACTTAACCTTAAAATTATCTTATAGTACTGAGATCATGTATTATTTACGATTTAGGAACGTATTTCCTTTTGGTTTTGAATTGAATTGGATATAGAATCCAATTGATTGCTCTTCCCGTCGTTTATTACCAGCTAACCCGATCGTACACGACCTGGTGGACTCCACCATTTTTGCTCCCTACAGCTTCCTCAGATCGCTTTGTTAAAAAGGTATAATAAAGGTACAAAATAACGCGCATTATATAATCATAATGTTTTTATTTCGCTCATAACGCACGATAGGGGCTGCTTAAAACCCCTTTAATCCAAAATTAAATTTCTCAAAATTGTCAGAACTTTTGGATTTTATTTGCGAGTTGCGCCACTACCCATGAATTATCTACGCGCTTGAACTGCGAGACCCCATTTTCTTCTACGTAACTTAGGGACGAAGTTTCTGGTGTTGTATGTTGTTGGTGTGAAATTATGGATAGATCCTTCTTGTAACCTTAAGAAGAGCAACGGTATTAAATCAACTCGTTTTATTGGTCTCCGGCCTAGAATGAGCGTCAAACCGGCCCAAAGAGTATTTTCTCAGCTGATGCATTATCAAGAAAGCAAAAATACGATGTCATTGCAAAATATCACCATAGAAAATTAGAAAACCTATCATTCGACAGATTTTCTAATTTTCTATTCGTCGCTTTTTCTTATTTAAGATAGACGGAGCTCGCGATAGTTGGTACCTTCGACAGATCTAACTTCTACAAATGCATGTTTTGCATGTTTCATACACAATAAACTCAAAGTGAAAATTATAATAACATGATATGCTATTAAAATGATTACTTGATCGACAAATATAATTAACAACCAAAAGAAGAGTTTTAAATGTTTATTTCAGAAAAATACTTACCGATGTCCTAAGCGACGTTGAGACGGTAACAGGATTATTTAACTTCCTTCTACCAGCAAAATCTGAAAGTAGAAAACAATTCACAACAAATAGCAATGTAGAATCTTATAGAACAAAATAATTAAAAAAAATAATAAGATAGAATCCGAATAATAGTTTTAGACGTTATCGCCTTACATAGTTTTGGGCGAGTGTAATGAATGAAAAGGTCGAGCAGAGATTTAATGCGTTGGAGGTTCAAAGTTAAACTTTATTCTGCCTCCGTATATGAAACAACAAGGCTTGTTTGTAGAGCTTTATCTCTAAGCTCTTTACTTTTAGTTGAGAAATACTGTTGTTGACTTAACTTCAGCTTCTGCTATTTACTACTTGCCGACGGTTTTTGTGTGTGTTTCGAAGTACAAGTGTGTTCTACTTTCTCATTCGTCGTAAGAATGACACGACCGTAATATTAGAACGTTGTTCCATATAATAAATATGATAGACGAACAAAAAATTAAATTTTGCATTTTCCTTAAATTATATATTAATAATTTTTCCCTAATATTTACGCAAAATTTAAATTTATTAGACAATTAGTCCCATATTAATATTATTATTTTTGATAAAATTCTTGTAGCACATATCATGTGGAGATCGACCGTTCTGTATAAACTGTTCTTCAAGAATCTATGAAGACTTTTACGACATCATTTAAAACAGCTATTGAGCTTGTTATCAAAATAAAAAATGCCGAAATCAAATTTCCTGGAAAATTTTTTTGTCGATTATTAAAGAAAACATTTTGAGAATGTAAGTGGTTCCAGAACATAAAAAGTACCATAGTACATAAAGTAAAGAATCTTTACAAAAGACTTAATATAAAGGTCCGCGCTTGTTATGGTTAATAAAGTAGCGATAGGACAGTGCCATTATCATGTTCTGCAATATCAGAAATACTTCCTGGTGTAAACGCCGGCTAAAACGGCTGAAAGTATAGAATAGGATAGAGTAGTGAGACGCTTGCAATCCGTATATTTTACATACTTTAATTTGTCCAACGGATAACTCCAATAATAGGCCAAATACAAATTAATACATGCATAAATAATAAGAACATGTAACAAATCAAAATGTAGCAAGAAAAGAAAATAACAAAACCGCAATTCTGCACTATAGATATCATTAAAAATCGCTGTGACAAATAGGTAACCTTAATAGAGGATTCGCTCGAGTAGTGGCAAAGCAAAGGTTGAGATGAGACAAGGCGGTACATGTGGTGCATTAAAGACTAAAGGTGATATTAGTGGCATAAGGTCAATCCTACAATCCTACTATTCAGCAGCATCTGCAAGGACCTTCCATTATGTTGGTCACGCCGAACGGCTGTGCATCCGATGAAGATCAAGAAGGTTATTGTATAAAGTTTGCCAATGTGGTAGCCTCCATGTGTGATACTTTATAATACGTTTAATGATACTGGCTCGCAAAAGCTCTTCAACAACAACAAAATTATTTAGCGTTGAAGTCTATAGTTTTGAATGTCAGAGCTGTTAGCCTTCTCATAGACTACTGTCGCTCGAGCTGGTTTCCATCTATTTGAGAATGTGAAAGGCATGATCGCAAGATCAATAAATATACAATCAAGGATATTTATTAAAACATAATATATAAGTTAAGCATATAAGCATATAAGTTAATTGCAACTTCTAAAGTAGTGTGAAAATCACATAATTCCAAATCCAGTAATCAACCATTAATACACTCCGCCAAAAAAGTATCGCATAATTTAGTTTTGAATTTGAACGCGAATTTTAAATTAGACACAAACGCGTGGTACTAAATACCGGTCGGAGTATAACATCTTTTGTCTAAAAAGAAAGTGGTAAAAGAGTTTGTTAAAAGCTAATTTACCAGAAATGAATATCCATAGTGTAAACCAATACTGCAAATAGATCAATTGAGTTTCTCTTGCAAATACAGTTCCATTCTTCGACATATTAAGCTAACTTTGTCAAATGTAAACCGATTCAATTTAGTTTTACGACATTGACACCCTTCCCATTACGGAACAATACGCGCAAGAACGGTCAGAACTAAAACAATGAACAAATCGATCCGGACGCAAAAACTACGAAATCCCAGTTAATAGATTTTGCAAAACTACATGTGCTAAGCTTCCAGTCTGTTGAATTTCAATTAGTAAAACTCGACTAACAGTATAACTATTTCGTTCCATTCCAAGTCTTAAACATAACATGGACTTGATTTGCAAATCCGAGAAATGCGCTATTTGAAGCGAAACGAAATAACGGACATCCAACATGCGTTTTCAATTAAAACACATAATTTTTACGTTTTCGTTAGTATGCAACTAACGCACATGAATTACGGATATAATGAATATAAAGTGATCAGAAACAAAAAAAAAAGAAACTCATGAATTAATAATTATTTGGAACCAAGTACACACAGAAAAAAATATTGTTCGAAATTTTCAAACAACGTTGTTACCCACTTTTTACAACAATTTGCGTCAAGAATACGTATAATTGTAAAAGCAATAGGTAGCGATGCATTGAGAAAATAACATAATTTTGTGCATATGAAATTGTCTATAAATGCCAATTCGGTTGTAAGCTGTACGTAAACATTATTACAAGAATCTCAACAACATTTTTCTCTTTAAAATGCATATTTTCCTGTTTAGTAAGATGAAGTAAATTATATTCAAACAAAATACAATTGTTAATTCATTTACGACAATCTAATAGAAGAATGTGTGCTTTTATTATAATGCCATTAGAATTAGCCATTATTGTTGAAATCGCTGACAGAGGGCTGTGATAATTTTTCGCGCTCTTTGCAGACCTCTACTTAACCGTAAATATGAAAGTTTAATTTGACAACATACATTAGTAAGAAAATGTTAACAAGATTGTGTAAAAACGGTATGTTAAGGTTGTTTTAAAATGGCGCAAAAAGTACAACCACATTTGACACAATTTTGTGACATTTGAATTAGTACCATCTTGTACCCTAACAACTTACAAATTGTTACCGCCCCTATATGTCTGATAATTAGCAAGCAAAAATGCTACAATTGCGTAAATTCTCGCAACAATTTTTTTCTGTGTGACAGTAACTGAAAATGCTAAATCTTAAGAAATAACAGAACCAATGTAAACGGTGAGTTTCATTATAACACAAATATTGCTAGAAAAGGGAACTCAAACAGATTAAAGCACAGAGGTTGTGTCTTTCATAAAAAGCTACACAACTCTTTATTTATTTGTATAAGTCATTATAATTTGATATACAGATCTCGAACGATTTCTAGCATGATGCAATCTGTATTGCCGATAATTCTTGTTTCGAGCTTCTTAAGCATCCTCCAATGGGTAAAATTGCATTATAACGTATAATATTCGCATTGTGAATTAGTACTTTATGTAAAAACATATTTTCAAAATTTTGCTGGATTAATCTTCTTACCGCACGTCATAATTTGCAAGATAACTGGAATTCATGTATCATCTCCAGAAACTGCTGATATGTCACTAGTGCTTGCAAATACCCGTCTTTCCATTACTATTTACCTTGTCGTAATTAAACCAAATTCATTACGAAATCTTTCCTGGACCTATTGTTTCTTTGTTTGTTTTTGCTGTTTATGCTCCTTTGAACAATACGTTGTAAAAACAAGAGCAAAACTTGTGGAGTCTAGGTTACAGTTACCATATTTTTTCTTTTATACGCGTGTACTTTTGATAATGTGAACTTGCAAACTAAATGTAGTATTACTAAAGCAGCCCACCAATTATAAAAGGCGCAAATCGGCAAAACGGAGATGTTGATGGTAATCAGTGCATCAGATACTACTTATTTGTGCAAAATGGCGCAAATATGCGCAAACTTTTATTTTATTATTTCATGGAGGACATTATCGGCTGTTGTATGTAACAAAAAAAAATTTTGATTGGAACAGCCCTCTAATATAGTTAAAACCTTAACTAAAAATTTAGAATTTTCGTCCCAAATATACTTTCATTTATTGTTTATTTACGTCAACTAATTCAAAAATAATAATCACTTTCAGAAGTTGATTAAATTGCTTTGCTAAGGGTGTATTCATATTTGTATTTCAATGACATATTAGTAGAAAATCTATTTACTTAAAATAGACCTCCGAAAAATGGCGTATTTCAATGTTACGGAATTTCCACTTTGCAAGCCTGTAATTTCCCATGGGCAACTCTAAATAAAAAATGCAAATCAAGGCATCAAAACCCAGTTGATTTACTATTATAAAATGTAGGTCGCCTAATACTGTTCCAATTTTTGTTATTTTTGAGACGATTTCGGCGATCGGTCCCATAGTGCAGCCAACCTACTTACAGCGATAGATACATACAGATAGATACATACTATCCGAACAATGCAGACACCGTCTACCAGACTGGAGCGAATACGCTTGAACGTGGACAGTGGGATTTTGACATTTAATTTTTTTTGCAATAGATATGTCTCTAAATTTTTTAACTTCCCGATCGATTAGTGTTCCAACTAAGCTAAATAAGTAATATTAGAGATATTATGAAAAGTAGATTGGTCATAAAGTTTTGTTAAGTGTTACTCTTTAGAGTCTAGTAGATATTCTGGAGATAAAATCGTCACAACGGACATTCTCTGCCAAAACGTTTTCGGGAAGTTTTGGGCCCGCGGCTTAAGCTAGTAAACTAAGGACCTGAAGCGAGTAGTAATCTATTTAGATAATATCCAGGATGAACGGCTCCCTACTTTCCGGAAAAGTAAGAATAGGAAGAACTAGGTCTAAAATTATTTTTGTCGCATAAATGAAAATTTCAGGAAACTTGTGAATTTCTTTATTTAGGAAACTCATTTTATTATTACAGCCTTTTTCTGGGCACTTTTTCATGACGCGATACATAAGGATTTAATAATTTGTATAGAAAGACCCTGAATACCAAGATTTTAATTATTTATTTTTTATTACATACAGTTGCAGACGGAAATAGCGTTATTTAAAAGATGTCCACAAACAAGCTTTGGTTTAAAAGGAAATAATCTAATTAGAATGTACCTGCACCAGATTTGATTAATACATCTTAAGCTATTTCCGAGTTAATTGGGGATTCTGTTACTGATAATTATTTTTGCTTTTTTTTTAATTAAATCCGAGACCATGAATTTCCGGACTTTTTGTTGTTGTCCACAAGTTGAACATATACTGAAATTCAGATTAAAGCTAAATATAACGCTTGGAAATACAACAAAATCAGTTCTCAGGAAGTAGGTATGGCGAACAGAAGTAGAAAATTCAAATGCACCAAAATACCGTTTTGTTACCGTCACAGTCTACATTAAAAATGTATCTAAGTGGGTGCGGTGCGAATGACCTACCGCCCGGACCGGATTGGGCTGGAACATTTCAGACGTAATATTTCGAGCCACGGATCGACGGCCCATTGAGCCGCATAAGCCGCATTCTGAACATTCTCTTTTGAAATTTAAAGTTATTCCTTCCCAGCTTTTGTTTTAAGACGACATAGTACAAAAACTTTGAATTCTAACTCGATATTACACTATTTCACATTTAAAAATTGCAGAATAAAAAGTTAGATATTTCTAAAAATCTACATTGATAAAGAGCCGTAATTTGCAATTTAAGAACAGCTCCAATTCAAACAGCTACATTGTATCCACGTCTTATTTTTTGCGCAAAATTCATATTTTCTGAAAAGACGATTCTGCATCTATACGGCGCCTTAACGCCCTACACAAATGATAAAGCTTCAATATTCACGACAACTGGAGATAAAAACCTAGCCATACAGCACCTATGCATTGGTGTGTCACTTACCGTCAATTACAGCGCATAAAGCGCAGAACATCAGAATACAAAGGCTTTGGCGTAGGACGTACGAACAGTATTTTAAGCGCTCGCCAAAATAGCGTTCGATGTCTCGCCCACGCAGTGGTAGTGCGGTGTGCGATGTAACTCTCTTCTCTTTCACACTTCATCGCACTATATAGGTGTGCATACAGGTAGTAAATTACCGTTCCGAATGACTCGTAAATTCGCCTTTAAGGTTATTACGTCAACGGCATATCTATCGCGCGCATCTTAGTCAGTAACATTATCACATCAGCGACGGTGACCTCGGGATTTGTGCTACAGCACACTTGTACCTTATAAACCCTCTATCACGGCCCGTCTCATAAAATCTCCTTAGTCGTCGGAACCTTTCTTACACCCTCACTTGTCAAATAAATCAACCGCGCTCTAAATGTTTTCCCCTTCCAATCGTGCTCTTTGCCTTTCTGGTTAAGGTTCAGAACAACGGAAGGTGATGGAAATTAACGCCCGGTAACAGACAGTCCCCGAAGAAATTCTGTTTTATTTGTCGGATCAACGGTAGCTATCGGTCTACTAACCGATGTCGTATCCATTTCTTTGATTCGAGTGATTGATTGATCACGAGACTCTTTATCGTGATCTTCTTAATATGTGTATTACTCGATTAGAGTAATACACATATATTTGCTTTTATTGTCGTGACAAAAGTTGAGATCGAGTGCTTGAGTTCTACAGGTTGTCAACCAAAACTAAGATAAGTATCTTATGGTAGAAAAAGCGGGCAGTATCGCTCCCTACCACAATATATTTTTTTAGAAGTCAATATCAAAAGATGAATATGCATTACTTCATTATTTCTTTGAAGTCAAGCATTGTAGAAGCAAAACTATTTTGCGACGATGTGTAAATTGCAAATTAAAAATAGCGTTCTAAATAAAACCAACAAAGTGCTAAAATAAAAGTGAACATGTAGTAAAGTGCTTGGATTATCAACAGCGCAGATATGCGTTTTATGAGAAAGCAGGTTAAGTGGAAATGGAACTAAATTCTAAATGAAACTAAATAAAAATAACTAACACATTTTTTTTTAATTAGAACTGAAGAATTAATTTCCGCTTAGTACGTTTTCAAATGTCCTATAAAAAGTGCAAACTACTTGACGTGAAAAACGTTCCCGACCTTTACCACAAGATTGCCAGTGCTAATTGCGCACAGCACATGACGGATGGTCTGACGAAACTTAGTACCCTCCTGCGATACGTAACGTATATTTATAAAACATTCTCTTCTGTTGTAGCCAATGATGGCACTATACCCGATAAATAAAATTCTGCAGCAACCAAGAAGAGGAAATATGAATGAAAAGAACGATGATTAATTATCAAACTAAGACATAAAAATCTGTAGACTGTAAAATATAAACAAGGGTGTATTCAAATACTATCTAAAAAAAAAATAGAATAATTTTTTATATGTTGCTTGTAATACATTTTTCATCGGCATCTTCTAAATTATTGCCATGTTGGCCAACAAAGCAGATCCAGAGCAATCTCTAGATCTGTTTTTTTTTAATTCTTGGACATCTTTATGTTCCTGCAAATCTGACTAAATCATCCCTAAATGAATTGCATCAAACTCTTGCGCTTCATCATTGAAACCAAAGAAAAATGTAGCTCTTCAGATTTAGCTAACAACCTGTATAAATGCAAGACACTATTGGACGCTATTTTAATTAACAATATATTTTTAATACGTTATAAATTTTGCCGGCTTTATGCTTGTACAATATAGTTAATTACACAAAAATGGTGTCACAATTTCTGCAAAATAATAAATTATGCCATGCAGCATTTTGTTTAAAGAAATAGTAATTCCCCCATTTCAATAATAATAGTATCATATATACGTTCCATTACGGACTCTTACGATTGTTATCACAAATACGCTAAAACCAATTTAAAAAATTATTGTCCCGAATGTAAATTGGGGAATGTTACCTAAAAACGAATAATATTTAAGAGTTGGAGAATGTAAAGCAAGGGCGTTTTAGCTCTTTCTATTAGCTCTACCCTCGGAATTGTTGTTGGATGGAAATAGATTTACCTAATAAAACGTCGGGGACAACGGGGTTATATAACCCGCTGAAGAAACGCTATAATTTTTACAGATTTCGGCGGTTTGTCGGACTCTACCAAACGTCACACTACATGGCATTAATAACGTCGATTTTACATGTTGTATCTCCAGTATCATAAAGCGTCAGACCGTTAACATTTGGCAAATACAAATTACATCAATTCTTAACGACAAATTGCTACAAATGCAACTGGTCGCGTTACAAGAAGTAAATGAAACGGGTAGGATTACATAGCAAGAAAATAATCTTGTAACAGGTGATCGAAGCTACTGACAAACGTAGCTTAATTTCGAAAAGTGCCGAAGCAGCTGCATAAAATGAAGCTGGGCAACTTGGCTCTAGTTCTGTATACAAAAGGGAGGTGAAAATAATCTTTTCCTAATTGTACCTAATTCAATTGTTGTGACTGTGGGAATAATAACCAAATTTTTATTCTTTCTGGCCGCAACAATTTAATAATTAAATAAGGTTAGATTAAACTTTATAAATGTAAATACATTTTTTTTCCTAAAAAAGAATATGGTTTAAATACAAACATTTGTAGCAATATTTTTAAGAAAAATACATTGCAACAAAAATGCTAGACCAAAACCAGAGGATTGTGTTATAAGCGACAACAAATGACAACAAGTACATGCTATCGAATATATTATTCAATATGTTATGCAAAATCATTATCCATCTGGTAATATTGAAATTGCTAATAGATTCTTAACATGCAAGAACAAAGAGAAAGCTTACAACGATGTTTTCTATAGCGTAAGCATTTACGAAAGTTATTTTGAAATTTTTCCACTTATTAAGTTTTCTAGTGAGATAACCAGATTGATGATGTGAACTCTTATTTACTTTCTGCTAACTCGTTAAACAAACTAATAAACCCCTTAAAAGCTCTAAACTTTGATTCTTAAAAGTCTGTTGCAGTTCACTGTTTTCTACGCATAAACTGCAGATGTCAGAAAAATTTGTCTTCACTTTACTTCATTTCCATTACATTTCTTTTAATTTTTTATCAAAGTACTGTTACCCTTTTTGTAAAATAAAATATGTCTAAACGCTGCGATACATAACATTTGATTCCTAGGCAATAAGAAACTGAATATCAACAATTCCTAGCCAGCAATACCTTCGGCTTTTCTTTTGAAGGTCTCACCAGGTTTGCTGGTACTTCTTTCCAGCTGCCGGTGTTCTTTCCGACCAAGGCCTTGAACTGCGCATGGTGTTTGCATAAATTTCCGTTTGAAATATGCCTGCGAGCTTTCCAAAGCTGGCAGAAATGACTTCTTTCAATTTGCTTGCACTACATATTTTGTACCAGAATTCAGTTCAGAATTGGGCTTTAGATCCATACGTGACTACAACGGGATACTCTTCTCTCTGCCTATTGTTCTCTTTCTTTCTCTCTGTCTTTCAAAAATGACAGCATATGGCTAATTGGACCAAACCCCACAAATCTCCAAACTGCTTGTCGCTTAGGACAAGTAGTTTGGAAATTTGTAGTAAGTTAGTAAGTTAGCAAGATGGCGCTAGACTCGTCCTTTAACAATTTCAAAGTTCTTCCACTTAATTAAAGAAAAAAAAATGGCTTAGTCTAAACCATTTTTGCTATAAGCGCAATGTTGTTTACAAAATCTTTTATGCAAGTTCTTCAATGTGGCAATAAAAGTGTTGTTCTTTTAATATTATAATAGTTTAAATTTTCGTTTTAATTACATAGATCGTAGCCAAATTGCTTCAGTTTAGATTCGGGCTTTACTTTAGGGATAATAATAAATAGAGAACTAAACCGAGTTTTATTAAATAACTTTATACCAAAGGAAATGAGATACTGAGTCTCCAGTGAAAGTGAAGTAGTAGATATTCGTTCAATTTGGAGCGACATCTTCCCTCACACTCCCATCGACAAACTGAGCAGACGGAAAGGGCGTTCCTACTAGCGCCGTTTACTTCAAAGGAAGGGGAATTTTGATTTATAGAATAAATACCCAAGGGTAATCACGGACTTTACTCAGAAGGCCCATAACGACAAAAACTCTTCAATAAATGATTCAACTTCTCCGTCTCACACAGATATACGCGAGCACATCTACAAGCGCGAATCGTTCAATATAAATGCAATGGAGGAATTTGTCGCTCCAGCAAAACTGATAAACATATTGAATAATTTAATGCAGCGGACGCGCCGCGATTCGATGTCTATGCAGGCGTAAATGAGAAGAAGGTGGTACGAAATTTTCCGTGTGAAATGCATTATGCATAGAGCACATTAAGTGGTACATTCCAAGGAGTCGAAAGTAAGCAAAACGCATCCCAGAATCATCCTGGACGTACAAACGCGAAGAATCTGAATACAGAGGATTGGGAACTAATAAGGATAGAAAATAAATAAAAGTACTTGTAGTGCCTTATTAAAAACTGTTACAATGTCATCTGCAGTAAATTATCGAAAAAAGTAAATTAATTTTACTTTTTTGCTCTTGCGATAAACATCTTGAGGTATGACATTATGAGATAACACCATACTTAGTTACTTGCATAACTAGGCTCAAAGTCAGAGGTTAATTTGACGTCACATCACGGTTTTATTTAATCGCGATAGCGATTATTTTTGACCACAAGAAATGTTGATACGCTCACTTTACCAAAAATACATTAGTGACTAAAGTTCACCACTTTCCGTCCGCTTCACGAAATCAGCAGAAACTAGACAAGCTCGTGTTTTGTAGACTCTTGGGAAGTCAGTACTCAACACGAACCCGCTTTCATAAGACAAATAAACACTAGTCTCTGTTAATTTTACACCTCAATCAACTGTCCAATAAAAAATTGTTGTAGGATAACATTAAATTTAAAGTTTTAAGACGTAAGAAGGTTGAACGCAAACGAAAATATTATTCCGGTCGTCCCTCGCTCTCCTAGGAAACAAAAAGGGCTCCAAAAAATGAGCCACCAGGATATTTAACTTTGTGGACACATAAGTGGAGGCACTAAACTCACTATTTGTGATATATTCATAGCGTTAATGATTGCTATCGCTGTGAACTATAAGATTTCAATGTGTGTTCTTTTATTGAATATCACAACTTCTTATTGTATATAATCTAAACCATTCTTAACACCAAAAATATGATAACAACATGCACAGCACATGGAGCTTCGCTCGGTTCTAAAACGCATTGTTACATACATACAAGCATATCTCGTATCAAGTGATGTAACAGACATTAGAAGGCATAAGAGGAAGTGGTCGATCTGCAATCTGCATATGCTACCGTGCAAGAGAAGCACGTTACGTCATTAAAACATGATTATTAATATAGTAAATAAACCAACAAAGGCTAACAGTACTTGCAGTGACAATTAAGTAACGCCCGCCTATGTTGTTCACGTATTTGTTACCTAGCCACAGAAACTCAAACGCAAATGTCTCCACGGAGCATATGTCTGTCTTAAATATACTTCTCTCTAACGAAATACACTCTACGTTTGTCTACGTAACATAAACAAGCACGCAGAAGTTCTGAAAATCATGTGGTTTTCAATGATTTCTAACTCGTGGTAGCAGTTCTAGAGCAGCCAATAGGAATAATAATAGTTCCTTTATTGTCCAACAACAAAATCACAAAGTACAGGACAAAGTAATAACAACAAATTATGTCAAACATTCTCCATAACAACAAAAATCAAATAACATACGCCATACATTTAAACCACACAGTGATCGTATACAAAGAAAAAACAAATCGCCAACACTTTAAATTAAACAGAATAAGTAACATTACGTTTACCTGCATTTGTCATGGTATGAGACAGATGCTTTAAAATGTTAATGTTTGTTATTGGAACTCGAAAGGTGATGAAGGAGCAATTCTTACAAGCGGGCATTGTAAACTTTAATGAAGACAAATGAGTTGGAGAATCTATTTTATGTTAAAAAAAATTGAGAATATAGAAGGAACCTCCACGCTTTCTTCTTCCAGACGGTTGGCTGGGGAGGGGAAAAATGTGCCTGGAGAGTAAAGTACAGTGATTGTTGTCCCTGTTGTTTAGTTGCAAGACAGGCATTTCAAAAACCTTTTTTAAATGATCTTGGTCATTAGGGCTTGACATAAATACTGGGGATGCCAAACAACGGAAGCATATTGATCTAAATGTTGAATGATATTAAGTAAAAGCAGCAAGCAATTAGAGTCACTATCAGCACGACATTCCAATATCTGAACCTATGAAAAATTGAAGTTTATGGCTACAAAATCTTAAAAAGACCCAATCTAAGCTTAGGAACTTATTAGACACCTACATTTAGTCTTGCGACCATAATAGGTGTCCACATTATCTAACTATTCGGCGTGGCCTTTTACTATGGGAACACCAGATTAACGGCAAAGACATGTAAAGCATTGCATTTTTTACATAAGTAAAATCTAAATTTCTTTACTTTTAAAAGTGAGTTTCAAAAATGAAACAAACATTCCTTCTTCGTTGGAATGATGTCAAGAAAATAGAAATTCGAGGTGCCGCTTTTGGGATAGTTAAATAGATAGTGGCAAGGCGCCACTAGCACAGCCTTTTCATGTTGACAGGCTACAAAGGAGGAAAGAGTCAACTGCACAAAGTCATTCTGCCAGGGAATACAAGGCGCTAAGGGATGATGAAAAATTGCCAAGATAAGATTTAAGGACCGCTTTGAAATAATCTGTGGAAAATCTGCCGTATGTTAACCTTTTACTATACAACTAAGCTATTGCACTCAAATAGTCCAAATTTCAGAATGGAAGTGACCTTAGGTTGCGAGTAATAAGGAAAGACCAATTGCCACTGCGCCACTTTCTTTTATTACAAAATGGCATTAGAAGTTATTCAAAGTTCGAAGCTCGTATACGAAAAACTTCAATGTTAGTTTAAAATAACTTCATTTCCTTCTTACAGCTTAAAGTTCAGAATAAGCTGCTGTATTCGATGTACCACCCAAGTTTCACTTACCTACCGGAAAAGCTCTGTTGATATTTCTATGGATTAAAATCTTGTCTTAGAAGCTACACATTGGATAGAAGTTCGATTTATATCCGTTAAGCAAGAATATAAAGAGCTCAATTAAAATAATCTTAATGACGTATGTACTTCAAGAAATCGCAATTACGATGTTCATTACAAAAACTGTAACGAATTGCATCTGATATCGTAATTTACGTACATACCTTGGTTGGCTTTCGTACAAACTGTGAATGCAAAACTAGTAGTAGAAATATTTCAGGAGGTTCTATTCCAAGCCTATGTTACAAAAGGAACAAAATAACTGGGGTAACAAATGCAAATTTAATTCTCGTAGAAACAGAAAAGTTCTGGACTGCGGTTTGTCCAAGTCTCGCTCTAGAAGGATATCTACGGAAGTTGTAAAATATCGAACAGCACATCCTGCAGTTATTATTTTACTTCTTCACAATTGGAAGCTTCTTTAAAATTACTTAGAAATACAGAGATTACGTAATACGAAAGTAAGAAGTATACCTACAAGAAATAGGTTATTGAATAGTAACAATACGTAATTAATAGACTCTATTGCATTCAACCTATATAAATTTCAAGCGAAAAAATTTCAAGTTGTTGCCTCGCATATTCAAATAAGCATTTATGGTACAAAGATAGGAGATTAACGTCTTTCTAGTGGTTAGAGTTATCGTGAACATTTAAGAATATATTTCGAAGAAATATTTTTTGTAAAACTTTTGTTTTACAAACGATAGATATTTTGCCTTTGCTATGTTCCTTGTCGAGAATTCTTAGTAACCCTTCTCAGGTATCGAATTGGTTAAATTTAAAATCCATCTTTAAGGGATCGCTGCATATCCTTCTTGCAAGGTAACACGTGTATCTTGCACTGTACCCAGCGGAATAGCTCAATCTCGGGCGGTTCTCTAAAATGGATATCAACTAATATCACTAATTGTAATTTATTTCGTATTTTGCTATTTTACCTTTTCTGTTTGACCAATTTGTTCATAAATATCACCATTTTCAAAATTCTCGTTGGATTTGCTAAACACCCATCCTCCACTGATAACGTTCTGCTAAACATTAATTTTATAAAAAGAATAGAGATTACCATAAGTTTGTTTCAATAAAACCCAAATAAATCGTCAAAATTCTCCAACTGTAACCTCAGGATATGTGCCTATAAAAACATTACTTCAGTTGGCGATCTTTCCTTTTCATGTTACTTAATTTATACGCTATGATTCTATATACTATTAATATTAGTTGTGATACATTACAGTGTTGCAGGATCCCAACAAACAGCTCTACCCTGATTACCGTCAACTGAGTTTTCAAAAACACATTCCGAGGAGAAATTCAAACAACACACTTTTGATCATCTAGTGAGCAAATGAATAGGAAATTTAATAAAACAGCTTCAAATTAATTAATTAATTTACTGTCCACGCTTTTGTGCTTTTGAAGAATTGTCGAGTATCTTCAATAGTTAAATATACTAAATAGAAGTACATATATCAAACTCTTTTGAAATATGTTATCTTCTCCCGATTTAAAGAACACGTCTGCTTTGATATGGATGGATAGAAAGACGTACATATACACGCTTATATTATAAAAATCGAATTAAATTGTAATCACAAGTCTGTCTTTTGTTTTCAACGCTTTTTATAAAAATGATTTTAATTTACTCACAGTAGCTGTGTTATGTTTGTGTTTGTTTTAAATCACTTCTTGAAATCCCGTTTTCCTTCCTTTTTACGTTAACGTTCCAAATATTGTTCTTTCAAATATCTTCCAGTTGTTTTTTCTTACTTTCCAAGTTAATTTTCTTATTTATTCTCTTCAGAGCGCTTTCTCAATTACTTGTAATAGTATTAACAGAATATGATGCTTTTATCGTCGATTGAAATTAAATATTTTGAATACGATAACGTAAACGAAACGTACGAAAACGATTTGATATTTTTTTGTAGTTGGCCTAACAATAACCATTTCTGACTTTGTGGATTTAGATTGCTTGATTCTATATGTGTTATGTGAGTTTTTTTTGTGTTTTACAAAAAAATATTTAAGATGTAAATTATCGAGAACAATTGAAAACTTTGATTATCCTCTACAATGATAAAATAATTGCAGAACAATCGTCGACAGGGATTATAGTAATAACTGAAAATATGATAGAAACAACCTTTCCGTAGTTCCTTAGTGTAAAGAGATCTTTATTTCATCTACACCCAAGGCAATTATGTAATTCGATCGTAGTTTTATACCACGTTTCACCTGTATCGCGCTTTTATCGTAAAAGAAATCAATAGCTGTTACTAACGGATAGGAACTAAAAGAACATAAGCGGATATTTATTTTTCAGGGCGCATGGGCTAAGGAAAGAAAAACAAGTGGAATCATTAAGGAGGAAAGATCCTCGAAGAACCTGACCCTAAAAACGTCGATTAAATAAAGGGTGATTAGAACTGATCTGTAATCAAGTCGTATTAATCACGAGCTTAAAAACAGGAAAATGTTTCGCGCGTACTGATTTTATCGGCTTCTAGTGAAAAACCGGCACCGCGATTAATTTACTTTCGCCGGTATATCCCCCCTTAAACTTAATAGAGATTTCATTTCTGAATTGAAAGGAGGCCATAATTACTCATTAGGGAGATTAAATTCGTTCAAAATAAATCCATTTATGATTTTAATTTTAATTTACATTGGGCGTTTATTGTCCGGAAGTTTATTAATTATTAAAGTTGAAAGATTCTTAGCTCATCTCGCACCACAACGTTTTCGACATTATTGAAATTAAAATGAAAGTTACTAACGAGTTCTACACTTTATATTGAACTCTTAATAAGTTATTGTTCGCTTCATTTAAATTGTACCTAATATAAATTTCAGCTGGAATTAGTAAATACGGACAATTTAACTCGTTTTAATATGATAATTTCACCACTTCTTGTTTGGCCATGAAAGACAAGCAAATTAAAAATGTTATAAAGGCAATGGCAATATCTTCGTAGTTATGGACGTCTAAATCAAATCAAATGAAATATGTAATATCACAGTACGAAATCTCAGAAAGCTTATAGATTTCAGTACATTTCAGTAAATGCTTATAATGATATACGCATAAAGTCAGATTAATGTTTTATAATGTTTTCCTTTTTAAAAACAGCTTGTATCAACCAAAAAAACGACATTAGAGAATATCCAAATAGAAATAATAAAAAGGAATTTAAGTTTACTGTAGAGATATGACGATGATAAAAAGAAATGCGAAAAAGTCAATTATTCTTTAATAATCTGTAATTTTTCTATTTTAAAAGACAATAACTTAGACAATAACCAACATTAATAATTTATTTGATAATGTTATTTAAAATGTAACTTTTCGGACAACTTTCAGCTGGCCTGAGAATGAACTGTAGATAACTTAAAACTGGTAGCTACTTATTAAAGAATTTTGTTAAAGACTTGGGCCATTTTTCTTTCCATTACCTCATTGTGAATTATTCACACGATCATCACGGGTTATTTAAAATGGCTTTCGGCAGGCAACAGTCTACTTTCTTTGCATAACAAATATCAAATCGCATGCCTAATTTCTTAGCGTACTACATGTAAATTTAGTCTTAAGTTTTTCCTGAATTTTAAAAAATCCTGCTTGGCCATGAAAACTACTAACTAGTTAAAGACTAAAAGATCAGCTGGTATATCCCCATACTCACAATTCGACAACAATTCACATATTAATAAATATAGATAATATAAATAAATACTTTATTTTAATAATTTGTAAGGATTCACATTGTTTCATCTTGTTAAAGGTTATCTATTATTTCACTGTTCGTAGTTACTCTTCGTGCATATCCACATTTCATTTTTACTTGAAACTCCCGCAGATTCGTTGATTTCCTAAGGAAGTCCATTGCATTGCAACAAATTGCGTCGGATGTCACATAGTGCAATGATTCAAGATTGTCGCAAATATTTTATTTTATTTTCGGCTACATATTATAACCTAGATAATATACACCTTTCTAAAATACATCTAACATCATAGTCATGAACAACGCGACATGTGGAATTGGCTCTAAATCTCCAAAGAAGACACAACGCTTGTAGAATATAAAAATTGTAAGATTTTAGCAAACCAAAAGATTTAAAATATTCTTTACAACATTCTCTACTTTTCATATTACAGATCATTCTAGGAGCGTAAAGTAAAAACTCTACTTGCAACCGTACCTAAACAACATTTGCAGTGGTTGTTACATCAAGTGTTTTGATTCACTGTTGCTATTAGAAATGCCAGAATAAGGAAAAGTGGAGAATTTTAACCGGATGTGTACATTTTAAAGGATTATAAAACACACCTCACAGTCGAGATTGTATAACACATGTAGATGTGCTTGGCGCTTTTTTAATCGCTAGGTAGTGTGAGCTTAGTAGTTACTGAAATAACGAGCTTAATTTAAATTACGTTAAAAAATCTACGCCTAAACCTCATTGAAAGTCACACGGTTACTGTAGTAATTAGCAGGAAGAAATACGCCTCCGTTCTCCGTAATTTTTGGAATTAACAATTTGCTTATTTTATATAATAAAACCCTTTCACTACCTTTATTATATCTTCGCAATATCTAAATTCATAGTTAAAGATCATTTTATTTCCTAGCAGTCGTGTGCATAAAATTCAAATAAAACGGTAAGTTTTTAAAAATAAGGCACTGTTACAAGTTTAATAGCCACAATTCAAACCTTAATAATCCGGCATTCTTCCGTTGTTTACGGAAGGACCGTAAACTTAACCTGGGAGGATTCCCAACCCCAGCCACTCGTAAAATATAACAGAATTCGTAAAGTTTTACTCCTCAGGATCGGCCGTTCCCTTCCCTGGCGTCTCGTCCCTTTCCCATATACACATACGATACGAGATCAACAAATTTTAAAACAACAGGGAGAAGATACTATAAGATTTTCGTTATAAAACTTTCACTCCTAACCGGCAGTGGTTAACAAATTGTTTCTACAGTGGGGTTAAGTGAAATTCCCAAACTAAACGGTACGACAGCGGCGTCTACGAAAGGAAAAAGGAAAGAACATGCTACGAAAGAATGAATACGGCAAAAGCGTCTTTACAAATTTACAGTCTGATACATGCATACAACTTTGTAAATTAATCACTGGACACACAACAGTAATACGTTTAAGGAAGTTTGTCGGTGGAGAGCATTAAAAGTTTCCGAAAAGTTTGAATACGAAGGGAACAAGAAACAACACAAAAAAGGCTATATAAGGGACTCTAACTAGGATGAAAAATGAGATAATTGCTTGTTTCAACTTCTAACACAAATATTTTTGCGAAACCCAAACGATATAAGACTAATTCTAGTTCAAGTATTCATTAAGTTTGTTGTAGTGTAGAAGTGCACTTAAATCGTGATCAATGTATATCTGACCTTATACAGACTTCAACTTTTGTCTTCATTAGTTTGCCTAGTTTTAGTTCTTGCGAGAGTAAACGTCGACCTTTTCTTTTCAGTTCTAAGCGCTTCCCAAGATTTACTTACACATCTTACTTCTTTATTTTTTGCCACCAGCGACATCACTTACAATACAGCACACACGCACACACAATAAAATGAACATCAATCACAAATATTTTGTGAACTATTGTCCTAAGCTGAACTTTCTATATGTAACTGAAATCCATTGCTTGTGATCGTGCATATTTGGAAAATCCTCGACAACGTTTAACACAACCGAGTCTTGTCTGGAAACCAGCCAGGAAACTCACGATCACATCACGATGAGTGTATAAATCGCTGCCAAATGACACCACAATTCAGAGAAGAATAAAGTTAAAGAAACTTAAATGTTGTTATTTTCATTATTAGAAACACCTACATTTTTCAAGTGCTTTTTCGCTCTTCGTAAATGACAAACTTTTTAATCACTGTATCTCTTGAATAAGTTGAGAATTCTACCGAAAAACTAGTTGTGGTATTCTCATGGCTTCTCATGATTGCTGATAACTCGCATATATGCGAGGTTGGGTAATTTTCTTCTCAACTTTCCTGAAGTAATTTAATATCCTTACAATTACAACGAGGGCGTGTAATATTTAGAATACGTCGTTTTAAAGCATGGCTTAAGTTAATTTTGTATTTAAGGGGATGGTTGGATTTAAAATTAAGGATGGAACCTAAGCTGCTTGGTTTGCAATACCAATTTAGTTTGATGCAGTTGTTTATGTCTCCACTAACTTTAGTCTTTAATAAAGGAGCTCTTTGTTCCAATTGATGTTTTTCTTTTTTTTTTTTTGGTTGCCTTATCCAATGTCCAAACATTCTTATTCTTAAACGTTTACATGAGAGGTTAGCCAAAAATTTCAAACCATAAAAATGAAGCAAATTTAAAAGGCAATTTACTTTAGAATATGTATTTTGTTCGTACTTATCGTGTTTCACCATTGTTTACCCTATTGGTCTGCTATGAATACAGTAATAGGTAATTAAAATAGGCAAGTGGTTTCCAAATTTTTATTGTCCTGTGCTGTTAACAGCAAGCATAGTTAATCACGCTGATCCTTATATATCCACTAAAGCGCTTTTCTGTTTTATAACACCCGTTTGTAGTTTTCCATTTACAATTAAAGAGATTTTTACTAGCACTTGAGCATGCACCACTCTCAGATCAAATGTTTCGTGTAATTTTATAAACCGCAATAAAAACTGTAAAAGAAAAACCTCACTAAACCGCTAAAGAAACAACGCAGCAACCTAGGGGCTCCAGCCTCTATTTAATTTGATGAAAAGAAGCGCTAAGACAAAAGCGTCTCTTATCATAATTCCTTCCCATAATATAAACACGGGCCATTCAATATCTTAACGTAGGGAAAAGGGAGGTCATTTAATTTTAGAGGAAAGATAGCATTCAGAAATGTGGACTGCGCATAAAAGATTGCCGAATTGAAAGTATCAAATCTGATATAATATATTGTCCCAGCGGGCTTCAACACTGATATATCTACGCGTATTAGAGATTTAAAGCGCCGCAATTTTTAAAGGGATTGAATTAATTGAGCATCTAAACTACGGAATAGGAAAGCCCGTAAATAAGGACCTCTCTTTAAAATTGAGCGCCATGAAAAATCACACAATCGCGGAGAATTTGTTTCTAGATTGAATCTAAGGAAACGGCATTTACAACAGACGCAGCAAATTGAAGATATTTACTTTCCTAGGTAAACCGTTTGTTTCGAATGAGTTCAAGTATACGAAGGACCATTACACGAGATAACGAAATGTGTCGAATAGATTTTCCAACAGTTTTGCTGAAGGGATGAATATGGAGAGAAGAGATGCAAGGTACATGAGTGTATTTTTGAAGTACATTCCTAGAATTATTTTCGCGATGCTAGATGCTATTGCATTACATTTCAAATTGTAAACCATAATGCCAATATAAATATTCTGGTGCTGATGTAACGTGCTTGTCTCAGACAAAATCAGATACCCTGGAAGAGATAACAGAAATAATTTAACAGATTTTATTAGGCTTTATGATTACATGTAATCATTTTTTTAATGAATTTTCTTGGTAGTAACGGCTTGGTTTTTATCTAACAAATTGCAAATATCACTTTACGTCCCATATTATTTTTTGCTGCTACGTTAAACAAATATAAAATGAAAATAATTCTGTGTTAAAATTGTAATTTTGTTAAAATAAAATGTTACCTTATGGAAATTAGTTATATTATACACTGGTTACACGTATTGGCATTGCTGCAATAGATTACTTAACATCATTATAAGTGTAATTATTTGCTTGTAACATTTCTAAGTGAACTTTCTCTTCTTTGTGACATATATTATGGTAATTGGGTCTACCAAGACCATAGATCCATATTATTGTTATAAGATTGAACCTTCTAGCAAACGTCACGCTTTATTAATCCGTAAAGTTCACCCTATGGAACCGATAGTTACCAATCAGCGTACAGCAGCAACGCCAATAATACCAGTAGGAGCAATAGAAGCTCTTAAGAGTGTGGACGAAACGTGATAGAAGTAACGAGAATGACGAGCTTGCAATCCGAAAAGCCAAAAGATAATAAGTAAAACATTCTCTCTTACCAAATTACTAAGCGCGCCTATCTCCATGCATCCCATAAACAATTACATGTCGTATGAAAAATAAATTCGTAATTACACTTCCGGAAAGACAGCCTTAAATAGTCGACCAATTATAATGGATATGATTTGTTGACCTACAACATTTCATTAAAACAACCGCAAAATGATTACCTAACAAAAAGCGAATATTTATATGAATCTCAATTGCAGGCCAAAAATTGATACAACACAATTCAATATACAATTAAATTTCGCTAATATCTGTTCAAATTCTGTAGCGGATTTTTACACATAATTCACCAGCGCCAGTGAGCCAATAATATATTACGAATGGAACAGAAACAATGAAAAACGCACGAATGTTATGCAAACATTTAAATTGGATACAATTCTGACCGGAGTTTTGCCTTCCCATTGTTTTGCCGTTTAATTTATTAATTTTTGTTGTTATGACGTACAACGGATGCAATAAATTTTGGAACGTGATGGTGTACTGAATAATAAATCAGATTAACACTAGCGCCACTGTGCTAACAGTGCTCTCTCGTTTCTAACGAACAAACAGCTCTCGTGGAATAAAACTGTTAAAATTAGACAATGCTGAAGATACATATATCTCAAACTTACTAAGAATGCTTACAATAATTTAAACAACAAACTAAATTAAGTTGTCTAGTAAATTATTCCTTTTTTCTATTTTACGAACTTTGTACGATCAATTTATAAATGTACTACCTTGTAAGTTTTATGCACAAAAGGAAATGAAACTCCCGCATAAATGAGCACCACGTTCAACGACTTTAGTCTCGCGAGTCAACTGCAGATCCAAAGTAATTAACGTTATGTGTAGAATGTAGTGAAAAGTACCCTTTAGAGCTGCACCTCTTACTAGGAATAGCTATATCATTTCAAGACATGGTGACATGGATCTAATTACTTTTTCCTAACGGAAATAATTATAGCACGTACAGACCATTACTATCGTTAGATCACGCGTCGTTATAAGAGTTTAGCTGTAAGTGTCAAGAGACAAGTTTTTATATAAAGATGTTATGTTAAATAATCCTCACTTGTCAACAATTAATACAATGGTCCAACACCCTATATCTCTATTTGAAAATGCCGTTGATGATATCTCCATTCTATCGTTCACCCAAACCTATCCTTTTCGCGAATTCCACAATTTCACATCAGTCATCCACGCCAAGGTGTTCTGCTCTCCAAATGACCTTACTATTTCTATTCCAAATATAAGTTATTCCTGGAATTCGCTGCATAGTCTTCCTCGTTTCAAGAACTACTAGTGATGCCTGAATGTCAAATGAAAATTACTGACCCGCTTCTAACACACCCGTCATATGGATCGTTAATATTTTTACAAGAAGAAAAACTTTAAATTTAAGCGTCGGCTTTGGTCTACAATTTGAAGGGGAATCGGAATTTTCCTTCCAACGCTTTCTGTCGAAGTACCAGATATCATCGGAATATTTCTCGCCCGGTACTCTACAATCCCAACCATACCTAAAAATTAGAAGTCCTTTAAATCTAAATTTAGAAAATTAATTATTCTTTCCTTCGCGTCAGTTTGCGTCATATCCTTACCAACCACGATTAAAGCTATATGGCCCTGAAAATTTTACGCCGAACAGTAATGAAGGAAATATTTACACCACCCTGTACTCGTGCTCCAATTTAATAGTGCGCAAAACAGAAGCATTGCAAACGAATAGGTAATTATAATTAAAACGAAATGATCGAGTTCGATGATAGTAGCTACATCGTAATTATCCATAATCTACATTTAATTATCGACGTTAGCAGAAGAATGGCGTTATCAGATTTAATGTGAACTGTGAGCATTAAAGGAAGGATCGTTCCAGACGTAAAAGAGCAGTAATAAAATGGAAACCAGTGTCATTTAACGGTTCTAACCTACTTTCGTTTACGGCGGGCAATGGTTGATACACACATATACTTACAACCAATCATTTTGATAATCGAATTCAAGTAGATATTTTTCGGTTAATGTCGCGTACTAAATTTCAGTCAGACGAATGTCGTAAAAGGCAAAGGAGATACATACAACGGAACTGAGAAACATTCTCATCGATATTGAAAACTGAAGTAATAAAATTCGCAATGGTGGAATCTGTATGTGTACATATCGAACACTTATTGAAATGAATTCCTAACATAATTCTGAAAATCACCGAAGAAAATTCGAAGATACTTTATCGAAAGGCGCTAGCTTCCAACCGTCATAGTCCATCCAGCAAATAAATAGCGTAAACTTCTTTACATAATAGCTGCTACTATCGAAGTCCCATTTATGTTGAAAAGATAAATACGTTTCATTAATGGCTCGGTCCACCACTGTGAAGTGAATTGGCTGAAATCCTCGCAAAAACGTAAAAATTGAAAACCCGAAACATACTATACATTGTTTCAAGCGTAAATAAGTGGATATTTAACTATTAAAAAATGTTAACCGATTTATGCCAACTAATTAATAAAAAGGACATCATGTGGCGATTGGTAGGTATCGGGAATAAGAAAAAAGTTGTATCTAAGTATCTAAGGAGACTATGTAACGAGCGTTCACGCAAAATTAGACATCTCCACATAAAGTAGTTTTGAGAACGACGCGAAAAACTGTTTGCTCCAAGGATGAAACTTACTTTCAGCAATTCTGAGCGCTGCAGGTATCTCGCTAAACTAAGTGAAATGAATTGATCTTGAGCGTGTTAAGTACAAAGTAGAACGAGAACGTTCACTTGAATATGGGGCTTTCGTACATTTTATCCTTCACAGCGTGGTTTACAGCGATAAAAGAACATGTTCAAACTGATGACCTTTTTCTCGGATATATCTTTAATGTATGCTTGAACGCTTTGATCTTCCGGAAAAGTGGGCTGGCGACCAGTTATGCATTCTTGAAATAATATTCAATGGCACATTTTTAATAAAATATTCGGTTCATTTTCCAAACAATTTCAATATAGTTCACCTGTCAATTGGTTGGATAATCGAAGTGAGCGATCAGGTAATTGCCGGCTGTCCCTCGTGACTAAAACCTGCTTCATCCCTGAACAAAATTAACATCAGACTCGCAATATTGTACACGGGATGTTATTCTAATAAGTGATGCATTTTTTTAAATGAAACAAGTGAAGAAGCTGTTCTTTGATGGTTTGACTAAGTGATTCACTGTTAACATTCCGTACAGTTGAACTTTTCTTGTGCTCATTCCAGGATTATTTTTACTATTTGTAAAACTTCTTCGTTTGCAAGCCCCACTACTAACTTTTCGTTTTTGAACCATGCATCTTCTCTCAAACACCTATGCACGTTAATAAATAGGGGGATATCTTAATAGGTATCTCTCTTAATAAATACGTTGAGCTTGGGAAGAATTTGATCGACTTTCGCCATAACACATAATCTAGTCCCTGTAATTCTTCTTAAAATGTAGAAAACCATCTCCAAAAACAATTAAAAAAAAAACAATAAACTTATCTTTCAAGACGTTATGTAATTCGATTGCGTCGGACGTCAAAGGGTCTACTCGGCCACCAATGTTAGCTGCTTCAAATGCTTGAATTTCGTGTTAAAATTAATAAATATTTGTCAAATAATATCCATAAGCTCATAATTCTCTCGTTCAATCGTAGCCATAAAGAAACGTATTTAACTCAAGGCTATGTATTTATTTACAACGGGAAACAACATTATAAAATTTGAATACTTCTCGAATCGAATACATTAAAAATTTTGAGTAAACATCAGCTTTGTAAGAAACTTACTTCGGGTGTTATTTCGTTACATAAAAATTCACAAAGTATCATTAAATTTAAACAGGCCGGCGTTTGTTGTTGAAGTGTAGGACTAAGAAAAGCGAGGGCAGAGAAGCGTAATTATAAGTTATGAACCTAATTTAATTGGTGCAAAGTCCGCTCGTCCCCTCGCCTTTCGCTACCAGAAGCTGTACACCTTCATGAAGTTAACGCACTTCTGAATAATTGCTGCCCCTGTTGAGATTAACGATTAATTAGTAAATGTCAGAAAATATTTTTATAAACTTTGGACTTTCTTAACAACATTATCAAGTAACCAATGGTCTCAACCTCTCCTTCTTCAGCATGTTACGTAAAGTATCTAGAGCAGTTCAGAAACACATTTTAATTATTAATAACTAAATAAGTTAAGTAAATATTAGAATTTATTGAAAGAAATGGTGTACGTAATATTACAATTATTGTTTAATCTTCCTTTAGTTATTGATAATTATTACTCAGGATTTCACAGAGCGAATGAATTAAAATTAAGCAATCCATAATCGGTTCCGCATCGAAGATAAGATGTCTTATTTGAAACATACATAGGCAATAATCTGTGAAGATAACTTTGAAAAACAAGTCATAAATAACTTTATAACTTTATTATTCATCTTTAACCTCTGCACAGTAGTTAATTAAAAATCCAAAAGACTAATGTTCGGAGAATGTGCAGGCTACTCGGTGAGTCCCCTACCTCCAATCCAATGAATTAAAAAGATGGCATGAGATAACTACCCATTGTGTTGAAGTACAGGAATAATTTGTGTATTCGATAGATCCAAACATCTTCCCCGTTCAAGTTTTCGTATATAACAAAAATGGGCCTACGAGACTATTTTTATCGATTCCCATCTAAACATTTAACTTTTGTGGACGTTGAGTATGATAAATCCATTGAGGATTCTCATTTGACCAATAATTATTGACTATTCGATTTAGAACAAATAACCTCGTCAGAAAATAGCATATCGATTGCAAAATGTTCGTCTACATTACAAATTTTCATTATTCTTTCGCAAACCTGCAGCCGTGCCATCAGTCAAAATCATCATCTGATAATTTTTAGGTGATTCTTTCTACTCAATGGCAATGTTTGCTCTAATATTCTTGTTAGTTGCGGTGTGCAGTCTTCAAGTGTTTGGCAAATTTTTAACCATCAAACTAAACCGCTTTAGTGTTAGGTAATAGTACCAAAAACCAGAATGAACGAATTCGGAAAAACAAAATATAATTTGCAATAATATAAGGGGCGTTCTTCTCGAACGAAGAACTAACAAAAGAAGGCATTGAAAAGGTTATTTCAAATATAAGTGATGCAATATGTTTGATTTTAAGGTGTTGTGAATACCTAAATCCTCTCCTAAACAAATACCTTTATATAAATATGTATTTATATAAATTTAAATATAAATATGTATTTATATAAATTTAAAGGAAAGCAAGCACTTTGCTAGAAGTAATTTTTTTGAAAGCGATTTATCTATCTATTTTTAACTGGTTTTTCGTTTCTCTAAAAGGACATTTATATTTATTTATAAGGCACATGAGAATACGTCAGACACATAAAACTTAAAATAATACATTTTTCTTTAAAAATTCAATTGATCTTCATTCAGAGATCCTGCAAATGATATTGAGTGCGGATAAGCACTCCTTCTACTATTAAAATATTGATATAAGTATTGTTAGAAGAGGTCATTTATCTATAGAGCTCTGAGTGAAGAGTGTTTGGGATAAAATTATGCTAATAAAACCCACATCAAACAAATCGTCCCGTATAACTTTATTACATGAAATATCGCAGCGTTTTATAGACGCTTCCATCATCCGTACGCATATTTCACTCTGTTTTCTATTCACGGCTGAATTGTGTGACCTTTCTCATTTCAATATGGAAAACATTTTTACGTCGGCAATAGTCTGCCAACTTCTGAGACAAATAACATCATTGGATCATCAACCTCCGGTGGTAAAAGGGTGACAGTCAGAGACGGCGGATTTTTTTTAGATTTTCTTTCGTATCTTTCTACATTTTTTTACTTTGATGGGGAAAAAATTTAAATCGTATTTCTATGTCTGCTACCGAAGAATTTCAAATTCTGTATAAAAGAAGAATTCAATCTCGAACCAAGACATAATTTAAGTCTGAATATAATAAACTTTATGTCAAAAGCCAGTACACACTTCTTTATAAACACGGCAAACAAACTCAGCACATGTGTTACTGCTTTATTAAATCTTGCCGGGAATAAATTTATGAAGAAAGAATACTTAAGTAGGTCGTAAGAGAAATTGATTTAAATCTTGATTAGCTCTTCTTACTTTAAATTTCCATCAAACTTTATTTGCCTTTTTTTAATCTACAGCTCTATAGACAGAAAGAGGGGATAACTTAGCCACCATTAATCTGTTTTAGTTCTTTGTAACACGGAAGCAATCATAGCTTATTTTACGCGATATACGTATTGATAATAAAAGCCAATGTGCAAGTAATTTATTTGAGTTTCCCACAACTTTCCTCGTTAACCCTAAATCTTAACCTGCTAAACAAAAAATTACTCTTACAAACAATATCTCCTAAATATATCTTTATTATACACACTCGAAAATTACAATCAACTATATACTACTAAAGCATTGATAGTATTTTACTAGATCATTCGATCGTTTCCGTAAGATCTGACATTCTTTATTGTTAAAACAGTGACAGCACAGAAATCAGTCCAGTGATTTGTTTAAAATGAGCATTTAAAAAACCAATTTTGTGACAAAATTGATGTATCACCACGAAAGTTTGCTTTTAGTGGTCTTTTAAAACTAAAGGCCAACGCAACGGCATTGCCTCGAATCGCTTCATTCAACTATCAGTAATAAGTCACAATCAGAAAAAACTGTTAACAACTAGTTTGCAGGATTTCGCCGTGATTGTGTTTCCGTCAATGATGAATTTCGTTAAGGTCGATCAAGATCGATGTTGTTCTAAAAACAACGATACTGTGCATCACATGACTGAAGAAGATCAGTATGTAACTTGCCGAGATATCCTTGGACACATCTAAGATGTCTCAAGCATTGCTTTGAAGGATAGAAAAATAGTTAATACCGAATAAATGGTATACAACAATTTCTTTTGCAGGAATCATCGATAAAATCAGGAAAGCGATCGATGGCATCGCAGCCTTCTTCATCGTAACGATGCCAGCTGCGTAGCAGCTTCGTAGAAATTGTTAAAGCCTTCAAAAATCTTACTTCAAAGAACGCATCCAAAAGTGTATAAATCAAATATTTGGAAAAGCAATAAAATGCTTTGTAGCAATTCTTTCTTTTCATTATTCTTATAAAAAATAAAAAGAATATTAACAGGAGTACACCTATGAAGGATTCAAGGCCTGGTTGTACGTATAATCCAGGAAAATAATTTAGCTAATTCCAGATGTACTTCAACTGCCAGCTGAAAAATTAATCAAAATGGTAACGTCGTACATTTAAATTTTGCACTTTTTGATCACACGGATCGCAATATCTACCTAATGAATGCTTTGTACATACATCGCTCATCAGATTTTATCCACTTTGCCAGCAATACAACTAACTGCCTCCGGATTTTACACAAATTAACCGGGTTCCAGCTTCCATTTCTTGTATTGTTTGTAAACTAGATAGTGATGATACTCTCACTACTACCATGGTGAAAAAGAAGATTCCGTAATGCGGCCATAAAAAAGCCCGTGTTTTAATTTATTAATATGAAATTGTGCTCTACGAAATGCAAGAAATCGCATTATCTTATATACAGCAAAATAATGAACGCTTTGGGGGATTTTATAATTTTTTCATTTAATTTGGTCACAGCTCCATGCTTACTAAAACGAACATCATGTATATACAGTTTGACATTCAATTGAATGATACTGAAAAGCGTACTTTTCATCAAGTTTTGAAAATATAAATGTTTTTTTTTTGCAATTTTGAAAAAATTGTGAAATAACACGAATCGATCAAAGAATTCGATTAATATAAATATAATATAAAAAACATATATAGGCGTCCCTCCAATGCGTGAGAGCAAAATGATAATTTCCCTGAATAATGTAGAATAGAAAATGTACGGGAACCAAAACATAAAATTCTACTCAAGTATACAGAATGTTCAGTTTCCGCAACAAACAATACAATTTGAATTTTTTATGTTCTGCCTCTTTCCAATTTTATTGTCAGTATCAATTTTCATCAATATTCGTTGCACCTATTTACAAGAGAAGTTCAATAATCACATAGCCCAAAATTAAATAATTCCATTATTCCTAAAAATAACCTTTGACAAGAATCTTGTCAAATTTTCGAGCTGATACATAAGTTAGTTTGTCAATGGCAGCTATTTAAAGTAAACAACATTTGTAATTTGGCAAAATGGAAAAAATCGAGTGACTAAATATTTATTTTTGAACAAAAATAAACAAATGAGAGGATAAAATTCGAAGTTCCTGGACGTTCAAATGTCAAATGTCCAGATCAAAAATGATTGAAAAATCTAGGACGTAGTAATAAACAATCAAAGTACCTAAGATTAGCGAAACGGTGGAAATCTGAACTGACCGAGTGTATAACATTTTAACAATTGATTTGAATAAGTAAGCGTTTGAGAAGATGAGTGCCGTAATTGCTCACAATTAACCATAAACAGGCAGGTCTGTCTTCTTCAAACGAATGTTTGGCAATATTAAAGCTCAATTCTAATGATTTTTGGTGTCGATTCGCAACATTTGACAAAATACGAATTCACCACAGCACATTAGAGATCAAAGAATAGCCCAAACGGTGAGTTTTTCGTGACTAATCAGAATCGATGAACACTTAAGCCTTGGTATTGACCAACGAAAGTTTTAAGATGTAAACGGTAAAATCCACGTTGATTACCTCGAAAAGCACAAGACGATTAATGGCGAGAATGATCCCAACTTGCTGCATCATTTGAATAATGCTGTGAAAGAAAAATATCCGCATTTAGCGGAAAAGAACATCTGTTTCTTCAAGACGTGTGTATTTTTCAAAATTGTTAAAAGAAGGAATTATCTTCCGCTCACACGCAATAAGAAGTGGATATGTTGTGTTCAGCAGAAATGTAAGTAACGGAAAATAAGCAGGAGATTAATGGAAATTTATAGGTTACAGAAACCGAAAATAAATTTGAAACTGCAGCGAGTACACATTAAATATCATCATATCCGCGTGCGTATTTAAATACAATGGCAACGCACGGCAATGTATTCGAATTAATTCAGAATTTATTATGTGTGCTTGATATAGTCTGACGTTGTATGTTTGCAGAACCACTCTAGCTCCGCGTACAAACGATGAAAACGTAGCGTTAGCAGGCTCGTGTTCGTTGTTGCGCGTACAACCAGCCAACAAAATAATTAAATTCGTACCTAATATGTATTGAATTATTTATGTGTCTCCACAATAAATAAACCATTTAAGCGACGTCGCCTGAACGTTAGTAATTACAGTTTTGTCATCGTACGTCCGCCCTAACCATTCCCCAACAGAATTTCGTGAAAATATGTCCCTCGCATCGCTGAAATTCGATGATATTTCTGAACATCGCCCCCGTAGCAGGCGCTTCAACAAGGGAATGTTCCTTCCATCTCATATATCGGGTATTTGCGGTATGAACGGCTTCTAGCAGGGCATTATGACATTTCCTATAGTTACTCTAATCGGTTTTATCAAATATTATAAGAAATGTTACCTATATCATTATTGTGTGCCAAATTCTTTAAAAACTAACAGCATGTAGAAAATGTAATTATCACAAGTGTCAAGTCTAAATCAAACAATGCCTCATATATAGTTTTGCATATAACAAATGGAAATAAAAGGTTCAAATAAATGCTAGTGAAACTAGAACAACATTACATTCTAGTGTTTATACATAGAGGTTTTTATAAATAATTGTTTGTGCAAATTGTAGTAATAAAATTTAACTTATCATAAGTTTAAAGTAGATAGCAATACATGTAGATATAAAAAATTAGCGATGCACATCGTGGGAGCTTTAACTAATGATTAAGAAAATTAATACAACTATGTGAAAAATGAATTGCAAGTAGTTGAGAATTTAATTATTTTTTTTTAATTTTTAAACAACGTTAAATCGCCTAATCTTGAAACTAAAATCAATTTTATCTGTCGTTAAAATGACTGATTTTTTTCTAAATGAAATAAATGTAAATAGTGTAACAACAAGGTTTGTTCCAAAATGGTCATTATTGAGAAAGATATTAACAAGTTTGTTTACATTTTATTTGTGAAAAGATGAATGAAATAGTTTAATGACGTTACTTCACAAGGCTTTATTTATTTAATTTTTTGATTAACAAGCGGTGCCAAATGATAATTTATGTATCTACCCTATCAAACTTTGTTCCTACGACTTTCATGTCTAGAAAGGATGTTCTCTTTTTCCACAGCAAGCTGTATGCGATTAATTTGCTTAAATGTATTTAACAATGTTTTGCATTTAAATTTTGGAAGGCGACACAAACATCATCAACAAACAGGACAGATCAGAAAATGCCTAGAAACAATAACCAAAATATAATGTTAATCAATACCATGAGGAAGCTATTTATATTTTGTTAAAATTGAAGAATTACATCCATTGTTTGTTAATTGTTAACAATTTCATAAAATATCAAATTATTCAGCAACTACTGGTAGCTTGCCAAAGCATTGAAAGCAACATTATTCTTAAATATTTCCGTTGTGGTATTTTGTTCAATTTATATTCGTGGCGTAATGAAAACTAATCTTCATTGTCACGACGCAATTATTTAACACAGTACAGCAAATTCTCATGTTGTTATCTAAGATGTGGGTAACATATAAAGTAACCAAGCCTTATATCAATTCCACCTAATTTCGTGGACAGAAGCCATTTCAGTTGCAAAGAAGCCTTGGCCTGTACTACAACACTTTCATTTTAGCAAGTCGTCCTGTGGTATTCACACATGAATGTTATAGGAACAATTTTAATGTTAGTCGTCATGATCACATTCTAAAATGTGACACCATTATGAAGTTAAGTTAAGTTAAAATCTTTGAGGCTATGTACAGCTTGGGAAGGTAATAGAACTATACAAACACTGCAGAACATTGAAAGGGTGCGAAAAGCTATAGAAACCAACCTTCATCGTTCGGCGGTACATAACGCTCGCGCGCGAGGGTGCCAGATACGTCAATTCGCACAATCTTGCACCACGACCTGCATTTGTACCCGCCAATAGGATATATTGTTTAAGATTTGCAACAAAACGACTTCGCGATACGAGATCGGTTTGTAACGAAGCCCAGATTCATGTATCCTGGAAAACAAACAAAACGTTCGATATTGGTCATCCAAAAACCTCCGAGAAATGCATCAACAACCTTTTGCTAGGCGTAATGCATTTCGAACCTGCATTATTGGGTACTATTTTCTTCGTGAAAACTGACGAACAGTGTCCGTTAATGTGGATAGCTTACCTTGCCATATTGTACGATTACCTTATGCTAGAATTATGAAAGCGATGATGAAACAGCTTGCTATACATCAAAAACAACAATGGTGTTCTTAAAACAACAGATCTGTTACCTTGTGACTGCATTTTATGGGATTATCTAAATGCTCAAGTTTACATGCACAAACCACGTACTCTTCAAGCCCTTCCCAAAATCAATATGAACAATCACGGCACTTGTCTTCGAGAATACCTCGACAAAAAAGGACGTCATACAAATGAGGTGATTTTTCACAATTAATTATTATATTTGTATATTTCGCCTAGATACTGTCAAATGGTAATGCACCACTAATATATATGAAAGCAACAAACGTTTAACTTGGTTCGAAAATAAATGTCGCGATACCTTCTTGCCGAACCCGGTATAATCAATACCAACATCATTTGCGCAAGGAACAGAAATGTAGTACGAATAAATTAAACCACATTTGTGGTTAATCACTCAAATCTGAATTGGAGTAGGAAGGAGACGTTAATTTAAAAATTTCTTTATTCTCAACATTTATTCACAGTTACCTGCCTTACGTTGAACGAATTCAATTCCTCTTACATCGCATTTTCCTCTGACCTAATACAGATAGAATTCAACATCCGGAGAATATTCGCTCGCCTCGACTTTCGTAGAAGTAATCATTTCTACATTTCACAAAATCTTCATTATATAACTTAGATTAATATGAAATAGGAAAGTGAAACGAAATCCGGCGGCGAGAGTCGCACATTCGAGTATTTCGTACAAGCTTTAGTACGGGCGAATCGTAAGCATTTTCGACGACAGACAACGCTGCGATCGATGAAGGGAGAACAGGAAAAGGTACAGAATTCTCATTAACCTTTCCCAATCAATTTGAGAAATTTTAATAAACGGTAGGTAATAAAAAATAATTAATAATTCTCAACCGTTCTTTGTGGGAGATTCTATATGGCCGCGAAATTGGAGTAGCTTTCAAAGTGCGGATGATGATCAAAGAGATTTTAAGTAGAGGTACGTATACAGTGTTGACGAACAATTTTCAAGCAATTACAGATCCAATAAAAATGTATTCCAAATAAGTTTGTACTACAAAGAACGACAAGGATTTTTCAGGGGTAACACTTCATTTTCACTCTCAAGAATGTTTGACTTGAAATTTAAGTGGCCACAGAGTATATTTTAATTACTAATCTAGATTATGCTTTATGTTATTTGACTGGGTAGATTGATTGTACAACCATTTAGTGCAAAGAAAAAGCATTATCGCATGGACTAACATTGATTATTGAAGTTGAGACAGGATAAATGTTAATGCACCTCATTGATCGTAAATGCCGTTATAAATTGCTATTGTCAAGCAGGTTCATAATCACGCATGATTTGTCATTGAATAGGTATTAGATTATATTATTTATTCTAAATATACATAAGCACTTGTGTGCATATGCCATCAAACATTTCTCTACTTTTGGGAAAGATTTTTAAGATCCTCTGCCGAACTTTTTGAGCATTTCCTTAAGCCAATTCATACCAGCCCTTTTGTGCTTGGATCAAGTTTTGCAAGATCACACAGCATTAATGTTTTTTTTTAGAACAACAACTGATTCATGAAATTCCTCACTGACGGAACCACGACACAGCGAAATTTTGCAAATTAGTTGTTAACAATCTCTTCTGAAGAACGAAGCGATTCGAGGCATTGCTTTCTTTACACTCTCACTGTAAACAATTTCTACGCTATCGCTGCTTCACTAATCACAAACGTCAAATGTTACGGAAGTAGTAAGCTCAATACCGCTATTTAGTGGTTCAGACGCTGCGCTCATACGCTACAACCATATCGTTTGCTTGCTTAAATAGCATGATTACTAAATTCCTGACAAAGACTCAATTTAATAAACAAGTGATACGGGGAAAGTAAATAGACATTAAAGAGCCAACAACCTAATCGGACTCTACAAGCATCAGATAATGTTGACATATTGACAGAAGCATATCAACAACCGTGTACTTCAGACAAAAAAGCCGAATTATGGAGTGTTGATGTACATATACTGAACTGGAGCCATCTAAGTCATTGTTTATAACTAAATTGATATGTATTTTAAATAATTTTACTATTGGTGACATCATATGCGCATACAGCATGTACGACGTGCATTGCATATTTATCCTGCCCCGAGAAATTATTTTCTAATTCAGGCGGAACTTTGCTGCGCTAATAACATATGCGTATTGATCGACAAGTAACACACAAAATAAGCGGTTGTACACACGCATGGAACTGCGATTACAGCATTACACAGATGAGCGTACTTACATACTATATTAAAAAATTTGGATAGTTCCCTCTTTTGCCTTCAGTAATGTAATAGTTATAAATTCTAAAAAAGCATCACGTGTGTACATACACTCAGCGGTATTATCAAATAACAGAAACAAACAAACATGCGATTTGTTTAAAGACTAAATATTATGGTTCGTTTAGATACACAAGCATATTTAATTCCCCTTTAATAAACCATCAATTTTTCAATGTCGACTCGAAGTTATGGGTAGAATAATCATGAAAATCACTATCTTTAGAATATCTTCCCTTCTTTTGCGCTGATTATTAATTAGCACATCTATCGCCACGTTTACGTTAACCTCTGGTAAAGGATTTTAATTGATTTTCTTATGTTTCCTAATACATAGTACTAGTTAGTAGATTTTCTCTTGATATTTTCTTACGCTTATTCGGTTTATTGTCGTATTGGAGTAAAAATTGGTCCCGAGGCTTACTAGAAACAAACGTTAAAAAACATATGTACATGCAAATTACTTCAGAAATTTTAGTAATGGCAGACTTCATCTCATCTACATAAATTTAATTTAGTTAATGTTGACTTATACGACATCTGCAACGAAACAAGAGATTGAATCACAATACATTAAGAAACAAACAAGAACAGCGCAGATAGATTGGTAACAGCTTAAAACCAACAACTAATGTTGAACTTTGTTTGCATTCTGGCTCGGTAACTTTCAAAGTAAACGCTTGTCATGTTACATTTTTTTCGATGTTTCTATCTTTTAGAAGTTTTCCTTTTTACGTATGTGTTATGTGTGTTGTTCTTAGTTAACACACAAGTATTGTGCATTATCAATCACCTGATTAGCGTCGCTTGCTATTCGTTCATTCGGCTTCGTTACGGTAAGGATAATAATTGTAGCAACAATAATATATGAACGGAAATTGTTCAGGATGAAGCTCTTTATTGTTTTACTTTTATTTATTACTTATATGCCTAAGTTTCATAAATATATTGAGAAAATAAGTTCATAAATAGATTGAGCAAGGCAGGTTTCTATTCCACGCAGCTGCCTTTAATTCTTCGTCCTAGACAGAACATAAAGCGATTACAAAGCTAACCAATAGCTTAATTTAACTAGTACGAGTTGCATCAAAATACACTTAACAACTGGTAACTACATAACAAACAACTACATTCCAAAACATTCATTTCTAAGAGCAGATCGCTGTCTAAAATCAATATATACTATCAACGTCAAGTTTCACGAGGGGCTCTCTCTTCACGTAAATTTACAAATGTAGTATAGGTACTTATACCGTAATTCCTGGAAACTAATATACTTTCCACAAATTCCTCAAATTAGGGTTACTAAATCTACCGAAAATAAACTCGTCGTTCTACTCCACTATTGCGCGAAAACGATAAACAAAACTTTAATGTAAAACAAACAACAATCGCTCAAACAACGCATGGCAAGGTTCTTTCCCTAATTTACTAAGAGGTAGCAGAAGCTACACGGCTTATTCTATTCCAAAAGTATGCGCGGGTGCATGGGGTATCAAAGCCTCGAAGTTTTAAATACGTTTTCGCCTAAGGGGCAATTTTGTCGTCCGTCACCATTCGTGTTTTTGCATCGTTTTTCAAGGATCGACGACCCATCCGAAATCCGTAACAACCTCTTTAGGAAAAGATATTGCCCGAAGAAAAAGTATACGAATTACCCAAACCCAAATCCAAACCCCAAGAATCGGTGGTAGTAGAGGAGCCTCCAGAAGAGATGAAAGTAAGAAAGGTAGGTTGTTCGAAAGCGAAATGGAGACAAGCAGGAAACAATGGATATAGTAACCGTTCAGGAAGAAGGAAAACAGTCTGAAACGACTGTGACTGTGAAAGAGGAAGAAACACCAGAAGAAGAAATTGCTCCTCTGAAATTCCTCAAGCCCGAGAAACCTACACTAATCGAAGAGTTTCCGGAGGAAGTCAAGATAACTGAAGTGCAAACCAAAGAAGGCAAACCTAAAACCAAGGTAGTTAGAAAGCGATTATTGAAAAAGAAAGCTGGTGGCAAACAAGAGAGAACAGAAATTGTTACTGTTGAAGATAAGGGTGAGAAACACGTAACAACCGTTACTGTTAAGGAAGACGAACTGTCCGAAGAAAAAATATACGAATTACCCAAACCCAAACTCCGGGAATCGGTGGTAGTTGAGAAGTTTCTAGAAGAGATGTAGTAACCAATCAACAACCGAACAGAGATGGGTAAAACTCGGGCGAAGAATCTGATAACAGGACGAAACTCAATTTTTCATTTCTTTTTTTTTTGCTCTTTCAGTTATAGTACATAAAATACACTTTCGTTTTTTCCGACGCAAATTTTGACCTAAAGTGTTACTAGACTTCTAGTAACACTTTAGGTGTTAGACTTCTAACTGGCTGCAGACTGGCAAATTTTAACGCTTACTTCGTAAACAGTGACAAGATATGGAGACATTTCTTTGAAAATGGGGCGAAAAAAGAGATAGTATTGAAATTTGTAACCTGAAGAAATTTCAAAAGTAGGCCACCTGGCAACTCAAACTCATATTCAAGGTACTACTGTAAATACTGAAATTTTCAAATCCTACACTGTTTACTCGACAAAAATTCTCGATACTTTACATGAAACAAACGAATTTTTATAACAGAAAATTTTCAATCCCGTTCGTAAACACACGCACATTAATTACATTTTATTTCGCCGAACACCGCTTCGTAACTTCGAAACAGCTTTTTTGTTCGTCCTAACTTTCGCCGTTATTAAAAAAATGGGTATACAACTCACATATACTACGCATCTAAAAGAATGGTTTACTATTTTCGATATTTTCCGGTCTCGGTTTCGCTTTTGCAAATTGATATTAAATGGCCTCGTTAACCGACACTCGTTCCGGTATTGAGGAAAATAATTTCAAAACTGGACATGCAAATGAAACGGCCTCCAAATCTTTCTCTCTCCCCGCAGTTACATATATCAAAAGAGAACAATAAGAGGACGGCACAGTCCACTGGACAATGAAACTCTTTTGATATTTTTAAAATTCGTAACTGTGAAATGATTGGTAAATGGGCCGCGAAACAATCGTGTCAATTCAATTGTGCCTTTCTTTCCGCGCTCGAAATTGCAATTGTATTGAGAAGTTATTGTATTCTCAATAACTTCTCGTTTTAAATTATTTAGCCTTATAAGAATGTGATGCTGTATAATTTCTACATGCAATGCTGCATTTAGAAGATATATAATCCGACGATATTTTAAATTTCTAATTTCTGAATAGTGCCCTATTAATTTTACATTGTCTAACTTTCCTTAGCATTGATTGTAGTAGGTAGATTACGTCCTCTTGAAGTATGATATCCCAAACAACCTGCAGTACATGCCATGGAGCTTCCAGTGTTTTCGAAAAATCCGGCAAGTTTCTCAATTTTTTCCCATCATACCAGACGTATTCGATGGCATGGTCCCTTCGAACTAGTTTAGAGAAATAGGTGTTCGAGCCGCTGAGGATATGAAAGACTATAAGGTTTCACGATCTCGTCAACGTAAAGCTGAGTGTTCATGATGTCTCAAATGAGCACCAAGTAAAACCTACTACGCTACAGCACCCCACACCATACACTGCGACTTTTAACAGAAAATTGAATATAGCAACGTCATATGTGTCTCCGTTTGACGATCCTGTGCTTATCCTGCATCCCTATACAAAATCGATATTCGTAACTAGAGATGAATAAAAGGAAATGAATAAAAGGACTCTCGAAGAAACCTGTATTCTGCATTCTGCAATTCTGCAACTTGCTTGCCTCGCCAAGCAATTTATATTTAAACAACAACAATAGGCAGCATAAATTCGATTGCACGTATTTATTCTATTGACTGTCAATTAACCACACATACAATATTGCCGCACATAAGCGAGAAAATTTAAAAGTGATGGTGTCACTCGTAATCCGGGTATACATTCCAGAATTAATGAAGTAGGTTATTTTCCATGAAATCACCTACTCGAATACTGTGGCACTACACTCTGAAACACTTCAGTATTACTCCTTGCCACAAACACTTCATTGAAACTAAACTATCATCTTCAGCAACAATGTTATTATTAGTATTGTAAAACGAGAACTTCTCATCCACTTATGGTATAATGGCGTAACACCTATAATGTCTTTGTCAATTTTTAGAATAAAAGATCTCAAATAGTTGCTTTGTCTTTAATAGAATTCGCATACTCAATTAGAACTCTTTCAGTAAACATGCGGTTTCTTGAAATATTACGCATTCGTACACTGAAAAAATGAATTCACTAATATAAGTTATTATATTAACTAATAAATTTATTGCATTAATAATTTGCATTTATTAAATTGTAACCCGTTTATCAATATAATAAATATCTCTTTATTAGTTTTTTTTTTTCATTGGCGATGAATGAATGTATTCTTTAAATCAATAAGTACGTCTGTTGTATGCCAAAGTATGTGTTCGTTGATGTAATAAACAACTATTTATTGAAACGATAAACTAGTTCGTTGGATAAACTGTGATATTAGCATGCCTTTTTACTACATTTACGTATCCTTTTCATTCATTTTTACAATAATGTTATGTTCTCTGTCCGCTTTCAATTTAAAACTATATTTTTTTATATTCGCATAAGCGTCTATAGTAAGGCAATTTTCTTTGATACTTCCATAAATATTAAAGAATTTATTATTCGCACGAGTGGATTCATCTTTATGCGAATTCTAGAATGTTTAAGTCAATTTTAAGACTAGTTTAGGTGCGAAGAAAGGTTAACTGAAGCGATTTAAAGCAATGTACAATTTATCTTGTTAGCGAACTCTTCGAAGCATTATTAATCATCGGATTCTTATTTATTAAAACAAGTTTTAATAAATTTATGTACGTGTAAATATTTTATTAAATTAAGCGTTCCACAAACACGTTTTACTTAAAAAAAATAGCTCACTAGTCCTTTTATAATATACGAATAAAGTTAGTGCTGAAGTAATTGTTTTACAGTCCGACAAGCTGAAAGATTTTAGCTTCCGCACGCACCGCCCGTAGCCGTATTTTGAATATTTTGTATATATGTAATTTTGTTCGCACGAAACATCGCGCATATTGCATATTTTGATTACGCAGCCAAATACATCTATAAATATAAATGTACAGAAGGACTAAATCGTTACATTTAAAATAACGCAGAAAGAAATCGTAGGAAAACGGTGTGAAAAATAAAAGAGTTGGATTCATATATTTTCAAACTTTCATGCGAAGAATAGATTTACCCGCCGTAAAACCTGCATAAACTGGAAAATTTTCAATTCACCCCGTATTTTCTTTTTAATTTTCTGAACAGCAGTATCCACGTACCTAAATTTCAGCAATCAAATTTCAAGGAAAATAAAAACTTCAAACGATTAAAACACTGACTTTATAACGTGTGCGGGAATCATTCACTTTTCTAAAGACTAATAATTTTCCGTATATCTCGCCATAAAATTCATACGTCAAACATAAAATATATATGACAACGCCGTTTATTACTCGGGTGCTTTTATTCAACATTGATTTTACAAAACAGTTCAATAACCTCAAACAAATATTGATTTTCTTAATATTAACTGAATTGGGAGAGACGGCATAAACAGAAAATGAAAAGAAAAAAAAAAAACGTGTACCGAGTCGGGCAGCAAAGCCTCGAGATTAACATTCGCTTCAACACAGAAACCTATTTCTTTGTGAATATTAACATTATTCAATTACGTAAGCGCTCGATGCAAAGTCGAAGTTATTCGAACTTCATGTGAGCTAGTTGACTCTGTGGATACGTCAAATTAATAAATCCTTGCTCACGTTTGAGTTTCGCATTCATAATTAATAATACGGTTTATGCAGAAATTTCACAAGAAGATATGTAAATCTGTTTGTACAAGTCATGGCATGAAATTTCTTGAAATTTATCTGTAAATGTAAAATCTGTTACAGTTGATAGAAAACGCAGAATAAGAAATGTAATTTTCACTTAACTTACTTACATGTTTAAAAGCTCGTTAAGCAATAAACGACTTTTAATACTTAGCAATTATATACGTAAAAAAAATCGTAAATCCACACAGATCTTGGAAAATTCACAAACGTACTTCATATTAACTAAAGCGGAAAAAATTCGACAGAGGAAAATACAGAGTCTCTGTTTTAGATGGATTTTGTGCCAAAAAGGTGTTGTATTAACCGAAAACGGAAATGTTTTTTCTATTTCGGGCAAAATTTCATCCGAAATACAGGTATCAAGTTTCCTCCGCTTTTTACCAACACTGCCAAAGAATAAATTACCCCATTTTTGCTTTCGTCTTCTACAGCTCTTCATTTAACCTCTAAATATGAATAAACATACGTATTTCGGATTATATTTGATCCTTTACGGTGCTCTTTTTTATGAAATAAGCATTCTTATTTCCGCGTAACATGACGAAAAGGAAGCAAGTAACAAAGGAAATCAAAGCAAAAGGAAGGATCTTCTTCCCTCCTATAGATTGGGACAAATGCTACAATAGCATTAATCCGTTTTCTTCCGACCGCAACAAAATTCAGATTAAAATAAGGGAATATATTCCAAGCAACGAACTAATTGCATTTTATAGCAACTAAAAGCTCGCGTAGTTTTAGATACCATCAGCAAAGATTGATTACAGTTGCCAACTGTTCAACCATATTTACTTGCAGTTGACGCATCTCTATCGTGAAACATCACATTTTCTTAGGCAATGTAAATTCAGATGTTGCATTAGGAGCATTTGATGAATTACTTGAGACTCATTTGTGCTTAAAACAGGATACTCGTCATTTTTGCAATCTTTCGAGTGTATATGTAAATGGATATTTATAATTTAATTTAATTTAATAACTGCAGAAATGTTTAATTAAAGTAATGCAAAATTAGAGCAAAATTCGAAATACAAATAAACTACGTTTGATCATTATTTTCAGCGTGCTTTTCAACTAGTAGTAATAAATATGTTTGGGTGTTTTAAATGTAGCAACAGAATATTATTTATAGAATATTGAGTGAACATTACCAAGCGTATAATATTGTCTAGTCATTGTAGTCGTACGTTGTAACACATGCATGTATATTTGAAATGCATATGTAGATCATATAATAATATTAATAAATGCTATGTAATTATTGCAATAATAGTAGTTAGTATTCTACAGCTTTGGTTCTGTGACCTAAATCAACAACACTACCGCCTACTTGAGGAACACATACAATATTTTATAGATTGTTTTCATCTTTTGCTACATCTTCCAGAAATAGCAGTTCTTCTAATAGTTGAAACTACGATGAGTAGAAAATTTCCGTATATATTGCACTGGTGCACTGTTGTTTGTTTTACGATCGCCTAGACGTTCTGCTCGTAAGCATGCAATCGCGCTCAATCTATCTAGACGCACTGTATATCGAACTATTTCGATCTTCATTTGCATTCCTATAAGATGATCGTTACTCAAGAACTGTTGGAATAATCAAAAACAGACATGTGAAATTTTAATTGAAAATCTGCCGGACGACCCAGTGTTTTTTCAGCGACGAGGCACAATTCACTTCAAGAAAGGACCTTACATAATGACAGGTAATAGTTTGGTATGCAATAGTTTGGTATGAAAGTACCTATCATTGCAATCTATTATTTGAGGAATGTGATCGTGTAGTTAGCAAAACTTCTAAGCAGTACACAACAGACACCACATCTTAAAGAATTGGATTGGGGATGTGACTGGTTTCAACAAGAAGCGGCACATATTCAATAGCAGTAACATTTCATGACTTAAGTGCAAGCGACTATTTCTTATGGGGCTACTTCAAAGTAAAGAACTACAAAGATTGACCTCCTCGAATTTCTTTATATTAAAACTACGGAAAGATCATATATTTCTCTACTCGGATTTGATGTTAGTACTAAATACACACAAAAATAAAATTAATTACAAATATTCAACATTGCAATTTTAGTATAAATACTAACAATTCATTCCTTCACTAAATCTTCAACCCCAACTAAATACTATTGGCGTTGAAATGTAAAAATGTTCTAAACAAACATACTTATAACTAGTAACAACATTTTATTATTATCACTTAGTAATAAGACCAATACAAATAGGTTTTCCCATGCATTCAAATACTTCTAGCAGCGAGAAAGTTTTAAGTAGCGGGATAGCATCTTGTTTGTTTTTACATATCATAAATGGCGAAAACCTCGAATGGTTGTCTTCGTAATCTCGACTAAATTTCTGACTTAGCGTCGATGCATTGTTTGCAATTCCAAATATACCAACTGTCGAATAACACACACAGCTTGTGTATAATTTGGTGTCGAAGCATATTTTCTAATCCCGCAAGAGTCAAATGCAATATAAATTTATATTTATCGCACGGGATCTATGCAAACTCTGCAGCAAATTGGACGCGCAACTTCATGATATACTTATACATACTGACATATGTGTACGGTACGCTCTCTTGTTATTATAACAACGACATTGACAGTAGCAGCGGTAACGGCAACAACAATAATATTGGAGACATCGGCGAAGTCGGAGTGGCAGAAGTGGCACAGATCAGAGGTACACGTACAAATTGCCCTAACAATGGCACATTGTCTCATGTTTTGCATGTGGAATGAGGTTTTTGTAGAGAGAAAGGTACGCACACTCGCCCGCGCATCTCCATCACGTTATACGAGGAATGGTAATGCTGTTGGGAGCCGAAGGTGTCACCAACAGCTGCTGCTCACCCTAACAAACTGTGATATCGCCAATAAACACTGGTGTGTCGTTGCCAAGGCAACCCCAAGACGACCCGTATATGCATGTGTTGTTTTCGATTCAGTGTTGGACTAGCTCTCCGAGTAATTCTAAATGTAGTTTTAAATGTAATCGGGGAGTCTCGAGGGCGTAAAACCGAAGGTTTAATAGACAAACAATAAAACTGATTTCGACTCGTGACCCAATTTTAAATTCTGTCATCCCCATTAGGAACGTAAACACACATAATAACAAATATATAATAATGTTTATTGGCTACAGTACTTTTCTTAAACCGATAACAAATAGATATATCAGAAAAATATTGTTATATTGCAGTGATAGCTATTTAAAAGTCAGTGCATATAGTTCTAAGCAATGTCGCAGAATTTCGCCATCAAACCACGCTATGTAGGATGGTGCACCTTCCCGTATTTATAATCCAAACGAGTAGCTATTAGGTAATATATGTGGCAATTCATTTTTTCTAAGTATTCTCTTAACAAACAGTCTTAATTAATCTGGCCCAAAACTAGTAATCATTGTTTTTGCAATGAAAAAGTCAATTCCATAACAAATCGAAGGCATTCAACAAAATCGATTGGAAAGCGCTGCTCGTTACAAGAAATAAAGGCACTCCCACTGGATAAAAAAGAAGCACATTTTTATTACTTTTGTTCGCAGCTATAATTTCTGGTTAATTGAAGATAATTCTTGATTTTTTTTGATTCGTTTATTTTGAAACAAGTTTGGTACTTTAAATTCTCACTCTGCGAGCACAACTTTTTAGCAACATAAACGTCTCTAGAAATTTTCATGACTTACGCATCGTCCTGTTACCACCTGTTATCATCCATCCTATGTTTTACTTGTTTAAAACAACAATTAAACCAGAATCTTTCTGATCATCGGGTTACAATTCGAAATTGGTCGAAATTTGTCTTCGACAAGGAGCAATGCACGAAGCTTACACGAGAATTCGCCCAGAGAAAATATCAGTACCTCACTGAAAATGTTGCTAAAACACCTTCTATGGTCTTACGAATACTATTACAAATAATTATAGGATCCGTAACGCGGATAATTTGTAGCAATTACTGAAACAATATTGTCCGAAGACGAATAATGTAAAACTTGCAAAGTTTGCTGCAATAAACTTATATGTAATTCAGCAATTGCGGAAGTATATGTGTCTTGCCTATCGAAATGATAATGTAATGAGCTTTAGCAAGCAATTTGCACAATAGTAATTATGCAGTGTTCTCATAATTATAGTGATTGAAAGAACATGTGAACGAAATAAGGATAATCACTCTATCTGATCGTTTCTCCAAAAGCTTCTCCGCTTACAAGAAGCATTGACCGATCATAAGACTTTCACACACCTGCCGCTGTAAATGTACGAACATAGGTCCTCCAAACATTCGACAAATTTGGAGTGAAAGATTAAACTGCGAGAAACTTCATACCGATAGATACTGAATGAAATTGATTTGATAAATACAAGTGGCTCTTTAGAAAAAAATAAGTTATTTATTTCTGCGACATCTATTGATGCATAACCCATACTATCTGGATCTGATCTTGACGCAGGAAACGTCTGGTTTGTGCATTTAGCCAAGCATGATTCTTTCAAGCGAAATTAGATTTCAGAATTTATCTGAACAGGCAATAATGAACATCAGCTATCATTATTAACAGCTCTGTGATCCAATAGCAAGAGAATCTGCGTTTGACTGGGTAAAGCTAAAGGCTGTGTGTTCGAGTCCTGGATCAAATTCGTAATTGATGGTTAATTACACATCGCTTCACGCTTTCCGGCGAGGGAGTGATAGTAACAAAGCCAAGGAGCATTTTATATAAACAATTTGCGCAAAAGCCTCCCGATGTTATGACGAGCTTTAAAAGCTTAAAAACTACTTAAATGTTTGTTCCTTAGTTTCAGGCACAAGGCTCTATAATATGCATTTATTACAATTAGAAATAAATCTAAATAGTCTACCAATGTAAAACAACGAAACCAATATTTTGAGACGATCTGTTCACTAAATCGTTGTTATGGCATAGAGTGCCATGCCATGTGTACAGGGTGCGAAAAACTACTCTCAAAAGACTTTATTGGTAAATGGTCATTTGAGCTTGCGAACTATAGATCAAAATATATGATTATCTGGCGGCACAACGCTGATCTCTTTAAGGATGGGCAAATTTAAGAGCACCTGTTTTATAAAACTAGCAAAACAAAAATAAAACAAATACAACTTCATTTAGATAATATATAGAAAAACGGTTCAGAATGTCTACCTTGAAAATATACAAAAAGGGCGTCTGCGGTATAAGAATTGTCGAATTCATTGAAAAACCTCAACCTTTTTTTATGATATTTTCTACAATTTTCTTCTTACAAGCAAAAACACATCGATGAGCGTGAGGTCTAGTAACTCTGAGGTTAGGTTAGGCGAGAGAAAAGGGGTTCTGCTCTTCCAATCCACCTCTCGCTTAACGTTGTCGTACGACATCGGCAAAGTTTGCACGAACGTTCTTACCTCATTGGCCGAACTTTTTGTAGAAACGCTAAATTATTCTGCGAAATGGTAACACATAGAGGTCAATCGGAAAATCGTCCATAATATCTTCTCAAATTTTTATTGAAAATTGTTGTTAATGCCTGTAAACGAACATGGCAAAACTGGTGTTTTGTCGACTTTCCGGGAAACCAATAGGCTACACCAACCCTTTCTTATGAGACGAATTAGCACAATCTGCAAAGAAGTAATAATTTCACCTGTCTTGGTCATCTCTAATTATTAGTATCTTAGAAGACTCTCTTCCTTAGAAATGAGCCCGCATCTACCAAGGATACAGTAACGGGAAACTAATCCGTTTCCATTCCCGCGAACATTCTAAATTTGACATTTGTTTTTCTTAGACGCGTTGAAAATAATCGTTTGTAAATCATTTTTCAAACAGTTGACTACTTAATTTTTCAAAAGATCACCTATACACTCAAGCACTAAAAACACTTACCAGTTAAAGACAAATGTAGAAGCTTATCGATTATTAGGTTGCTACACACGAAATAACTTTCTGATGTAATTTAAGATGATTTTTTCCCGCTTGCTTCAAAACGATAAGTAAGTCATGAAGATACGCTGCTAGACCTGATGTCAAAATAAATATAACTGCAAATTGCGTGAGTTTACTGGCCTCTATTTACAATAAGTGATTAGCACTTATATCGTGTGAGTTTTATATTCAAAAATGCAATCACTCACACACAGATTGTATTTTCAGATGACATTTATTGTATAAGTCTGAGGTATGATTGGAATTCATATCGAAATAGTTATTGTGATTCAGATTGAATGTTATTTGTAAAGTCAATAAAATCGGAAACAATGCACCATTCAATTTGTTCCGAGTTTGTGAAATAGTTTTAGTTCGGAAATTTTTAACGTAAACCACTTTCAGGATAGATTAGGTTTTGCGCAAAGTAAACACGTAGACCGCATTAGCCTGGAAATTAGCTTCGTGGTAGTAACTATTTGCGAACTAAACTAACTTTTTAATAATTGTGTGAAACTACGAATATGTACACGATATTGAAATTTGATGAAATATAGATAGGGCTATGTTTAGAGATACAGACGCATGGTCATTTGCAATATGGAAAACCGCAGGATCGCCGTGTTTATACGTGAAGCTAATACGCACATATATCGTTAATAACCACTCTAGGGAATTTGAATAGTGCTGATGCATTGAATCCAAAATACGAATAAATTAAATTAAACGGACGAAAAGTAAACTTCATTTTTAAGTACCATGTTTAGGAAAAAATTGCGTAAAAAAATATGTAATGAACAACAGTTTCCAATTTCCAACTGATTGCACATTTGAGAAAAAGAACAACTACAAAACCTTCAGTAAAAGAATTTTTTTATATAGTTAATTTAGTCCTTATGCAACCAGTTGTCAAACAATTTATGATACTATTCGACTAATCGCCTTTAATAACGCTCTGGCTGGTTTTAGATTTCATACATTCAATATACAATAACAAGCACACTATAACGTAACAAAACAGCAAAAGAAAAGCCAATCAAAATACACTGTTAAATGTAGCAGTATATCTTGATGTACTTTTATCTTTAATAAAAGAAAACGCACAAATAAAATCGCTATCATTAGCGCCATGACGAGTAATTTTCGACGGATTGGAGTCCGGCAACCCATATCAGAATGATCCTTTTTCTGACCCATTTTCGATTCTTCGGCGGCTTTTAAAGCTATGAAGCTCCCTCTTTCTGTCGTCGGAATTTGATTAAATGAACAGTTCCCAGACAATGATAATTCCGGGAAAACGATTAAATAACTTTTTTTCGCTTCACGTTCTTCGGGTTCGCGATGTCCGTTTCTAATGTTTTTTTTTTTTTTCTTCGAATACAAATAAGTAGAAAAGGTCAAGTCTATTATGTCTTCATCAGAATCTTGCGAATTAAATATAACTTGGTAATAAGTTACCGAGTCCGGTTGAATGTTGTACTTACTTGTCTAATTGTAAGTGTTTACTTGTGCTTTATTAATTATATAAGATTATGCAATTCTTTTGCAGTAGCCTGACGAGAGGCAGTATGAATTTCTTGAACAAGCGGTAGCTTTGCCGATAGAAGGATGATACAAAGGTACGCAAAATTTAAACTGAGAAAGAACAAACCACTCACATCATTGTCTTTTTGCATTTCCATTTAGAAGAAAAGGTGGAAGTGTACGTTGTCATTCCAAAAAGCAATGTCTGAGATTTCATCGAATTTAACAATTAGGTGTTTACTGACGAGACGTACAAGTTTTGTAGATCATTATTAATCTTAGATTAGATAGGTGGTCCAGTATATTCACCTTATGTTAGTTTGAAGACATGAAAGATAGTAAAATATAAGATGGAACACATTGTCCCTAAGATATAATTTCGAAGTGGGTATCGCTCTTTTCCATTCCTCAAAATGAATGTTATTAAACTTCACAATAATTTATTGCTAATCACTAATGGAACCTGTCCATCGCAATTATTGTCTTCGCTTTATCTCTAAGACTCATCATCAAGTTTTAAGTAATCAGTAATCGGTTAGCCAGAGTATATAAGATATAGCAGTATTAAGATACATATATTTAATTCATTTAAATAAATAATCTAAATAAATTTAATAATCCGAATAAGGATAACCATGAAGGGACCAGGTTGAATATTGATACTCCCAAACTCTCGATTCAGCATTTATTAATTGTATTTCAACATCGCACAAAATGTACTCATGATCAGACGCGTGCACTAATAATAATAATAAGATCAATCAAATTTACGTAATGATTCGATATTCTTGCATGGTCTATTACCTGAACGGCAAGAGCTAAAATTAAGAAGTCATTGAATTGTTCAGTGAAGGAATTATCAGTATTTAGTTTAATTCAATTCAAGATCCCCACAAGAGTATCGACTTTCAAAAACTGTTAAGCAAAACTCTAAAATCATAAATAAGTGTTGTACCATCAACTTTAAGCGCCCTCTACATAGAGGTCGACCCAAGCTTTCCCCAAAGCAAATGATAGCCATAACTGTTGAATATTGTGGGACGTATTAATCACAATTGCTTCAATTCCATTACGTAAATGTACTTCTATATCTCTAGTAAACGTCAACCTGTCTACTTTATAAAATGGAAATTTACAAACCTCGATCATAGCGTTAGGAATATTAGGCTATATCCCAAGCTTGTGACATTTTAAATTATTTTTTCCATAGATTAATGAGAGTATATACTACTCCGTATATACAAATAATAAGAAAAAAATTAGACGAATGCAACAAAAATACAAAACGAAATAAGCGATTTTTTAATTAAGTTAATTGTGTATCACAACTTAACGGCGAAGATGCAATTTAAATTTATACACAATATAAATTCAGCAAAAAGGGAATGTGAATATGGCTTACTGTCTACTAATATAATCGAGACCATTACGCTTCAATCTCCTACCCCAAATACCAGTAATTAATATTCGATGCCTGGTTCGAAATCGAGATATTAACCTCAACTGTTGTTCTCGGTATTAATTATTTTCGGTTTAATAAATTTTAATAGGAGAGACGGTACGAAAACGCCAGCAAATTTGTGCGCAAAACTTGTATACGGCGCGCACACAGCGCGAATGTAATCTTGAATAGAAACAAGAGGTATTAAACTCCCATTTGCACACTATTAATTAACAGAGTGGTAAATTTCCCATGAATATTCAATAGTTATCTAGGTTCGGCAGCAACGTCATCTATACCCATTTCACCTTCTCTAAGTAATGCATCTGATGGCGTGCGTACGTCTGAAAACGACTCCGAAGGCAGTTTAACAGTGGCGACGCATTAAACCAGATTCTATTCACCGAATCCGATTTCCTATAATGTCAGACAATTAGCGCCACCTGCGCTATGTTGTGTCATTATCGGCAAGAACACCTCTTAAGTATACGTTGACGTAAAGGTGGCATTCGTGGAAATGGGATATGAATAGTACAATGGATAATTTCTCCTTAAGTGGTGTATCATATGCATATGGATTGCGTACATATTTCGTTATACATTTGTTATATACGCTGAAAGATGGTATGGTTGTGTTTATATCAACTAAATTTACTTTGTTAAAAGAGGGGCGGGTGTTAATTAACAAAGGCGTCCAAACTTTACCCCAAAATTTCAACATTTCTCGAAATTTATAAATGACGCCTTTTTAAAATTTACATCACCCAGCCTTGCAGTACAAATAAACAAATAAATAAATTTTGTTGACAACATTATTTTATTGGAAGAGAGTACTCTCTTAAATTTAAAATCTTAGCCTTATCTAGGAAATTTCACAAAAGCCATTTTTTGTCTTGTAAATCTACTATATCCGCTGCTTTAAAGAGAATCTATTACTTGCTTAATTGAAGCCATCAATTTAATTTGGAATTAAATAAGTTTTTCTTGTTTACCCTGTAGTTTGTTATTAGTATTAATTACCTTTGGAGTAATGCTACTAATCGAAGCCTGCTACCATCGTAGAATGTGAAACATTACTAACTACTCAGTTCTAAAGGGCTCGATATAGCAATTAATTTCGACATTCTCAGGGATTAGGATATCTTTGATTAAATACTCTCAATCCGCACATGTTAGTTCCATCTTCGTATATACGTATACGATAATTTCAATTACAGTCACCGTCTTCCACAGAGGTGTATTGATGAGCTATAGTACAGCGATACGCTCGACTACACATAACTGAGGTTAGTAGCTCGCTTCAGTATTAAAATACAGATTGTTTGCATTGTTACATGAATTAGGTATAAGGTATATAAGGTATACATATGTGACCTGGTCCAATAAAAGCGATCTGACGTGCGAAATTAGTAAACTGTTGATAAAGCGGGGAGTGGCTCCGATACAGAAGGACAATAACGCAAATAAAAAGAATGAAATTATTTTGGAAATAGAAGTTTTAGTTGAATAAAATTAGTGTATTTTAAATAAAAGCTATCCACTTATTTTCGACGAGCAACCATTTTCTTGAATTTAGCAGAATTTTTTCAGGGACTTTCTCGGTTGTTTTTTTATACATATACAAAAACGACGTTTACTTCCTCCAAGTAACTATTTACTTGCTTCCAGTAATACTTTCTCTGAGTGTACAATGTTGTTCTCTTTTATTGCAACAACCTGCGAAAAATTGAAATAAACTTATAAAACAATAATTTTAAGTTTTTATTAAGCTTTTATTAAGGAACTATCAGCCGTTCTTTGCTTTGGTTTTGCTGTTCTATAAACATAGGAAAAAAATATGTGTGCTGAACGAAACAGATTATTTTGCTAAAACATTTATCAAAATGTTACAATACAATTTGGCTGAAGAAGAAATTTACGTAACATATTTTGTGTCTTCAAAATTGTTAATGCAATCAAACATTTGATTGAGCAATTTAAATCTAGTGCTTGTATGAACAAATATTGAGTTGATTAAAAATAAAACTTGTAATAAATGCTAACGACGTAATTCCCCTCAATGATATCGCCAATAGTCACCCAGGCGCGAGAAATGTAAGCTGATTAAGCTAGAAAATCCATTTACGACAATCACGTCACAAGCAATTAAATCAAACACCACTAAAGTATAGGGTCACTCCGCACCATACAAGTTTAATTAGTTAATCCGGAGCAGCTATTTCGATGCTACATTAGCCCACATTTTCAACCGCACAACCGGATACATATGGCCGACGGTTTAAATTGGCGATATTAACTTTTCTAGCTGATAACAGATTTAACTGCTTTTGAAGTTGGTTTGGGAGAATGACAAAATGTATCAATCTTTGTGTGGAATACTCCAAAACCAGTAAAATGAATTAAGTTGATCTACTGCTTGCTGTTTTTATTTACAACGTGTGACGTAATTCGCCACTGCTTTTTTAATTACCAATATCTAACATTTCTTACATGCTAAAGCGGTGATTCAAATTTATATTTCCTGAAGTTTTCAATAATATATCGAAACAAAAATTTATGCCAAACAAGTGTTTAAAAATTGGCCATCGAAATGTATTATGCAGTATATGTTGTTGTAGTCTTCCACGGCCATTGTTTTATTTGAAAGAATTTGGATTGAAAGCGCATTGTAATTGCATGAGAATACCGACGTTTCGCTCTCAACTTCGTGCAGTAGCAGGTTCCATGAAATTGAGAGCGAAACGTCAGCATGCTCATCCAATTACGACGCGATTTCAACTCGGTGACCCAAATTCTTTAAATGTTATGCGGTAGTCGAATATTTTTGATGAATAATCTTTTCACTAAATTATACTATATGAAGGAACTATCTTCCACGCTCGCATAAAATAGACACATGGACATAGCATATGTCCATTGTATTTATGAAAACTATAAATATTATAAATATTATAAGCAACAACAGCAAAAGTTGAAAACGAAAGTCTCTTGCAGAATGGCAAATTGTAAGCGGATGTTTTAATATATGAAATTCAAATTAGAATAAAAATTAATTCAGTTTTTAAAAATTCCTAATTTATTGCATTTTTTCAACAAACCTTCCTTTCCAATTAACGAATTACAATTTCTGTTTAAAATGTATATGTACATATATACATTTCCGCTAAATTACTAACAAAAACGTAATAATCATGTTTATGTACAATAATTTATATAAATATCTAGTTTTTTTCTCCATGAACATAGTTTAGACAATTAATAACGGATCGAATACAAATGAACGAGTAAAGTACGTTTAATGTAATGTAGTGTAATGTAGCTTCATTTATCATTGTCTTGGATAGAAAAACAACAGCATCAAGATTACAGGAGGTTAGAAACCAAATTATGCCACAATTTACATCCAAAGAAACTTCCAATAGCAAGAATGAAGATAAAAGTAATTTGCAGTTTCATTTCATACCGAACTTGACTGTATTTTATTTTTGAGAGAGTTTACTAGCTTTTTGTAAAACGAAGAAAAGCGAAATTTTATAATTAAAATTTTCTGTTAATTTTGATTGAGAATAACTCAGAGACTTTTTTCGTGTTTAATGATAAGCACAATTACATGTACAAGTTGCTACTATCATAAATATATAACAATTCGCAGTTTAAATACAAAAGACCGGCGCATCCGCCAATTTTTAAAAGTACGGTAGAGTAAACATTATTACTGATATTGTTTTCTCGACTTTATGTGGTGTTTTTTACGATAAAAATATAATACTTGTACGAATACGTATGTACAAATGCGGCGCTTTGTTATAAATAATTCTGAAATCTTAAATTTAATTTAATTGTTACGTAATTTTAACTTCTTCTGGGAGATCTCTCAAAAAACGAATTTCTCGGAAAATTTACTTGGGTGTCTTTTGATTCAGTTATGTATTGTTAACCAACATCAACTGACTTTGATGTACATGATTTATTACTTTCCTTGCAATCTAGATTGGAGCATCGAAACAGATTTCCATTTTGCATTAATTTAAATGTTTTTATTAGATCTTCACATCGTGTCGATTTTCTTAATAAGTGATTGATGTACAATAAATCATCTGAATACAAGATAAAATATATTGTAATTAGCGATGGGCACTATTGAATATTATCCATAGTTTTTTCTATTAGTAACTACCCTACTCTAGATAGTACTATCGATAGGTCCGACGATAATGCTATGTCGTCTATTGCAATGATACCAAATAGGACTTGGAAAAGCACATTTTTTTAGATAAAATTTAAACGTATGATTTTGTTTATTTATTTGCAACTTACCCTATTCGTTTTATTTTTTCGTGACATGTAGTTTTAAGTACTATGTTGCATAACGTAAAAATCGTCCTTGTTCATCAAAGTATATTCATCAGCAAAAATTTAAATTAAAAATTGAGGACAATTGTTACATAATGTGTAGATTGCAGAAAAAGCTAACGGGCATTTTATTCTAATTGTAAGACATTACGTATCTATATAGTACCTATCTATCAGTGATCCCGCGTAATATGTATGTTAATTGTAGATACGAAGTATGAAACAAACAAAATGGACAAATAAAGCATACAATTAGTCGATACAAATAATGAAAGAATTACATATTATATAATATATTATTATTTAGGGGACCATGTTAGTCGTATGTCAGCCCTAATATAATAAACTAAATACCTTTCTAATTAAAGTTGTTGTACCTATCGGTAAAATTTAGTGGTCTGCAGTTCTTGGTTGTGTTTGAAGAAATAAGGAATGGTTCAGTTGCATGCGTCTAATTTTCCTATATAACGACAGGTGCATGTTATTATCTAAATCTGCCGTGTTTAAACAATCACTGTCGCCAATGCAAAATGAAATTAATCCTTTTGTCACAATTTGATTTTAATTGATTTTAATAATAAGTATTTTTAGAAATACTCTCGTAACAACAGATTGCATAAATAATTAGATAATATGGAAAAATCAGGTTTCTTTTCAATTTTCCCTCATTTAAAATAGTTCCCTACATTATCGTATAATTTTGAATCCTTTGATTAATTATAATTGTTATCCTATCGGCTCATATAATAAAAAAAATTCTGCAGGTTACAATGTTTTAATATTAAAGTATTTGTTGGGTGCATTACATCAGTACGTACATCAGTATGTATAAATCTTTCGCCACTTTTTACACAACTTATGTGCTGTATATTATTCACACGTCCGCATAGGGTTACATGTCTTAGATATACGAATAAATGTTGAAAGTTTAATGTATTATCTGCGACACCATGGCACTGAGTTATTACTTCTACGTTTACGTTTCATTGATAATGTTTCGCTTAACACTTTATGGTTCGCATTTCAGACGTCACGGACGTGTGTGTTATTGCCGTCCACAACTATAAATTTTCATTTACCTAAAAATATGACAGCGAGGTTGTTATAATTTTAGATACGCTTGAAAAATGAATGACGCTGCATATTTTTTTAAAAAGCAAGCCGGTAAGTAGAAGTATAAAAGAATTGTATAATATACAATCTGAAAACATTTTCTCACACTAAATGAGGCAATATAGGAGGTGTATTCGTTACGAACACACATTCATGCACGCAAGGAAAAACTCTAGTAATCGTAACTTTAGAGAGTATACATACATATGTATATGCATAGGACTTGAAAATAATATTAAATATCGTCAAGATCGATACAAAGGTCCTGATATAATCGTGTCACTAACGCAATGATTTTATTCGTTCTACACTATTTTCACCAATGTGACGATTATAACTGTATAAAGCAGCAAATAGATGAAGAGCCGGAATGAGAAATCATGTTTATATCAATAATAACAATGTTTATTATTCAACCCCAATTACATATGTTATTAACATATATTGATTTAGGAACATTGCATAACAACACAAAAAACAATTATATATCATGGCGTCAACCCTCCTGTAAAATTACCACAAGATATCTTCTCAGCGTTGCTGATGATGTGATAATTGGATGAACGTAAAAGACGATTCTTCCTCGGTAAAGGTTGAGGCGTATCGAAACGGTATTCGTACGTACGACACGTAACTTATTATGAAAAATAAGTTACGTGTCTTCCCCTATCAACACCAGTTACTACCAGTACTACCTTCACGTCCGTATACGGACTTCCAGTCTTTTCGGAATCCCAGGTCACGAGGAACATAAACAGATGTAATTAATGCGTTTAAGTAACAAAAAATGCAATACTTGGAAATTTCTTATCTATCAAGTTTCATTACATTTTCACTGATCAACGGTGGTTTTATTGTTTCCGTTATTAGAACAGCTTGGGGATATTTAGTGTTGTTGTTTCCATATTTGCTGGCATGGAATAACGCTTTTTTGTAAAAGTATAAGGAAAAAACAAAAAAATAATAAATTAAAAGTTTATTAGTAAATAGGTGAAAAATACCTCAAATTATAATTAAACAAAATAATTATGTATAATTATACTAACTAAAATGCTAGAAAGTATGTTTCTAATAGAAAAATTCATATCATCAGTCCGTATGATTTTCTATTATGTTGGACTTGAAAATAATAACGTTGCAGGTTCCAACAGTAATCTGCCATTATATGTGTACCCCATCTTCCTTGAATTCTTTGCTCCATTAACTTTATGTTTTTATAGAAATGCTCACCTTGTTCTTCAATTCAAGTTTCCGGAAGTTTTTCGGAATTCCGTCCAAATAGTTATGCCGAAAATGTAATTAGTACTCGCATTAGCACCCATTCTCTCAAAATTAATTTACAGCATATTTCGTACGAGTTCTTTTTAATGTTCTGCGTTGTTATTAACCAAGAAATCTTAAGCACAGCAACAAAAGAACACCAAACAGAAGCTTCGACCCTTCGATCAGTCATGGTTTTTCGGAAATTTTGAGGACCGTAAAAATTCCAATCTTTAATTTTTCTAAACTTACTTTGGGAACGATCTTCAAATATATTTAAAACATCTCTTTTCTTTATGTAAGGCATTGTTTCATGAGCCCCAGTTTTATGTGAAGTGGAAGCAATTCGATTTTATCCCTTTAAAGCAAAAACTCGCTTAAACAATAAACTCTCGTTTAGGTAAATTGTTTCCAAATTCCTTGCTTCACGTGTAATATGAAATCGTAAACATCTTTGGCAATCGAAAAATAAATCTTTTTTTGTTGCCTTGTGTGTTTTGTATCTCTTCTATGTAGTATAAAGAGTATAATTATGATTCTTTCAAATTAATTGAGTAATAGATATTTCTAAATATTATAACAGAACAGAAGTTTTAATATGGTATTAATTCAGTTAAGATTTTTCTCATTGTGTGCGGTGATAGCATAAGAAGTATTCGTACATCGTTGATAATCCGTTGAAGCAGTTATAATAGTCCACACTTAACGACATGTAGCTTACTGGCGACTCTTATTGTATAATATAAACATACAAAGCTGTTTATAAATGTTAAAAATGCAGGACAAAATAGTTAATTGTTAATTAACGAATTTAGCATATAGACATAATTGCTTTAAAATATTAAAAGGAAGTGATAACTTTTCTTGGGCTATCACTTATGTACTTTTTAATATATTTATAGCGTACTACATACAGAACTTGAATCTTTAATCTAAGGATTCATCATTATAACTTTTTAACCTTGTTTATTCGTTTATGTAACTTTGAAATTATACATAAATGTATAGAAAACAGATAGGTCACTACTTACACTATTAGAGTGACATGCATCTATTATAGTAACAATAAAAATTAAATAAGAGAAATGCTGTTTAATATAGCTTCTAAATTAAATTCTAAATTGCTACTCTCTTAATGCGACATAAAATGTAGATATTGTAAGTAGATATTGCAGATTCAAGTTTCTTCTATTAGAAAGAACTTCATAAGATCATTAAAAAGCAGACTGAAAGAACTATGTTCGTGAACTTAATTATCTATGTTTATGATACACCTTAATGCAGGAATTTCTGTGAAATTTAACCCAGTTTCGTTACGAAATTCAATATCCAGCACAATGATCAGGAATCTACAACCTATCCTAATTTTCTGAAGCTGGAGAATTGCTACCGTATAAACTATGGAAGGTAGATATTTACGTAACAGACACCATAAACTATCTTTCAAAAATATTTTGGGATATACAGGTTGATCGGTAAGTAGTGAACCGAGAACCCACTTTATTGTAAGTAGAATAGGAAGACTTTTGGTTTCTTTAATTTCTAATAATTCTAATAAAATAAATTAATCTACAAATAAACTAGTTATAAAACCCGAGTGTATCTGATATTGAAAGTAAACGACATATTTATAGTTAACAAAAATACTGTATTTGGACACTGCTTACAAGAGTTTCTGGTATTAGCATTATGTGGTTACCACGAAAATAGAAAGGGAATCATTCCAATTTGTTTTATTTCTAATGAATGCCATTCTATAGCAATTTGTAATTTATATTAATTAATCAACTGGATAGACAATTTATTCTATTCTCTTATAAACAAATATTATTATTTTCCTTTTCCTTTAATATTATATTTATTTAGAATTAGTTTTTACTTACAATTTTATTTATTCTGTATTTACGCTCTTTTTTTCGGTTTCAACCGTTTTTATTTTGATTTAAAAAAGTGGTTCTTTTTTCAATTTTGTTATTTTATTTGTTGGAGGTCTGAAACAACAAACTCTGACAATAATTTTTCTTTCATGGTCCAAATCGCTTTATACTTACTTAAGCTTTTACCTTAAATAGCATATTTCTGTTTACGAGTGCGTTAATTTTCCAGAAAATGCTACTAATAGCTGTACCAGCATAGCACGGATTTAAATAGACCACATAACGTATACATCCTTGCTATACTAGAAGAGCTCCTTGGTGCCGATGGAAAACACCTTCTGAGATCTACCGAAAAATGTTTACTTCATTGAACCCATGCTACCTTCCACGCGCTGAAAATACCAGAAGTGCACAGTCCAAACCACTGTATAGAAAGTGATATTGATATTCAAACGTTCGAGGGAGAACACCTTACTTATTTTGCCCATTGTGTCCCACATGGGAGACCAGCTGCGTACAGACAATCCTACGATTTCGTAATTTGTGCAAAAATCGAACGTAATAACGGTCAAATGACAATAACCAAGATTGATACGACACTAGTTTTGAACGACAAGAATGTCAGACTTTGAACTGATGAAACACGTATAAAGGGCGTCGAACAATAGAAAAAAAACTGCAACTAAAAAGATACAGACGCAAAGTTCTCGTACTTTGTGAAAATTTAATAACAGCTGTAATGCATTTTGTGTGATACTTTCAATACCAGCTACGAACCTCATCAAGCGAACGAACTTATATTTTATCTAAATCTGAGTTAAATTCGTTGATAAACATTACATAAATATCCACAGAATACAATTGAGTAAACATTGCAAACTAACCAAAACAACTTCAAACTAGTTTTAGGATGGCGTTTAATTTTTTATAATTCATTTTAAAGGTTTTAATCCAACAATTCTCATACTTGCTTGTTAATTATGGGGCAACCATTTAACAAAAACAGCCACTTCGAAACGCTGTCACAACTCTTTCGTTGCTAGAATTATTAACAAGTCTGCGTTAATTGCCTCAACGTGTAGCAGAATTCCAAGCCGATTTGATTTGCTGCCCCTACAGAAAATTTCAGCTTACATCTCTATTCTGACAGCTTACCAGAAAATAATCTAGCCGTTGTGCGGCATTGACCAATGCGATATAAATTGAACTGTATTCCGTTCTCGGGTAATTACAGTTCAGCTTAACTGAGAGTAAATACCGATGTCCGATGGCGTGTACGTAAGCTAGTAGCATGTAATGTATTAGCTTATTATAGGGAAGATTGGCGGTCGATAGTTGTGTTTCCACGATGCAATACACTCCGAGCTGCTTGCAAATGAAACTGATACGATACGTACTATGTGCATATATGCATACGTAAACGCGTTTGCCAACAAACACGATATTAAATTTTCAAGTGTTGCCAAACGAGAATTAATTAAAGTCGACTAATTGTAAGACACAATCCATATTGCTGTAGATACTCTATTGGCCACAACGCTATAGCGTGACATTCTATACCTTTTACAGTTTCTTATATGTCTGAAAACATGAGTATTTCTAAGAAAAAGCACTTTGAAAAATTCCCAAATGCATAAAATAACTTGCACGCGGTAACAACAATAACATAAACCAATTGTATATATATATACTTCCTTGCATTTATTCATTCGTTTTTAAGCAAAAATGTCTCAACATTTTTGCCCGGTAATTTTCATTAAGGCTAAATGTCCAATAATTCGTATCATCAGCAATTTAATATCGCGCTTTCAAAGGACACAGTGGTTCTAGGCGTGTCCTTCTAATAGATACTTCACTATATTTGTCAAGAGACAATACATCAACGGTTAAATATCATCGAAGCCTTTTTGTTGGTAGAGATATTTGCGAGGATGGTGGCATAAGTTTTTACAAACAGCCGCTAGATGACGCTGTGAAATTTGATATTTGCTGTTTATTATTGTAGCGTTGATAGTGGTGAAATCAGCAAAGTAGTTTGTTTACAGATAGTTTTCGTTGGATGATGCCTAACGCAACAACCATCAGAAGAGACCAATTGCAATTAGTTTGTGGAATTTCAACGTAGTCGCATTTCCATCAGTGATGAATAGAGAGGACAAAGACCAATGAAATTATTACTCTTTTGCGGAGACTAGACAGACTAATATTTTGTCCAATAGGCAACACGAATCTATTCTCGTGAGGCGAATAAACACAAGTCTATCTAGTCGCTGCAAAAAAGAAATAATTCCACCTACCTTTGTCATCTCTAGTGATGAATTTCGTGAATACCTGCGACTAGAAATGTTTATTTTATCGCTCAGACAGTGACGTAGTGCTAAGAAAATTGAGCCAACCCGAGGAAAGCAAATAGTTGGACTTGCTCTTTGCATATTCAGGTTACTTCAGATCAAAGAAATGTTCGAAACAATGTTTATCCTTTTGTACCCTTATAATTCAGTAAAAACTGGACGACCTCTCTAGTTCAACAGTTCAACAACTGCTTGAGGGTTGATTATGAAAACTGCACTTGCTTTTTGTCACTTTTTACTAGAATGGAGGTGTGTGTGTGTTTCTTAGCATTAGATGGCGCCAAGAGATATACCTGGCTCATGGTTTTCGAAGAAATGTAATAGAAACCGAGAAGCAAATCTCACATTAAACAGTTAAGTATAAGTACCAAGGTTGTTACATATAAAAATCCGGCAAGTTCCCTACTTGAATGTTCATTAAAAACAAAATCCTTTCATAGAAGTCACAAGAACAGATGAAAGACTTTGGATATTAGAGATTATCAAAAATTAAAGGATTATTGGTAAAGGATTGAAGCTCCGTTCTATTAGCGCGAAAGGGTAGTTCTTATTTACGAGACGTTTTATTGCATGCCTCCTATGATTTAAAAATTAAAGAGAATAGAATCGATATTTAACCCCATTACAAAGCAAATAGTACAATTTATAATTCATAGTAGATTGATTCGCCGCCACATTTGAAAACACTTGGTAATAGTATAAACTAATACAAAGATTGAAGAAAGCGACATAAATATAAGTACATTCCAATTTCCATATTTGGTTTTATAATTTACTTTATAGATCTTTACGCACAGCAAACGTATTCGCACTCATTTCCAGCAACCTCACCCCAAATCGAATGACCTACATAGATCCTGAACTCACGCTATAATAACACGTGGTTGATATATCTACTAATATACGTACGCTTAAAGTGGACATGTACTTGATGACACATAGTTAGGTTAAATATAAAAAGAAAATATTGCTTTTTTGCTTCATAATTAGCTTTCTACAGTTTTTAAGTATCTAGGTAAAACTGAGAATCCTAGAGACTCCGCAATCTTTCCGCAATCGTAGTTGCCGCATTGTTACATTTTTGTCTTTAGACGATAGATTCACTTTTTCAGTTTCTAAGTTGGTTTTAATTTTTTTATATTTAACCCAGCTTCCTTTACTTCAACCTCGCAATCTTCTAACTTAGTCCGGCCTATGATATTGTATCACTTTAACGCTTGGTACGCTTTTCCCAACTGGCATTATACTACAGGACAACAAAAACTACATACATAGTACCAGAAGTAGTAGTAAAAGTGGGTTGTTGAACTTATTCCCACGAACAGTGCCTGCACAGTAAATGTTTTTGCTTCTAAAAGCTTCAGTCACATTATAATTTATAGAAATAAGCTGTCAAGTTGGTGACTTGGAAATGTAGGCTTGGAAAGCACTTAGCAAAGGATTATTTGCATCTATCAAGAGTTGGGAAAAACAAGCATTTGATCCTTTTAGTGTTGTAAAACGGTCGCAAAACCTATCATTTGCGATCGGTTCTTTATTATTCACAAAATTAACGTGCTGTTTAAGATTAAACAATCGGTTCGCTTTCATTGCTAGAGTAACTTAAACTCACCTTCGGGTTCCAATAAAACCTTGGATAATGTAAATTACCCTTTAGCGTGTGGATTCCTACAAATATTTTCATTTAAGCTCAGCTCAGCTTACTTTAATTTGTCGATAGATACACCACTTGCGTTTGAATAACCAATAGTAAATCATCCTTCCGATGAATGTGATCGAATTTTGTACACTGTGTGTTAAAATACCCGTGCTACTATCCTCTTTCACAATACTTAAGTTTAGTGCTTTATGTAAAAGGAAATCCTGGGTATCTATCTAAGCAGCTTTAAAAGAAAAGAAATCCCTAAATCTGGAAGTAGCGTTTTTTATCTACTTTTAGCACGCCAAGCGATCGCAGAATAGATAGTTTAGTGTATCACTCGCTGTCACTGTGTATTGCTTGTGACGACATCCTTGCGCGACCGTGATATTTACCCTTCGCGGTACGTCTGATTAATGTCTAATCGATATCGCTGAAGAACCAAATCAATGTTTGTACTTTTCCGGTTACGCCGCACGAAGCACCCGGTTAGCAAGCGTTTTGTTTGCGATGGATTTGTTTAACGTGCCTCGAATCGAACCGTCCACAAAAAGAAATTGGAAAGCTTACGAATGATTCGCAAAAAGAAGAGTAATCGCGACTATAGGAAGTCCCCGTTTGTGTTTATTGAATTCGTGCCATTTCATACGTTCTTACGTTATTTATTGCGAGAAGTTAAGTATCTCGTCTTTTTTCACTTATGATACTGTATGGCAATATCGGATAGTTCCAAATCGATCGTTATAGGAAACGTACGACATTTCACAATTTCAATACGATGTAGATTAAAAGTGTTTGTAAACGGAATGGTTAATACTTTTCCCATATCAACAATGGTATGTTTACATATTCAGTGAGATCCTAAAACTGCATGTCGCAATATTTCTTAAGCTAAGGTATATTCCTTTTCCGACTGTCGAACCGGAAATGTAATTGAATTACTAATGACGTGTATATTGTGAACGTGTGAATTTATAAAGAAACGTAAATCAAGTTATTTTTCTAAAGATGCTAGCTTCTACCGTTCAAAAATTATACTTTACATCCTTACTGCGCAATCAATAGGCACGTCCAACATGGGTTGTGGTGTATTGCTTACACTTTCTTCAATGGATCTCTTGCATGTTTTTTTTTCAATTTTTTACTTCTCATCTCTTTAGAAATTGTAGCACTTTAGCATTTCCATATTTTCTGATAATACCTATTCTATCTTCTATTTAATCCGTATAACATACATCTTGTTTTGTTTAATTAGAACTATTCACGTTGATATTCAACATCCAAAATGTAGGTTTCTCTTTAAACACTTAATTTGGTCCTTTTTGATACTTCTTTCTTCTTACTTGTGTATTGATGGCGTATTGTACTTTTATTGCTCCCCGATTGTTGTATTACTCTTTATTCCCTGTTACCCATTCCTGAGCATTTTAGTGAAAACATTTTCAAAAAAAGAAAATCAATGTTAAGTTCTACATGTTCCTGTTCAACTTTACGCTAAAATCGGTAAAAGTTAGTTTTTGGGACGCCCTATATATCGTTACGTTTTTGGATGCTTGTCTTGCCGCTTTATATATTCCCAACATAGTTCTAGAAATACTTAAGGTAACTCTAGAATTTTCCGAAGTTCCCCTTTCTCAACCGCCAATATCTTAACCGCCTTATACGTTGGGACAGTAACTCATATTTTATTCAACAATTTTTTTATATTGTTTCAATTTTTTCTGTACATTTCTCCATACCTTATTTTTTTTATATATAAATACACCTAAAATGTATTATTTTCTAGTAAATTAAACTTGTTAAACTTTTGTATTTCTATTCCTATTAATGGTAGACCGATATCTATTTACTCTTCCCATTTTTCAACATTTCCATGTGATGATTCTGCCATGATTGACATTTACTTATTTAAACAAATAGCAATAGGAATAACAAACGTTTAATTTCCAACATAAAACACTCTTCATCAACAGTGCTAAGAAAAGTGCAATAGTGTAAGCGATACAAAAGATGCGTACATGTATAAACACGTAAAACGTGGTAGGAAAAATGCTCCGACACACATAGAACTGACACTATCACGTACATATGCGTATTGGGACACCTTTTTGTTCAATATCAGTGTGCCCAATAAGAATGTCAACGCTATTGCCGAATACATACAGCACATACTTATATATAGAGTAATTTATGCAAATCAACGCTGTTATTCATCAACTTCAATAGAGATTTTGCACTGCCAATTTACGCTACGGAATCTGCTAACTAAACTAGTATAATCGTTGCAGGGAATAGAACTAAATTTTTTTCTGAATACTTTTTGCAAAATTTACAAATTCCTTCCTTATCCATTAGTAATAAAGAAATTATAAGTTTTATGTGAGAAGCTACCAAGATTTAAAAGGATAAAAAGGTTCTTAAACAAAACTTCTTTTGCAAATGATAGAGAATTTTGTACATTTGTCAACTTTTTATCGGACTGGAATCCAAAGCTGCCTCTACCCTTGACTGCGGCGGAAGATCTACAATATCTACAGTTGACTTTACTAAGTTTGATGTAAATTATACCCACATACTGACATGTATTTCCGCCAACGTATTGCCTATATTGAATTAAGTAAGTAGAAGTTCAACGATTTTTAATGAGAGCAAGTTCATATACGTGTAGAAATAAAGCTTAACCGAGTACTGATAAATGTAAAACCGATTGACTTCGATATCTTAGCAAAGGACTACAGTTTATTGATGAAAAAACGTTCATTCGGCCAACCAGCGTATAGTACATTATAGAAGAAAATTATAAACGTTTTCCCAGACAAATAATCAATGGGTCGCTAAAACGCTTACCGTTCTGCTAAAACGACACGTTGAGAGGGAGCTTTATTAAAAAAATTAGGTTTACTTGTGAATAATCCAAATTAAATGGGAAACATAATGAAAATTTTATTATAACAGTCATATTTTTAAGTAGCCTGAGAGTTAAAAGAAGCAAGAAATATACAACTTTAACAAACTAACTAGCTAACAAACCGGCAAAGGAAAACGCTATCTGATTATTAATTATTAATTAACGCTTCTTCCTGTTTATTTTATTATAAAAAGTGGCCGACTCTTCTATTAGGTGATGAAATTTGCCTACTTGCAATGGAAGCTCTTTAGGAGATGCAATTTACCGTTCAAGAAGAATTAGAAGTATGCAGCTCTGTAACTTTTTATAAGAACCTTAATTGATCCAAACCTATAACGGCTATACGTTGTTCATCATGTTTTACATTAAAATGAAAAGTTGCCAGTTTTATTTTAACAGAAAAGTTGAATTAAAGCTCCCCTTGTTGTTTTCTTACTTCCGTCCTTATTTGTCTAATTTATAAAAAAAAAAAATGCATATTTTGCTCGGGCAATAGTTTTTGAATACAATATCAACAGAAACTTAAAAACGATGGTGGCAGTGAAAATTTCAGGCGGACGATTTTTTGCCGATCAGTTTATATACATACATATTATATACAAACAAATACAGATTTTGTAGCTATAAATTGAAATAACACCGTGCATAATACAACAATGCATTATAAATGCAAACTCACTAAGTTTTGGACACCTGTCATTCTCCCGTTAAATCATTTCCCGCAGAAAATAAATACATAAGCCTGTATAAAATCAATTGAACGCATATCAAATATGAAACCGCCATTGAATATTAAATAATAAAATCAAGTTGCCAACTGAAGTGAAAAAAATTAACATGCACTGAATTGTATTGATTGGCAATCGCTGTGATTATTATTATTATTTTTTTTTTCGTTGATGTAACAATAAATTATTACTAATATTCTCAATAATACGGAATAAATCAGATGTAAATATGATGAATATAATAAAAGGGGAAGTAAACAATATAAATCTGTGCAAAAGAATAGCACTGACTAGTAGACAAAGTAATTTGGCCGTCTACTCTGATAGAAGTGTTTCCTTCAATCAAAGCAATATACTTTAATCCCAAACAAATTATAGCTTTTAATAGAACCAAATAAATATTTCTTAAACGGCAAATTTTGAGAAAGGACAAAAATTAATGCGTTATATGCCCGTGCAAATACCAGTGGCTTGCTTTTGGTAAAAGAAAAAGTTTCTTAGCGCGGCACTACTTTAAAAGAGTTCTGTTCTAATTCTTTTACGCACGTACGTCTTTAAGGACATAATTTTATTGTTGTGGGTTGCCCAAAACAGTGTAAAATACAAGAAAGAATATTAATTTTAGAAATGCATAACGGAAGACCAATACTATAAATATTGACAAAATATAGATTATTCAACTAATTAGCTAGCTATTTGTAGTTCAGACTCGAACAAGCATTATTCACTAATGGTAATAACCATTTTTCTCGATGAGAATTAAAAATCAATTGGAACGAATGCATGTTTTTTCTTAGGATTACGCTAACATTCACAGAGTATAATATCTCTTCAAGCACACGCCAATTAAAAGGTTTAGCAATTGAGATTGATACGCAAATCTGAAAGTGTAAAAGCGAGCACCGGTAGCGACACTCGTCCTCTATTTACAAATTACATACGGATCGTCTCATTTACATATGACGCGACCTCGCCAGGATACTCTTCATGCGATGGGATTCCCCCGTGCGAACATGCAAATTGCCGAAGCGGTAGGTATAAAGCAGTACGTACAAAAAAAGGGTTATACGAGAATATACATATCAGTCGAGCAATTGGCAACGAATTTCGAAAGAAAGCATTTTATTCGATATATCAGTGGGTATTTAGAACGGTTAATGGTCTCATTAAGATTTTTTTGACTCTACACGTGTAATATCTTCCCTATTTAGGTATTTAGGTATTTAGGTATTTAGGAAAAAAAAAATACTCACTTCGTCATGATTTATGAATGTATTGTAGAAATAAGTATAAATTCTGGATATATTTTGATAAGTATATCCAGAAATCGCCAACAACCTTTCAAGGATGACAATTACAAAATGTTTATTCCTCCCCTAATATTCTCCAAAAATCTCACGTTAGAGAAAAACCATGTTCAGACCCATTAAAGCTCTTTTAAATTAAATATATATTTCACCTCTTTTAGCCTTATGAGCGTCAAAAATGATGAAGTGTGACAACGGTGCATGCTAAAATCCATTTTTTTCCTGTATTAAGTTCAAATTTCATGTGATAACACCGAGTAATCTGGCACAACGGACTGCAAATTAGAAAAAGTGACGGGTGTGGCCTAACGTGGAGTGTAACAACAAAGTCAATAAGAAAGGAATAAGTACCGTTAAAGTGTCGCGAGGTTAAATGATAAGAAAAGGAATAACTGAGATGATCCAGACGACAACAGTTACCAAACGGGACGAATAAATAAATAATTAAATTTTATTTTGATCCCATTTAATTGAGTTTTCATTTATTTTCATTACATTTTCATTTTCATCTGGTTTATCAATAGTCCCTGATAAACTAGAATTATTTTTTTTCCTTTTAGTCTTATTAGAAATGTTGAATTTTATATGCTCTAAGCTGAGAGAAAATTGCATAGAGGATTAATAAAAGCGAATTGCTCAAGCTAAGTGAACCATCATAAAAAACTAAATGGCTAAAAGCGAAACTAAAAAGTAAGTAAACGCAAAACATGTACATGGTGCGTGCGCTTTTATTATTAATAATAAACCTTATTGTTTCGGTTTTATTCTTATGTAAGTTTTAAATATTGTACATATCTTCTCAGTTTTTATTTTTTCTTGTCCCTATGTTATAGTAGAATATTTTATATGTTTATCAATGGTTGGCCGAAAAAAGTCGTCTAAGTCTCACAATTCTTTGTTAATTAAAAATTTGCTGCCGATTTCATGTCGTGCAAAACTTACGAATACACGCAACACTTTAGATTTTAAAGCAAGCTTATTTAATAAGGAATTGTGTGAGATTTAGACATACAGAGCCAATTTAGATTATTTATCTTATTTATAGAAGTTTTAACGAAACTAGTGCTATAAAAATCCCTACAAAAGCTATTAAAAATTCATGCAAATATGTAGAATTTGCTTTATGTATACGCTATGCAGCTTTCGTTGCCTTATTGCAGCTCTTTTTACAATAATAAACAGCAAACAGGAATGTCAAAACAACAAATGTTTACTACAAATTCTGATAATTGTTTTACAAATTTACTATGTAAAATTATGTACTTCTTTAGTGCTTTTTTTAACAACTACAAATTCTTTAATAATTTTAGTGCAAATCGCGATTGCACATGTACTACATGTACTAATCTTTGTAGGAAATACTTCTACAATTATAACAATCACAAATAAATTAAGAAAATTGGGATTTTCACTACAATATCTTTTCTTTAAGATAACGTTATAACAATGGTGGATCCAAATAAATACACAACACTCGTATGTAGAAGGAATACAGCAACTTTATTAAAGCGCCAATACAAACATATATCCTTACATGAACAGTTGTTATTAGATTTCAAAAAGCAACACATTGCTTTTTGCTATCACAGTACTGTTAGAACTTTAAGACAATTCTTTAAGTTAAATGTGCTATAAATTTATATTTATGACCAAATCACAATGAAGAAGGCTAAACATTCGTAATATGTGCACATATCGAGAACACGTTTATACGTTTTCGTGTAGTAAAACGATTTTATAGTAACTACAACTTTTTCATCCGACAGCCGACAACAAAAACTTGATAAAGTGCGATCGGAGGAACCGACGTAATCCGAACGCGTAAATTACAAAATGAATCTGTCAAAAGTTTTGAACTGTACGCGCCAGAAAATGTTCGTTTTCTACGGTCGTAGAGTCCCACCGTCCTATTCGACCACTGATTGAAGGGGAGAGAAACGCAAGTGCTGCAAACAATTTATAATATTGATTGGTTATTTCTTTTGTTTCCTCCTTCTCCGTTCTTTCTTTCTTCTACATTCCGCTGATTTATCACGAACGCTCCGGACCGTTTCGTATTTGTTTTGTTGTACCCTCTGCTCCGGTACCGTAGTAGCGGTAGCCGGCGAAAATTAACGTTTTGCTCTGATTGCTCCCGTATTCTCGACGCTTTTAATCCGCCGAAAAACAGTTGATGTGCGATTTAGCATATTTATGCGGCATACTTTTCATGCTGTACGTCCGCCACAGTTGAATTTCAAACTGTAACAGATTGTTGGCGCAGATGTTACACCGTTTCGCATGAAAAGTATATTTATTATACTGCGGTCGTGCAGAGAAGAAATGCGTCAAAATTAACAGCTAATATTTTTGAGCAACGCACGCGTGTGTTTGTATACCGAGATGTATTCCATCCCTCATGCAAAAATTTAAAAAAGAAATTTGTATCTTACCTTTCTTTGCATTATTATTGCTACTGGTAAGTTTGCAGGTGAGAGAAAACAGCAATGGATACAGAAAAAAAGAACACTAAGGAACTGCTGCATTTGAGGTATACTCAATTTCAAAATACATCAGTAACAATTGGAAAAACAATACATAAAGCAATGAATGATTAATTCATCTTACCGAAACGGTGGCGTTACCGGTTAACGGTAACATTAATAATAGTTGTATCCTTTTCTCTTTTCATCGCATATATCAATCGACCTACGTTATATAAATGATAAGAAAGCAACATGTTCTATGTTTTCAGATCTCAGTTATTGAGATATACATAACATTATCTTTACAATTTTTACCGAATTTAAATTAAATATTAGCACTTTCAAATAATTTTCTGGTACAAGATCTTTCCTTAGCACGGTCGGGTTCCCTCTTGAATTTCTTTCGATACCTACATAGGTATAGGTAGGTCTATGATATCAAAATTATCAACATATAAATAGTGAAAAAACGAGAATCTTTTACCTCAACGTTTGAAAAGTCGAGTTAATTAAATTAAGAAAAAAAAACAATTAACAAAATCGTTTCACTCAAAACCATATTCATATTCAAGTGGTTGGTTCAATGTTTAAATTTTGAAAGTAGCAGTAACCTTTGTATAAGAAAAAAAAGTGTTCAAACCACGTCGTGAAAATATTAAACGAAGACACCAAATATGTGTAGTGCTAAGATAGCTTAGCTTCCTCATGGTATTGATGGAATAATTCACGGCAAATGCAATAAAAGGAGAGAAGAAAAATACACTAACACACGGACATGTTTCTGTCTACCCGGCATCATCACCGTGGTTTCGAGAGTATTTTTTATCACTGCCTTGTATCGCGGTTGGCTCAGAGTTAATGCCATAACTTTTAAAACGATAAACTCGACATTTCTTGGCTCTCTATGATGTCAAATAAATGCATGCCCGCCGTTTAGGAAGCAGCGACATATAATAGAATATTTAAATTTAATTAATTTGCGAATCCACTGCACATACAATTCTCCGTCGTTGCATATTTCTATAGCGCAAATCAGCAAATGAAATTGATCAATTTTCACCAGCATTAAATGGCAAGCAAATTTATTCAGGTCATGTTATACCCAATTCATACTAACAGTTACAAGAATTATTTATATACTATACGTCTCATATGTTAGGGCTAAATTTGATTTGAGAATTTCATCTAAATACTGGAAAAGTGATGTAAAAATTATGAAAAATTAATGTTTTAGAGGCTAAAATATTCCTGACACCGTAAAAACATTCGCTGTTGTTTGTACAAATGTTCCGGGTGCCCTTCTGAATTCCGTTGTCGGGGATAATACGACATTTTGTACTATACTAAACTGGAATGCAAAGACCTCTTCTTCACTACTGTTAATTTTGCTGTCATTAAAACTACGAATGAAAGCAGCACACTTTTATATCTACAACTACATATCCTATTGTACACCGTTTCGGTACAATTTCTCCGTATGTCTAACATTAAAAGTGAAAGCAATATTGACAAATAGACGCAGGTCTTGTATTTGAATATTACGTCTGATGTTAGTATTATTTTGTTACTATGCAACAGTAAACACTTGCATGCATTAAGGGTTTAAATTATTTATTCAATATTTCGGTCCCAAGTACGTACTTCATCTGCATCTGCAAATTACATCCAAGTAGTTTCTGATATTAGTGTAGTTTAATTACCAAGACAGCAGTAATGAAAACATACTGACATTGATGATTTTAGACTGTTGATTCAAGCCTAGATAGGAAAGATGTCAGGAATAATTTTTACATCAGAAGAAAGTGAAGCAAATGTTATGACAAGCAAGCAAAAATGCTATTAAAACGCTATCTAGCCACCCGCTCCACAATAGTAGAAAATAGTTTTATAAACAAACACAATAATGACTATTTGCACTTCATGTAACATTGAGTACACTAAAAGAGAGTTGATACCTATTTCTAAGCTTTAGCTGAATATTGTTTCGATTACAATAAAATTAATTCTTTTTGTGAATGCCAAAACGTGTTATCTATCAAAATGTTTGTTTGCGTTTGTTAGCGCATTAAACGTCATAATAAACTATCCACTGTACATAACCTCGTAAGGTAATATTTATAAATTTATAATTACTGCGTACTCAAACAATTGCCACTCCTTTTGCTGCAATTAAATTTGTTGGCTTTAAGCTAAAGTTTTCAACCTTGAACAGACATTTTATCATTTTAATTAATAATCTAGAAAGGTAATCCCTTGGGTGAAATGTTAAAAATTTAGCCATACAAACACAGTATTTTATAACAATACACCACTATAACAACGTTTAATATGAAACGTATATCGTTTTTACATCTTAAGACAATTTAATTTATAATATACAAACATTGATTAGATTGGAGCTTATTAATTTTCAAACGGCTTTGTTGATTCCTGTTATTCAGACTATTTGTTTCGAATGAAGAGAGTTAACTTGTTTATTAAACCTAGCAATCATCACTCATTAGTACTAACGTTACTAACTAATATTGTATGTATGTACATATACGATAGTTGTGCCCATGGCATAGATGCATGGTCATGACCTAAAAGAAATACTCTCTTCAAAAGTGCCAAAATCATAGTTACAAAAGACAATAAGAGTAACGTGGAATGTGAAGTCTATAGTAGTCACGAACGTGGAATGAAAAACAGTTCTTTAGCAAGAAAAAATTAACAAAAACAAAAATACAAATTTATATCTCGTTACAGCAAACATGGATACTCTGAAGGAGTTACCAGACTAAATATAATTAAAATTTAAACCATCGGAGACCGAGTCAGAGTGAATTCAATAATAGCAAGAATAAAACGGAGAATTGGTCAAGTTTGGTTATATCAAACGTACGAATGAAGGAAATTCGGTTAAAGAAATATGCGATATGAGTAGGAATGGAAAGAGGAAAGTTCGAGGAATACCTGGAACCGGAAGCTAGCGAAGGGCAACAACTAGAACGAAGCAGTACAATCCAATATAGTATATGTAATCCTATTGCCGATATTTTAAACTGTAAAGAATCTTACAAAACAGTGGCATATTTACTAGGTTTTATTAAGTATCAGGAACACAATTGGAAAATTGGAAAAAGAGATGTAAAGGTAATCGGTTTACTGCAAGGTTTCCATCGCGGATCGTCGTTCTATGCTTATAGGATAGCAGAGCCAGAGAGCACAAAAGAGGCGACTGCTTATATATAAATTTATATCTCGTGGTCCCAGCAAGGAAAGCATAATTTTACCCCTGTTTCACATTATGTTGGACTTAATGAAAAACTTTATAAAAGCACCAACAATTAATCTCAAAAATTAAGTTATGTGAGTTGAAGCGAGATATCCAAAGATCTAATAATACTTAAGCTGTTCTATTTAAAAGACTAAATTTGTATCGTAAAGGAGCGTTATATACTTGGGCATAATATTATGTCTTCGAATAATTTTTATTTGAAAACTTTTTCTCTAAACCACTCAGAAAAGAAATTATCCAGTGTCCATGCACTAAGTAGACATTTTTTTGGAGATAGTCGGTCATTAAAAAAGAGCTTGGTAATTTCCGCCGTGCAACACCGCCATTTTTTTTCAATTTCCAAAAATTACGCGAGGTAAATTTGATGAATGTAATGCAAATACGCATATTGCCGAGATTCGAAAACCTTCAATACGTCAAGCATCCAAAATAAGGCTAAGAGCATGATGAATAGCTGCGAAGTGATTTGAAGTTTTACTGATAGGAGCGCATTAGTAATGCACTGCGCTGTCAAACTATTTATCTTGTTCGATTTCAAATGTTTGCACAAACGGCCCATTGGCGCGATTCCCTGGGTTGGAAAAAAATTACACAAACGAAATCAGAAATCGGCAGCACCACCGCAGTTGAAAAAAAAAAAGAAAAGTAATCAAACCTACACGAGTTCGAGATAGGGAAGAATGAAAACGTTAAGTACTCTTCATAAATCAAATTTATTATACCTGATATTGTCAGGTTCCTGCGTGCAATAAGATTAGCGGAGGAATTGCAATTTGCTATAAGTAATTAACCTTACTGGGTGTGTCGTGTTGCTGTACGCTTGATCGAGCCAATTTCATTGTACGGTCTGAGTACCACACGTATATAACGTTACATAGCATACAATCCTTTTTAAAACAAAATTTACTGTTATTACTCTAGAATAAAATAGATTTTAGTGATTAAATCTAACTAATACAAAGACCATTACATACCTTTACTGTCATTGATCTTTCGAAAACAAAGCAATCTACAATATTGTATTTATATTTCGCATTTCAATAAAGCGTATTGAACTGTAAGTAATCGATACAAGATAGTATATTAAAAAAACAAGTTTTATGAGATGGCATTTTTTTCGCACACATCCGAAACTTGGAAAACTTGAGTTTTTCAAATAGATAGGAACATCTTGAATATGAAGGTTGCGGTATATTCTTTCTTTTTTTTTTGTTTTTATGATTGAATATTAAACCACCGTCATTTTGATGTCCCATTAAAAAAACGAAAGTGGATGAAACCAACAAACAAAGATGCAGTGGCCGGTTTATATTGCGTCTCCCCCTTACAACGATTAAATATCGATACTGTCTTCCGCGTGACAAGAAGTTCGACAAATGAAAGCACATAACCGCCTTATTGGGAATACCCCTCACAATTAGAGATGACAAAGGCAGGTGAAATTATTCCTTTTTTGCAGCGACTCGATAGACTCGTGTCTAGACTAGACGAGTCTGTCTAGTCTCTGCAAAAAAGTAGTAATTTCATCCGCCTTTGTCCTCTCTACTCATAATATTTATGATAACAGTAGTAATAAAATATACCAGCAGATCCTATAATAATCCAAGCACGGGAGACAAAACTTAAAGATTTCAATGTACATAGAACAATAACATTATATTGCGCATTGTTGCTATTTGTGTATCTGTACTAATGTCTTGACCGTACAAATCTACGTAGTGAACAGATGTATCGATTTCCCCATTATTGTACAATAACAAGTCTACTACGGAGAGAATCGGGCATCAGAATTTAATAACCTCATATTACTAATTTTTTCTTTCGTGCATTACAAAATTATGTAAATGCGTACCTAATCATAACAAACACAACTTGTGTATTAGTTTAATTTGTTAATATAGCTAATAGTAATCTCATCAAGGAGCTCATTCTGTAATTAGCCTAAAATTCCACCGTACTAATTACATCTACCTTTAATACTCGGAAATTGCATCACGGTAAAATTACTAAATACCAACCAACGTAAAAAGAAAAATGTATCGTAATGTTACAATTTAGTCTCATTAGCACCACATATTGAGCTAACCGTCTATACCCATTCCAAATTTCCTCTAACGCCTTTTTCAGTGTCTCCAACTCCTTTTATAGCCAATGATCTAGGTGGTGGGATATTAGGAGTTCAGTTAGCAACGGTCACGGTGAAACGGATAAATAGCTGCTCTTTCTCTTCACATCCTAAATCTTCATATTTAACGATACATTCTCTTACAATAATTTACACAAAAATGTTAGTCGTATCTCATAATTTCGAACATTCAATATTTCTGGTTAAACGGATATCATGTCCGTTAAGAAAAGCCTATTTTTAAAAGTTGTTGACAGCGTCGACGATCACAGACTATCAGCAATTGTTGTCTTCGCATAAACATTCATTTTTAGAATAACAAACGTTAATAAAAATTTAATTTGAAATTATATTTCAAAAAGCGTAGATATCCAAACTGGTTGCGATTAAACAATCGCTGTTGCGGTTAAAAAAAGAAGTAAAGAGACGCGGAATTAGCTTCTACTAGTCCAGTAGGTAACATATAAATGTAAAGTCACAATTCCAGGTTAATGTCTCTTTTCAAACTTTAATGATTGTTAAACTTCATTATTTGATATTTATTTTAATAAATTTCCAGATGTATGGACTCTAGATTTAATTAGGTAATTAATTCCGAAAAAATATTTATTTTTTAATTTTCCCCTTGCTTAAAGTATACATACATTTCTAGAATGTTAAATAAACCGTAATAATTAAGAACGGAAATAAACACGATGTAAAAGAATATTTACCGCCAGAAGCACAATCCACCGTTAACGCTTCTCAACGTCTATTATTAGCTTATACGTTGACTTATTCGCAAGTTACCTAATTCTCTGGGGTAGGCGGAGCTGTAGATTACACATTACTAATTATGTTGTCCGCGGAGTAAACAGTCTTACTAAACTCCTAAAGCCGTTTACGTAATCTTATTTTTATTTGGATTTTACTTTGAAGGGTGCGACAAGCTTTGTGGCGTTCGTTTTTCGAGAAAAAGGTCTTAATGGAAATGTTAAACACAGAAAAAGGAATAAAAAGACATTTACCAACTTACTATTTTTCTTTTTTTTAAGTTTTTGAATCATTTCAGTGAAGGTCAAATTTAAGTGATTATATCACCGTAATTATTTAGCAGTTACAAACTTTAAGAGCTTTGGCCTACTAATTGTAATAATCGAAAGTAAACACCATTTGTTTTTCAATTGTGTTACCTCCTCATAATTATGAAACTACTACTTTCTACAAGTGTAAGTCAGAGTTTGGAACATCGTCTGTACATGAAAAGCGGAGCATACACAACGTCTAAAAGAAAATGCAAAATTTTGAATACGTCGTTTAATATAACAATAGATTTAAGTTGGTTTCCTCTGATAATGATAAAGTACAAACCTTAAAACTTGAAATTTTACTTGTCGAATTTGCCTCTTTTAGAGTTCCTGTTGCATTCAGTAGGTATATACCTTCCTCTCAAAGAATCACTAGTTGTCACTGTTACACAGCTGTAACCCTAGCAAATTGACACCAGCAGCTATTTATGAGTTTCTACGAATACTAGAAGAGCTAAATTAAATAAGTTATAACTATTAGAAAATGTTCACGTCGTCGATAAGATAAATAAAAAAAGGTTGGATTATATAATTCTTGATAACCGGAGCATTACAATTGCGGATGCTAAGAGTGTGTATCTTCACAAATTCTATTATTTTATTCAGAATTTGCCCACACAAAGGCATAACATGCTACATGTTACAAATTTACCATTGATTTACATTATATTATAGTATATAAAGGTATTACGTAATAACCTATTCAAATAAAATAGAGAATAAAGTTCAGTACAATAATAGGCTTTAATTTCTATCTGGTAAGTGCTTTTTAATATATAAGGTATATCCGTATTCACTCAGCCCTCGGATATGTGTTCTACTATAAAAAGACAAATATGTTTAAACGTTTTCAGGTACAATTGAAATGAAAAAAATTAACATTGTTAAAATTGTTTGTTTATTCTTAACAAATCGAATATTATCCAAAGTCGGGTCGCGCTAAGCGAAACGGAAACAAGATACCTAATTCGTTAGCTAACTCTCAAAATTGTTACAATTTTATTAATACACGTATATCAATTTAAATCTATGGCTAAAGTTCTTGGCAATTACCTCACTTATTCTTGCGATTCCTTCGTGAATCCAGGCGATAACGTCATTAATTCCGACAGGCACAGCAAAATAAACCTTTTTCTTTGTGTATTATCACATCCAAAAACCTATTGGCGTTTAATCGGGAGACCAGCCAATCCATTTATGAAAAAAAACAGCAATTCAAAATTTTTCGCACCTATGTGTAGCATGGGCAGGTAGTCCAACGCGTTGAAAAGAACATTGTTTTAAAGGAATATCCTCTAACAGACCAGATAAAGTGTTCTAGCAAAACTTACCGTAACTTCCACCATTTAGTGCTCTTAAAACTAGTATATAGACCCATTATCGTTTTTCTCAAAATACCTATCAAAAGCCGACGAAAATGATTGTCTTAGTGCGAAGATTGTGAAAGTCAGCATTACTTTGAATTTGATATAATGCCCACATACTTGTCTCCCAATAGCCTACCTCTGAGATGCGGCATTTGAACAGATGGTAAGGACAGAAGTTGCATCTTCGAAGACATCTATGAATAAAGAATTGGGCGTGGCGCCTATTTCTTCATAATAGACGTGCACTGGTAGCAAAACTAATCTCAACATTATGCAATGTTCAACCGCAAGCAAAAATTATACACAATACATCCTATCTCCGCAGTAGCTATTTCTATAATTTGAATTGTTTTGTGACCTGATTAACGGCGAATTGGAACCATATGAACGGTTGGCAGTACGAGCGTTATCATGACAGACGCCTAGGTTTTGTCATATCGTCGTATTCTCTATTAGTATACCCTGCCATTTTTAGCTTAAAATTACTTTTAAAGCTTTCGATAATCAATAAATTACACAAATCAACTAAATCCATAAAGACTTTCGGGTTTCTAATATTCCTAATTTTGATCTTATGCTTAATAGCAGATCACATATCGGAAGGGTCAGAAATGAATATTAACTCACCCTATACATTCTCATACGTAACTCTCATTTTAAAAGATCCGGCTGTTTCTAAATAATGAAAAGTGCATTAATTCATATTATTAGGTATTATATTATCTATTTTGCATATATTAGCCACTTAGAAAGTTGCTAAGTCTCAACTTTTACTGGCTGTGCCAGTAAAAAGATTTTCAGAAACTTAATGATCCATTAATCATGCTATTCACGCTCATTTATAGAAAACTGATGTTCTAGACTAGTGATTTCACCTTACTACCTTCCCAGTCTTACTGCTCTTGTATCCATTATTTCGGTTGAACTTACAGCAATTTTTCATTCTCTTAACAGCCTCTGGTATTATTTTTTTGTGGTGATTCTAACAATGAATAGCTCTTGTCTTAAAGTAGCTACTCAACAACAACAGATTCATCAACGTTTAATATCCTGTTTTTGTGTCCCTTTATTCGCAAAAGGATGCTGGGAAACATCATATTGAAGTTAGGGTGTCGTCTTGGAGGAAGCAACTACTCTATTTCCTTTTATAAAGACATTCTTTCATTCATACAATTTACCATCCTAGTCAACAGAGAAAATCTTTTAGTGTATTACTCTTAGCAAAAACTACAAGATTCGTATGGATAAACACATCGATAACATATCCAGAAATAAAAAATGAACAAAAGTCTTGGTGCAATTTTTGATCATGTTCATTTTAAATTACCACGCATCATATTCAGAAACCGCCATTGAGAAAAAGGAAAAACGAAGAAATTTTGTTTTTCGTAAATACTTTCTAAGTTTGCAAGAAATAACAACGACATTCTAAAATATTACAGAGGTATTTTCGCGAATACATGCAATGCAATAAAAATTACCATGTTACAACGACAATATAATATACGCTTGCCGTTATTTCACACATTCCATTCTTTTGTTATTTTCCTATTCGCTGTAGAGTTTGACTTTTATTAACCTTCAGCTTGTTTATTTATAACGTGCCATTATTAGAGGTGTCTCGTAGAAATGTAAATCTTTTTAAAAGTATGAACATTATAATTAGCAGTGAATATAACATATGCGTACTTATACATAGATGCACGTTTGTGATGGTTAATAATCAATATCACGGGCTTAACACGCATGACTAAAATGACATCTCGAGGGTCAAATCTAAATACTTCTACGTAATCGCGTCCTTTTTTCTCTAATTTTACTTTCTAACATCGTTGTGTCAATTTTCCAGTTCGAGAAAAGTAAGCAATGCACGATGCGAAATTTTACAAATCTACATTGACAAAAATCAATATTGGAACTTTTCTGTTACGCAATAAAAATATATTTCAAGTCGTGTTCGCTTTGAAACTAAACGATAAATCTTTGAAACATTTACTTTGCGATAAAGTTGCAAAGAAGATCTCGCTTTGAAATTTTCTAATTAATTACAAACACACGTTCTAATAAATTAACGAATTAAGTAATAATCAAAAACTCTCTGCATTTATTTTCAATGCTTTTTACAAAAATTGTTCTAATTTACCTTGGATTGTGTTTGTTTTAAAGTGCTTCTTCCCTTCTCCTTTTCTTCCAAATCCTCTCCGGTTGTTTTTCTTTTTTTTTTGTGGACTTGTGCAGTTAATGCTCTTGTTTATTCTCTTCAGAATACTTCATTGATTACTACTACAATGGTTTTAAAATGAATATAAAACTCTTTTCGTCGATTAAAACCGAATTCTAAGTAGATTCTTCTTCACTTATTTACTCGTTGTCCCATGTAAGTTAATCCAATAAACGATTACTTTTTATGGTTGGCTTAATAACGATCATTTTTTATATTCCGAATTGTTATTGTAAATTTACATTGCACATTACATAGATATTCAAAGGAATCGGGAAATAGTGAAATTCTCGAAAATATTTTCAAATGTATTGATTTAGAGAAGTGTAGGCGTGATATTCTTTAACCAAATAAAGTGCACTTTATATAAAATAACAAATAAAATGGCTGAGAGATGGTTTCGACTAATTAGATACAATGTATAAAAAAACCTACAACCTACGGAAGTATATAATGTTAAGGTAGCTTAGCTCTCTCATGGTATTGATGGAATAATTCACGGCGAATCCTGACAAAAGATGAGATAAAACAGCGACAGAAGGTAGGGATGAAGGTACCTTCGAAACCGCACTGATGACGCCGGGTAGGCAGAAACATGTCCGCGTTTTAGCGTACTTTTTTCTCTCCTTTTGTTGCGTTCTCTCTGAATTATTCCATCAATACCATGAGAGAGCCAAGCTATCTTAGCATTACATATTTTTGGTTATTGTTTCTAGGCATTTTCTGATGTGTTCTATTTAACCTACGGAAGTATATATAAACGATTGTGTGACGTGCAATCGCTTATGATACAACTGGTTGATCAATCATGTAATGCGATAAGGTGTTTCAAATGTTTGGTGCACGTAAATTATAGAAAGTAGCATCAAAAATTTCAAAACAAAATTAATTGTTTTGATTGTTTTTTCTCAATAAGACAAAAAGCATATTACATGATACTCATATTACAGGAGCAGATCAAATATTAATACATAGATTTGACATCGTTTTGTATACAATACAATATTAATATCGAATTGTTGCGTTAGTTTCCTAGTTTGAGAAAATAAGTAACCCAACGTTAGAAAAAAGATTGTTCGAACAGGAAAAATATTTAGAGAACAAATAATCCGGACTTTATAGAAATATTGTTAAACAAGTTTACCAAAAATATTTTATATTCGAATTTCTTAACAATTAACAATAACAAAAAAAAATAATGCAAAAATTCGTAAGCAACATTTTCACGAATGTTCCACAGGAACAAAAGTGCTTCTTCCACATGGAAATAAATTTGATATTTGATAAGTAATTAAGGTTCATTTCCGACGTAAAATATAAAAACCCAACAGGAAATCGATAAAATACGTCGTTAAATACGTCTTTCTTGGTCGCATACGTATATAAAGGACTAAAATACACTAACCTTTTAACACTTTCGTATTGAAATACAATATTCTCTTAATTATATCGATCTAATACTAACACGAGGACGTACATATACACTTGTAGTACAGCCTTTATGCAGATTAAAATCGACATTTACATTTTTAAAAATTAATATAGTGACTTGCACAAAACGCAAAGTCACCAATTTGTTACCAGCACTGCGTTATGGAAATGTAGGCCTTGCTTTTCATTATTTATCGTATTAAATTTTAAGTTTCAACAAGCATGTAAAGGTCTGTAATGCAAATAGGAGCAAATTGTTACTACAATATCGATTCGTAAATTCATTTTAGATTTCACTTGAAATTTGGAATAAGAATAGATTGTGACGTTGTATAAACCATTATAAATGTCACACGCTTTATTGTGATTTTCCGGATATTCTTTTTTTTTACTTGTCCGATATAATCCCATTTTATTTTTCAACAGTAGTTGCTTATTAGACTGTTCTTACATATTTGGACCCAATTAATTAGTAAATTCATGATTTTACTTATAAAAAAAATGCGAACTCCTACCGGTACTCATTTCTAAGTGTGTATGTTTCGCAATATTTCAGCCAAAAAATGTTAAATCATCAAAGCGTTAACAATTTTCATTAACTAATTAAATTAATTAATTAAAAAGTTCGATTGCTCTTCATTTTCGATTTTCCTATCAAACTAAAAATGCCGAGACTTAATCATCTACCTAGACCGCTATAAGACAACTGTAATAGTAGTGAATATATTAGTACATAATATATTTAGAAATTGTTACCATCGTACGCTACTCTCAACACCATAAAGATTATTAAAGACAACAAAACAACGTTTGCATCTATCAGGAAACAAAAGAATGCAATTAATAAAACAAACAGTTACGTAGATGTCGTACTTTTAATTAGGTTCTTCAAATTAGTTAACTGTCTGAAATATGATTGGATTTATGCAATTAATCAATGTCATCAAGAATTTCTCAAATCTTGCAGTCACGTATGAACACCTGGCTGATCAAATTCATGTTTGTGTTGGCAGACTACGTGAAACGGGAACACTAACTTGTAAATTAGGGAGCGAAGTACCTGAAAAAAGAACCGCAAACTTTAAGCTATCAACGAATCCAGTTCAGCCGATCATGGTTATTGACAATTACGAGTGTTTTTGAATATTTTGCATAATAATGACGTTCTTGATAAACGTTTATTTTCTGTCTTGCGTATGTTATTGTCTGTCGACCTAGTTTCATTTTGCGAATCATTTAAACAAACAAAATATGAGAACACGATCGGCAGATATTCCTCATGAGTTTGTAGAGACACCATTCCACCATATTTTTTTAACGGAACATTAAATGCTGAAAGATACCCGAATGGGTTACTAGAATCCTTTATTAGAATCCTTTATTATATCCTTACTAGAATCAGCTACATAACAAAAGGATTTTTCCAACAATGCAATGTTTCAGCGCCTAGGACTTGTTTGGAAGTCTTTTGATAATCAACTAATGAATTTTCATCACACATGAAGAACACGATTTCTAAAACGCGGCAGCACACAGTTGAGGAAATTTGCGATGGTGTTATAGAAGTTTGTGCTAACATAACCCCCAACATTTGACAACGCGCGTGCATCGAGACTAGAGGACAATATTTCGAGTATCTTTTAGCTTCTGAAGTTTAAATGAAAATGTTTACGCCATTTAAAATTCGATGATTTTAATAGCCAGACCTTTTGTTTTGATTATCTTTATTGTTTCCTTTTTATGCGTTCGTTGCTCGTGGATACTCGAGTTAGTGAGTTGCACATAGTTGTAGAATCGTAGTCGCATTTAAATTGTTAAGTTGTCACACATGGATAGCATGTTCGCACCGCAAGTCGCTTTCACTTTGCAAATTACCCTCGATTTTCCTTTCCCTACCTACCTACCCCCCTTTTTGTGAATAATTATCTCGCTTGAAGACGGGAATGGGTTTGAATAAGTTGTTTATTACTCATTTTGTTTTATATGAATCTAAACGCTACAGAAAGTGCGATATAAGTAACAAAGCCTACGAATTCCTCGATGGAATAAAATACTTCATTTCTTCGATAAAATTTTTATTTTTTTTGAAAGATTTTTTATATTAGTCGGTAAAGCACTAAAGTATTTTGTGATACAATGTTCTGCTTTGGTGATGAGTTAATTTTTACCACTAATATTCTGTTTAGCTATTCTTAGGAATATTTACGGTGCACCTATACAGGTTGTGTTTCAGGAAAAGTATACATTCAGAGATGTAGAATTACTGCATGCAGTATGGTTGTAAATGCCTCAAAACAACCTGTTCTGCAGACATTCTGCACCGGCGATTAGCTTTATGCATCTGCAAGCATATAATTTAAAGATGCTTAGAATGGCCACAAAGTTATATCCGCGGAAGATTGTACCTTTGTGAATGAAGATGCTTGAAAACGGTTTCTTTTTAGGATAAGGTCTTACTGCTTGCGTAGTTTAAAATAATATTGAAAGGAATCTCATAAAATATACATAGTGAAACACAACATCAGAAGTTGTCTTGTACTTCACGCTTCAGCGAACATATATTGTGAGATGTACTAAACAACGTCATTCGTTCATAACAGCTCATAATTTTCTTTTATTGATATAATATTGAATCTTTACCCGCACAATACTATTACTATACAATAACTATTTTGCATTATGCAGAGATGACGAATAATATGTTCTCCAGACTTCATAAAAAAAAATGTTGGCCTTGAATTGTACATATGCTATCGTCTATCTTTCATGGCTTTATTATGTTCTTCGCATCTGCAATTAAATGACTAATATAGTCATGATTACCGCTTTATAACTAGTTAGTTATAGAGCGTTAGTTAAGCTTAATCATAACTGTTTTTATGCGATTATTTTTACGATTTCCTTTAGTCTTGATAAATCAATCAGAAAGGAGTCGAGCATCAAAAGTTACCCACTATCTCTGATATTCACTAGGCATTAATATACAAAATGAGAATAGGTATAAGCAAATATAATATTTTAAATACATATGTTCGTTTAAAATGGTTTTCATCTATATTATCGCTTGTCATTTTCCCAGTTTACGAAACAATAGTAATTATTATTTAACTAATTTACCATTTCATAAACAAAAATAAGTTCAGATCTCACATAAAAGAATCATATTAATTTTTCAAATATCTCATTCGTTCGCCACTTTATATTTGAAATAATGTACTCACATTATGTAAATCAACGCACACATATACATATGTATATGAACAACGGCATAACATATTTTATATCAAGTTATTTCTTCGTTTTATTAGTAGTTATGCGAGGCGGTAATATTACTCAGTTATTTTTATATTACCGTTATATTAACATTGCCGAAATATTTGTGTAGATTAATCTAAGTCATGTAAACGGCCTAGGGTCAGTAAATTACTGCTGGATATAGTCGCATATTTTCGGGAAAATATGTTTCCTTTGTTTCGCTGCGTTGACGGCAATCGTTCTGATGATCTAGCGCCGAAATTGTTTCGGACAAGAGAGGTTCTTATAGAATATTCGACCCTACATATTAAATAACTTCTACTGCCCAGGTTTCTGATGTATTAATTAATATGAGCGCCGTATATTTTTTTTAATAAAGAATTAACGACGAAATCAAATAAAGACTTAGTCAAGATCAATTTAATATCAAAATGGAAAAAAACAACAACGGCGCTCAAAGACTGCGCTACAAAAATATGAAGAATAATAAGAAGCGAAATAGGACAATATTACAAGAGAGAAAGATGAAACCACACTTATCGATAATGAAAAAACAAATGGAAGAAACATTTCTAGGAGGTACTGGAAGGTGTTGAGATAGACGATAATGAAATAAAAATAATAAAGGAGACTAAGAGTACATTTTCATTTAATGACGAATGGATTTATTAATGAAACATGCAAAATGAAACAGCAGCGAACATCGTGACGAGTATAGACAATCGTAGAATTGCTAACATTTGCTATCGGACTTGACAACTTATCACAAGATGAAATCGTATTTACGAAATTATTAAAACAAAACTTGCGATTTATGTTTAGATGAAGAAGTTACACTAAAGATGAAAATTAATGAAAAAAGAAGATGAAGAGAACGAGTAATGTTATCGTTTCCCCAGAATTAACAAAACCCGACTGAAAAATCATTCCTTGTGGCGCTAAAGACGGGCAGTAGTTTCACCATTACAGTAACTATTAGGAATGAACCACACGTTTAGACCTTGTAAACTGAGAGATAACAGTGGACGGGTGTAAGTGGTATCGCTTAAGCCATTATTGAGAATTTAAACAAAATTATTTTAGAATTAACTAAATACTCGCCTCGAACCGCTTGATGTTAATTTCTGGAGTATCTCTAGATAAAAGTCTGTATAACATGGCAAATTAAGCAGAAAATAGCAACGCTTTACTTTCTGAAGTTAACAAAATTCCATCCCCAAAACGTTAAATGACGAAGTATATGTAATTGACAAATTGTGCATTCCTTTTAGTAAATACTTTTTTGATATTCAAGAAAATCATTAATAAGTTCAAGTCGATATTATTTAAAATAAAAAAAAAATGTAATAGGTCGTGAAAATCAAAAGCATACACTGTTGATTAAGGCAGCTCTGTAGCCCTTATCCGCCAATTTCTTTTCTTTATTTGTACTTGAAAATACCATCCTGTACAGTCCGTAAAAAAGGAATTTCTATACTGTATCGCAATTTTGCAATCAAACTTGCAATAACATTGCAAGTTGCACGCTTAATACTAGCCCAAAATCCATCAATTCACGTTAGATAACCACTTTTTAGTCTATTGTAGCATTCCAACATATGATTTACGACTACGTCTAAAGTACGTAGTGTTTATGAGCTTCAGAAGCACGCCAGATAAAACGTTCAAAAGAGGATTTACTTTATAGTTCCCTGTCTATCGAAACAAATTGTTGACGGCTAGCCGAGTTCGCCGCGTCAACATTACACATTTTAAATAACACAGTTTATCAAAATTCGCGCGCGTTCCAGTTTGTTGTAATCTGATTTCACCAGAAACCGATTATTTATGAGGTGCCCATGAAGATGATTTTACGCTCACTAGCGTAGCCCCTTCATGATTTACGATCGCCACTGTAATGCTTAAACTCCGGTAGTGTAACGTCAGGTCTCGCTGTGTTGCACTGCATTTAATGTCGTAGGAATATGGATGACGAGAATCGGTGTAAGTGGATAGAGAGAATTCGGGATTGGATGAGTGGCTGTATCGCGTTCGCATAATAACCCAACATGTTATGGAGATCATACACGGAGATTACAACACGGAATAGGATTACAACAGCACGCGTATCGAACACGACCTATTAATTGCGCATTAGGTTAATATCGCCCATGGTAATAAAAGTTCATCGAATTTCTTACCAATTCAGAGAGACACGTGAATACAAACAAAAATAGCTCTCAAGAGTAATTGACAGATTTGAATGAATCTTGGTACATTCGTGCAGCCCATCCAGGTACAACTTTGTACGAACTTCCTAGGATAGAATCTGCCTTCAAAATTTCGGGAATTTCCGGTTATCTAACCGTTATTACGAACAGCGGTTGGCAATTATGAAGGAAAACATTTACACTTAATGGGACGTTTCACTAAAATCCTTACGCAAGCCCTCAGTAATACTGGAAGTTAATTTCGGTAGCTAACCAAAACAGTTCAAATTAGAATAATAGAATGGGTGTTAGTGAAATATTGTGGTAAGGGTTTTGGTGAAGATTTTCAATGTTTCACTGCTACAGTAATTAAGTATCTATCCGATAGCCTACGTGATAACTGAGCTAAAATAGATCGATGGAATTTTTTCCTATGCGGATTAAAACAGTGAAAACAAAAATAATTAATTAATGAATAAAGCCAATTAATTTTATTTATAAGATTAAAATTGATTGGCTTATACATTAAAAAAAAGACCATTTAGTTGATCGAAACAAATAGAAATTAATAAAGCTATAGGCGTAACGGCCTACGCTAGTTATGCAGGGTTCGTAAAAAATAAGAGCACTTCCTGTTAATAAGCTAAAGCAGGTTGTGCACGAAATTATTACTAATAATGAAAAAGAAAGGCTCGCTATTAAGGGGCACTTAACTTTATATGTATTCAGAAGCCCTGATAAAGTAAATTATTTTCTCCACCAAAAAACATCCACCAGACTTCGTTTATATTAATTCAAAATTTCCCATCTAGCAATTTTCTACTTGAGTGGTATTGATTCATTACGCAACAATAACCCCGTTATTCGAAAAGATAAAATGAAAACTCAAGAGCTGTTATCGATCTGTACATCTTTTGGAAAATTACCTTCTCTCCTTACTTAGAACTGATTGTAAGATGCTTTAAATTAATTCGCTCTGTATATGCTAAACTAATCAACATCTGCTTATTTTCCTTTTCTTTACAGGTGCTTGTTAACTTGCTGGAATTGTATAAAAGCAATAATGTTTACAAATTAGTCTTAGTATTAGTATTGCGTTGCAATACTCTGTTTTTAAACAAAAAAACTTTTCTGTATAGCTTCATCTTTAAACTAAAAAAAAGAACGATGCATTCGAGGTATAGCAAAACATTTATAAAAAAAACATTGTAGAACAGAATCTCTATCAGATTCTAGCAAAATATGAAAGCAATTAGCATGAATGGAAACGATTGCAGCGACCCTACTACATAAAAAAATGTTCCGTGTATTACTCCATTATTACTTTATCGAACAAAACTTGAATCACTGCTCTGGTATGTAAGGTGTTTAACATATCAGACGTTAAAAAAATCTTCAAATTATGTAATTCTATTAAAAGGCCAAATATGTATCGTGCGCCGTTGAAACTAAACTTCTCTTATATGCATATGTACTGAAATATAATTTCATGTTGTTCAGAACTCTAAATATGTTTTATTTGAATGCTCTTGTTTCAAAATTCCTCGGAAAAGAATTATCTTTCGCATACGCATTATAGAGATACGCTGTATAGAATCTTGTCTCTCCGCAAAAGGATCATAATCGATACAACGTAAATATGAAACTATAATAGTTAGGAAAGTAGCAAGTTTTAAATAATTTCATCGTTTAGCAGAAATTGATGTAAGTAAAGAACAGAGTAAAATAAACAGTGTTAGTTTCTGCTGATGTAAACAATGTAGTAGTGCCTGCTTTGTTGTTGTACTAAATTAGCTTAACTCAAGAAAGTAGTTCGTGCAAGGGTTCGATGTTGCCTCCGTTGCGTTTTAGAAAAATTATTTTTTCCCAGTTTTTGCGTGAGATTAAAATTATATTATACAAAGTAAGAAACATTACATCTGCCATCTGAATAGCGTTTTATTAAAATGTTGCAATATTGCAAATTTCTTTAAAAAATAATGAAATCTATGAAATCATTTCATCGTATACGCCATCAAGCATTGATGGTTTTAATAATCACAAAAAGGATAACAACGAAAAAAGCAGACAATTTCAATGCTGATTTTTAGAAGGCAGATTCCCTGACACAACAAATGTACGTATTAAAAGGTGTTATCTTCATCAAAACTTCACAAAGAGCTCAAGATAGACCTCTAATTGGAATTAGTGCCGTAAACTTTTAATTACCTTTGTTTTTCAGCAATGCGTTTTTTTTTTGTTCAAATTCATCCTTTACGGGCTACGGTAGGAGATAAGAGGAAGAACCTCGTCAATTTAGAAAGATACGGAAATTGTTATTTCGGGTTTCATTTTAAACAAAAAAAACAAAATTCTAGTATTTTTGGAGGATCGGTGGCGGAATTTTACATCGGAATCCTGAAATATTTAAAATCAGCAATATAATACAAGTTCTCAGTTAGAAAAAAAAAACCTATTTCATCATGTAGAAAAGCAAAATCAGGACTTCTCTGATTATAAAACTAGTATGGACGATGATGATGAACTTTCTAATATATGAAAATTATAGTGTGGAGCAAACAGATAATGTAGTAAGTTAAAAATAGAAAATAGAGAATGGAATATTCACTTTTACAATTATACCTTTAAGCAAAATTCTCCATCTCTACTTCCTTCTTTACATTTTTTTAGACTGTAATGAAAATAAAAATGTCATATTGACGATAATGAAATATTACTACCATAGCTCCCTAGATATAAAATGTAAGTCTAAAGGGAATTAAAATATGGCACTCGACTTTTAGAAAATTTAATTTAATTTATCACCGAATTTGTCCAAATTGCAAACTAAACCGAATTCAACTATCCTGCGAGAGTAGGAAGCTCTCAGTGAGATAATGCATTTTATAATAGTTTAACGATGTGATAAACACAATAGAATCCACTGTTTCGTAATTAATGTTATGCTTTGATCATTCCATTAATTAAATTTAACGAAATCACCTTTGTGATCACAATTTGTAGGGTTGGAAAAGTGTTGAAATATAGACTAAAACCTCTATCGATATATAAAATTTATTAATCCAAGTGGAATTATTAACGCACTCACATAACGATTTTCATTTTCGTGGCAATATTGTTCTAAAATAATTACTGTCCGTGTGCGTGAATTTGAATTTTACTAATTAATTTACAAAACGATAATGGAACTATTTTGCAAGCAAAAGAATGCAAATATGTGATGATTTAATAAAAATGGTATTTACCATCTCAATGCATTCCGCGAACCTACTGTTCTTCATACCAAAACAGCGTGACTAAATCGCTTTTGTTTTTCTATAAATATAAGAGAACCATGATGTTAAAACACTACGCGAAGGACTGTCTCGATGTCCAGACATCGCGGCGTCGGGATGATGCATCATACGTATAAAGATTCCTTTCTAAAAAAAATATGCGGGTATTAAACCAGCACGAATTTCTTATCCAGCCACGTTTCATTTTTCTTACGATAATATTTGTCTGACGGGAATGTACGCAGAAGAAAGTTTTAATATTAAATGAATGATACGCAGACATGTTATGGATATATAGTTTTGCAGAAATATGTAGACATTATTGGCTCTAAACTCACAATTGATAATTTAGAAACGCCGGATTTATAATTCACGTAATTTAAGAAGATATAGATATTCCATGCTTTGTAATAGCTCAATTGGTTAGTCAGGCATTGAATACTCATTAGGTATGCACATATACTGTTATTCGGACACTTAATCAAAATCAATGTAATTATAAAAATTCGATTGAAGTAAAAATGAAATGTATCATTCTAATATTTTGTGCGCTGGTGTTCTACTCAATTACATTCTTTGATCAATAAAGCTTCAATTACTGCAAGGTAGGTCTGAAAGGCTAATTAATAAGACCAACTGAATAACCCGCTGACTGAACCGAACTGAGGTGCTCGCTTCATAATGTTAGTTCTTTCAAATGATATCTCGGAGGTGCAATTATGTCTGGAATTCTACCAAGACATATGCAATGACATGCCTCCAAATAATAAAGGGACAGTCCAGTGAACTGAAGGAGGGGTTCCAGAATAATGCTAAGGTTTATTAAAAGCCTCCAACTACTCTAACACATACGATGACATTTTATTACGGATGTTTTAAGGTCGCAATAATTAAAGACGTATGCGCTAATGCGCAACAATAATGGTAATAATGTCAAAATACAAACATCACAATGATTCTAGAAACAAAAAGCGATAGATAATCATCTTTCTGTCAAGAAAACCTCATTCAACGCGAAGAAGTAGTTTAATCAAAATTTGTAAAACTCTGATAAACCATTCCGTTATTGCAAAATGTTCCACAAATGTTGTGTTAACATGTAACACTTACACCTGCATTCTTCTCCCAAATTTTTCCAACACTACGTTAGCCATCCAGGATTTTCCATTATTGAAATAGTTTTGTACACTACTACTACTGTGTGCTTGCAAAAAAGCCGAAATGATCTTGCATTGTCTTGCGCTATGTTCAAATATTTCTCTTTTTCCTCCAATTCCTTTACAATTTCCTTTACTTTGATTACAAATACTTTGCCATACAAGTACACATCTGTGTCCACGTTTTATGGTAAGTGTGCATTTGCTTAACAACGCTCTTAATTCTTCCAACAAAAACAAAAATTTATTATTCAAACTTCCGTGGGCGTTAGCCCACTCAAGTTTTTTTAACTTGTTACTGCACAGCATCAGCGGCTTCCTACAGCAACTCGACCACGAAGATCGACAGTTCTCAATCGTCGCTTCATCGTACTCGTACAGAAGTTCACCAAAACAGAACAATGTATTTCCCAGTAATCACCTATGTAGACTAAACGTTCTGGAATTGTACGTAACTGATTAATCGGATTTATTGACAAAGCTACCCAAATTTCTTGAAGCATACGTGACCTAAGTTGCTAAAAGGTACTATTGCTAACACTTTCTAAATTTTCACCGCATTTTTACCAAACAAGCTGTACTACGACCGTTATTATGTTGTATATCTTAATACATCGTTTTCGCAACTTAAAAGCGTAAGAACCGCTCCTCATAAACTTAAATCACAACGTGCACCTTCGCCACACATCACGACCACCTAAATACACATGTACATACATATGTAGACATCTACACGAAGGTTTAGAGAGATCGCAAATACCGTTATCAAAGGGTATCATGAAAAACTTGTGTACGTTTAATTTCCAAAGACACGCAATATGACGTGTCGATTATCTCGTGGTAGCGCACACCACCCCAAAATATCTCCATTGGCGATGCATGCTTCCTTATTTACACAAACCAGGCATTGTTGGTGGGACGTTCAGTACTTCAAAGCGAAAGCAAACGGTAATCGTCGCAGCTGTGATGCGATAATCGCACACTTCGAACCTCGGTCCCTCCGCAAACAGCGCCGATTTATGAAATTTAACTTTGACAACTGTAGCAATTACCAAACACCCATGCTAATATTGCTTATTTTTTATTTACATACGTTATTAAATGGTCACTGTATGTTTTTAGTTTACATCCGCTAAGATTTATTTATCCAATGAAAATATTCAACGTACACTTTAGAACCACCACAATATTATTTTATCTAAGTACATAATTATACATACTACAATACATCAAGTTAGCGCTGAAACTATCGAAACGTTACTTCCGCTATTTGAATGAAAAAGAAAGTGTTCGAGTTGTTCGAGTAATTGACTTTTCATCAAAGATACTTACTGCATTGCAGCTGTTGAATTAGCATAAGATGTTATACAGCTTTAACTAAAGCATTTGTCACAAGTGATTTATTTTATTTTTTTCATGATCAATTTTTCATCTCCACAATTTTAGAATATTGGCACAGTGGTACACAAGCGAAATCGTGGCCAAAATCCTAAGTTTTTAATTGCTTTTGTTAATTAAGCCTAATTGATAGTTCAGGCACTAAACCCATCTCACCCTTTAATTGGTAATCAATGGTTTTCCTAATGAATAAACTTAAGTTATCATTACTAACTTGTAGATATTCGTTGTTCTTTGGAAGTGAATACTTTGTGATTTGTTTTTGGCAACATCTTTGGCATGAATTATTTAAACAAGTCGCTATAAATCGCATTATTTTCAAGACAAATGTACCTTACACGATTGAAAGGGTATCTTTCTTGTAATTTTTAGTAAGCAAAACATTATCTATAAAGCGAGGTAAAGTGGTTACAGTCTACATTAAACTGTATAGAATAAGTTTTTGAAAAAAAAATAAATGTAATAACTTGGGATGTTGCCTTATTTTGAAAGCAGGAGGTGCACACTTGAAAAATCTAGAATGTGACAATTGCAATTAATTAAGAAGAAAGAAGTCGCATTCTAGCCGTCATTGTAACTTACGGAAATCAAGAGATCAGAAGAAGAAATCAATAAATTTTAACTGGTGTACCCGGCCAAAAGTCTTCCTTCTCCCTGTAGGCTCACGTTCCAAACACGTTTAGTTATTCCACAATCCAAAATTTCTTTGGAATATCCTGCATTGACAATCTAACCTAAGCAGACAAATTTACGATGAATTATACCACCAACCATAACCATCAAATAGATATAGAGCGTCATTTTAATTTCTAATTAACGCAAACTTTTATTTCAACCAGATCACACCAAACAGGATTATAGTCACTGATCAATGTTAAGGTAGTTAATAAAGACACAAACATGTTTAAATTTCTCCATATCCATCCAGCCAAGTAAGAGATTGTGACTAACCCTACATATGTAATAAATATTGCAGAAACTGTTTATAACGGATTATATAAAATACTAACTAACGTAGAAAGTGAATAACAAAGCGAATATGAGAAGAGTTTACGTAAAAAACTGATAACAATGTCTTCCAGAACAATTTACTTTTTCTTCAACATTTATTTTTTTGTTGTATAATAGTTGTAAATTATTTTATTTCTCTTTTAGCATTTGTTTTTCTTCTTCTTCTTCTGCATTCTTAAATTTTAAATCATAAATTATACACAAAGGGAATCATTCTTAAAAATTTCCTATAAGCCAATAGGAGTTATTCTTGCACTCTGTTTTTCGTTTGATTGTTCCAAGCATTGTTTTTTTTTGAACTCTCAAGCCTTATCTTTCTTCTTGCCAGACTTCCTGTTTTACAAGCACAACTTTTTATCTTCATCCATCAAATGAAGATGAAAAGGTCTAAGGTGACCTTAGACCTTTTAAGAGACCTTAAAGACCTTAAAAGCGTTGCCAGTTTCAGCTAATCTCTATCTGATCTATTTGTATTGGTGTTACCTTATGTGATGATAATGATGCAATTGGAAATACTTTTTTTTGTTAGAATTCAGTTTTTATTGGAAATATTTAGTTTCCTACTTTAGATGGCAGGATTTAAGAGATGACAAACAGTTGTTTACTTGCTCGCTCTGTTTTTACTTCAAACATTTCAAAGTTTGTCTGACTTATATCAAGAGTTGATCGCAGTTATCAAACCTTAGACTAACGAATATGGAGACGTAAGGGACGCGGCACCGCATTAACGATCCAACAACTACGTACGCTCTATACACTGCGTTAGGCTCTGAAGATATTGCATTTCCATCCGTGTACATGTAGTCTGCTGCCTAGATTGATACGTTAAGAACACATACATGGATACAGTACGTGTATCGTTGTATGTGTGCTGTACGCACGCTAGCATTGCTCAATACACGCATACAATACACCTACAGGAAAAATACGCAATACATAGTAGCGATATAGAAGCGGATTCATCACGGAAGAAGCACTACTCATTGATAATTCTGCTAGTTTCATTACTGTTCAAGTTTCCTACGTTTGCATATGATTTTAAATCACAGAGCTTTTGTTTAATTAACACTCGACTGCATTTGGTTTGTATTTTCTGTTGAACTGCCGGAGTTTTAATTACTAAAGGTCGGTCGAAGCATAATGTAGGAATATGTTCCTTTCATTGGTATTTTTCGAGCTTTGTAACGGGAATTAGTGCATTATCGTTTGCATGCGGGCATATGTTTGTTTTACATTTTAAGCCGCAATTCTAATTCGACGATGTGTACAAATCTATCTCCTCTTGGTTTTCCTGCGTTTTATTTTTTAAATAAATGTTGAAGTAGACGTATTTTTTGCTAATTGTTCCATTACCGGGATTGCTGTCAAAATACCTTAGCAGTAATAAAATACAACAACCTAAGGTGCTTGCTAAAACTATTTTAATTAGCTGTCAATCAGAACTAGCATCATATGTATCCTAAAAAACAAATTAATAACCCGTACCCCATAAAATGAAAAAAGGAAAAAATTTCACACAGTCTAGACGTATTGTAGTTTTACTTTGCATATTTGCAGGATTACGACAAACATGAAAAAAATAAGAATACTGAAAAAATACCAGATATTACAAGATCTGCTTACGTCTCTCAAACATTTGGAAAAAGAGAAAAATGTCCCAATATTGTTTTTTTCTTATGTTTCTCTTTTCTCCTTTTACTCATTTTACTATTGCTTCTTTGTATATATTAAATTCTTATCCATTTTATATCACTCTCGAATAATTTCCTTTTTAATAACATTATTGCCATGAAAAAAATAAAAACCATTGCGGTTAGATCACGCGAATGCTGATGATGTTTCAGTAACAAACATAATATGCATACACAACATTACTAATAATAATAATAATAGATTATTGTATTTCCTGATAATGGCATGCTTTCTGATACCGTTCTATGAACTTCATGCTATTCTGACAATTAATTTTATTTTAACAGCTTTCCCAAATAAATAACGCAACATCTCTCCATGTGTTAAAGTCATGGTTGGAGATATTATGAAACAAGTCTAATCACAACAGATCACAACACATCTAATCACAACAGATCTAATCACAACGATGTTTAAACATAAATTAGTGCAAACCAAAAGAATTCCAGTATGTGACTTTTGATAAATCTCGGATCAATCACTACACGCCAGAAACGAAAGAGCACTGAAAGCTGTTTACGTGTTAGCTAGAAAAATTTTTGCAATTCACAAGGTATCGTTTTTATCGACTAACGATCATGGCCAAGTACTATGTTGCGTTATTGACCAAATTTCGCGGAAAATTCAGTAAATTTCGTCATGATCTGGCGGAAAAATGTGATTCTATTCTCACTTTTTCCTTCCAGACACGAACACATTGCCAGCTGTGAAGAAATTCACAAGTAGAGAGATCATCGTCATAGCAAATAGCTATTTTGCAGCATTGGAAAAATCCTTTTTGAAGACTTTAAAGTCGAAATATCATTGAACAAGGTGTATCGAGCTGTATTGAGAAATAAGTGAAACATTAACAAAAAAATCTTTCGCTTGGAAGTATCTGGCTTTTCGTTCAACCTTCGCGTTAGAATCCTCAATCTACTACATAATTAATTATTATTCTTAGAAAATCATTGTAAGTTTACTTTTACATAAGCGGGGAAAATTATAAGTACATGCACTAAACAGGTATCTACATCGATCGTAAAGTCAATGTTAATTATTAGCTATTAGGCGCGAAACCTGACACCAGTGCCATTATAACACTCCCGCACTATATTTCGTATACTAAACGACACGGCTTTAGTATGCCTTAAACTAATCTAGCAACGATTACAAGATGTACAAGAAAAAGCAACAAGAAAGCGATTCCCGAAAATAAGTTAAACCAGTAGTCATAAAACTATTCCACATAGGTTAGAAGAGTTCTAAGCATTACCTCAAGGAAGAACAGCGGAGGCAATGGCATGCGATAATCCCGTACAAAAGGATAAAAGATGGCGGCTATTTTGAATCCATTTGCCGCTTACCTGCTACAACTCCATATTTATTTTTATCCCCCTTTATTTTTATTGCACTTATTAATTACGGATAAACGTATTGTAGAATTTCATCGATAGAAAAAAGTTTCAAGGTATTGCCAGGGACTACGAGAAATACTCAATCGAGTAGAATTTGGTACATTCCAGAGTGAAACATTCAATACATCAAGCATAAAAGAAACAACGGGTTATCGCAATTATCTCAAATTTAGTCAAAAAGTAAGCCAGGTAGATACTGAGAATATTGAAGAAAGTGAACCTATGCAATAATATATGAAATGTTTCATTTAAAAACGAAACATGGACTTCACAGGGCAGAATTGTGTATTATGCAGAACTTTTTGTCTAAATTGCTTAGGGAAGAAATCTTCTATCAGAGTACTAGGTGAACCAGCTGTATATAACACCACATTAAGTTATGATTAATCAAATTTATAAATTCTAAGCGCCTATCTTACTAGCAGTACATCAGTATGTTCAATAGAGGTATTGAAATATGGGTCTACGTCCATAGCCAGGGCCATTTTATTAAGCTTTCTATTAGCTGCACGTCTTTGTAAAATGCACTTTTCTTAGCTCAAAATGTTTCATATTTAAACGATTTAATTCTACTATTAGATATGGTGTTCTGAAATTTATTATTGTTATTTATGCACGAACCCAAAGGTTCCGATTAAAAAAATATAATTTGATCTCAAAAAGCATTTTTTCTCATTGCTCTTTACTGATTGTCCAGTAATTTGGAGTTACTTAACGTAACAAATGCAAAAAGAGTTGCAAGTTCTAACAAACTAATTTTAGAACGTTAAACATATGAAAATTACTTCCTTAAGCAACACAAGCCGCATTTTAACGCATCAACCGAAGTTAACAGGAACAGAATTAAACAAAAGTTGGCGAAACGATTGCATTATAACATTCTACATAAAACACGTCCTCTCTAAAATATCGTTGACGAATACTTTTACTGCTTTCCAAAGCAATTATGCAAGGCTACACTCTGCAAGCAGGATATGTTTTCCCACTACGTTTACACGAGACAAACTTTGTTAGAATAACAAGTTTCAATTTGTTTTCCAAAGTAAGCGTCTAGCGGATAACGCAAAGAATACTTTAAGCGGAATAAAGCGCGACAGAGATAATTGTTTGTTGCAAAATTACATTTCTAATTGAATTTAGCTTTAAACATGTCATGTTGGACAATAACAGCAGCGAGATATAATAATTTTATGTTTCCAGGCGATGATGACATGGTAGCCATATTTTGCCGCGCAAGCTTATGAATTTTACAGCCGGCTTTATAAGTCAATGTTCTATGATAGTTGGTCATGCAACGTTCGAGAATAACTGTAGAATACCTCCCGCGAAATAATTTATTCAACCTTAACTGAAATAACGTTCACTGTTCGTTCAAACTACAAGCGGTTGATAAAATCGAGGATATATATTGTAGTTTGCTTCACTTATGGCTATATCGCTTAAACGACGGTATTCCGATCTTCAAAATGTCATACGCCCTGCAAACTCTAAATGGCGCAGGTTAATAAATTAGCTAAGCGACTAACGTATTTATAAGATTATTGTAATATAATGTGACAGTGGACACACATAGTGTACACTGATGTTAAGTGAATACAAACAAAATGTTACCGGAATCCAGAAAATTGCCAATATTACGGCGTCTTAACACTCAAGACATACTTTTGTTGAAGAGCAGGAAATTATGCTATTATTTGATGTTCCACGTCTTTTGAATAGCGTACGAATTATTTTATTTTATTTTAACAAAAGATCTTTTTTTAAAAAAAGAGATATGTCGCTAAATGAGAATACATTTTAATCTCGTGTATTATGGATAAATATTGCATAACATACGCGTTATGAGAAAAATAACAAACCTTCATATAGTGCCAGACAAGAAAAGATAAATGAAAATATTCAGCAAAACTGCATCACCTTCAGCAAATATTGTGCTACATCTCAAGCGTAGTGTCAAAAAAGACAGAAGCGAACATATATCGGATAGCGGATAAGGTGTTCGATAGCGTCAATGTAACAACGAGAAGACTGAAAAGACCAATAACGAGCAATTTGAACTATGTGCAATTTTGTGAAGAACAGCCTCATCAAAACTGTTTGAAATGGAATTTACAAAGCTGTCAGTGCGAATATTCAACCAGAATCCACAATGATTTTACAAAAAATAAATTGTCGACTCTTTCTTATTTTATTTTTTATTATACAAATCAGAGCAGCTCGCGGACGAATACTTTTTATCTCTATAAGATTTTAAATTCCTGAGGCGAATAGATACGAGTCTATTCGCCTCATCTAATTATTAATACAAGCTAATGACTATTATATGTGTATCGGTACATATGCAAGAACACGATCAAAATTTTACAGACTAGTCGAGGCATAACAGAGACCGTGAAACTCTGCTTAATTACAAAGTATGTCATATATTTAATTAAGTTTATTTGGAAAATATAAACAAGGGACTTTACAGAAGAAGATCGTAAAAAATACTTATGATGATTGGTTTTATTAATGACACTCATCCAGATCATTCTAAAACTAGTATCTCCGTCATGAAAATTAACAATAAGCATGATACCATATCTTACTTAAGAATTTATTATATCAAAATCGATAGTAAATATCATTCTTCGCAAAATGAAGCAACATCCTTACAAAGTCTCTTTGGTTAGTAAATTTTGGAAAGACGATTTCGATTTCGACAACAACTAAAATTTTATTCAAAATATCGTATTTTTCAGCGAGACTACCTTCACATTTACATTACCTTACATTTGTTATTAATGTATATGCAGTCAGCAATACTCTACCCCAATAACAAAAATCCAGATTTACCCAAACAGAGGTATGAATGCAGCTGGATGGGGCATCTCCACGTTATACGAGAGATATGCGCCAATATCTTGACACCTTTCCAAACCGATGGAATGAGAGAAAAGGTTAGCGAGATCTTAACGCCGATTGGTTACCTCTTGTTGGGTTACTTAAGGTAAAATATACGTTACTAAACTTCACAATACGAAAGAATTATAACAACGAATACGAGCTAAAATACTTTAGTAATTACACCCAGAAGTAATACATGCCGTTCAGACTGAATTTCATTATAGAATAGGAATTTGCTAAGAGCTGCAAGACCAACATGTTCAATACTTGTAATTTTCTTTAATAAATAATATCGTTTAGAGAATCATAAGGACTATCCAAAAATAAAGCAAAAATACTACTACTGCAGCTTTCGTAAAACATGAATTCACATATTTTATGATTTTTATGAAATAACATTGTTATTTAAGTGTTTCCAGAAAGTTACGTTCTAAAAGAACAAAATTTTAGAATCTTATGTCTTAATTAAATAGCTACTTTTTCAAAATTGTGAGAAAACGTGAGATAAACGAAACTTTCTCTTAAATATTGGCAAGAAGATAAGAGATATCAACGCATATAGGGTAAATAAAATGATCAATTAACCAAGAATAGAACATTGACGGGCTTTCAATGTTCCCTTCAAGCCTTCCTACTTATGCACACTATGAACATTCAGAATCTCCGAAATTCATCAATGCACATGGTGTTTCAATATTTCCACCATTTATTATTGTTACTTTTCTGCAACTTAATACAGAACTAATATTTTTACCAACTTAATAATACTAACTGAAACAAAAGTGCAAAAATAACTAATTGTAAAATACTTAATCAAACTCGTAAGCTATCTTCATGCAACGTATTTATTTCACTGAATAAATTTATATTATATGCTATTTTCTTAATATGATAGTAATTTCTACATGTACGTCTCTACATTATGTACCGATGAATTTCAGTACCTATTTGATAATTCTTGAAAGCTTTTATGGTGCCAATAAACTTTCAATTTAAAAGCTGACATACACTAAATTAAATTAGAACGCCAATCAAAATTATAATAGCATTTGCGGCCAAGAGACAGCGTCGACGATAACGTTCAATATAGGAAAGAGAGTGTCTGGAACAATTGAATTGTTAGCTTCATCCAATGTAGCAATACTGGATCCCGGCACATGCGGTAATACAGCATTAAAACACTATTAGTATCTAGGTGGATTTAATAGGCTGATTTAATTTGATGATGAAGGCTGAATTTATTTTCTCCGGATTATCAAGTTTAAACCGCCAAATTTAGTAATATAGGATACTTGCAACATTATCCAATGTTTGCAATTTAAATGATGATTAATACCATATTAAATAGTTGCATATATCACATAGTTGAGATACAGTATATAAGATGTACTGCAACAAGGACTACATTAACATTAACATAACGAAAAGTTTAGGGAAATAGTTCCAATTTTGGATAAATCTTTAAAATGTCTTTTTTCAATGTTTTTTCAAAAACCGAAGCGGCCAGAGCGGAAATCCAAAGGAGGATTCGTATCTATTCGTCTCATGAGAATGGATTCGTGTCTCCTAGAGTCGACAAAATACGAGTCTGTCTAGTCTGCAAAAAAAGTAATAATTTCATCCGCATTTGTCCTCTCTACTGATAAAGTATGATTACGACGTAGTGGCATAATTAATGAACATGTAGAAGTTATTTTCAATATTTCCAATTTTGAAGTGGAAAGAAATACAAACTATAGTGACTATCAGTGGTGGAGAGTTTGGTGGGATCATAAAAATGCTTGTAGTTTCCTTGACGCGGAATGCATTTGAATAATATGAAACACTCCAACTCTTTGGATCACAAAAACTTATAGATTTTTCATTTAAGTATTCGTGAACCTATCAGGCAAGCAAAAACGCTTCCTGAGTTCAAACAGAAATTGGAAGAGTCACCGATGATAATGACTTAGAATTATATAACTAAAAATGTTGTTACAAGAGCCGCGGCAGGTTATAATTACCATTCCACGTTTCAAGATATAAATACAAATAATTCAGCAACCAATCCATATGCCTACTTAACATTGTAAAATTATTTTGGCACCTTATTTTACTTAATTTGTAGGAGGAAAAGTAAATGAAATAACAAAAAAAAGAGGAGAAGTCATGTAAATTAAAATAATTAGCACGACCACTCGAAAACTTTCATTCTTAGTAAATGGATTTATGTTAAGGAAATTGTTTCCTAACACGATAAACCTTCATTGTAAACTTTATCGTATTGTTTATGTTTCACGAAAAGCTCTTCGTACTCTTAAATTTTAAGCTGCCCGTAAGGATCTCGCATTTTTCAAACGCTTTAAGCAGATTATAAGTTTTAAATTCCGTGGAGCTGTTAAATGTCTTATTCAACAGCGAACAACGCTCTCCAGTTATATCTGCCTGAAACGGGCTGAGAAAATTAGAAAAATTTGACTACCTTCTTTTCGTTTGCAATATTTAATTTAATTTCACAAGGCAAAGAATGTGATAATTTTATTATTATTAAATATATTCAGTCCGATAGTAAAGAAATAGATAGTTCAAAATATAAATTTGATACAGAAGACAAGTACTTCTTTACTACAAAGATTTCTTTTTCAGTTAGAAGATAAATATCGGGATTAGAATGTGCCGGAAGTAATCTTTCCATTAGCTAAATATATATTTCGAGACGATTCTTCCATCCACTTGGTCACCAGATGAAAACCGTCGTAGCACCTCAACATTAAATGAAGATTTTCAGCGTACAAAGTAGATGTGATTAAATTCCCTCTCGGGATAAAGAAATTTCAACTCAAAGGAAGGCAGATAAGAGATGGATCATAATAGTGAAGGGAAGCCGTAAACAGATTTCGCCCTCCAGCGTGAAGCTAGCAAGGACGCGAATGCTAGGTAAAAGGAAGTTCGGAAAATATACCCTTCGAACTACCGAATTAACCTTAGGCCTAATACATTGAACTGGTTTAAATGTAACCATTACTACCGTGTTATTTACGGTCTTTATTTTATATTGATAAAAACATTACGATTAACTTCATCTCGTATAAAGGATGTATCTTTGTCTCGGAATGAAAAATAAACAATACTTTGATGAGAAGTACTAAATTACATAAACATTGGCCTACTATTACGAAATACATTTAATATTTAAAGAACATTCAATTATTTTTAATATTTATTTTTTATTCAACATTTTTTTTCTAATTGGAACTAGCTATAAGTATATCATCTTAGTACGGAATTTTTGCAAAATTCTAGTCAAAATATACTAACATAATGAAAGTAGTAGTAGTAAGTAGTAAGAGTAGTCAACTTCAGTTTTTTTTTTTTGCCAAAAAATTCTAAGTAACATACAGCGCGTGTAAGTAAAACAAATTAATGCTGTCACCGCGAGTGATAGCGTGGAGATGCACTATAAATGATTTAAAAAGCGTGCACACTCACTTAGCCAGAATAATACGTTCTAAGTATTTACTTGTGACATTTCAAAATATCTGTATTTGGAGGGCATAAAGTGATACACGCTCGAACACGCGAAATAGTTTTTAATATGCATAATTATTTTTCCAAATGTAAAAATACGTGCAAGTTAAATAAACAAAGTACGAACAATAGAAAGAATTGTTCAGGAATGGGCATATGGCAACAAATCCAGGCGAAATAAAATTTAGAAGTTCAGGTAAGAAGAGATCGAGGCAAAAGAATGTCAGTAGCTTACCAGAATACCAATTAAGAATAGCGCGGGATATGATATATGACTTTCATCGATCAGATGAACGACGTGTTACGGTATCGTCTCTACAGCAAAAGATGGAACGGGAACTAAAATGAAAGAGATCCGATATATCGTTAAGAAGAATTTTAACGGAATTTGGGATTTAAGTTTAGATACGTACAGAACAATAGAAGAGTGTTAATAGTACAAATTGATATACGAGCATTACTAATTCATTGAAAGTGATGACAAAGGCAGGTGGAATTATTCCTTTTTTGCAGCTACTAGATAAACTCGTGTCTATTCGCCTGAGAATGGATTCGTGTTGCTTACTGGTGTCCCCGAGAGCCGACAGAACACGAGTCTGTCCAGTCTTTATTCATTACATACAAAAAAACAAATATTGTCGCCACCACGATTTTAGTGCCGAAGAGATTTTAATTCTATTTATCGACTTAACGGTTAAATTTTCATTTTCCTATATTGTATGTGTATTGTAGACGATATTAGATTTGCCCAACCTGCATTTTAGACGAGAAAGATGCTCCTTCTATCTAATTCTGATTTAGATAATAATAATAATAATAATAATTAACGAGTTAGTTGTTCTAAAACATTATTGGCCATTTGCTAATATCAAAGATGTAAACTATTATCAACGTATCTTGATCCAGTCACGAAAGCCAGTTTCTAGTTCGTCCATGAAAAGGTTTGCCGTTCCATCAGTTTTTTAATAAAAGGTTTTATAGATTTAAAAGTTTCTCCCTTAGACATCTCATAAGCTTAATGTTATAGCAACTTCCAGTAGCAAGATATTAAGAAGTAAGTATATTCATTTAGAGTAGCACGCATATGAATATTTTGCACACCCTTTTATAACATTCATACTTATTAAGCACAGAGAATTTAAAAAGTTAAAAATTTTAAATTTCATCAAAAAAATTGGATCGTTAAAAGATTAGTTTCAGTAAATACGGATAACTTGTCGTAACGCCATCTTTCAAATAACAACATATAACATTTTTATTACATACCAAATAGACACTAACCTGTCAATATTTTTCATGACGATGGCTAGACGTACATTGTTACAAGAATATCGTCCGTCTGCAAAAATTCCGTCCTAATACATGTTGTGTAATGAAACGCCTGTCAAAATCTGAAGGCGGATGATTGATCTATCATCCTCTCTCATTTTTGTCCCCATTGTATGTACGTGAATATTTTATTCGCTGCTCGCTGCTTATTCCTTAAATTCTCCATTATCTAAGTTGCCAACGGTTTAGCTTTGTTTAAAATTATCCATTAACAACGTGTTTTATTAATTTGATAAAAATTTCCACTCGTCGCCCTGACAGTTTATGATAAAGATCAGAACTTAATTCGGATTCTCCTATAGAATTTTTAAGGAAATTTAAAAAAATGAAAGCCGTACGGATCTGGTGTGAATACAACAGAAACGTCGTCTTAAGGAATTATCTCAGAATCATTGTTTACGAAAGTAAATCTGCAGATTTAAATAAGCTAATAAGACACATGTACACATTATTGAGTACATTCATTATGGGAATTGTAGTATTATTTCTATTCAATTCTGAGTTTTCAACAATTATTTTTGAAAATATCGGATTTTACTTAGAGAGAAACACCGAGATGCTCATCAATTTGAATGAATCTTTATGAGTTTATTAACCAGCTTAGTGAAAAAAGAGTGGTGTTTAATCGCCTGTGTGTAAAACATGCTAAACTCAGCTCAAATCGTAGCTATTTGTGCTAAAATCTCTGAAACTCTGAAATAAAGTATTGAAAAATACTTTACGCAAGTTTTTAACTGCACGCCAGCATAAAATGATAATCCGTTTACATCGTAAGTTAACTACCGTAATTACTAAACCAGATTAATAACTACCAACTTTGGTGAAAATTTGCAGCAGACTCTCAGAGACGGACTATTAGGTGTCATACGTAATTGATGTTGCCAGCACATCATACATTCAATTTAAAGAGCATTTTTTCAATGAATTTTTTAAACGCGTCGTCTAGTTTCAATAGTTTACATGGACGCAATAAACAGCACGTCACTCAGCAGAAATGGTCTTATAAGATTGCTCAGTGTGATCAGAATTGATAGTAAATTACACACTTCTAGGCCTGACAAAATAAAATCTAACGACCTCGAAGATGTCGTTGAATAAGTTTAGAATCAAACATATCAAGATCTTGTAAACAGAAGTACCAATACGTTTCATTACTTCAACCAGAAATTACATGGAGGGAGGTAAGCAACATTTACCAATAACAACAAGGGTTACTGCCGCACGTCTGGCGAGCCACTATTAGTCTTATTTACTCCGAGCTCCTCAAATTTTGATAATTTTAATTGTAGAATTTTTCGGCCAAGATTGCCAAAAAGAAACCAGCACAATCATAAATAGAGAAGAAAAATAACCTTTTTCATTACGTCAGACTACATATTACGAAGATAATTCAGCAGAAAATGTCGAGACATTGTGTTTATTAAGCAATTATTATTAATAATAATATTAATAATTATATTATTATTATATTTTATTATATATTATATTATTATTATTTATTATTATTCCATATACACCAATTGTCGTCTATCTGCCTTGAAAAATACAGCACAATCCTTTCAACTTGCCTCTTCTATACTGGAAAGTTAGCTGCTTTTATTTATTTTTGTTAATGGTATATCGATCACAAGGTATGTCCAATACCGATCAGGAGTAACTTTTCTCAGATACGTTATGATGTAAACCATGGTCAATGTTATTCCGCTGTTATTTAGTACAATTTGTTTAAGAATATTGTTAAGAAAATCATGGTTCCAGAAAATTTAAAAGGTTACATTTTCGTCACATATTAAAACATAAAAATGCCTAGAAACAATATCACTAATACAGCTACTCATAGTATTGGTGGAACTGTATCGAGAAATACAATATAGGGAGAGAAAGCAGTAGCCAACGGACATGCTTCCGTTTACTCGACATGAATCTTTTTAAATCTAATTTCATCAATTAATAAGAAATCGTTGGGTCTGTCTTCGTCAAAATTCCAAGTAAAGTCTGATAGTCTCATAGTAGAAATTTCTTTCGGGCGTTGTGGTTCTATAATTAATATTTTACTTGACGTTTCGCTGATTATGCTGTCTAAAAATAAATAGTTTCCGCATATATTTTGCCCTTTTCCGTTCAACACCTCTCTGTAACGTGGTGGATGGATAGAAGTAGGGATAGTATTTAGGGATATATTATTTTGATTTTTTTAGTTCCTAGTGATGGTATAAAAATCCAAAAATCGTCGAAACTTTAGGTATAGCGTTCACTCCCTAAACATGAGATTCCGCGGAGATAGAAAGCGGAGTTATACAACACTTGATGCATCCTACAAGTCTAGCAAGTCAATTCAATTCGATCGGTAAGTCCCACTTCAGGGTATTCCCTTGTGAGTAGCATGTATTCACCGGGGATGCGTTTGCAAGTAAATTCTGCTTTTTGTTAAAAGAAATTGCGCGATTCAACACCGGCTGTAACAAAATTGCAATTATCGTTTATTAATGCAGTCGCCTAAAAGCAAATGTTCTCAATGTTACAATTTATTATTTTCCTTTCTGAAACTACCGAAACGGTAGTTTAATTTTAATTTAAACCAGTGAGTATTAAATATGGAGGCCCGCTTGTTAGACAGTAATTAATGAAAACTGCAGAATATTGCAACAAATTGAAAAGTGTACAAAGTTACGAATAAAGTTGGATATCTTTATAACTAGGTTTGTTCCTACATCCAACAAAATCTAAATTTAACACATTACAAGTTCCAGGTATTATTAAATTTCAATTTTTATTCATATTACCATAATATTAAACTGTTTTATCTTAATCTAAAAAATGCCTGAAACGTATTTCCTCTTAGGGAAGAAATATAACAGCTGAGCGAAGAATGCTCATAAAAGGGAAAAAAAGCAAAAAGCAACGCTTTGTTCTGTAGTAGGGATTGCATTGGATGCGTAAAAGCATGAAAGTAACTCTTAGTTAAAGGCCCTCGATTGTCCATTGTTTTTGAAGGCTTTTGTGATATTAAACCACATTAAAGAGAGGAACGCAACAATAAAAAGAGAGCAGGACACTCCAATTAAAATGTTTTATTTGTAACGGGGCGCTCAGGAATTTTTCACAGTACTTTGAATGGCGAGCTCCAAAAAAAGTACCATCGTTGATTACATATTTATATAATCCAATTAAGAGCCCTTGAAAATAGGGATGAGAACACATATGAAATTTGAAACGATTTTTTTTTTATTCTACAAAATAAAAATGTAATATTAAATGATGAAATCGTCCCATCTTTTCTATTACGAGAGTAGGTTCTTAAGTTTTTACAGACGACCGCTAGATGACGCTACTGATAATTGAAATTACTATTTTTGTAAAATTCTACATTTTATATTGTTGAAGCAGTGACAGTAGAGAAATCAGCGAGTAGTTTATTTATAATGAGCGTTTAAAAAAAGAAATTTTGTGGAAAAATTGAAATTCGGTTGTTACTACGATTCACCATTGAAACAGGGACGATAGTATCCAGTAACAAATGACAACAATTAAAAAGGAAGATGTATAATAAGGAAGTACATAATTTAAATTAATAAACATGTTAAAGCCGAGATACATATAAAAGCTCAAATATTCAATACAGTAATAAAGTAAAAAACAGCGACAAAATTCATTTCTACCAAAAATGACGCTAATCACTTCAGTCAATGTTTAAAAAAAATGCCCTTTTTCAAAAAACATGTGACTAATTTAAATCTCAGAGAATATTATTTTGCGGACTTAACGAACAAAATTAAATAAAGCAGCATGATCAAAAACGTTACAAAATTATATTATATTGCTGTCACATCCTAAAATTTTGGTTATTTCTATTTCAAAATATATCTAATACACCACTTATCGCAATGCAGTATCGCATTGTGTATCGCAATGACATATTGTAATACACAACAAAAGATTAAAGTTATTACTTACAACAGTAAATGTTCAAGACGCCATAAGTTTTGCTTTACTATTGGTAAAATTACATGTAAAATCATTAGTAACAAAGTAGCCATCAATTTCACATCTAATTATACGAAAACGCTTTTTAGAGTAAAAATTGAAAATATCTACATATTTTCTCCTTTTTACCAAATTAAAGGTTGTAGATAGTAACTCACTATATCACATGGAAATATGCACTGCTATACATTAATAATAAACGTGTTTATTTTTTTATAGACAAGTTAAGCTACACTTATGCGAAACCGTCGTAAACCGCAAATATTTTTATGACAACCGTAAAACATGTGCTGGACAAAAGCGCATGGTTCTAAGCGAGGCCCTACTATGCTTTAACGGCAATGCAACAACGTACACTGCATCCATCGTCACAGTTAATTAATTTTGCACAATTAGGTATCCCCGAAGACCTGAACTAAATAAACTAGCAATTTGCTCCTCTATAATTCGCGCCAGCTATAGCAGATTAAACAAACATTTTATATGCAGCACAGAGAGAAGCTCGTCTCTTCTTGAATAAAGAATACTTTATGTATTTCGTAAAATTTAAGCACATAAGTACATACAATGTGATTCAAAAGTAACAGATAATTACATTTTCTATAGCTTGAATATTCAAACTCACCAATTCTTAATTCTACGAGAGTAGGAAGTGTTTCTAGTCTAACCCAGAAAGCAATAATCTTTTCGCCAAATTCAGTTTCGTTTCTCAACATAATATCTTCGTGTAAACTTTTCCAAACGATGGCTCCGTCCCTTTAATCCTTAAAATAATAGCTGGCACCTTATAATTAATATCTGTCCTTTAAGCGAAAACAGGGAAAATTAATTCAGGTCCAAGTTTGGTGCAATCTATCAATTCGAACCAGAATTTTTGAATGTTTGTTATGGAAACCACTAAAACGTGTTATCTTGGGGAGATAACACATCCTTTTTCTTCAAATGCAACAAATCTTCGGCACGTTCTTTTAAGATACCCAAGATTCGTTTCGAACTTGTATCGTTTGTAGGGGAAACTGAATACGTTGAGCCCTCCGGTATAATTTTATGTAATGCAGAACTTGTCTCTGAATATTTATCGGAATTGCTTAGGAAAGCAGTTATATTCTTCCCATACACTAGGTGGACACCCAGTACACCATTGCAACACTTTTCTTAATTTTTAGTTAAAAGTATCACAAGAGTTTTTTAAAGAGATAACCTAAATGAAATATTCAAACCATTGTTTTTTTAACAAATACTATAGAGTAAAATGCTAAAATAGCTCAAATATCGTATACCATGTCTAATGTGATTTCGTTTTGGGCATTTGTTGCCTTATTCGGTAGACCTCATACGAAAGAAGAAATGAAGCAGAATTAAAAATGTCCAACCAACCATCTACATCCACCCGTTTAATACCAAACTTCTTATGAACCGTTTTTCTATAACTCCAACTTTTTTAATATCCTGTTCTAGGTAGCGGAGAAGAGTACTACAACTCCAGTCAACGACAGTCTTCGTTACATCGTTAGTCGTCTAATTTAATATAATATTTTCATCCTACAACGTCATGAATAAATTCAGTCGTACCTCAGTATTTTCGTAAATCAAATATCATTTATTTCTTTGTCGGCAAATTTTATTAATATTAGTTATTATTAGAGAGGACAAAGACTGATGAAATTATTACTTTTTTGCAGAGACTAGACAGAGTCGTGTTTGTCGACAATCGAGGACAACAGTAGACTACACGAATCCATTCTTATGAGGCGAATAGATACGAGTATATCTAATCTCTGCAAAAAAGGAATAATTCCACCTGCCTTTGTTATCTGTAGTTACTATTACTATATAGTTGCTGTTAATGTTAATCAATCTTTCAGTTACGTCCCATCGCTTGCACGATGCTATTCATAAAAAGTAAAAGCATTCAATAATTATCAAAATTATTTGTTTCTGATTAAATAAAGGAGTGAAGAGAAATTAATTTAATTCGAAATTTGAGTTTAACATTAATTAATAAAGTAATACATGTATTCAGGGTTGATATTTTTCAAAAATAGGAAGCTATAGTCAAGTATGAATACGCAAGTTTCCGGTGCGGAACTTATAAGTAAATGTAATGTTTACATGGGTTAGAACATCGCAGTTCCGGGTAGTTCTTTTTCAAAATTTTAATGCTAGATAAATTTCATCAATTGATATTCATTTGAATTTAGATTACGATAGATTTACGAAATTAATTTAATTAATTTTCCCTTGTCAAAAACATTGTACGTGCCATATCTCGTTTAATGTTACCTGTAATTGCTTACAAAATACACAAGTAACATCTTTCTCTTTGAAAACTTTTATGAATATAATGTTTTGAAGAATATTACGAAATGTGTGTTAATAAAATGTTAATTCCTATTGGTATGACATACAACCGTCGAATTAGTAATAATAAAAACTTCGTTCGTACGGCACATACGTTCCTTCTCTTTAGTTACACGACAATCTGTATCGATAATTTCGTACCATTACACTCCGAAGCTGTGCCTTCACAACACCATCACGACAAGTTTGTTGCTATCACCGTTACGCCTGACATGATGCAAACGAATGTCAGTGTTCCTGACAGATATCGGATGGGCTGGGTTTATGAGGTGTGCATCCTGCTACAAAGCACTGCTCCAAATAAGACTTGTACAATGTTTCTTGTCGTGTACGAATGTATATTCAGCTGCTACACCTACATACAACGAGAATATTAACTGCTAGGTGTAGTATCGCATGTATTATTCGTCCCACAATTACTTCTCGAAGTTTATTAGGTCTAAAACTTGTAACAATAATTGAATTAGGTATGTGCAAGTTCCATGTAAAGCCGCATACTTAATTAATAATCAACTTTTGAAATAGGGAACATCAGGGGAAATGTCAACAGATTCTGGTAAAACAAAGAATATTAATCTAAGCAAAACGTTCACCAATACCAACAATCAAGCGATATATTGTGAGAGTTTGCTTGAGGTTTACGACTACATAAATTTATGTAATATCAGCAAGTTCAAAAGTTATTAGAGAGAGGTGAGCGTTAGCCGACTATTTTGTACGTTTGGCTACGTTTTTTCAATAATCATGTAACTATGACCGCCCAATAAACCAAGTAATCACACTGCTGTAATCATCAGTAAAGTGGTACTAAGAGTTACAATAATCATACTGCTTCGTTGACTAATGTAGTCATGACTACATTAGCCATGACTAATTTAGTATAGTCTTGAATAATCCAATCGTGATTAATCCTGACTCGCTGAAGAATGATTCTCCATTCTTACAGATGATTTTAAGCATGTGTGGTAAATGTACGAGGGACGTTTCCAAAGTTCTGGGAAAAGTTCAGAAATTATTGAATAAATTGAATATATCTGCAAGGAGTGTTAGAACATTATCATAAGGGGGTCCACGCAATGGTCGTCCGAGTATATCGGTAAACGAAAGAAACGTTATTCACCAAGAGAGAACAAACAAATGACTTTCGTCAAATTAGTGTATCTCTAGGAATAGATACACCACAAGTTCATGATTGATGATGATGGTTCGCTGACGAAATATAGATTCCTTATTTCAATCCTGAGACCAAAAGTTGATCCAAAGAATGGCCTCCACTAAAGGCGTTTGCAATTCCGTTTGTTGGAAAGGTAATTCTTACCATATTGTAATTGCGTGCCACTGCGGCAAGCAATTCTTTAAAAACAGGCCACGAAAGTAGCATAAGCGTCCGTCATTGTAACAAGATAATGCAAGAGCCCATACCGCAAGAAGGATAAAGGATATTGTGAACGATTTATGATGGGAATTGCGGTATCCACCTTACCAGATCTCGCACCCGGTGATTTTCAACTATTCCCAATTTTGAAAAAACCTTTATGGGGTGTTCGATTTGAGTGTTTATCTGATCTAAAAAGTAACACAAATAGAAAGACTGCGAAAACACCGGAAAAGTTCTTTGAGAAAAGTTTAACAAAATTAGTTAAGCGTTGGGATAAATGTATTTAATTAAATGGAGATTATGTAGAGTAACTACATAGTAGTATTGGTAAAAATTGACAAAATTGACAAGAAATTGTAGCTAAATTCCGAGAACTCTGGAAACATCCCTCGTATATGCAGAGTTAATCCCTTTACCAATGGTTTTACAGAAGCAGAATGTACAAAGAATATCTGAAATACGCCTTCTCGAAAACTAACTCAAAATGCAAAAACAAGTGTTTTTTGTTTTTTTCCAATCTACATACATTACGTATATCTGCCATCTCTGAACTAGCCTTCAATGCTCTGATTCGTCTACTGTTTCGAACTGAACATAAAGCTGGCCCATCTATTATAGCAAAAAAAAAGATAAAATAGGCAAAAAAACTAATGTTTCAAGTATTTAAATTTGGCAGCGTACTATAATGTACTAATAGTACACGAGAATGACATTTCCTATAAAATTAAAGAAAAAAAAATCTTTTTATGCTTAGAGAATCCCTTAAATAACTTTGTAGGTATTTGTTCCGAGACAAATAAAATGCACGACACATGTGCCCATATGTTCAAGTTTTTTAATTAAATTTTAAAACTTAAAATGAAAATTCGAATTGTCGGATTTCGAATATTCAATTTTAAAAATTTTCGAATTTGGCAGCACTAGTTTGTATCTTCCAAACACGTTTATATTTCATTTGAAGTATTGTTATCCTTGCTAACTAATAAGGTAGACGTTTCAGTTGCAGAGTTTGGTGAAGCACTTTATAAAGCTAATACGTGGAACGCGAGCATGCTTAACAAAAAAAGAGAGTAAGGTAGATAGTGCAGTACTAATAAATCGTTTTGCCCAGTGTTGGCGGTTCCGTTTGTCACGCTCTATGCCCTATTCTCGCTGCGTTCCATATCGCGCTTTTTCACACAGGTGAGACAGCTGCTTCTAAACAAATAATTCTAATAGATATCAACCTCGCATTAGAACAAATGTAACCAATAATAGCTGTGATATTCCCGCTACGTACGAGGTTACGACATCATACCTTCTCTGCCGATATAAATGGATATTTGTGCCAATACATCGATGAACCGAAATTGATACATAAGCGCAGATTGAATATTGCGATGACTAAAGGAACATGTTAATATATCTTTCTTCCGTGTATACGAGGACAGATTGATATATAAAAAGACTTCAGCAACGCAATTATGTGAGTAGTAGGAATAGAAAAAAGTTATAGCCCATAAACGGTAATTTGGAGTATTTCGTCTCAAACATTATGTTTATTTTTCTATGTACCGTCATTGAGTAAAGTCATTCAGCGCGGGTTCAATTTTTGAAGAGAGAATTTTTTATGATAGAAAGTTAAGCACCTGTCAAAATGTACGTCTATTTAGAGAATGCTGGGAAGAATGTTCAACATGCAAAACTCTGTGGTAGGAGCAAGATGGAGATATTTGTAAAAAAAAAAGGAACAATTCGACCAGTATTAGTAAAGCATGAGAAGAATCAAAAGCAAATCCATTGACTCATTCACAGAAATCCCCAAATTACGCATAAAGAAATTGTTTGGTAATTAGACGTTAGTTTAGAAAGAGTCCACTGTTCAAACGTTGAACTACAAAAAGAATTACGCGACAGTTAACGGATGTCATGACAGAGAAAAGAAAAAGAATTTGTAAAAAAATTCTTAAATGGTAACGACGTAAAGGGGATTATTATCCTTCTCCTCGGGAACGAGTTTTGAGTTTACCACTACGACCTCGAAAACAAGCGACATTCAATGGAATATCATCGTCCTGGTTCTCCACATGTACGAAAATCAAAAGAGTTCTATCAATGCAGAAAGTCATGGTCACCACTTTCTGGGATGCAAAAGGGATCATAGCGGATATCGAACAAACGGATCAACGATTAATTCAACAAGAACTTTACGACCACTAAAGAAACGTATCCGTAGAATAAGTCCAGAAAGAACGAACTTTTTGTTGCCCAATGACAACACCAGACCGCATTGGAACGACCAAATAATAAAGACAGTAAGGCGTCTGAAATTCACAGATATTGTACAGTCCTGATTAGTCATATTCATTTTTCTTTTTTTTCTTTTTTTTCAATATTGAAAGGTCGACATTTTTCATTAGACACTAAAGCTTAGACTACTGTTCGTATTGGACCAACGACACGAAATGAAAAAATAGATTTAGAGTTTGGAGGAATGTGTTGCGTTATATGGAAAAATAATTAGGTACATTTTCTGAATAAAAAATATATACATAGCTAGCTGTCCAAACATTTGAATATGACAATATTTTTCAGTTTATTGTCAATAACAAGACTAACTAATGATGTTTACAAAGAAATATTTACTCACTACTATCGCTACAAATATATTCTTTAAACGAATACAATTCCACCCAAATCGATTAATGTGCCAGCGGACGCTCCTAAATATTACAACATCCATGAATAATGAAGGAATATATATTTTTACAATTAACAATAAACGATCATTTTATAATCGCACAAACTACAACTTCTATTCTACAAAAACATCCAAAAGAATAAGAACAACAAAACGACACAAATAAATGCGGCATTGTTTCTGGTCTCCAACACCAGTGACTGCAGTCACTACGAACTAAGAAAGTCATTGCAGTTACACGAATATCTACTGAACCACTGAACTGTCGAGCTGCATTACAACGCTGCGATTCCGTCGCGTTGCATATTGTGTACGTTCTACTACACCCGAGGAAATCGAAGCGCAATAGTTGACCTACTACTTACGAACCACCAGTCGCCATTGGTCTTAACTATAAAATGCCATTCAAAATTTGCATTCTGGACTTAAACGCAAACTTCCATCTTCAAAATACGAGAGGTTAGCGAATAATACGGTAAGTATTTCCAAGTATTTCCTGGGCATTGAGGAAACAAGCTTACTCGTGTAACAATTCCATATTTTGCAAGAACAAAAATATAGTAGTAATAATAGTAGTAGTAAGCCCATTAAATGTTTGCCTGAATTGAATATTTAAATTCGTAGCAAATACGCTAGATTTAACGTACGTGTCTCTCGTTCATTCTCCCACAAACAAATGGGAGACCCATTATTATCCGATCAACAAATTATCAACTTTCTAAATCCACGAAATAACTACTTTTGGAGCAGGATTTACAACCATTTTAGTATTAATTTCGTGCTCTTAGTTCAACTTTTCCGTAGATTTGAATAGCAAAGGGAATAACATAAAAAATATGAGTTGATTGTAATTATAATTGTAAAAGCAAGTATTTACAAATACTATTTCAAAAATAACGTAAGTAATATTGTATAAACCTGAGTGATTCCTTTTTATTGTTATCTTAATCATAATTATTATTATTTTGTCCCTCCATTTCAATACACAATACACATACATAGATGGAAGTAATAAACAATAAACAAAACGAGTGAAAAATCACACACGCATTTAATTTAAACGGATAAACTACCGTATCTCCGCCCAACTTTAACATTAACAAAATAACTAAATTCTTCTTGCTTAAACAAACTAAATTAATTAATAAATTTATTACAAAAATGAACTACGTTCATCAAATTCAAACCTATTTATCAATATAATAAGTACCGTTTATGTAAGAAATGAAACACGTATTCGAGATGTTTCATTGGGCATATTTATATCGATAAATCCCATTATTGCATGTAGTATATGTATAAACAACAAGTACATGTTCATCGATATCAAAAAACCTGTTCGTTGTTTCATTAATATGCTTTCTCCTTCGGTGCAGAAACAATCCTCAAAGTTGTTATCTATTAAACGAAAACTGGAATGATTTTCTGAGTTGTTCGGCACAGGCAGCAAGTAATTTGTCACAGTGAATTAATTCATGGCGAAAAAGATCAACAAAGCGAATACTAACAACTCGAACAAACAATTAATACATCAACGCATTCGTTGCCAAGATCTGTGAGATTCATTACCAAAAGAGACCCCACATTAATATTCATAGTTTTGAGAAAAATTTAATGTATATACAAAATATATCTTTATTTACAAAATATATTGTGGGCATTATTACATCGCATACAGGGAGTATAAGAATGCGCAAAGTATTGTATTACTAATATTGTTGTAATGCTATATAACGGATTGACAGTGTTACATAAACAATTTGCAGAATTATATAACTAATTTGCCACGTTGCGTATAACTAATTTGAAAGTAACCTGCTGAAACCTTATTATTTCAATAGCTTCCAATAAAGCTGTTACTACAACATCTATATTTAAAGGACCAACCAAATAACGTGGTAACTATCACACGATACTGTGAAAATGTCTACTATCACATTATAGCAACCCGTCTATTTGCATTAATTAATATACTCTATAGCAGGGCTTCCCGAACTTTCCTAGAGTGGAATCTCTTCTGATAATTTTTTGATGAATTTTTTTAACGACCTCTACGATGATCAAGCCCAATTTTATTCGTAGTATTCCTGAAATCGAACATTAAAAATAATTCGAAACTTTAAGAACATGTTGATTACACTCCAAATTGATGGAATTATTTTTTTTGATCATCTATCCATAAAACCCGGTAATGGTAAGCGATAAAGCAGAAGTTTCGGCCAAGAAAATTAAGTTACAAACATCCTTGACAAAACTCATTGCAAAAAACAAATTTTATCTCAAAACTTTTCCTCTATCTCTCTATCACTATCGAGACATGTGTAGTACTGCAAACTTGTTTACGTCAAACTGGTCTACGTGTTCCCAAATTCCGAATTTTCGGGATCGCCCGTTTATATTCACAAATATCTTCCGATATCCTCTCGCGATCCCCTTTTACTCTTTCTGTTCTTTTAACCGCGACCCACATTTTGGGAGCCGACGCTCTAGAGAAATACATTCAAACAAAACGCAGTATACACTACATCGAGCAGAATTCTGTGGTGTTTCATAAAGTAGGAAGTACTTGCGCTTGGAATATATTTATATACATGTAGAACGAATTCAAAGCATATTCATCATAATCCATTTGCACTTTCACGTAGCTACCACGTCACATAAATAAACCAAATGGGTTTTCCCTGGGTCTAAAACAGAAATATTTCTGTTATTTCAAGAGGGCCATTCATATAATTTTGATTTATCGTTGGAGAAGCCAGACGCATATTAATTTCTCGGCAAATACATCCTCCACTGTGAGAAGGAGCAAAGGAAATCCATTGTAACGTAGAAGTGTATGCATTCATGAAGTACGTTTACGACTACGTTCTCCTATACATTCACTCACTCACTTATTGTTATGATGATTATGTAAAATTTCTTACACTAAACTCTGCGCACTTCTATTTCCTCCAACTCATTCCTCCCGCTTGTTCCTCGTACACCACCCCGAAACACAACTTCGGAGATGAGATATAACTGTGTACGTCGGTTATAATTCAAAACTTTCCTGGTCGGTTTATAATATACCACCGACTTCCTTCCCGCTGCTATTCTTTCGCATTTAACTCTTTCTTCTGGAAAACGGAGAATTGCCTTGTCCGTCCGTTCGTCTCTTCCCGTAAATCTTTCGAAGAACAAACGTCCACGGAGAGGAAAATTTAAACAGAGGATCTACGCGCTGAAATGATTTACTACCTACCCTGAATGTAGCTGGACCGAATGAAAATGATGAATCCCGGAAGTAGACAAATATTTGTGTATTCATTCCAAACAATTTATATCATACTAAAATTGCCTAAAAGTGGATTGCATTGTTTATATGGAACCCAAGCACGGTGACAAACGTATATATTTCCTCAATGATCTGGAGATACAGCGAATAGACTATACTTCAATAATTCTTTGTCATTCGATGCCACTGTGTCTATTAAAACACATGAAAATTGATAAAAATGTAGGAAAATTTATAGGGAAAAATATAAAAGCCACAGAAAATTAAATTGAATTATGCAAGAGTTCAGTATCCATTGCATACAAGTACATAAGTTTGGATTTTAAATTGAACACTTCGTATATTATTACATTTTAGTTGACCCTCTTCAATACAATACATCGAAGAAACGGAATTCTACAAGATAGTCATCAGGATATTTCAGTTTCTTTAAATCGATCACCTTCTACTAAAAGTTACTCTACTCTAAAAGTTAGCTCCTCTAGATCTTTTTTCTAAATATCTTCCTATTAATTAAATTAATTAAATGTAAAGCTTTGCAAATATCCTTTTCCTTTAAATACAGAGAATTCTGTGACGGAGTACCACAAACTTTTGTTTCAAAACAATTGAAAACTGTACGACCAAAGTAGGACACAAGTACAAATGTAACAGTTAGATGTACTACGCCCAAATGGATTCAGTTCGTCTCAAATTAAGTACCTGGTTCAAAACCGCTTTTATTTTGATTTACATATTGATTACAAGATTTGCAGAGATACTGAATATTGTCTGAAAAGAGAAAATAGTACCAACAGACTGAAAAACCCTCATAATCCTGTTAATTTATAGAAAAAAGGATCGCAAAAAATATCTATATTACTTACTATGTATAGATTCAAACATAAGTCTTTATTGGAGAAAAGGATCAGACAAATAATAAAATAACTAGTAACGAAAAATGCGAATTTCAAAAAGACCATGTGTATACGTTCCAATGAATAGCGGAAAAAAAATACATAAACAAAAACAAAAAGGCATATTGTTGTTTTATCGACTTAAGGAAAACATTTAAAAAGCCTAAAGAAAAGAGCTGTAGCGCGCTCATAAAGAAATACGTAGTAGAATGTAGCATGAATGTAGAATGAAGTAGGATGGTGCATTATGCAGCCAATAGAAATTGACATCCTGGTTTTAATAGCCGAGAATAGTCAAATCTTTGAGAAAATTTTGTAGATATGAAATGAGGAAACGACAATAAAACATGGCCATCGAATACAAGAAGAAATAAATATCTCCATAAATAAAATCTCCACCTTTGAAATGTATTTAGCGAACATGGTACCAGAAAAGATGAAATAAACAGAAAACAAGCAACTGGAAGACTATTTCATATCTTTAACCATAAAGAAATAAACCAAAGAAGAAAACCAAAATTACATTATGGTAGTATGTACAATGCTACGTACCCATTATAATTTATGGTTCCGAAAATTGAGTACTAACGAAAAGATAAAAAAGCCGTGTAGAGACCACAGAAATAAAACAACTGAGAGAAGCACTTAAAATCAAGAAAACAGGCAAAATATTAAATAATGGAATTAAAAAACAACTAACAACAATTGGTACAACCGCTTTTGGTTTCGTGTTCATTAGCACTTCTCCTGAAGACTCATTAGATCAACTAATAGATGTATTTCGGTACTCTAACAGTGCCAATTGTATGCCATAACACATTTTTTTACCTTCTTACATACCGCTCTTATATCCCTGTTCACATTGGAACAATATAAACTTCCCTCCCATTCTCTTGCAGTTTCGTTGCTCCAAGGTGATTAACTTAACGCTGGCTCCACACTTTACCGCTTATTGTTTCGGATCCACCTTCTACCAATATATTAAATATTAACCCGTTTGTAAGATGTACATCGGTCTTGGTAGTCTAGTCATTATATAGTTTAAATAAGTTTTGTAGTTTGTTGGGTGCTACGTACTTGAACGATTCGTTTCTAAATTCTCTTTTCCGTTTCTTTCACCTGTCTAAACGCCATTAGTTATAGAACCAATAATTATTAAAACAAAACACAGTTGGAACTATCTAGCAATGTGCGTTGATATCAATTTGATCCAGAAATCGTGATCTTTTCTTGATTTAAAAATTCCACATATCTACAAGTACTATATCGCCATTTTTAAATTTCCAATTCTTCAATGAGATAAGTGCCACTTCGTTCAACGAAGACAATTACTTTGTATTTTCATCAATAAATGCATGTTAGTACCATTTATAAATAAAACGGAACATTTTATTTCCTAGAACAACATTTAGGTATCGTTTATTACAAGACTCCCCCACAGAGAATTTCTCTGTTTTATTTAAGTCTTATTTATCCGGCCAAAACCACTTCGAAACCCTAAATAACTAATGGCGTAAAATTACAAAGGCACTTTATTTCAGTTACTGCTTAATATTCATATCGCCCCACCTTAAACAATACGACAATAATTTTCCATAAACTGTATTATAATATTCTGTTTTAATCTTATTGTTACAGACAGCTAATTTTCATCGGCGAAATGTTTGAGACGAGATTCCGTCGAGCACCGAAATTCGCTTTATTCGCAGCTTCGTTTTTAAGTATTCCGCTCGCGTTTCCAAGATTGACAGTCTGCAAATACTTATTCCTCAAGGACCGTAAGTCTAGAGCGGTTGGAGGACACATAGATGAACAGTTTTTATTGTACCGAGCGCTCGAAAGGGCTTTTTAACATTGAGTCGCGGTTCTTCATTGTCCCAAATGACATGTATTTACTCGTGGAACAATTCCATATTTTGACAGAACAATTTCGCTAACAAATTTTCTTATTAGATTAAGCAATTTCATAACATAACAATGCTATAGAGATTTCTGCCCTAAACTTCCCAATTCCGTTAAGTGTTTACTCATTTGGAATATTTAAATTAAACAATATATTCTCCAGAATTCATAATTCACACTGATTATCACTGATCAACAAATTGTCAACTTTTAAAATCTATAAAACTACTTCTTTTGACGAGAGTACACAGTTAATAACATTAATTACCTTTAAAAGTAAAGGTATAAACATGCTAGCTGAACAGAATTTTCCTTTACTGAATTATGTTCACATCTCCCATATCTTGCAGATATAAATCATATGAATTTTTAAGCCTTGTGATCCACTGAAAAATAATCAAAAATAGATTAAAGAAGGACATGAAATCAAGAAAAACAGAGATACACTGCAAAAACATAGCAAAATTATCACAAATATTTGTTCATATTAAAAAAAATTATTTCCAGTTAAATTTGTGCATGTAGAAGTATTTTTATTCAAATTATTATTTTTATTCAAATAAGAAAAGCCTTTAGTACGTCAACATTTCCACATTGCAGCCAAAACAAAATCTGAAAAGATTTTGTTTTGGCAGAAGAAGATAGAAGCAAAACAAATAATAGATGTTAACAGGAGAGATAATAAAGTTATTTTATTAAAAAAAAGAAATTAAAGGATCCTCAAATATAAATTAAAACCCACACTATCTTGCCCAATCGCGTAACCAATTTTTAAGTCAATATTGCCAACAGGTTTGCGATGGTGATTTATAATTTCTTCAAATTCAACATATTCAGAAACTCGCATGTCTTAACGTTACAGCCGTAATGGGTGCCTGCCGACAGCAACGTTGAAAATCTAGCTATAAATAACGCCGTTTTACATCTATATTAGAAAGCACGCTTTATCATACGCCATCAGTCTTAATAGAATGAAAAGACTAGAACCTGATGATCTCAGAAGCCATCTGAAAATCCTTGAAGATTCCAACATAAGCTATCTTATGCTCGTTGAATAAGAGCGTAATCAGTATGCAATACAACTTCGATCAGCGTTCCGACGTGATCATTGAAAACCGCATTAAATGGCTTAAATGTAAAAGAGGCACCCTAGCAGGGTACAGACACGGTAACTACCACCTAAAAATACCCAAGATTTTTCAAGCAGGAATTATTGCGTTAAACCTGTATGCCGTAAACAACCTAGAGAGAGGCACAATAGTAGATATATTAATATGAATACGGTATGGTGTACGAATATGCATAGAATCTAGGGCGATAATCACGTTACTTCCAAGCCACCAAAGAATCAAATAAAATGAAAACGCAGGTCAACTGGCTAAAGAAGCAATAAGCATGCCTTTCATTTATGCTAACCAATAGAGTCACAAACAATTTAAGACATAAGGGTAATCAGAAGTTCTATACCGCCATACTGAGAAAACTATTCCAAGCGAAAGCTCATGTCAGACTCACGAAGGACAGCAAAAATAGAGCTGTTGTTCAACAGCAAGGTTCTTAAATTACAGGCAGGATTTTTGATAGAGCATGTATCCCTAAGATATCAATTATTTAAAGCAGGAAAAGATTAAAACTGGCGTCTATGAGACGCTAGAACATATTTTATGTAATTGTGTTGCCATCAGTCGCAGACGACTCCAACGTTTCAGTAGGCCTATTACTCACACCTACTGAACTGAGCGCAGAAAATCCTAGAGTAATGCTGAGGTCCATTAAAAACCTTCAACTATTCTAACATTAACAGAGCATTTTGTTACCACATATAGTTACCGTAAATATGTTAGGTCTAAGAGGCCCATGTACGTATTACATTACTAACATTTACTGACGAATTCGGTAAAGTATTAGGGTAGCAGTTGCTATTCAACCAACAGCAAGCTTTTATGCCGATTTTTGCAAGTAATATGCTATCTTCTCATTTTAATCTCAAGTTTACATTGTAGGTGCTAAAAATTTGTTAAAAATCCTTCTGTTCTAAGCTATCCGTTGAAGGTGCTTATATAGCATTATCTATCAAAATCAACAAATCAAATGCTTAATTCGTACGAATTTATGCTTACTGCTTATATAAAATAATTGAATAATTGAAAAAGTCCGTTCTTGGTTAAAGAATTCAAGTTAATAAAATAACAAAGGTGTTCAACCGAATACATCTAATTATATTCTGGAACCATTATTAACGTTATGTAAGAAAAATAATGAGTTTCCTACCATTCTTATTATATATAAGGTATTGTATTCTATTAAATTAATAAATATGCTTTTAAAAGTTGATCTGATTTAATGCCCTACTGCAAATAAACAAATTTAGAAACTTGTTAGTAGGTGTAACTAAAACAAATATAATAGCTAGGCTTTAATGACAAAGGAAGAAATATAAAATCTTAATACACTTTGCCAACACTGTTAAGGTTGTGTAAATGTAAAATTAGAAGCGAATAAAAATAATGAAGATTTATTCCATCCCGTACAATGATCGTATTTTTCCAAATTACAACGTTTGACGAGTCTTCTTTCTGCATTTCTTCAGTTTGGATAGCACAAATTCAATTAAGACTGCAAATACCTGTACAATATCCCAACAATCCCAATGATCTCCGGAGAAACATTCAGTTCGTCTTATTAAAAATGCCAGTTCACTTCACGTGTTATTACGAGATCCGTAAAGGTGAGTTTCACACCAGAGCCTTTCAGCAATCCAACTGTATTTCGCATATACAACATCAAATCAAAAAATGGCTTTTACTAATTGTGAAGGTTCTTCAAATAGGTACAAATTCAAGGAACATCATTATAAACTTGCATAGATACAAAGTCATACATTTTGCTATTAGTTAAATCATTTTCTTAAATTCCAATATGAATAATTGTTATTAGATAAAAATAACTATGATTTCTGAATCATAGTAAGCCTTTCAACAACTTTATTTGAAGCTTTTTCCTTCGAAAGAAGCAAATAACTACTTGTACATACTACTAAATCAACAAAAATTAAACATCTTTTAAGTATTGCTGTTCATTAAGAATATATAAACAATTTCTTAGTTTTAGTAACAATGAAAATTTATTGGGAAATATTCCACGCCAAGGTGAATATTGTTTAACACCTGAAAACATCCTTTTGGTGTTTTTATCCAAGGATAAAAACAGCAAAAAAGCAATAGAATGTCTATATTAATATCGTTATTATATAGAGCAATCTTAGATAACTCGAAATTTTATTAAATATGAAAACCGCCTTTTAATGACTTGAATTATCACGTATTTTTCGTAAATGTGAAAGAAAATCTAAAATTCTTACTTTTAATAAAACGCGCTCTTATTTCTCATAATAAAGTAGACTGTTACACATATTATAGAAACCTTACAACATGCATTTTGAGCATTACCAAAACCTAGATAGAAAAAATGTTTGTGATATACGCAAGTGGGTAGTACAAACAAAAAAGTACAAACCACAACCGCAAAAACTCTGGAAACAACATCTAAAAATTGTGTTTTGCTTTTTGGGACACTGCACTACTAGCTACGGATACGAAAAACTTTTTTAACTACTGATACACAAGAACGTGAACCGATACCATTATAAGTTTGTCTAGTTGCAAACAATTGGTTAAAATTTAATTTAGTTGGGACCTAACCTACTTTTCGATGCTGTTGACATTGAATAAAAAGTATTTATTATCCATCCTCGCTGTAAAAACGTATCGGTGCTATGAATACTCAAACTAGATATGGTTTATAAAAATAATAAGCTTCAGCTACTTAGTACTTAGCTGCTGTAATTTTTCTTAATAAATAGGTACGTTCAACTTTTAATCGGGTAATAACTTACCTAATACACGATCCTTATTGCAAGCAACTCTACACACGTGTTCTCTATCCCAAAACTACAGCCACCACCAAATTAAAATAAAAGGAAAATCCTCAAAACACACTAGTCTACAGTTTTCTAAATGATATGTCACGTGGAAAATATCACGATCTAGAAAGTTTTTTACCTTACTTAATTATTATAGCTACCGTTGTATACAGATATGATTTTAATAAATTATTACTTTGTTGTAGGTTCTAAGGTATCAACTACCCACACATTGTCACTACAAGAACTGGACTGAGGTTTGATCAATTAGGAGTACGCGAATCGCACGCCTGCCCTTTCGACTACCCTCTGAATAGTAGCGTTGAAGCGCAGAGAGTTGCTACCCTTGTATCGGCTCGACGGACGACGAGATGCTCAACGACTACAACCCTCCAACTCTCTACTACTGCTGCGCGGCTAAATTTTTGTTCGTTATTCTACCCGAGCGCTTTCGTCGTCATTTTCTTCACACATTCTACATAGAACCACAATATGCAGCATAATATCAAAGTATCCATTTGTAATAATCTGTTACGGAACTTTTCATATTGGATTGAACGCATAAAAAAATTATGCTTGCTGATGTTCTTTGACGGCGCTCAACAAATACAAATATTGAGATTAAAAATATTGTCCTATGCGATATTTCTTTGTATTTTCCGTTATAATGGTGTCAAAGAAAACTGTATCCCGCTTTAAGTCTAATGGTTTTAATTATTATAAAAAAAGGTAAAAATAAAAATTCAGACGATATCAATGTTGATTTTTAAGAAGAGACGTTATGGAACTCATGGTAAACCTGAGGGAATCTTTTTTTCTTTTAATGTGTAATTTCTCAAGGCGTTCCTTGCGCTTTCTTTCCAATCTCTATAGGTTTTTTACATTAATAATATATTCTTTCCAATAAAGCAATTTAGTTTAAAGGAATAATCGAAAAAAAAGTCATTAGAAATGTGTTTTTTTTTCGAGAGTAAAAAATATTGCCTTGCAACAATGCAAAGAAATATGCTTAAAAAATTAAAATTTTTGAGTTCAAAGAATTCTTTCTGTCACTGTATGTAAATATATATAGCACTAAGAATCTTATTAATAGCTACCAATGAACAAAGATCTTTTTCCAAATTAAAACTTGTCTTCGAACAAAATTATCACAAGAACAGCTAATTAGCCTATCAATAACTGCAACAGAAGATGACACTTGCGGTCGAATAAATACCGAAAAAATGATTAATCTATTTGCTGGTTCCGAAGCTGGAAAGTTCACATTTTAATAAGTTCAATGTCAATTCTACTTTGTTTTAAAATTTCTTTGAAAAGTTTGGTATTGCTTGTGGATTTTAAAACAACTAAAAACTTTATGGACAGTTTTTTTTATCAGTAATAAAAGACTGTTTCCTCTTGTGGTTCCTATCTGGCAGTACTGTGTGAATGTCACCGAATTTTTAGCATTTCCAAAGACGTTCAACCAAGAATAACGTTCAGGAAAATCCATATGGGTTATTGAAGTAGAGAAATTCGCCTGACTGTCGTTTGCTTACGTTGCTTACTGTTAGGCGCTACAGTCTTAGCTATCTAAAGCAATCGTACTTTTGTGCTGCGTTACTTGTTACTGAATTAAACGCAATGAGGGGGTATAAGTAGTCTTCAGGGTGAAGGCAAGGATAAAGCCTTGAAGGTTCACATTTTATGATATCTAATAATACATGCCTAGTATGTAGGTATGCAATAGTTAATAAATATAAAAATATTATAGCATCCAGATTTTGAAAAGAAAATATTCCAGGATGGATAAACAGCATCTGATATCTCTATTTATAGAATAGTAATTATAAATAACAATTAAATTCAGTTCATTTTTTTTGGGATTGGTTTGCTTTATTGACTTGATTTATTCAATAATGAAAATTATAAAAATCCAAGGAAAAGAAAAGTTCTATGGTTTTATAAAACTATCTGAAAACAAGCCCCAACAAGCCGATTAAATTTCGTTTTGACTAAGTGGCATGCTAATCTATACAAATATTAACGTTTTCAAAAGTATGTAACGTTAATGATAGATAATAATGTAAGGACTATGATGTAATTTGGCAAACAACACAAAAGTACCGGCACACTCCGCACCACGCAAGTTTAATTAATCAATTAATCCAAGACAATCGTTTCAAGGATGCCCGAGATCCTCATACTCAACCGGTCACCAGTACTAAGATCCCACGCATCCTCAAAACGGCTGTCCCGGATTAATTGAGTTATTATACTTGTGAAGTGCGGAATGTGCCGATACTTGCGTATTGTTTGTTATATCTAGAGATGACAAAGGCAGGTAGAATTATTTCTTTTTGCAGAGACTAAATAGGCTCGTGTCTATTCCCCTCATAAGAATGGATTTGTGTTGCCTACTGGTGTCCCCGAGAGTCGACAAAACACAAGTATATCTAGTCCATCCGCCTTTGTTCTAAGGTGGTGGAGGTCCATGAGTGTCGACTGCTTAAATTCATGGGAATTCCATGCGAGTCTTTAAGAGTTAATAAAAATAATAGCAATAGTTTTTGTTATTTAAACAAAGTTAAAATAGTATAATATAGATGTAAATAAATACTCTTTTCACTAACCAGGCACTTATTGCACATTTTTTGCTCTATTTACTTGTTCTAATAAATATGTATCATTTTATTATATTTAGGTAAAGGAGCAATTATATATAAACACGTAACTGCATTTATTTTATAACTAACAAAATATAACATTAATAAAAAAAGGAACTGATATCAATACGTTTTATTTACTAAAAATAAGAAAAGTAGATATTTAACTAAATAAATAACTTGATCTCAATATAATAACATTACTTTTTGTACAGCAATTTGCCTTTAGGTTTCAATTTATTATCTATTATTGCTTTCTTAGCTGCTTCAGTTTCAATCTTCATCTTCTCATACCGTGCAACTGCGAAATCCATTTCATTTGTAAGAGTAATAATCTTTTCTGCGATTTCCCTCTGTTTCAGCAGCCGATTAGATTGTCGTACTCCTATAGGAGTTGGTCTCCCATCAAGATATGAATAATCTGGTCTATCTGTGAGAACACCATAGGCATTTGGATTGATAGGTAAGCCTCTTTCTTCTCGCCACTTTTGATTTATACCCCGAGAACTACTTACCGAAAATAAACGTATAAATGCTGTAATTATATTAACCGTAAAAAGTAGCAATCAGGTACGCATTATTACTAATATACCTCCAGATTTAGTATGTAGACATCCTTTCTGTACTTGCAGCATCATTTCAAAAATTAATGAAACGATGGATATGTTAGTTAGGTTATGTTCTAAAATCTGTTCTTAATTCGATCTGTCAAATGAACGATCAATGGAGAAAAGTTAGCTACAGATTTGGGCTTGGAGCGAAAATGACACTTTTACCAAATCATACTTTCATAGGTTATAATTACTGCGTCATAAGTGTTTAATAAAACTTATATAGTTTCTTTCATATACCTAAAAGTTTTATTACGTAATAGGTAAAGAAATAAATTTCGAAGTAGAACTAATATTGACAAACTTCATTCAGTATTTTGTATTTTGCATGAATTACCCGTAAATCATGTAATGTAGGATTTTCAAGCCAATTTTTATGCCCATACTAAAGCCTACATATTTTATTAGGTCGTCTTGAACATCGCTTCGCAATGTGGAATTTAAATAATCCTTGGAGTAGGGTAAACGTCAAATTGGATTACTGACAGGTAAAAGTGCATTGTAATTATCTCGGAAATAAAACTGAAATCTACATAATTCAGTATTTCCTTATATAAATTATGATACATTGCATGCTGAACTTCACATTTTACCACATAGTGCATTTTGTTTTTCAACAGAATACATTTCACCATGGTAACGAAGCGAAAATCTGTACACAGCAACACTGGTTTAAACTTTCGCCCAAGTATGAATGAAACAAAGCCGGAGGGAAAAGGAACAAAACCAACTACAAATCAATCCTCAGTGAAGGAAATTTTTATCATCATGGTGATGCACATCTGTAAGAAATCCTTATTCTTCGATACCAACCTTAAGATCGCTCTTTATTTGGGATCATTGTTTTTAATATCATTAATCGCAGATGTTATACCAATACCTAAAGGATATCTTGCAAGATCGGATAATTTATTAAATCAATATTTTGTTAAATTCGCATGGGGTTGGAATTTACTTGCCTTGGTTCCTTACACAATGTTTACGTCATTTGTCTACTGTTGTGGGGATAAAGAGAAGATCGTAAAACAGCATGCGGTGAGAATCATTATTGCCACGATTTTCTGGTGGATTTGGACAACTATGTTTAACTTAATTGAGTCGACATTTGGGCGATGTTCAATAAAAGGTGACGTGTATGATTCAAAGCAGAAATGCCTAATGAATGGGCACTATTGGAATGGCTTTGATATCTCTGGACATTGTTTCATATTAATCTATGGTAGTTTAGTATTAATCGAAGAGGGTCGATCGATAATAAATTGGGATAGCATCAAAGATTACATACGATTAGAAGAACATCAAAGAAGTACCAAAGCAAATACAGAGAATACAAATATACTGAAAAATTTGACACCTCAACAGTTTCAAATTTTAAAGTTTAGTTATAATAAGTATACACCATATATAAGAGGTTTGTTCATTTCCATAACAGTACTACAAATATTATGGGATGTTATGTTAATTGGAACAATGATTTATCATCACGTAATGATAGAAAAATTCCTGGGAGGCTCAATAGCAATCCTCACATGGTTTTTTACTTATCGGTTTTGGTTCGCATCTCCCACCTTCTTGCCACGGTTATCAGGGGATGGCATATTTAAATATAACAAACCAAAATGTCCACCGCCTGTTAATAGAAAGAGAACAGGGAGTATTATAAATGGACAACCTTCGTTCATGGGAAGACCACTCAGAACGGACCTAAATGTTCCAGAAAGCAAAGATGACATTGGAAGATAATATGCATACACAGGGTATACTTATTGTAATGACGTAATTTAAATTGCAAAATTGTACGTAATTTCTAAGGTGTATCACATTTCGTTTATTAGTTTTTTTACATTTTTTTAATGTTCTTTTTATGGGGTGTTTGTCATTAGCATTTCTTATTGTTGATGTTGTTAATTTTTATTTATTTTTTTTATGTGTTTTTAGTTTTAACATTATTTCTCATTGTTACGTACAAAAGTAGTTATATCAAACTAATTATATTCCGTTACTATTTTGAAAACGCGTTTATGTTATTTTTTTTCAGCATTCTACTGCATACTCATTTCGAAAGAACTACGAACTAAAGAAATCTGATAATTTGGTAGATTATCGATGAAGTTGACATTACAAGACGCTAAGGTTAAAAGCTGACTGGAATAAAGGACAAAATTCAAAATTCTCAAAAAGATATTTAAGTTTTATACTTTTATTTGAAAAAAAAACGCGGTATATAAGTCCAAAATAACATAACACAACAAAGAAAAAACTGAAGATAAAGATTCTGTAATTGTAGAGCGAGACGCAAGTAGTTCAGTCATATCGGAAATAGAAACTCTTCACTCTTTGACAAATAATAGAAAGAAATAAAGGCACAAATCTTTTAAATTATTTTGTACTTGTATAATGGCCCTGGATTCCACATTTAAATTGTTTCGTTCTTCTGCACTTTGGAAGTTTATGGATAAAAGTAAATTGATATATTTTAAGTATAAAGCGAGTAAATAAAAAATATACGTTAATCAGACAAAGTTTTCCATATATTAATATTTGTTGCTGTGGACTGGTCGATAACCACGCACAAATCAAGTGGCACAATCTGACATACACTCAACTCAACAGAAAATTCGAAATTACTTTATGCATGCTTTATGCCTTACCGGAAAATATTATGTACTCGGCTTCGTATCGTGTGCTGGTACGAATCGATTAAATTGGTGTAACACATATATAACAAAATCGGGAAATCACAAGCCAATTGATTATTGCTGCCATCTACTGGAAATAAAATTGTTACATATCCGATGCGAATTAACATGTCTCCAAAACTACTCTTACCAACTAAGGTGTACCCTTACAGAGTCGAATAAGATATACGATGGAAGTTTCGCGTAAAACACTTTTGTAATTTGTGCCCAAAGGAGGATCTGATATTTCATTTGAAATCTGATAATACCCAAAGGTCTGAAATAATTTAGATGAATTAATCTCATTGATGTTGACACCCTGTCAAATTTTCTTCTCTCTACACTTGTGCAATAATCAACAAATGCAGTTCTATGTGGAGTAAACAAAGTGATTATTTCTTTATAAGAAATAATCCCTTTAATACATAAATGAATACACATCTGTAATTAGTGTAATTCACTGTACAAAACCATGAATTAACGATAAATTAAATGATTATGTAGTACGTGCTTTCTCATTCCAGCAATATGATTCCACAAAATTCAATATTTCTTTAGAAAAGAAATATTAACATTAATATAATCATATATCCATTCCAAAAACAATTGAGTATGCAATTTTTTAATTATTAATAATTTTGAACGATTTGGACATGAATAAAATAAATATTGGGATGAATATTTATTATAACAAAATAATTTTGGGGTTTCGTCTTAACATTGGGTGGATTCAGCATGTTGGGAACAGACAGTCATATTTTATAGCGAACTCTTATTACGTTACACGTTGCTTGTAAATTAGTTTGATATTTCAAATATCGGCGTACACAGCACAAACTTGATGGGTTTCCAACTTTTGACGATATAGCGGTAAGTAACGATAACGGAACAAGCTTTTGCTAAACGTGCGCGTTTTTATCCAAACAATTAATTGCTTTTAACATGACAGTTGCTACATTTTTCATCCAACTATTCTAACTTTCTGATTATGCAATCTTTTTTATATCAAAATATATTTACGTTTTATTACTGCATGCAAAGATAAAAAGATTCATGTACAAGAAAGAATTAAAATGTATCTATTATTTATTTAGAGGGTTTTCTATCAAGTAATAAATACTTCTAGATAAATATTATCGCGTTTTTTTATTATGAACATAAAAGAATCTATAATGTAGACGTTCTAGACAGAATATAACTGCAGATAATATAACACCACAGTAAAACAAAATAAACGCAAAGGAGAGGTCGCTTAAAGTAAATTCTGTAAAATAAACATGCCCCAGACAAGGAGGCTTTTTTCTCAACAATTTATAAAGCTCTCGTTTCAGGAAACCCCTCTCTATAATATGCCTAAAACTAACAAAAGTATAACATGTTATCTTTTCTATTTTTACAACGTTCCAGATATACATACCTAATTCTAAATAATTCCTTAAATTCGGCACCTTTTGGTACCATCATCCTCGTATAAGCTGTAGCAACAGTATCTATTTCAATCAAACTACATATTTCAAGAAAACTTAAATGTTTTTCTAGAAACGCATATCTTGTTGCTGGTTCAGTATAATAAGCAAAATGGCCTCCTTTTATTTTTACAACAGCTTCACTTAAATTGTACTTGATATTGCTGGTATTATTCATGGTGAAAGTATTATTTGGTACCTTCAATATTAAGAGTTAAAATGTTAAAAAAGTTCCGCTATTATTCCACTTATACCTCGTAGTAATCTGCCATATCTTCTATTCCCAATTTGATGTTGGCTTTTTTCAAATCTCCTACTGACTTTATATTTGAATCGGGGTTAGCCAGGAGAAGTGATACTATGATTGACGAATAGTAGTTGTAGAATAATACTAATGTTAGGAAAGAAGTGAGAAAGTACATACGAAGTGATAAAAAGTTATATTCAATTGGGGAACCTACGAATGTGTGCTTCAGTAGGATATTATTTTATATAATTTAGTTTTACCCGTTAAAGATACAATATAAAGTAAATGAAGTATCACTGACGCCCACGATTTGTCATCTACCATCCCAAAGGATTTTAATATACTTAATACCATTTTCAAAACTACAGCCATAATGAAAAGGAGTAATATGAATACAGACCACACTCGTGAAGTAAACGGCTTGATAAATATATTTTTATTGCCACCTAGTGTGTTCTTCATAATGAATACTTTTCTGAAAGCATAAATAATTGTAAAAAAAAAGAAATAATAGAAAAAACTCCAAGATATTCATAATTTCGTGTAGTGTTGTTTGAGTTTCGTAAATGTAAAAACAAACGAATATATAATTACCATCGTATCATTTCGTACCAGCCTAATGATATCTTAACTGCTAACTTGTTTTCTTTCCCAAATTTTAAATTATGAATACATGGGTTTTTTTGTTTAAGTTTTGGTACCGTTACCTAAATGGGTAGACATCGCCTATATAATCTAATGTATCAACTGTAGTGATGTTCATGAACCCACTTGTAATATCAACCTCTTTTCTCTGCTCTGAAGAATTCGTCATTTCTACGATCTCAATGCTAAAACAATCAATATAGTAGGTTTGAAATAAGTGTTATTAACGATTTTGAAAACATTCGAAAATCATCTCTAACTGAAGAAATCGCCAAACGTATTGTATCCAATGTTGCTTCCGATTTTCTGTCGGTACGAAATTAGTACTTAGGATACATTTGGGTTTAATTGCAAAATTGTTATTAAACAATGCCGCTTACGAGAATGTAAAAAGCGGCATAGTCGAGTAAAAGAACTTTTATTGACTATCATTATCCTACGAGTACGTAGATATCAACGTCGACTGTCGTAAGCACCAAGAAAAGAAAATTCAGTTTCTTAGTCGCTTACGATGTTTAATCAAAAACCCATCGATATGTCTTTTTATGTCAATTTACATCACGTTTTATGAATAAATATTTTTTTACCGAGAGCACTAAATCAGATCTGAAGGTGTTAAACCGGAACTGTAACCAATCAGTCATTGCCACGATCTACTGACGTTTTATCGTGATAATGATTTCCTTTAAAGAAGTACCAGTGCACCAACATATTATTGGACTGCTTACCTGAAATTATGAATGTATTGCAGCAAATTAATAAGAATATAACTTATTTCTTTTTCAGTTCGAAGATAAGCATATTGATCATCTAATGTTCCAGGGTGTTTCCAATTCCATATCTATAATCATAAATAATTGTTTAAGAATTAGCGCTTCCAAAGCATTATTTAATGCGAATTCTAACATTCATTGTAATATAAGGGCCATCCAGAAAGTAAGTTTTCCTGGGTCTTCGTCAACAGAAAGAAAGCACAATCCCATGGAAAAAGTATTGCAGCAGACAGCAAGTGACTACTTTTCCACATAATCACCGGTAGCATTAAAACGTTTGTTTTGCCGTGAGATCAACTTTTGTATTCCTGTATCGCGGAAATCAATTTATAACAGCCGTCTGCGTCACCGCCATACACGTTGGCTGAACATAAATTGCTTAAAGATGGAAATCGCTGGGACCTGCAGCACTGAGCTTCCTGCGACACTTATTCAGTACACACCGTCTCACCTGTGGTCGAGAACTTAGTGAGTAGAATGTCAATGTCGTTTAGTTAAGTGTTCAACCCACAATTTACGGCCTAGAACGAACTGATTCAGAAACTCGTTACCGTCATCCTATTATAGATGCAGAAATAACAATGTCCTTTATTTTGTATTCGGGTGTTACATGACGCAAACTTTCCTAAATAACAGATTCTTCATCACTATGCAAGATCGCTGCAGAGTTCCATAATCGTAAAGCGATTTCCCAGAATGCGCTGCTCCACTTGCTCCATGACGAAGAATGACCACCTACTGTGCTCCACATCTTTTAAAAATTGACTACGTCACCGAAGCTTCACTTGCTTGCTGATAGTAGTCGCCCCGCACACTTGACAATGCATTTCGATCGTTACCACGTTCTATGTCTTGAAAAACTTTAACACAAACTGAATCTCGCAATTGGCGGAGGATGGAATTAGTACCTTCATGTTCATCCACTAAATTGGTGCTACCATAAGAAATCAGGCAGGCACGTAGCGGATACGATTGCTCTGTCACGTACGTACACTAGTCTCTCGTACTATATGCCTTGATATCTGTCAGCCGTTAAAAAAACTTACTTTCTAAACGACCATCGTACATCTTGCATGCCACATCTTATCTCTACATCTAACAAATGTGTTACTTTCGCAATACAAGCGTATTGATAATTGTCACATAAATGCAGGGATTCGTGAATTCAAGTATCTCTGACGTATTAATGTCTAAACATTACTAAATTATAGGGCTTGAAGTAAAGCTGGGGAAGTGAGTCCAGAAACTATCCAAAACAAGTCACAGATAAGCTAAAAAATAATACAAATTAAAAAAATATTTACTTCTGTTGAAACTTTTAATTTGTTTCCTTCCAGAGAACGTCTATCGCCATAAAAATTAGAATTAATGCTCCCAACATTAATTAATGGCCATGTGCCAATGTAAGTCAGCTTAGGATACGTTTTAACCTTTTCAGAACCATAAACGGTCCACATTTCATATAAGTTTAAGTTTAATGATTTCTTCTGTTTGAGAACAACTACATCCGAATCCCAGCGTAAATTTCCATATTTATAACAGTACATTAACGTCAGATTCAAATCTTTAGTTATAATAATACTTGTAGATTTCAAATTATTTAAAACCTACAACGTTTATCTTAGGATAAATATATGCTATCTCAGTACATCCACATGAAAAATACATACACTTAGAAGTTCTGCTTGTGCAACATCATTTACAAGAATCACATAAGCAAACTTGCTCAACTCATTAGTCAAAAATACTTGAGATTTATTATAAAATTTCCGATAATTGGCTCGTATATATTCTTTATTCATTAATCCTTGTATTTCCACTAAAATTTTATGTAAAATAATGAAGAAATATATACAAAGAGAGAAATATATACAAAGTTATTTTTTAACAAATAAGAGTTATTAATAAGATACAAACCAATATCGTCGAATACGAACGTTACAAACTTTACATTTCTGCTTAACAGGAACCTACTTAAAAATGACTGTAGCATTTCATCGCTACTGCCAAGATTAACAAGATGTGTACATAAAATCAACGACTTGAAGTCCATATTACGAGAGCGTGTAGCGTTCTATTGGACAAATGATTCGTAATTTGTTGCAATTCGATGTTTTTCGTAAATGAGAGCATAAATTTAAAATTCAGAAAGAAATAAACATCAAAAGGCATAGCTTAAAACGTAAATTATTCTTTTAAAAAGAAATAATGCACGGGTACCCACGCAAACTTGACTAGTAGCACGACGATGTAATACATCGTCAAGTATCAGAATGTGTAATTGCCTTCATGGATTATTCAGAAAAATGCAATCACGAAATGGTGATTAGTGAACGATAGTTGAGAATAGTAAACATTATAGGCATTACTCATGTAGCCGATTTGTGTGTCTTCATTGTTAAGTCACTTGTAGCGGCACCTGCGTTCCTTTGTCTTTCATTCTCATTCATTATCAATGTTAAAATGCATGTTTTTTTATGACGACAATTGCGGATACAATGCATAGTCAATATGGTTTCTGCGATGCCAATAATTGCCGATGTACCAAGAGTTTGAAGTTGATCTGGAGTCATCGGAGTACATTTTATCCCTAAAATAGAAGTGTTCTTACATACAGGATTATTTTCTTATTTTCATAAATTTAAAAATTAAATCTTACAATAAACTAGTTTACAGGAATATTTCTGAACTCTCTGTATTTTTAATAAAAAGTTAAATAAGTAAAAAAGTTTTAAAGATGTAAAAATAGCAATTTATCGTAAAATACTTGAGTAGCTCATTCTGTAAATCTCATTTATAAATCGGTTTCGCAAAAATGATACAAAACACATAGGATTTATATGCTGATCTGCTCTACGAGAACATCTAACACATTGTTTCTTGATATACCATCTACTTAACTGCAAAAAATAAATTTAAAGTAATAAAAGGTAATTAAATAAGAAAAAATTAAACAATCAAAACACAACGTAGTATACAATTCTCAACGGTATGTGGAACACAGCTGACGTCACACAATTGTGATTCTGGTTACATTGTAAAGCTACCCTCACATTATAGCTACGGCAATTATATTAAAATAGCCAGCTTCTCAATTTAATTTATAAAAAGTAAGCCGGCGTAAATGTAAAATATCCACATTAAGATTATGGTACCACGCTTTATAAAACTCAATTATATTGAAAATAAATATTTTATTGTACCATATTAACAACAAAATCTTTTCAAAATACTTCTATAAAAATATGGTATTTCAACTGACAAAATGCATGAAACCTCAACATCCAGACTATTACTGTAATATTAATACTAGTGCAATATTTTCTTCATTATGACCACGCCGCCTACAATTACAGCTACTGCCGCTGCTACACCAAGTCCTAGAGGTACAGGAATTTGTGAACATATAAGCATTTTTACATGAAAACATGTGCTAGGTATCGTTTTCGTATAAGACTCCCTTAGCTTTACGTTTTTATAATACTTTTCGATGTTTGGTCTAATACCGCCAGTCCAAAATAGTGATTCAAAGCCTAGCTGATTCAATCTTTCCAGTAAAATCGCTAAACTGATGTCAGCAACTGTGAACCTGTCTGTACATAACCACCAATGTTGCCTACCTAAAAGGAAAATTCAGCATTACTTTTCTGTATACTTTTGTTATTGACTAATAAAAAGCGAAGAAATATCGAAACACACAGTACATATTTTAAATTGTTGTGTCAACTTTAGGCATAAACATATTAATCCACATCTCAGATTTTTATAAATTTAGTGACATAATAATCCTGTTTGAAGTAATATTTAGGTACTTTAAAATGATTGATCTGATAAATGTTTTATAAGCCAAATAACACTAGAAAAAATTACACTATTTATAAAGACCTTCACGTTTGAAGTGTTTAGTAAATTTAAGCAATTTTTATTAAGCGGAAAATTACTTTCACCAAAATGTGATTGAGACAATTCGAAATTAGTGTTCCTTTTTTAAATTAGTATGATTTATTACATGAAATGTTCAAAGTTTGGTTACAGCTCTAATCATTCGAGGTTACATAAAATTTGAGCCACCATGCCGCAGTCAAAAATTACCGGCGTGTAAAATTCCTAGAATTTCTATCAATTACCAACCGTAATAAACATAATTACAGCGTTTAAGTGTCTCTATTCAGTACATCCATATAAAAACAGAAAGAAACGAGTTCAACTTTTGACGATTTTCCTCTGTTATTAAAAATACGAATAGGCTGTTGCTTTTACAGTACAAAGTTGCTATTTTCGTTAATTATTAATTTTTTTTATTCTTTCCTGCAGCTTTTTGTATACTTGATCCTATTCAACTACAACTATTGAGAATACAGGATCATTCACCAAAATGACATTAGAAGTATCTGTGGACATTACAATGTATTTTTCTAATGTTGGTGAGCAATATCGTGGATAATGATGTATTTTATTTTCCAAAAATATTTGCAACTTTATGGGACTCTTGATTAAACCGGAAACTTCGAACTTCTCCGCTAAACTCCGCCAAAACTACCAAAAGCTCCTCTTGTGCTTGTCCTTCCAAGGTTTCCCGAGAACGGGACTATCGAAGACAATTGTTTTTTTTTACAACCCCAAATAAAGAAATCAAGGAGTTTGTTGGGGCGACCTAGGTATCCACGTCCAACGTGTTTACTCCTCGCCCATCGATCGTCGATCATTTGTGTTAATTATACAATGCTCTGGCACCAACATGCCAACACACCAACTCATTTAACAATACAATAGTTTAAATATTTCTCATAAATTGTCTTTGATGACACAAAATACATTAAACATAATATTTTATTGGAAGTCTCGAGATCTTGTTAAGTGTGAATTATTGGTAGCACAATAACGATTACCTTTAGAATTGCACTTTCCTTCTATGGAAAATGTTCAATCGGTTCACATTACTTTAGAAAAACTGGATTCTGACGTAACTTAAACAAAACGAAGCCAACCTTGTAAATTTCGAGCTTGGTATCGTAAAAAAATGTTTAAACAAGAGAATTTAGGTATAGAGAGTGAAATATGTCTTACCAGCACTTTCTCAAATGGAGAGGCATTCTTAAAAATAGGGATTAACATTAAATTAAATTAACGTTTTTTAGTTGGATATATTATTGTTTGAATTTGAATCCTATATATCTCCTATACATCTGTACAACTGTAAATGTGGTATATGACATTGTATATCGTTGAACTTCCCCTTTCAGTTTAATTAAGAGGGCCATAAAGTTGAAAATATTTTTAAGAAATACACGATCATCCAAAATAGCGCCCACTAAAATTTCGGAAAGATTTTCAAATCTACTTTTAATAGACCATCGTGAATGACCCTGAACGTACTGTATCGTATCGAATAGAATACCATGTATAGTATACATGACTCCAAATTTTTAATCCAATGCCAACCTTTATCAACTTCAAACAGATTCAGTTAGAATTAGCGCACAATCTTAAATTTATGTAAACACCTTCAAACAACAAATGATTGTACAAATTATAATGCAAATGTCCGCAGCTACAAATTCCAGTACCATATTAAAGTTAGCACTGCATCTTGATTACTTAAAGTTCATGCAACTGCTACCAACTTATAAATTAATACAATAACATATTATTAGATTAGCACTATTAAGTAGAATTTAGACCGATAGATTTACTCACCTTTACCACGGTTAGACAGTTCTTCTTCAATCTTATCGAGCACATTATTCAATTTGTCTATTACTTTGGCAAACTCATCCCTACTAACTACTTGGAAATGTTTTTTCTCCTGCAACTCCGCCTTCTGGAGTAAAATTTCTTTGTGCTTGGGATTCTTTTCGGCATGCTCTCTCAATATCGCGCTACTATTCGCTTCAGCATCTACAAGAGCAAATTAATAAGTTATACAAAAATTAAAGATCAACATTCTTTATACCTGCAAGCATTTTTCTAACGGGTCCAAAGAATGGTGCTTTGGGATTTTTTACAAATTCGGGATGAAATATAGAACCCATGGTTACTATTCCAGCAGGTACTTGATCTAATAGTTGCCTAAATTGCATCACTTTTTGACGAATTTCTGCACCTTGATCAATCGGTATTAATCTCGGAGTGTCACCTGTTGATTATTAAATATAAAAATATTAACAGTAAATAAAAAAAAGAAAAAACTAACAGAATTTATTTAAAGGGAACTTATGGGTTGTAGAGTAAATATTGTCTCCAACACAAATAAAGTTCCCGTAACAGCACATTTTTTATTTACCTATTAGGCAAAGGGCCAACATTGATTTTTGTAGCTGTATTTGTTAACAAGTTATGTTAAATTGAAATAAAAGCTGTCCAAACATATTTAAAAATAGAAAAAAAAGAGCTTCATATTATTAAATATCTCCAGAAGGGCGGCTTAACGCCACAATAAATGCATGAAAAATTCGGTTAGTGAACTTGGGAATCAGGCTGCTTCATATCACGTAATAAAAATTAGTTTGGATGTGGCAGGACAACTTGAGAATATGCAAAAGGACCCATCTACAATTGTGACCCTCGTTTTCTAGGATGCTTTTACTAACTTAAGTTTTATTAATTAAAACGTTTGCCTAAGCACAGTTTACAATAAAGATTTCGAACTGACGGTGAAATATCCACCAAACTAACCCGACTTATCTCTTAATGAGTTTAATTTATGAGTCATTATTTTCGAAACAGGTGTAAATATGTTAGAGCAAATGTCTTCAAGTGCATGGTGATTAGAGACAATAAATATGTACAGCACTCAAATCTTAGCATTTAAGATAGAAAGTTCGTAATATTGAAAACAAATTTCATACAGAATTTTAGATCTCTTCAACAGCTAACTCCTTACAGCCCTTCAAGTTACACGTGCAATAAATTTATCTTAATCCAGGCTAACATATTTAATATGCCAATGAATCATTAATATCTAGAAATAATAATGATAGAGCGATTTAATAACCGGTAAATAAGTCAAGACGTCATAACATGACTTCTACCATTTCTTTACATTTGTTGAAAGAAAAGGTAAAATAGACAGATTATCACTCCAAAATCATACTCATTAACAAGATTAACAAAACATCTTCAAAATATTATTAGATGAAAATAACTTGGCGGAATACATTAATGAATTTTAGGATCAACTTCAAAATAACTGAGTTATACAACCCTATTAACACATCCACATTTTTAGTAGTAGATTACAAAGCATTTCAATAGAAGTTTTTAAGGGCATTACACTTTGAAGTGAGCCGGTTTTGGAATAGCTAATAGATCTTAATTTTGTAACTTTCTATCTATGAAAGTTTATCAGTGATTTTTTGAATAGTCCAGTATTTCTTTTTTCTTCTTTCCTTCGGTCATTATCTTAAAACGATCGACAGGTCACCCTATCTAGCCATTGTATTTCTTCGGCTACCGCCTTATAATTACTATATATAACATAATCTTCGAGAAAAAATGCACAGACAAATTATCGAAACAATGTATTCTATTGCACAACTGATTGAGTAGCTCACTGTGCAATGACCACGTTTACATATTTACTTTAAGGCTAATTATGTAATTATTTTTCGTACTACATTTTGCTTCATTTTCTCGTACGTACATTCACAGGCTTTCTATAAAGCGCGCGGTATTGGAAACGAATCCTCACGCACACCAAGGGATTATCGTATTTTACAAAATAGAAGTATGCTATTCATTTATACAAACATATAAAAGTGAAAAATTACATATATGATTATTTTGATGTTAAGAACCTATCATAATCCCATAGAAAGATAAGTAAAAATATCAAACATCCCATGTAATCCTTTTATACCCACAGCAGATTAAGCAATACATTACCATTACTGAAGTTGTCTTCCAGATAATCAATAATACGTGTAGAATCAGGAATGATTTTGCCTACATCTAGCAATACTGGGACCTCACCACGAGGATTAATTTCAAGGAACCACGGTTCAAATTGAGCACCCTTTATAATATCCACCACGCATTCTTCGAAAGATAGATTCTTTTCGTGCAATGCCATTAGGACCTAGAATTTTTTTATTACATAAAATCTATTCTTCTAATTAAAGCAGTTACTTCATAAGATACTAATATTTTGTACAACGTAAGAGGTTGTTATCTAATTAAAACAGCCTCACTTAAATTATTTAAATAAACAATTACAGGTGAAGTTTCACACTTTGTAAAATAGTGTATCCGATAGGTTATAATACAGAGCTAGAAAGAGCTAGAAATGTAACATTTTTTTAAATATTTTTTTCATATAAGAGAAGAGGGCTATGTAATCACAGAAAACTAACTAAAAACAATTACATAAATCAAACATAAGCATACAAATTTCTTATTTACAACAAAACAAGCCTACCTTTTGCGAATAATATGAATAATGGTGATAGTAAAGTAATAAACCATCGGAAACAATTAATCGATGACTTCCCTGACCAATTGTTACAGCCATTTCTAGTTGCACACAAGTAGCTTCTCTATGAATTCAACTCCACTGAATAAATTTACAAGCACCGTTTACACAGCTGTAAAAAATAATTTTCAGTTCGATTATCTAACACGATGCAAGTGCAGTACGACCGTACCACATATAATTCAAAAAAAATATTGCCAAGACGATATCACCATGGACAGCATGTGTCATGTGCAGGGCAAGGAACGACAAAGATGAATAAAACCATAAAAGGAACCGGTCGTTTTTGATTTGCCATAGGTACTAACACTGATAAAAAACGCCTTTATAGTTTTTTTAATCTTCTTCAACTATTTTTGTACAAAAGAAATAAATGTATAAATTATTATTTACTATCGCATGTGGAATACTTGACTTCGTATAATTTTAATTTATAAAAATATTTTAGCTATATTTCTGTCATCCAATTAATATTAAGGACTCTCTTGAGTATGAGAACACTCGCGCAAGTGTTGGAGCTTGTGTTGCTTAATACAAAATTAATATAAAAATACAAATATTTAACATGAATAAAAATCCAATGTGTTTTGCAATAATATTTTATTGCAAAACACATTGGATTTTTCCCTCCACTTTATCCTTATTAGATAGGTATTCATTGTAAATCCCAATATGTTGTATTTATAATGTTGTCGAAAAATTTGAATACCATAATATACCATTCCAAATAATTACTAGTTACGGTAATAAAATATTTGCTAATGTGCAGTAGTGAGAGCTAATTCAGTCACTGCAACAATTTTTCAATTTCTGAAAATTTCGTTTGCAACGTTTTGTGGTCACTACGCTCTTCTTTTTAGGGACGACAAATTTAAACATGTATTGCGTCTAAAAATATCTTAAAACATGTTTGGCCCCTAAAATAATCCCATTATTTTATTGTTAAATCTGTTATTTTATATATTTTATTGTTAAATAATTCTCAAGCTGTATATCAACCGTACTGCTAATTAGTGTTTTGATTTCGCAATTCAGCACCATCTCACCAATATATTCATAACTATTCAAGATATGATATCAAGAGAATCCAAAAGGGGGCGCCGTCTCTCTAATTTCCTCTAGAAACCCTTTGTTCAAGTTCCTTGCGTATTTTGTGTTAATTTTTGATTGTTGGCAAAAGTACAGATTAAAATATATTATTAGTAAGCCTACAGAAACGAGTACTTTCTGTAACCTTCAAGGAATTATTAGAAACTAGACAGACTCTTGTTTTATGGACCCTCAAAGAAACCTGGTCTCATGGAATGAATAAACATGAGTCTATCTAGTCTCTACTGATTTCGTGAAGGGCAACGCGTTTCTGCAGGCTTAATTATTAGTTACATAAGCAATATTTTCATTTTGCTGTTTAGGACTATTACAAAGGATTCAGCTTCTTCGCAAACCAAGTCAAGGCATCAGAATCCTGGAAGACCTACATTGATCTATATACAAACTGCTATCCCAAAGAGGCTTCTCTTTTTCTATCCACTAGAATATTTTTTCTGGACTGAAAAGTCGGTATTCTATTGTAATAAACAAACAATAAAGAAATAAAACATTAAATTTATTTACAAAGTCTATAAGATAGCTTATGAGTACAAAACAAGTATCATATCAACTTATATTTCGTATTTCCGTTAAGGTAATATATACTTCATTACTCAGTCAAAATTTATGTGTTCATGAATATATTCATTGATATATGCCTCCTAAAGTTTAAGATTATTATTATATTAAGATATAATGTTGTATCTATGCTTTGTTAATCTTTTTGTTTTTCAATATGTATGTTACTTTTGTTTTAATTTTTTGCAATTTTCAATTTTTAAAATGGATACATTTGTATTTTCAAAAGTTGACAAACGTAGAATTCCAAAATAAATCTTTTGGTAAGATCCCAAATTTTTTTTGATATGAATATTTCTATTTCTAAGATTTTTTGAAGCTAGAATTATTCTTCAATAGTTGTGAATCCATTGGTAAGATGGTGCGTTAAACATTTCTCCATTTGTTTTACAAGGAGTAACCTTATTACCTACCTTTTTGTATGGTACGCATCATAATTCTACGCTAAAAATAGATTGTTAATGAGAGTTAATTTGGCGTCGCTACACTCACCTGGCAATACATTGTGTACCACATGGGTACGATGATAATAGCCAATAAGAGTTTGGCTAAAATTCTTCTACTTAATATTTTGATAGTATTATCAATGAGAGGACACGGATAGCGCTTTTTTGTGTCTCTTTAAATCCATAAATCGGTGACTACAACGATCCACTTTTACCTAGGAGAAATTTATTAGATATATTCGGTGCGGTTCCTTTTCGATATAATCAGACGCGTGGAAAGTGTCGCACCGTAGTGAATAGTCATTAGTTAAGCGAAAGCTTTTTTTATTATAACGTTCTGTCTACGATATTTTTTTAGTTTTTAAATTACGCGAAGTAAATAGGTATTATTAGTATTATCGTATGTATGCCCCGTTGTTCAAAGACAGAGAATCGGTGTGCACCTGCTTTTTAATGTAAATCTAATGTGTATGTTATCAATATTTTACCAGCTTGTGCTTTCATTGTTGCTCAATGTTTCTATCAACGAAGATTAGAAAAAATTAATGAGAATAAAAATGAAAAAATAAATAGATACATTTATTTTTATGGTCGCTCCAAAAGAATGGTTCCACCCGCCTTTGTCCTCTCTACTTATAATAATTATCCGTCGGACAATTTCGTACCTTGAATACGGGTAGGCAACTTATTATACACGTTCGAAGCTGGTTTCTTCGCATTTAATCCTTAACATAGTATACGTTGTAGTTGGCCAAAAATATAGGAAAAAATCCAAGAGTCATCCACTACTTCCCACTTACGTCACCGCCAGCCACAATTGCTGATTGTACTAAGTAGTTAATACTATTTATTGTTAATTTAATTTTTGTAGTTACTGGATTTAATGACATTGACTTGCTTCTAAATCCAATGATTGCGCTCGCTTTTTTTGTACCGTTTTTAATTTAGAATTATTTCTTATTTACTGAGAAGCGTTCATTTTTCATAAATTTAAGAACAATTAAATAGTGGTAAGCTTCCACGATTAATACCGTATATATTCAAACTCAGAGTATTTGCATTCACAGTTTTTCTTACATAACGTATATACATATCTATATTTAGATATGCGGTTTGTAAACAATGACCATTTTTACAATAAAATGTCTAAATATTAAACCGGCCAAAATTTTACGTACAAAATAAAAATTAAATCTGAATAACATAGATATTTTTTCGCAAGACTAAAAGCTTATTGTTAATGTTTTGAAAAAGGGATATAAAAAGAACTCCAAAACGTACATGGAATTTTTAATTTGAAGTAAAATTAAAAAAGAACTGGCATTCAAAAAAAAAAAAAATTAGAATCCCTACGCAGACAATAGACAGGCAAGAGCTCAATAACATCGGTATTTAATCTTCTTATCTAAATTATATATATTAAGTACTACACTGATAAGTAGACTAGACCACTATATAATTAGGGAACTGGTTTTTTAAACGATTTCATTCCCTGTCAGAAGTTGATGAACATAAGCATAGCCAGAGGGGGAGATACCACATGCTGATTTTCAGACGACACATATTTTGTAATTCATTAGATTATCGTCACAAGTGACTGACCTTTAATTAAAATTCATCGGTTAAACTGTTAAAAACTGTAAATTACCTTGGTGTTTTAGCCATTTTTTGAGAATGCATCCTCTAAAGAACTCTAAGATGATAAAAAGAGTTGTGAGTCTTCCGTCAATTTTTGAAATTACGAAACATTGAAGTGTTTTTAGGCTTTTGGTTATATATAAAAAGTTACTATAGTGTATTTGGAGAATTCGATGGTGGAATCAAGAAAAAAAAACGCATTTTATTATTTTTGGAAAACCATTCATTGAGAAGGTACATTGGGGGTGTACAATTTTCCATGAGCAGGTTCCCAAATTTGATAGTGTTTGTTTGTTTCTAATCAGAAGCATTCCAAGAACCAAGTTTCATCTTTGTAAAGTAAAAATAAATAACGAGACTCCCAAACAAACTATGGCTGTTTTACACTCTTAAAGGCTAAATTTTAAAAAATTATTGGATTTATTATTACACATGAAAGGAACCGAATTTCGTGTTTGTAATTTCAATACTTACAGCTTTGCGTTAACGAATCAGTCAATTAAAGCTTTTTTTGTAAAATTAATATAGGTGGCCTAATGTTTCTATAATTCCATATGATCATAACAGATAGTAAAGATTAAAGTGAGACAGAAAATTATATTGGGAAATAAATAAATATTGCATTAAATGTAAAATGGTAATATTTGTTTTTGGGGTTTTTACATTTACTCAGAAACCTTCATGTTTGCTACGTTTCTTATATTTTTCTAAAGATTCGACTAAAAATAAAAATATTAAGAAAGAAGGCGGACTATAGAGTTATATTTTTACATGTTTATCTTTATTATTACAGAAAAATTAGCGATCTAGACGTTTGCCTTCTACACAATTAGTGCCTTTAATAGAATACATATATATAATTTACGTCTGTTTCGTAATTTTAATGTTCATTAAAAGATATCGGCTCAACCACATAGATATGAATATATCACCAACTGTCTAACTAATATATTTAAAAAATATTCATAATTACAAATAGAAACGCATTATAAACATGGACCAATAACATGCAATAAAAAGCAAACATGTTAATTACTTTTACTTTACACTTTACTATAGCAATTTATAGTTAATAAAAAAGTATAATAAACAAATAACCCGAATTCATATAATTACAATAAACATGTCGATAAATGTTAGTATACTTGAAGATGTGGCACCGATTAGAACTTGCAATGCTATTGAAAAATTTACATTTAATAACCATACCCAAAATTACAAGTGCTCAGAGATTTTTATCATATGTACCCAAGGGCCGTCTACATGGAAAAGTTGCTGTGGTTACGGCTTCTACAAATGGGTAAATATATATATATATATATACTGAAAACCAGCTTTAGAAAGCCATTTAATGATATTTATATAGGATTGGATATGCAATTGCTGAACGATTGGCAAAAGAAGGTGCAAAAGTTGTAATAAGTAGTAGGAATTCAAAGAATGTTGAGGAAGCTCTCTTAAAGTTACAGTCGGAGAATTTAGATGTTTCTGGACTGATGTGTCATGTAGCAAAGCCAGAAGACAGAAAGAAGCTTTTTGATGAAGTGTTCTATCAATTCTTATTATTTACTATGGAGTAAAACTAATGATTGCAGGCAATTAATCGATTTGGAGGTATAGACATATTAGTATCTAATGCAGCTGTAAATCCAATATGGCAACCTATCCTAGAGGTAAAAGATTTCATGTTATGTTACTAACATTCTAGATTAGAATGGAATATCTCTTTGTTTACAGTCGGACGAGAAGACTTGGGATAAAATATTTGATGTCAATCTAAAAGCATCTTTTTTGCTTGCGAAGGAAGTTTTGCCGCATTTAAATAAACGGGGAGGCGGCAGAATTGTTTTTAATTCTTCAGTTGCGGGATTCCACCACCATAATGTAAGTTTGTGAATATAAAAATAATTTAGTATATAATAAAAAGACTATCAATATATTCTACCCGTTAAGGATGCGTCTCTAAACCAATAATTATTGTACATATAATCAGTAGCGGTTGGGGATGACTTGTATAAAGAAAACGATAACTCTACATCTACTGCTGTTATATTTGCATAATTAAAAAAGCATTTGAAACAATCATCTATAGACGAATCATCACAAATTTGTCTAAGTGTGGCAACATCTGTATCTTTGTCTAAAACATTTTCAAACTTAATTAAAACACATTAATTTTTTGCGTCTTCTACCGAACAAAGCTATTTTTATATTACACGATGTCTTTTGCTGGTCCTTTAAAATAAGTATAGTTACTACATAAAAAAACTACTTGAAAAATATTACAGATAGCGCCAGCAATTCCAAAATACAACAGGGAACTGCAATGGCGCAAAATCTGAATACTATTACATCAAACAAATAAGTAATAAAAATATATTAAAGAAAATTAATTCCAGAGAAAAGTACGAATGGAAAAAATAATATATAGATTTTTCATAATATATTTTGATATAATTTATAAAAGATTGTATTTTGTTTTATTAATTTCAAATTAAAATACTTTTCTGTAATTATTTTTCCCCCAAAACTTATTCGTTCCCGTTTAAAATGTGGTAAACGTAGTTGTAAGTGGATGACGGCATAAACGGGAGGGTGCAGACGTGGAATATAATTTAAAACTTCAAAATTTTTCAAAAAACCTAATAGAAATATTCTTCTTGCATTTGAAAATTTGTCAATTTAATTAATAATAAACGTATGGGCATCAAACACGTACAGAAGGCGTTAATACTGTAATAAGATCGCTCGCGTATATGTTACGTATCGACCACCATCCCACATCGACGCCCTTGAAACGCACGGAAAGTGGTGAACTTTATACTTGAGGAAGTCGAATCGTGCACGTCCTCCCGTTTACGCCATCAACCATCACTATTGTTATTAGTACCAATTTTTTACTTAGGCCAAGAGGTAGAAAGTATAAGCGTACAGTATATTGTACTTACATAATATATGTGCATTTTGCGTTAATTAGCTTTTAGGAGCCTACTCCGTAAGTAAAGCAGCTCTGATAGCACTAACTAAACTAGCTTCTTTACAATTAGCAAAGCAAAATATTACGGTGAATTGCGTTGCTCCTGGACTTATAAAGACTAGATTCGCAGAAGTTGTAAGCCGAAGATGTACTTGATTTATTTTCGACAAATTTTTATGCGTAACTGTTTTAGATAATGGAAAATGAAGAACTAAGTAAGCACTTTTTAAATATAATACCGATGGGTCGATGTGGAGTACCCGAAGAAATATCTGGAGTTGTGGCATTTTTAGTGTCGAATGACGCTACCTATATCACTGGAGAAACTATAGTTGTGGGTGGTGGTATCCTAACGCGCTTATAGTTTTACAATAAGCAAAATAAAATTTAAATATGCCTGTACTGGCATATTTAAATTGTTAACATTGTGTTGAACTTAGCGTACGCCAGTGCTGACGGCTTATACATTAAAGAGTTGACGTATTTTAAGTATTTTACTTACCTAAAATAAGATTACAACAAAAAATACGATTTACATATCGTAATGCTTACAGTGACACTGAATTAGGAATGTTTGTAACGGATAAACTTCGTGAAACAAAAACCAGAATATACATACATTCATACCATAAGTGGGTGGCTTCCACATTTTCAATTTTTTAGGATTCAATAACATCCGCATTTCTTGCTCATTTCGTTCTCAAGATATTCGAAATTGAAATATGGGTGTCAGCTTTACGCAGCTCCCGCATTTTCACTTTTTCAAAATTTCTTCTTTACTTCTTGAGATAATCGAAAAGGAAGAAACGTATTTGGCAGCCACTGCTCCATTTTTCAATTTTTGAAAATTTGGCAAGGTTTTTTGCTGGCCATGCGTCTATTTGTCCATAAACGTTTCGTTTTGTGTTTGTGGGCCGTTTTGGTTTTTTTATTTTTTCAATTCGATAGAGTGAAAATATACAGGAGTTCCATTTGAAGAAAAATACTTTAATTCCTGAAAAGTTAGGCAAATCCACCTCAGGTTGTGGGACACAGTGTATAACTTTATTTACTTTTATACCTTGGTTAAATAGTAGTGTACCTGTACTCTCCACAACTCACATAAAAGATTTCATTGTATTGCAGGTATTCCTTTTATTGTATACCTGCTGTACGCCTTTAACGCATCATACGTTTTTTTTTGCTTTTTTCCGCAAAAGACAAAATGCGAAAGAGATCTAAGCCTGCAGCAAGAAATCTAAGTTTCCATTTATAATATCCAAGTTTCAATGTAACCGGTAGTGAAACATCGTTCTTTATAAATAGATCATAGTTTATTATGCTTAACTCCAAAATTTCAAAATCGAGATATTGTAAATTCAAGAACTTTAGCGGACGAGTTCCCTGAAACAGACATTACTTTTGTCGGGCAGTGTACATGGTAATTTTTTTTATAATATCAAATAATTGTTTAAGTTATTTTTATTATGCAAGTCATAAGTGTAGCATCTATTCATATCATTTAAAGTAGTTCGAAGTTCAAACAACTTTGTTATTATGTATCAGTATCAGTATGTGTATATGACTTGATTTCAATACAACCACTTGAAAATAGACAATATGCGTTTTCTTTTAAATAGTCGCTTGCTAGGAAAAGTTGCTGTTATTACTGCCTCAACGGACGGGTAATGATTTATTTAGTTTGCAAAATGAAAATTGAGAATATATTTTACAGAATTGGATATGGTATTGCAGAAAGGTTAGCCAAAGAAGGTGCAAAAGTTGTAGTCAGTAGCAGAAAACAAGAAAATGTAAACACTGCAGTAGATAAATTGAAGGCACAAGGATTAAATGTTGTTGGAACAACTTGTCATGTTGCAAAAAAGGAAGATCGATCTAGATTGTTTCAACTTGTAAGAGTTTGCTATATTCTACTCTTAAAAATACATTGTAAGAATGTACTGTTACAGGCAGAATCTACTTTTGGAGGAGTCGATATACTAGTTTCCAATGCAGCATGCAACCCTACCATGGGAGGTGTATTAGATGTACATACATGGAATGATATCATACAATTAGCTAAATGTTTATTAATTCTAGTGCGATGAATCAGCCTGGGACAAAATATTTGAAACGAATGTGAAAGCATCATATTTATTAGCCAAAGAAGTTTTACCATATTTACATAAAAGAAAGGGTGGTAAAATTATATTTGTTTCTTCGATTGCTGGATATAATCCCATGAATGTAAGTGGATAAATCTTATGATGATGTTTGTTCTATAAACTTATCCAAATAGTAGCTTTTAGGTGCATATTCCGTTAGTAAAACTGCACTCCTCGGACTAACAAAAGCTGCAGCAATTCAATTAGCGAAGGATAATATCAATGTAAATTGTTTAGCTCCTGGAGTAGTACAAACAAAATTTGCAGATGCAGTATGCGATAAGTAAATAATGTATAATTGTGTTGAGTTATCTAAAATATTTGTAGTTAACATCCAGCGACTTTGCTCGAACAGAGGCTTTGTCACATATACCGTTAAATCGTTTTGGAACTCCAACTGATATGGGTGCTGCAGTTGCTTTTTTAGCATCTGATGATGCAAACTACATTACTGGTGAAACTATTATAGTTGCTGGAGGTATGACTTCCAAGTTATAATAGGAAGCATTGTTTTCAATAATTATGGAAAAGAAAACATAATAAAGGTTTTTCTTAATACTTGGACTGGAAACGGACAAAATGTTCTTTTTTTTATTTAATCCTGGGATTAGAAAGGTGTGGGCTCTTTTTTTTTACTCTTCACAGTTTATACAGATTTGCAGCAAGCATATACTATGACTACAACAAAGTATTTTGCATTAAAAACCCTTTTTGCGAATATTTGTATAGATTTAAAAATTAACTAAATTTCATGACTACCGTCATACGTATACATCAGAAAGACTAAACAAATGTCATAGATTGAAGTGCCATAATGCAAGTTGTGTCTGCAGTGTCAATGTGATGATTTTTGGTCTAGAAACTTATTTTCGCCAGTTGTTCGTAGTACGGAGCATTAGCTATTTACCGTGTAGCAGGCTTAAAGACAGAGTAGCAGTGGTTACTGCTTCCTCTGCAGGGTAACTTGTCTGTTGTATAAAAAAATTCGGCTCATTCATCACTGTTTCAGAATGGGTTTCGCGATAGCAAAAAGATTGGGTTTAGAAGGTGCCAAAGTCTCAATAAGCAGCCGCAATCACAATAACGTAGAAAATGCATTGGGAGAACTAAGAAAATCCGACATCGTAGCAATCGGTTCAGTTTGCGATATCAGTAAAGCAGATGATAGAAAGAAATTGCTTATGAAGGTAATAAGCCTTTATATACTACAGGTCGGTGCACAAAAAAAGTATTAAAATTATCCAAGGATGCACTAAAAATGTAAAGCCGATATCACCAATGCCGAGCCAAGCTATTCGTGCTCAAGAGCCAACATTGCATCAACCGCCTGCTACTAGAGCAAAGGTGTGTTGATTCCGGTTTAAGCACGAATAGAAAAAAAATGATAATTAAAAGTACCGCCAAATAACACTATTTAACCGTTCTTTTTTTGTAAATCTAACATAATAAAGTTACCTGTATCCTATCCATATTGTCAGGCACTGTACATACCCTCTTTACACTCTAAAATTTAGCACAGACCTTTTTTTTTTGCAGTCAGTTGTTTCATTCTCAGACGAACACACTTTTTTTATTTTTCAGTTCAGCCTTAATTTTATTTTCTAACTATACAGGCACAGCTGGTAAACGTTTCGTAACGTAGTCCTGCTCGGTAATGTAATATCGACGTATATCTTCAAAAATGAAATAAACAAACCAAAATGCTTATACCATAGAAATATAATATAATAATTTTTCATGATTTGGAATAGGTCGAGCAAGAATTTGGCGGTATCGATATATTCATACCCCATATGTCTAAATATATACCCTGCACGGTTTTACAAGTGAGCATATAAATATAATTGATTATAATAAGAATTGCATTGAGCCTAAACATTCTAGTGTGAAGAAAAGGACTGGGACGAGGCAATCGACACGAATCTTAAGTCCATATTCTTTTTTACTAAAACAGCGTTACCTTTCCTGCTCAAGAAGAAATCGGCAAAAATTATATATACATCATCAGTTGCAAGTTATCGCCATATCGAGATGGTATCGAATTACTATACTTTTTAAACATAGTAAAATTGAAGTAAATATTAGTTTACAGGGGCATATTCAATAGCGAAAACGGGTATACTTGGACTAACAAAAATATTAAGCTCGCAACTTGCATTAAAAGGTATCACTGTAAATGCGGTAGCACCTGGCTTGTTGGACGCACAACTCGAATCTGTAAGTTACATATTAAGTGAGGAGTAAAGTTATAATTCTCCTTTATTCAAGGATAGCAAAACTGCGGCAGCTTATCTTGAACAAATCCCACTCAAAAGGTAATTATTACATTTTATAACCCTGAAAGTTCTACAAAGAATTTTACCTATACATTGAAATTTTGTTTGCGGTATTCAGTTCATTATGATAAGGTACAGAACCTGTTTTTTGGAACCTGTTGTTCCTCTTGCAGAATGTCATATATTGGGTGCAATCTCTCGCTCCTCTTGAAACTATTGATCATTTTAGCATAACTTTTATGGGCAGTGCCCTTTCTATACAATTGTCTTGGTGGTCGAATGATACATATTTGCTTTTTGACCGGGAAACACAGGGAGTTCGGTCTCTCCCTGCGATAGAGCAGTACATCTTTATTCCGCTTCTTTCCTTACGTTTATTGTGGATGCTGGTTGGGATTCTTCCTTTTATTTTGTGTGTATACACACATTCTTTACCATTGGAGGTGAACGCCGTTGTATGGCCTTCCCCTACGCTCACGATCTTGGATATCTTCGAAGTGGGATTAAGAAAAATACGTCTTAGCACTTTTTTCATTTAAAAGTTTAGTGGTAATTATCGTATACGCTACATAATGTTTTCGAAAAATTCATTGGGTTTCTGATCAAGCCTCGATTTTCCTAATTAAAACACTTTCACCGTTACAAAAGTTCACATACTTGTGACATTTGTCCATTTGCTAAAAATCTTCAAAAAACAAATATTTTAAATATGGTTAGAAGTAGTACCCTATATTTGTTTTATCAAGTCCTAAAATTGAATTATTGCATTTAAACAAAGTTGACAGCTACTTCTGGTATGACCGGTAGTGTGAGATTATTAAAAATATTTCAGTTCAATAGTAAATGTAGGTTGGAGTGTACCGTCAGGTTTTTAGAATCAAATATATATTATTTCATATATACACTTTTCCGTGGTACACCTGTACTAATCTGAGATTGTACTTAATCGGCTTTTTTTAGATTTGGAAAAACGGATGACATTGCTGCCGGTGTTGCATTCCTTGCTTCAGATGATGCCAGTTATATAACTGGGGAAGTAATCTTAATTGGTGGTGGTATAAGCGCTAGATTGTAAATTAAATCATCTTGTAACTATATTACATTTAAATTATGTATTTACAGTAAAAATTATAAAACAAAATACATTTTCATTACTTTCACCCTACCATTGTCCTCTTTCTACCCCTAGCTCGAACTTCTTCTAGTTTATTGAAAATCTCCTTATAGTCTTTTTTATTTTCTGTCTCATATGCATTTAAAATAAGTGGAAAAATATTATTCTCTGTTGTATGTGTACTTAAGATTGCTCGTTCTAGAACATATAAATCGACAGCCTTATCCTCAACAGTCGAATCGGTACTGGATAATCCAAAATCAATTAATATTAACTCTAGATCTTGAAAATCGTTATAGAAGGAATCAACATTATTTTTATTTGATAATAATATATTCGAAGTGGTTAAATCGCCATGCACTATATTATTTAAATGCATTTTGCCTAAGACTTTTCCAATGCCACGTGAAAGATGTTCTATCAAGATTTTGGTAGCATTAAAAATAAATTCTTTGGCAGTTACACTGTGTTCGAAATATTCCATAAAAATTGATCTCCTTTTTAAATCTACTAAATATAACGTTGGAGTACGTATACCAATACTTTTGCATTTGAGAATAGCTCTGCTTTCAGCTTTAATCCTTTCCTTAGTTAAAAGATTATCTAAGACCGGATGCCTGTATTCTTTTTGAAATCTCTGCTTTACAAGTGTGGGTAGTCCCAAATAAATGCCTTTGTGTAATTTAGACTCCGCTCCTTGTTTTATCAATTTAAAGTCGTCCATAATGAGTACGACAATTATTCTCTTGCCTAAAAATAGTTAACTGTTAAATTCCATCAAATATAGTAAATGCTCCATAAATTACATATTAATAATGAGAAATATTGTATTCTGATAAAGCCACAATCGAGAATCTCTCCACTCGAACGTTTACATCTGGAAATTCAATTCTGGAAAACGCATACAAATCCTTATTTTATCACTTCTCCAACCTATCACAAGCTTCATGTGCATTTAACTATTTATTTACACTAATTTACCCATACGCTTATACATAAAACAACATTAAAATTTATAAATCCCAAAAAAGACCATTTCTCAATTTTCTTCTTCTGTTGGTTACTTGTTAGCGCAGAGTTGATGATATTAATGATATACATTTTCTCAGAACGCATGCGTAAAATCGTCATTTTCGAAAATGGGGTTTTTAAACTCTTATTCACAAATTCACAGGTTTCATTTGCCGTCGGTCTTAATTTCATAATTTTATTTATATTAATGCAGTTATTTTAAGACAGTTTTGCTTGTACCGATATCCATATTATATTATGCATGTGCGGGCAGTTATAAAGAAGATATATTCACATAATTAAAGCAACTGATAAAACTACAAAAAAAGAATCCTACATAGATGGTGATTCCTCTTCGCCGTTGCATAGTTTTTATAAAAGGGATTCGTATTGGGTAGTAACGGCTTAGTTATTTTTTAAATGTTTCGCCTTCTTCAGCAACGATAAATGGTTACGAGATAAAAATAAAAATGTTGTTACTTGAATTGTACTCTGTAGTAAGAATATTAAAATTACTAATGTTTTGTAAACTATTTTTCCGTCGAAAATTTCATTATAAATTTAAAATATAAAAGAATTAACATCAACATATTGTGTACTGTAACAGGCATTATAAAAGGAATTTTCAGCATGAGCTGTATTTTTGTTTCATAATTTTGGACATGTACTCTATTTTTGGTTTCTTTTTTATAAGTCGATAGTAAAATTTGAGAAAAAGGCGCAAAGATGTGAGTTTTATTTGTAAGTTAAGAAAAATAAACAGTCAACGTAAACGTCAAAACGCCCATTGCGAAAATACATGTTTTGAGTTTTGCATAACCAAATTGTTGTTGCGGTTGTCATGCACAGTCCCGTCGTTGTGTTTTATAACCTCAAAAAGGAAGCTGTTTTAACGTTTTTAAAAATTTTAATTTTGTAAATTAAATATAAATAACAGATAACAAAACAAACGCATGTAATGATATGGGAAGTAACTCGAAAAGAACAATTTACGTTGGTGGTTTGGCAGAAGAAGTTGATGAAAAGATTTTGAATGCTGCATTTATTCCCTTTGGCGACGTAGTTGACATACAAATTCCCTTAGACTATGAGACCGAGAAACATCGTGGTTTTGCATTTATTGAGTTCGAAAATGCTGAAGATGCCGCGGCCGCTATTGATAATATGGTACATTTCCTTTAACTTTAATACCGATGTATAACGTTTGCAATGCTTTTAGAATGATTCAGAACTGTTCGGCAGAACAATACGGGTCAATTTAGCTAAACCACAAAGGATTAAGGAAGGTTCCACAAGACCAGTTTGGTCTGAGGATAGTTGGTTGCAGCAGCATGCAGGAGAAACCATTAAAAAATCATTGGGCGAAGAAAATGTAGAAACTACAACTATTTCGGTAAGGTGGTGTAACATATATCTGGCAATATATTTAACAAAATCATCTTTTAGGAAAGTGCAGAAAGTGCATCTAAGAAAGTAAAAAATCCCCAAGTTTATTTTGATATGAAAATTGGAAAAACTGAAATAGGACGAATTACTATGATGTTACGGGCAGATGTTGTGCCAAGAACTGCAGAAAACTTTCGATGCTTATGTACACATGAAAAAGGCTATGGATTTCAAGGAAGTTCTTTTCATAGAATCATACCCGATTTTGTATCCTTTATCCTCAAGTTATTAATTTTGTTGTAGGTTAAGCATTTCCACTTACTGCCCTTTAAGCAACTTCTATGTTTAACATATACTAATGTTGGTATAACGTGCTGTTTTTAGAAAATCATCATCAGAATTAAAATTTATAGTCATTCTTGTTGCCTTCAAGAATAAGAAATAAATTTTTCACAAAATGCAGCGGTGTGAGTAGAAAGTCATTTCATTTTTCAGTAATTGAGAGAAAAGGTTTCTTAGTAAAAATTATCCTGCACAATATAAAATTCAATTTGACAAAGGCTGTCCAGTTTCTTTTGCACACAGTTTAAGTTTGATTCTTTAAATGAAACATTCTGTAGCTTGTTACGTTTTTCCAACTAATGTCATCGTCATTTCTTAGACCTATCTAGTCTAGTGCTTAGACAATTTGAAACTACAAAATTATGGTGGTGCTCTTTTTGCTTTGAAATATTGCACTACGGTATTAAATGTAGTAAATCTGTGGTCTTTTTGTGTATGCGTCTTATTGTGATAGCCAGTTCTCTTTAGCAGCAGTCCACAATTCTCTTTCATTTTTCACTTTTCATGGTTAACACTATATCAGGCCTTGATTCGACAGTTTTACAATTAGCCAAAATAGCTAATGCCTTATGGACATACGAATATCAATATCATTATATTATAGTGGGCTGTACGTTCTGAGTATTCTCGGACGCGTGCTACTTACGCAACTGGTAAGAATGCAATGAGGTAAACCTACATTTCAATTTTATGGTTCTTCTGCTACATTTGACTTTGATGGCGTTCACTCTTTATTGTCAATTTGGTTATTTTTAGTTGGTGTTGCTCTAAATGAAAATAAATTGTTTTCTTATGTGGATCGTGGAAGATGCTTTCGATCTGCATGAGAATATTTGTTACCTGTTGTGGCTAACTACTTACCGTGTTGAGCAACACCCTCGTACAGATTTAAAACTCCTGCAGTCAGGAAAGTGTTGCTGGATGAAATATAAACCTAAGAATTATAAAATAATGCTTTGGTAAATGAAAATAAAATTGGAATTTATTTACAGATTTTATAGCTACAAACTAACAATAAGTAGATATCAATGTAAATTGCATTGCAAGTTGTGATTAATTAAAAACAATCGTATTCACTTCCTTTTAGAGAATACATTTTTTGTGGAACTGTTAGACTTTCTCAGATGCATATTTTCTTTAATTAACTAAAATAGATGTGCCAAGGTGGTGATTTTACCAATCACAATGGTACTGGTGGAAAATCCATATACGGAAGAAAGTTCGCAGATGAGAATTTTGAACTGAAGCATTCGGGACCCGGTGTTTTATCAATGGCAAATTCTGGCCCTAATACAAATGGATCGCAATTTTTTATTTGTACATCAAAAACAGATTGGCTAGATGGCAAACACGTAGTTTTCGGACACGTGATCAGCGGTATGGATGTTGTGAAACGTATGGAACGTTGCGGAAGCAAATCTGGTACAGTGAATGAAAAAGTTACAATTACAGCATGCGGAGAAATTTAATAGCTATACAAATGAGTCTCATATTTGATTCTGCTTTTGTGGTATTAAGTATTGTTAATGATTTTCCTTTAAAATAAACGATCGACCTTAAATTTTAACTTTATGTGCTCATGGCTTGTTCCTCTAAATGATTATATTCAAATGAGATACTGGGAACGAACACAATTACATTAAATATGTAAATCTAACAATTAAAGTATATATTGTGAACATACGAAGTTTCCACGTAACTACAACGTTGACATTTTGATATCACCTTTGGCAGCATTTTTTGGTTCGAGTTCTGCGCAAGTGAAATGTATGCAAAATTGATTCACTTTTTCTAACCGGTCTCTATTACTCTATAAAGAAAGGTTCTTCATTTAACCGCATTTGATATAAATGAAGACTGCTTTACTGCAAAATTATTAACATTCTTAAGGAATATTGTTGTATTAAATTTTAAGTGCTTATGTGGAATCACCCTTTTTCTGTTAGATAAGTTTCTGAGACGGCTGCATATGCAGATGCGTATTACTATGGAATTTAAGTCTATCTGTACATTGATATATGCTTTGAGAATGCAAGTAACCAGTACTCCCACTTTTTTTTGTCATATCAAGTTTGCCGAGCAATACAAATAGTTCAATGGCTTTGCTTCTCAACTAATTTTGCCTTCTAAAAATGCAAAACTTTTTTTAGAAAGCGATTTCTTTCTTTCCATATATTAATAGAAGATCACATCTTTTGTTAAAAATAAATATAAACAGAAAGTATTTAGTTTTTATTGAATTCAAAAACAGATTATAACTTTTAAACTGCTTTATTATGTTCAATAACAAAAATTATAAAATGTTGAAAAGAGTTCAAATATTTATTGGAGTAATGACGGTATTACCTTGTTGATTGCGAGTTACTCTTAGGTATTGATCAATATTTTCCAATTGCGATAATTTTCTAATGAATTCTTCGTCGTGTGTAATGATCAGTAATTGAAAATTCTTTTCTCCACGTCGTTTTTCTATCATACTACCTAATGTTTCGCACAAACTATCCACGTTTTCTCTGTCTAAATTTGTGGTAGGTTCATCCAAAGCTAATATACCGCAATTATGGCTGAAGGTCATTGCTAGTGCCATTCTTATTAATAAGCAGGCTAAAACTTTTTGACCGGCACTGCAACGGCCTCTCATATCGAGTTCAACATCATGTTTTATTTGTATAACACGGTAATTATAAGAGCGCCTACTTGAGTCGGTTTTATTATCTGGTTGCTCTGTTCTTATTTGAATATAATCTATATCATTTCCTTTGTATACGGAATGCCATAAATTTCTAATTGTTTCATTGATTTTTGCCATCTTTTCCTTGTGGAATTGTATAATTGCTTCTTCTAATCCTTTACAGAAAATTTTACCATCTTCAAGTGCTTGGATTTTCGTTTTGTATTCGTAATAAGCGCTCTTGTAATTGTTGTAAGCGTTTTTATTTTCTGGTAATTCCAATTCTTCTTTAAGGTCCGTTACATTCTTTTGTAATATTTCTCTTTGACCTTTAATATTGCTAACTTCCTTAATTAAATCAACGCATTGCCTCTCTAATTCTTGCTTCTTACTTTGTAAGGTAATATAATTATATGTACCAATTTCCTCCTTCAATTCTTTTAAAGACTCTTCTACCTTTTTTATATCCTTTTCTTTTTTTCTAAACTCAATGTTATCTTCCAAGTTGCGTCTGTTGATTTCTGCTTTAGCTTGTTCTTCTTTAATATATGCAATTTTTTCAAGAAGCTCTTTTTTCTTACTATCCAGTTTTTCTTCTTCCGTTTTGTAAGATTTATAATTTTCTAGAACAGTTTTAAGTTGTTCGTTGATATTTTTTGTTTCAATTATTTCTATAGCGTTTTGACTTTTCACTATGTTATCCAATGATGTTTTTAACTCATTATATTCTGCCATACTCTGTTTATATTGTAGATCGTTATCACTTTTTGCCAATTTTAGTTTTCTTTGCGAGTTTTGCAATTCCTCCTTTAGAGGTATTAAATCTTTATCAATTCGGTTAATTTCACTATTTAGGGATTCTTCCTTTTCTTCTAATGAAACTAACTGCTCAAGTAACTGAGGTTTATTGTGCATTGATTTTTCCAAACTAAATTTTTCTTTCTCCGCTTCGGATTTTTGATCTCTTAATTCTTGGTATTCTCTCCTATTGTTTGCCAATTTTGTTGTGTCGGCATCGCGAGATTTCCTTTTTTCTAATAGATCTGCTTTACATACTTTTATATCTCTATCCACTTGTTCCCTCGATTTATCGGTATTCGGCGGTAGAAGTTTGCATTTTAAATTATTAATTTCCTTTTTGCAAGATTCTATCTCGGAATGATATTTATCTATTAGGGCAGCATCTCCTATAACCCTATTACATACATCTAGTATTTTCTTCGGCTGATTTATGGTGTCATTCAAGTGTTTTAACTTTTCTTGCGCTGCTTGAAGAGTGTCCTTTGATTGAGTAATTTCAGTGTTTAAGTTAGGAATAGATGATTTTTCTAATTCTTTTGCTTCTTCATAAAGCGGTTTAAGTTGTTGGGTTTGATTGAACCGTTCTTGTTTTTTCTTAAGTTCGGTTTCTATTTGCTCTAGTGCAAGTGGTATTCCTTCAATTTTAGTTTTCAACTTGTCCACAATTTTATTTGCCAAAGACTTTTTGTCGTTGAAATCTGTTTCGCAAACGGGACAGCAAGGCTTGTCTGCTTGAAAATCTTTAACAAACTTTTCGTATATCACCTTTGCAGATCTATATTGACCACGTTCCTTTTGCAAATTTTCAAGGGCTGCTTCTAACTCCAAACATGCTTGTTCAAAAGAGTTACCTTGCGCAACTTCAACTACTTTCTCATTAATTTCAATTATTTTCTTTACGTACGAGTTCAATTTTTCTTCGTTAATACGAATACTAGTTTCATTCGTAGCAATCTTTTCTTTTTCTATATCTACGTTTCGTTTTATTTCTTCAAGCTCCCTGGTGTTTTCTACTATGAGTTCATCTATTGCATTTTTGATTGCAATGTCGGGCGGTTCCTTAAAAAGCAGTTTGAAATTCTGATAATGTTTATTTTTTATTTCAAATATTTTGCTTTCTTTTTTAACTACATCTCTGGTCCTTGTAGCAATATTTTCATCTGTGACGTAATTTTTTTGTAGAATATCATAATCCTTTTCTAGAGTTTCCAATTTCTTCTCCATGGTTTCAATTTCATCTGTAGTATTTTTAATTTTTAGTTCTAATTCGTTAGGATTATAACTTTCATTAAGATATTTTATTTGTCTCTCTAGCTGATCAATTTTATTATTCAGAGTTTTTAATAGTTCATCAGATAGATCTAGTTGTTTTAATTGTGAATTAGTATCACGCTGTTGGTTTTGAGTTTCATTTTTCTGTGATATATTTGTGTTTCTCTCTTGTTCAAGTTTTGCGATATTTTCTCGGCACGTATCAATATGTTCCTGTTGTGATTTCTCTTCTAGCTGATTTTTCTCTTGTTGGTTATTTAAATTTGTATTAAGATCTTTAATCGCATTCTTCATTAATAAAATTGTATCGTTGACTGTATCCTCCGAACGTTGTTTTACTGTTAGTTTAAGCTTTTTTGACAATTCACTAATCTCACTGTTTCTTTCTTCGATTTTCTCCTGTTGTTGCTTTTTTTCTGCTTCTAACTGCCCAACACGAACTTGTGCCTTCTGTACTTCCGAATCTATTCTCTTACGTAGTGTTTCTGCTTTATTAATCTCAAGTTGGACATTCTCAATTTCGTTGCTGTATTCACTTTTCTTTTTTTCAAAGCTCTGAATCGCTTCTTCAAGTTCACAATCGCTGCCTTTGAATTCTTCTTTTATCTTCGTAAGTATTTGTTGTCGACTAGCTTGCATTGTTTTCTTTTCTGTTTCTTTTGCCAAGAGTTCGGCTTTAAGCGATCCTAAAACATTTTCTAATTCGCATATTCTTTCAATTTCTTCTGATACAGGTTTAATTTCATTTTCTTTTCTTTCAATATTTCGAACGATTTCAGCTAACATATTCTCATCTCTTTGCAAATTAGCCCTTTTCTTCTCTATTGTGTTTTTCTTTTCTTTCTTACCTTCAAGCACATCAGCGACATATTTTAAACTGCGCTTTTCTGTTTCGAGGAATTTCCTGAAGTCGGCTATACATTTATTATATTTTGTAGCATCGAATATTTCGTCAAATTTCTTTTTCACCTGACTATCCTCTTCTAATGGCCACAGTGAGCGTTCTTGGTGACAAAATAATACATTATTTATTATTGGTTTCGATACACCCATAATTAGAGAAATTTGCTCCCCTATATCTGCGCACCTACTAGAGAGCGACACTTCTTTCCCATCAATTGATCGAACAGTGTTTATAGATGCATCTAATTTAGACAATTTCAATTTTCCATTAGAATGTAATTCTACCTTTGCTCCTCTATTGATAATGACATGTTTACCCTGCGAATCAAGTATTCTTAATTTCACAAATCCTTTAGTTGTTGACGATGATGAAAGTTTAGGTTCTTGAATAAAGCCGGCACCTTTATCACTACCTTCGGGATATTCGCCGGTACAAGCGTATTTTAACGATTCAATTATAGTAGTTTTTCCACAGCCATTTTCTCCTAAAATTAATGTAACTGGCGAGGAAAACGAAATATCTTGAATATCGTCGTCGGTTGGTCCAAAGCTTCTGATACCGCAAATTTGTAACCTATCTAATTTGGCCATCTGAAAGAAGAAATAATCTTTTGATTCTACGTAACATAATACAAAAACTTTTTTTGAAATAATTGTAACGACAAAAGTAATCTGGAGAAAAATGGACCAGAGAACGAATTATTTCTTAGTGTCGTTGTTACAAATATTCTTAACATTTCAAAAAACTAAGATAGATTACTTTCCCGTCACCCAGTATTTAAAATTTTTAACACAATTTTAAATTCGGATAATTGGTTTTTAATTATTCTAATTAAACAATTCTTTGCGAATAAGAAGTACCATCGTTTATTACGTATAGTGCTTGTTAGTGCGAAAGAAAACTGGAATACCGTCACAATCGGCATAATTGGCAATTCATACCGTTGATAAAGCAGAGGTAACTGTTACACGGAATATTTCGTAAGGTTGCTAGGTAACGCTGCAACTAACATCAATAACAGCCTAAACAATAGAAAAATCAATAATGACGGTTGCAATAAACACAATCCACGTTCAAATGAATACAATCGCAGTTTGAATTGGGCAGGTTCTTTAAATGGCTGAATCCCTAGAAACAACATCGTCTAAACCTATCGCAGATAATTCTCCGGTATACTCGTTAGATAAATCAAGCAAACAATCAAATTCAATTTACATTTCAAGTAAATCCGAGTCGGAATCTTATCGAGAAAAAATAAGGAAACGTTTTAAGTTAATAAAGGAACATGCTAGCTCGTCTTCAGTGAAAGCGCCATTTTCAGATTTACATGGAACCATCAAGTCTTTAAAGAAAGAAAGTGCACATTTAGATATGTGCCTTGAAAAAAGAACATCAAGTATCGCAGAGTATTCACGAGTAGACTGTTACAATTTCTTTTGCGCAGAAACAAAGGATAATAATGTAAGAACTTATGTAATATATATATATATATATAAACGATTCTGAAAGAGATATCCACACATTTTAGGTAAGAAACCAATCAATGCATGAAGCCGGCGAACATGAGGATAGCGAAAATGAACATAATAACGTTGTACAATACGTATCAGCCGATGTGCTCCAAGATTTTTTAAAACTGGCGACCTTAGAGTCGCTTTGGTATCCACGAAGGTAAGCAAAAATTTCAAGATATTATTTGTAGTTATTATGTATTATATTTCAGGTATTTGCAAGAAGTAAAATTAAAAGATAACGTTCGTTCACTGGCCGATGAAGGACTCTATGTATTTAAACAAAAAGAAAATTCCAATTTAAAGTTGCTAAATCGAAGATTGGCAAATGATGACATGTAATTCATAAAATAGAGTAAGAAAAAAAGTAATAATGTGCCGCTCGTTGCAGAAACTGGTTTAATTGTGAAGGTAACTTGAAGCTGATGGCTTCACCCATGTCTAATACGTGTTACAGGCTTCCATCTATGTACACTGGTCACTTCGAAACCGAGATGGTGATACCGAAAGATTCTACATCTTGTGAATCTTTGGATTCAATTTTTGTGGATAAATTGCCTAAACTAGAAATCTATATTTCAGAGATAAATTTTCAGCATCATCCACTATTCAGTATAGAAAATGTTTTCGAAAGAAAACTATTAGAATTATATGAAATATACAAAGATAATATTAGCAATAATAGACTTGAACGGATAAATAAAAGGTTGGACGTCTTGCGGAACAAAACTTTAGATTGCGGAGATGCTGCAATTACAAGTCACTTTAAAGAGATAAAGAGACTGCGTGAATTACAATTTTCCAAAGGGCTAGAGCATAGAAAACTGCTTAAAAACATACTGCAAATATGGAAAATTATTAAGAAGATACGAAATGATAAACACTTTTCTAATACGGTGACAAAGTTAATGATCTATAAAGAGAAACATAACTACCAAGAAGAGTTGCGAGATTACGACAAAAAAATTGATATGTTAACATCAGAGATAATGCGCGAATGCAAACAGGATTACCTACAAAAGTTGGAGATGTATAAAAATGATTTAGCGATTTGGCATAGTGACAAATCATTAAAGAAACCGAGAAAGCCATATAATGAAATTGCTGAAGATGAAATAAGAGAAAATGTATCAAAACATCTCATAGAAGCGTTCAAACCGCCTGGAGAGCCTACAATTACGTTAGATATCCAATCAGAGAATGAAGTCACGAGTTTAGTGGAAAATAATCTAGAAAATTTACGGCGAAATGCCGTTGCCGCGGTCCGAGTTTATTTCAAAATATTATTTAACGGAATTGAAGTTTGTAAGTCCAAAACAGTTGGTATGAATAATACATTCACAGCCATCTTCAATGAAACATTTTCGTTACAAATTAAAGATGCACCGAAGAATATAACAATTCAACTCTACGAAGAGTCCAATAATGTAATGAAACGAAAATTGGCCGACGTGAATATAGATATATCCAGTTTAACCTACCAAGCGAAAATTATCAAACAGAATTTTGTGAAAGAAGAATTAATCCATTATAATCATGAAGGAATAGGAAGTGGTTGCAATCTAAGCGAGCTATGTAAATCGTATAATTGTTTCGATTTGGAAGATGAAACATTGAACACGCGTGGATTCCTAACTTATAGCGTTCGTTACGATAATAATGGGCACTCCGACAATATAACTAATCCACAAACAAAAATATGCGATTCTTTGTTAGACGAAGATGGTCACATAAACATCTTCAAACTTGCCGAGTGGACGACTCAGGTCGAAATTGATCCTTTAAATCCTAAAAATACCTGTGTATTTGAGTACATTGGTGAGCAAAGGGATATTGAAGAAAATGATGTTCGATTGAATTCGAATTCAAAAAAATATTTTAGGTGAGTCATAAATTCACACGTACAATACAACGTAAATACTTTAAGCGGCGATTCGTCTTTATTGGAGGTGCAGCAAGATTAAAAAGTTAAAATTTTTGAAATTGCCACTTTTAATTTTAGATGTAATCCAGAACTTCAGAGACTAGTATTTTACAATAGTTCAAAAATAAGAGAAAATATGAGATTTCAAATGTTACAGTTGCGAAATCAAAACGAACCTGAATTCATCGGTATGCTTATACCGAATAGAGTTAAAGAAATACCAACAAATGTATTAGTTTCCTACCATAAAAGAATAAAGGAAGAAACAGGCAAATTTCATCTAGAAGATACAGATGATATCGACTTGAGAATTTTTAACGGTCAAAAATATTTGAAGCAAATACATATTAAAATTTTTCAGCAGTGTCGTAATATGCCGAATAATTTGACCTATGACGATGTAGTTAACGAGCGATTGTTATCATATTTCCAGTATGTACAGCGCACTATTAGTCTCGTGAAATTCAAAAGTGTTTTTTTTAAGGAATTACATCAAAGTGCTGTTGCAAAATTTTTTAAATTGGTTCAAAATCAAACCGGACATCAGTAAATCATTACCCCAATTAGGAATCGGAAAGGATGAGGACACCGTAGAATCTACGAACGCAACGTCTGCCAAATTAATTATCACTGTTATATCAGCAGTGAATATCCCTAATAAAATAACCCCTAAGAAATCAAAATCTCGTCAAATTTTTGAAAATGAAAGCTCTGAAATAACCGCTTCACACATAAATGTGATTTACGACGATGTGCTTCTGGAAACAACAGTTAAAGAAGGAAAAAATCCGATCTGGAACGAACAAATGGTTTTTGCTTTAAGGTAAGGAAATAAAGAAAAAAATAGTTCCATTTAAACATTTTGTGTTTGAAATTATACTTTATCCATATCTATTACTCCATGAGTACATTCCAAACACAAGAAAAACGGGACTCCAAATAAATGCACTGTCTGCAGTGATTTTAAAAAATTCATCAGGAAATCAGAATTGATGATAAATCACACTCTTACAAGTCTGATAGAGTTAAATCTGACGATCTCACAGACATGGTTAATTAGGTTTTGAATCAAACATATCAAGATCTTGCAAACAGAGGTAACGACACGTTACATTTTCGCTAACCAGAAAATATATAGTGGCTAACCAACATTTACCAACAACAATAACAAAAATCAGTGCTGTATGTCTGCCAGGGTGCTGTTAGAGTTATCGTGTCTACCAACTGTTGCTCTCCCGAAAAAGCCCCATTTGCTTATCCAGTTTTCGATTACCTATCATGGCATGGTCCAAACCCGCAATACGTTTAGTTTTGACCAACTTCTTTCCGACATGCTGTAAGAGTATATACAATAAGCAGGTGTAAATCAGGGGATTACTCTACTATGAATTTCACCTTTACCGAAAAAGTTGCAACCAATTTTATCAATAAACATAAGACTTGCATTCCTTTTACTCATTCTTTTTATAGAATTATTTTTCTTTTTATCAAATTGTTAAATTCTTTACCAGAAATTGGTTTACATGCTATGTTGAATAACATTTTGTTAAGTTTACGCAGGATCTTTTTGCAGAACTACTAATACAGATTACTTAAATCCTAACGCATTACATGCTTCAGTTCAAATAAATATGTTTATGAATATAATTAATAAAGACGATCGACAAATTGGGAACAATTGGCTGGGTTCTATTAAAATTCCGTTATCCGCAATTGCACATAATGGCAAAGTAGGTAAGCTATTGATACACCGTATACACTTAAATAGAAACATTCTCTTTTAGATGGAAGGCTTTTTCTTATTAAAATCTCCAATATTCTTAAACTATGAACGCAGTTTAATATATTTAAATTTAAAATTAAAAATCGAACCAAATTTTCCAAAAATGTCAATGAACCTGGTAATAGAAATTCTATATTAATATGTACTGATACTGTAAAATACTCCTGTACGTTTTAGAAAGAATTACCATGTAGTGAACCACCTTATCTTCAATCATATCTTAATTATTGGAATGAAGACTATAACAACAATTATCCCGAAAAGAATTTTTCCATATATGCATTGAATTCCGCAGGGAAGACAGTTTGTTTGACAAGATTTATACAACCGCTAGAGCCTCCCCAAATGAATTCAACTGATTTTGATATTTCACAAGAACAATGCGCTCGTTACATTTCATTGATACCATTTTCTGATTGTAATAAACTGTATGATCATATATGGCTCACTACAGAGGCAAGTATCCCATTTTATAAATCTATGGAGTATTGATGGTGGGTTATTCTATAACAGGAAATGTTGAATTTGATGATTGGCACTGTCATCGATCACAGTATTGCACTTACCTGTTTCTTTCTGGCATTAAATATGGAAGCATGGTTATTACTGGGGTACGGCATACCACATGGCACAACTGCATATGTTCTTGTTCGAGAACACGATAGTAATAGTGAAACAACCCATTACATTTATGATACAAGCACAGCTATTAAATATAACATTGCAGATAGATATTGTCCATTACAAAAAGTATTTTGTGTGGTTAACGGGATAAATGTATGTCGAAAATGAAACATCAAGTGTTTTAGTACATATATAATTTTTAGATATGGGCTAATGTCCAACCAATCCAAGATATGACATTATTACAGTTTGATTTCACAAGAAAATCTGATTGGCGGTGTGTATTCAACAATCAAGTGTCAGCTCCAATTAATTCTATACAAAAAAAGTTGGAGCATCGTTATAGAAATAATGTCATCCAGGACTTGCAATTTCAATTAGAAAAGAAATTGAAAAGAAAGATATTAAAACTAAGAAAGACTAAGAAAACTGTTTGGAATCATCATATTTCAAATCAATTGAGAAACTGGGTGACAAATCTTGAAAAGAGTTACACCTTGAACAAGATTGACCAGTCACATATTACAGGAATTGAACATGCACATAGAGTTGTGAGTGTAATTATTAAGCATTTAATCAAAATATTATTGAAAAGTATTTTAGGTATATGGCTATATAGTTAACTTACCTTATAATAACGTTAACTCAATAATGGACGTTATCGAGGCTTCACAAGTTTTTAATGCGGAAGAATCAGATAAGGAATATTTGTTTAGTCTCGAGTTGTGTTTATATCCAAATCAAGTGTTGGCTGTTTGGATGATTGTTGGATTTACTATCCATAAATGATATTTTCTCAAATAATAATGAAACGTTTATGAAATATATTGCTTTTTCTGTTTTATTCGGAAATCATTTCAAGTATAATCACATCTGCCCAAACACCGATTATTGAACCATCAATGGCGCCAATTTATGCCAACAACTTAAAAAATTGAAATAACCTATTATATCTCCAATATATAACTTATTTGAATTTGCAAAGGAGTGGAATTATGTTGGTTGCCCTGTATCGAATTTGACAGCTATTTACTTTTGCTATAGTTGTGAGGTGACAGCTGGTTGCGGCATAGTTTATTTCACCACACGATTCTTTTATAAAATAGTGAGTGTTGAACAAAAAGTCAAACTAGCTCAACATGGGCCTTAAGTTCTCCACGTACAGCTAGCTCATAGCTAAAAACTCATATTTTTCAATCAAAGTGTATTAATTGTTGTGTAAGAGTTTATCAGTAAATATTTCTATGCTCAGGTTAAAATGGATAAATCGCTATGTAGAAAAAAAGTGTGATAAAATAATTTTAACGGCAATGGCTGTCCAATAAATTGTTTACGTCTCAGTTGATTTGTGTTATATATATTATTTGCATTAGTTGTTGCCTCTCCGTTTTAATTTACTTTGAATACCCACAATGGTTAAAGAAAAGCCAAATTCCATCCGCATCTACGACGACGAAGGCTTTCGGCGGCGTGCTGCTTGTATTTGCGTTCGTTCCGATGCTGAAACGGAGGTAAGTTAGCATAATAGAACATGAAAAATGATGTTAACGAACGATTTTATTGAATTATCTTGGCGCCTACTAGTATCACATTTTAATTTGCGATCTACGGTCGTTGCCCTGTGATTTTTTTATCATTAGACTAGGCTAATGATTCATATTTTCTCTTCTGTAGCTGCAATATGTTTAATTGATATTTTGGGAAGATACACAAACCCTATTTATTTATTGGATGTTTATTTTGAAATAAATAATAGGGAGACTATGGTGACTTAGTATATGTGCAAAGTACCTTTTGACATTTGTTGAACTCCAATTAAAAGATATAAAATAAAATAAATTCTCTAATCGGCTTCTTATCTCTAATTTGAAGAAAAGAAAAATGAATCAACATCCCTCATACTTAGAATAACATATCATAAAGCAACTCATTGCTATTTGCTCTATTTACATGTAATGAATAGGTTCAACATCTGTTCAGGGTATTTCTTATATCTTGTCAATACATAAATTTAAAACTAATTATGTTACATATTCATGTGTAGGTGTTACTTGTCACATCGTCTCGAAAACCTGAAAAGTGGATTGTTCCTGGCGGTGGAGTTGAACCTGAAGAAGAACCTAGTGTCACAGCAACACGCGAAGTCTTGGAAGAAGCTGGGGTTATTGGAAAGTTAGGACGCAGTCTTGGTGTATTCGAGGTATATTCTGGTTTACATTAAACCAATTTATTGATTTGCTACAAATAAAGCTGTTAAAGTCTTATCTTTCCTTTTCAGATGATTAAATATATTTATTTTACAACATTTACAATTTTTGTAGTGTATACAGCATTTCCTATTGTACTTTGCGTTTTCAATGGTGCTGTAAACTGTGAATTGATATAAATTTTACGGTAACCGGTTAGTATTATGGAAATTTTAACTATTGCGATTGGGAATTATAAAGAACCTAGATTTAGATAGTCCTCTTTACCATATTTAAGAAATAACAAATAGTAAACATGTCACGTAAGGCCACTATTCAAAGCAATCATCAATCCTAGTAATGTGTAATACTTGCAATCCGTTTGTTACTGGAAAACATTGCAAATGAAACAAGGGAAAAAAACAAAAAATATACCTCGTATATTGTTTGATTAGGGTACCGCTCCACATTTTCAGTCTAAGCAGTCTTTAACAGACAGGCTAAAATAAAACTGACAAAATATGGGAAATTAAAACGTTACCAATTAAGCAAGTTGTATAAAATTAAATACACATTCAGGTTTAAAGTACAAACCATGCCAAGTAATTGGCAAGAAAAGCGTGCGTTATAATATATTTAATTTTCTTTTCGTACTACGCGAATGATGTGCTAGTGAATCTGGTGAAGTACGCTCGGTACTTCACCGGATTCGGTATTAAGATGATATGGTTTGTTATTTTGTATCACTTGTTTTGTAGATTAATAATAATTGTATAAAATTGAGACTTTTCTATTTCTGTTTCAGAATCGTGAACACAAGCACCGTACGGAGGTGTATGTTATGACGGTAACAGAGGAACTAGATGAGTGGGAAGATTCAAGAGCAATAGGCAGGAAAAGACAGTGGTTTACTATAGATGATGCTCTAGAACAACTGGCGCTGCATAAACCAGTGCAACGCCATTATCTTCAACAAATGAAACGTTCTAAACTTACTTAATACATACGCTTACTGTTACTGTCAAATATATGCTTTTGTTAAGGTTCTGTGGGTTACATAATAATTAAGAAGTTTTGTATGCGACATTAATGTGAATTATTTTAATTAAACAAAAAATTTGTAGTATATACTTTCTGCAATAACATGCTCTCCATTATCGAATTTTTATTTGCTTTGATTGCACAGTACTTAATTTTAAGCGACGAATGAAAAGTATAGCACACATCTCCAAATATAAATATATGCTACTTAGATTACACTGGATTACACTTACACTGGATGTATAAACTGAATCTATGAACATGCACACTTCCATTCATTTGCTGGATAATTTGTACATTTTATATAAGGTTATTCAAAATAGCAATGTTTTTAAAACAGGAGATACAGATTCGAAATATCGCATAAGGAAAATGCTTGGCAATGAATCCAAAGAAGGGGAATACAGATTCGAATCCAAAGTCGAATAACGGATTGGGATACCCGAGTCTCAATGTTATTGGATACCAACAGAATTAATAAACAACCATTTGTAAATGCAACAAACAATAATGATAAATTTAAATGTTAATAAACAAGGTAAAAGGGAAATAAAACAACGAAGCCACACGACACTCGACGCATGTTGACTATGTGGAACGTAATTGACGTCAGGCAATCACGGACTTGTTGCTCACATTAGTGATTTTAAATTTTCCTCCGGATATGTTCCGAAACCAACCTTTAACGTTCTATTTAGCCATCCTACGCCACAGTCCTTGCTGTCATTATTTAGACTTAGGTAGTAGCAATATGATCTCTTCCTGGATTATGTTCATATTGCATTGTTCGCCATATTTTTTATTATATGTAGTGTTAGGTCATACGATATACATTAGGCAAAGCCATCATTACAAAATCAGAAGCCAAAATTAGAAAATCGTCAATTCCTCCTTATTTATCGGAATTCCTAGTATTTTGCTTTTATAATGCAATAATTGAAAAGTAGGTACATGAGTTCTTTTACTCAAAATATAATCACCTAAAATATTTACATTTGTTCTGGAAGGCTTGCATACATAAGTTGTGTAGATTACATGGATACCGCTATCATATATAAGATTACGGAGGCCCATGTTTCTATCAATTGTAACATGCCCTTTTAGACTCATTTCTCTCATCATAAAAATCACCAGTAGTACTATCTTTGCAGTACCTTCAAGAATTTATCTTATTTAGTTTCTACTGTTTATAACCTTTCGCGAGAATTTAACTTTACTGTTTCTTAAGCCTTTGGGAAGATGGTTTTTTCATGTATATAATTTAGCGAAGGTTGTTAGTTGTATAGGATTTAAATTATTTACGTTAATTTTTGTCTGCAATAGTTAGAAAAATGTGTCGTATGTAGCGGACTCCAACGGCGAAGTTTATTGTCAGTTCACAGGTAAGTAGTAAACAATACATAAGTATCGGTACCTCCGCACCACACAAGTTTATACCGAATCGGTCACCGGTTGATGATGAAGACCATTCGTATACTCGAAACAGCCATCCCGGATTAGTTATTATATATTACTATATACTAAATAAATTTGTGTGGTGCGGATGTGCCGATACTTATGTGTTGTTTACCATACTACGCCACAGTCCTTGCTATCATTATTGAGGTAAGTAATGTTTTTAACATTATCTACTTCTTCGTCCTACCTCTCGATTGCGTTATTTGAATTTATTTTACTATTATATATATAGTAAATACAATAATTACATATTTCATAAAAAATAATTTGTAGAGAGATGTGAATGAATAGCAAGTGTCCCATTCCCATGATTGAATAACCTTCACGCGTTTATGGTGGTACAGCATCTGTGAAACTTAGCAGCCCTGCAGGGGGTTGCATTTATTGCCCCAAAATTTCATTTACTGCGCCCAAGTTGACATTCGAGTAGTGTTTCGAGTAATAAATTGTTACTTCATTTTTTAGTATGGTAGATGTAGTGTTCAGTGATTAGCATTTGACTTTCTTTTTCCTTTTTCGCGGATTAGTTTATTTTTAGTTCGTTTATATGGAAGAACAATTATTTATAATATTTCTAATAGGATCTACATGTATTATTACTGCCTAATTTTAATCACTTAAATTTTTGTAAATTTCTTGGCATACATGTATTTGTAATATATTATGTATATATATGTGTTTTTATTGTATTTTTAATCTACCATGCATTGATATATTTGTTGATGAATTTATGTTATATACATTATTCAATAAATTTATCAATAATAACAATATATAAGTAATAATAATTGTTGTAGTAATATGAAACGGTTTAGTTCACGCATACAGTTGTTGGATGGCGCTAGTAAGAAGACTAGGTTTTATAGTAGTATAGGCCATTTCTTTTTACGATATTCTCTGACTGTACCTATATTTTTGTATCAAAGAGGTTAAGTTAATAATTCAGATAACTCAATTGATCATTTACAACCATGGATGATGATAATTTTCATCGTCTTGAAGGCACGGATGAACAAACTGGTGGATTGATTGTTAAAAAGAAAACACCAACATTTAAAATTCCACAACCTTCTTTATTAGGATTAGATAAACTTGCAGCAGCGAAACGCAAGGAAAAAGAAAATGCTAGGAAAATGTCGTTTTCAATGTCAGAAGAAGATTCTAATGAAGAGTCTACTTCTCATAATGTTAATCAGAATCAACAAGGTAGAAAATTTAGACAACCAAGTCCAGAAACACCAACGTACACAGGAGGGATAACGGAAAAAGCAAGGAAGAGATTGCTGGAAAGAATGAATTCAAGGAAAAACAAGGAAAAGGGTGTATATGCAAGCACAAAAGATCTAAAAAACCACAGTAATAGAAGAAAACATGATTATCACTATAAGGAATATTCCCATGGCAAATCAGATAGTACTCGTAGCGAAGTAAAGACACCTAGATTTAAGGATGAACCACAAACCCCAAATATAAAAATAAAAGATGCTACTTCCAAAACTTCCTGGGATGATGATGATGTGATACCTAGCAAAAAATCATCTTGGGATTTTCCAACGCCAACATTACATAAAACAAGTGGAGAGTGGTCTGAAAGAAGTACAAAATCTCGATACGATGACGATTACTCTTACAAAAAGCCTGATAAAAAGGATAAATATAAAGATCATAAAAGTTATATTGATAGCACACCTCGAGCAACTCCAGCACATAAATACAATGCCTGGGCTAAAGATAGGAAGAAAACTGGTGCTACACCTAGCCATACTAAAGAAGAAACTCATGTGAAATGGGAGTCTACTGTTGATAGACAATTATGGGAAGAAGAGCAACGTAGAATTGATAGAGAGTGGTATAATATGGACGAAGGTAAATATCTTTGTTATTGTTACAATAGCTTTAAAAATGGTCCATTGTAATTTTTCTAGGTTATGACGATGAAAATAACCCATTCTCGTCAGTCAGTGATGAATATACAAAGAAAAAGGAGGAACAGTTAGAACAGCGCAAGAAAAAGCGAATGTCTGCCCAACAAAGGCAAATAAATAAGGATAATGAATTGTGGGAAAGGAATCGCATGATAACTTCAGGAGTTGTGCATTCCATAGATTTTAATGAAGATTTTGATGAAGAATCGGTTGACAGAGTACATTTGTTAGTGCACAATATTGTACCACCATTTTTAGATGGTCGTATTGTCTTTACAAAACAACCTGAACCAGTAGTACCAGTAAGGTAAATATAGTCTTAATTGTTCTTGTTATGTTTTTAATTATATTTTTGTTAGGAACAATCGATAATATTTATTTTAAATTTAATTTATTACTGAAAACGTAGACCAAAACTGAAGAGGGGTGTCTGCTCTACATACTTAAGCCAGACATTTTAAAGATTTTAAAATAAGAATCTATTAAATGGAACACCATGTATTCGTTATCGTGATTAGATTATAAATTTTCATGTCGTATCTTGATTTACTTGTTGAAGATGTGTCGATTGGTATAATAGTTCAACTGCTACGGTATACAAATAAACACTCTTTACATAGCAGTGAACTATGTCGCACCAGACGTGGTTTTACTGGAAGCTTACCATCTAAAATGGCAGACTTTGCTGAGCCCATGGAAATAATTGACCCCGTATATTTCCATTTCAGAAAAAAATGCAGATCGATATATTGTATGTAAATCTTAGTAATCAATAACTCAAAACCAAGAACGAATCGGATCAAGCAACCTTTATGAATTCTTATATTTGCAATTTAAATACGATAATCAATACAGAGTGGTTCATTTAATATAAGAAAGTTATTGGCTTTAATGATAGTATAGTTTTTATCCACATTTACAAATTTTGTATGTTGGTGTGCTTTTCAGAGATGCTACATCTGATATGGCAATAGTTGCTAGAAAAGGTTCACATTTAGTACGTGTGTATCGGGAACAAAAGGAAAGACGCAAAGCACAAAAGAAACACTGGGAACTTGGCGGTACAACAATAGGTATGCTTACAGTACCTTAACCCAAAGACATTTTTTAAAATTCATTGTCCAATTAGGGAACATAATGGGCATTAAGAAGAAAGAGGATGAAGAGGACAAGAGATTTAATAAAGATGACGATACAACAGATTATAAAACCGATCAAAAATTTGCTGAGCATATGACTAATACCCAAGCTTCAAGCGATTTTGCCCGAAAGAAATCAATATCTGAGCAACGTCGTTATTTGCCAGTATTTGCGGTTCGCCAGGAATTGTTGAATGTAATCAGGGAGAATTCCGTAGTTATTATAGTAGGTGAGTTATAAAAATTATTTGTTTAAGTGTTATTGAAATATCCAAGTAGATGTATTAGTCATGCCAATATTTTCCTTGATATTTTAAGGTGAAACTGGTAGCGGTAAAACTACTCAACTTACACAGTACTTACATGAAGACGGTTATAGTAAATATGGAATGATAGGATGTACGCAACCCAGGCGTGTTGCAGCAATGTCGGTTGCTAAACGTGTTAGCGACGAGATGGGAACACAACTAGGTATATATTTGTTGCATATAAAATTTGTATTTCATTCGTAGTTACCGTATTAATGTTATTCACATATTACGTTATGTTTTAGGCGATGAAGTTGGGTATGCTATTCGATTTGAAGATTGTACATCCGAGAATACAGTCATCAAGTATATGACTGATGGTATACTGCTAAGAGAAAGTTTAAGAGAACCTGATTTGGATCATTACAGCGCCATAATCATGGACGAAGCTCATGAACGTTCGTTGAGTACTGATGTTTTATTTGGCTTATTACGGGAGGTGAGTTTGCACATTTTATATTCAATTTATTTATGCTACATGAGTATAATAAATAAGGTTTTTCAATGTTTATGTGCACAGGTAGAGTCTACAACAGTGTTAAAAAATGTTTATTTTTTAACTATACAGGATGCCCAAATGAAATAAAACCACTACTACATGTATAATTATTAGCGGCATTTAAGAGTAGGTGTTACATAAAATTAACTTTGAAAATTCTCACTTTTAGACGAATTCAGTATACAGGTTATCTTTATTAATTATTTACTAAACTTTAGACAATCGAATTTATTTATAGGAAAAAAATAATGTTGATTTTTTTCAACGAAACTTTTTGGAAAATCGAACACAATTCGTACACCGTAGACTTGGCCAGACATTCCGCGCTGAATTAATCTTGCCTGCAGTAAAGCACGGAAGCGGAAGCTTCATGGTGTAGAATTGCATGTCAGCATCAGGAGTTACTGAAATGCTACCAGAAGGATTGGATATCTTAATTTTATTGTTCAATTCGATTTTCAATTGATAAATAAGTGACGTATCGAGAGATCTTTTGGGGCTTTCATCTGATGTTGCCGAATTTGATGGCGTAAGCATGAGGATGGTTATGATGTGTTATTTATATTCCCCATTTATTACACATATCTTCAAGTTTTACCTGGTTCATGACATGTTTTCAGTGCTGGAAGAGGGCAAATGTTGTTTCAATACCTAATGTACATGGTTCAGTTACAGTCAACGATCTGCGCTCTATTAGTCTCTTGTCAGTGTTGTCACAGTTTTTGGAGTAGATTATCAATGGCCAGATTTGTACTTACTTTTCGAAATATGATTTGCTGCCTTTGAGGCAGTCGGGCTGTTGATAGGGATACAGTTGCGTTACTGTTCTCTTTGACGTTATCGCCAATATTATTTTAGTAGAAAATTATTATTTTCAAATGTTATATTATTGCAATCAAAAGTACATATTAAAACGTTACTCAGAAGTGCTATATAACATTTTGTGTATTTGCCATACGAAAAGAGTAACCCTCTCTTAACTCTTTTCTTGCGTGTGTTATTTATTACATAACGCACTACTTTTATAAATAACTATTTTTTTTAACAAATGACATTTTAATATTGTATAAAATACATGACTCTCTCGTAAACATACTGCAATTAACCTATGTCTACTTCTTTCGTAGTTGGTTTATAACATGCGGTAACATGATTTCAAAGTGCGTAACCGTAGTAATTGTGGTTAGCGGAATTGTGATTTCGCAACCGTTTAGTTTTGTTACTTGAAACTTTTGTTTAAAAAATCAGCCTTTTCAAATCCGTCTGTGCAGACAAATTTAACAGTTACAAGTGTTACAAATATAGCGATGGATATGTTTATTATTTACGCTATTTGTAAATTACATTATATGATTATTTATTTGTGGTACTATCATCATTGACTCCAACTTAACGAGCCAGTGAGTTATTTAGCCTTCAATAGAAATTCTCCATGCAATATTTTTGCTTTACAGTCGATGTTTTCTATATTGAAAAGCGCATTATATCGAAGGATACGTACACCCCCTATGAATACCGTGTCACTAGTTCTTTTCCAAAAATGTGTGACCAAATCCAAATTATAGTATTGTATTGGCTATCTTTAATCTGTGTAATTCCACTGCGTAGAATCTTTTTAGCAAGAGCTGTGTTTTTCCTTAATGGTTTTTAAGAGAACCTCAGGTATAATGTATGTAGTAGAATCTACATTAAATATATTTCATAATGTAATTAATGAACAAGTACAGCAATTTAAAAGTTGTTTTAATACTTACTTACTACTTCGGGTTGCTGGATGTGCGGATCAAGGTGAGGTCAGATTAAAGAGTCCATACTATATATGCATCGAGAAAAATACGTAAGAATATTTTATTATCCACATCAAATACAACTGAATATTTGTATATAATAATTACATTACAAAAGAAATCACTTACAATATCAAAACAGCAGTTATCACAGCCAGTTTTTAACAAGTATCTATAATAAGGAATGACAGTTTGGCCTTGAAAGCAATTTATTTTGTTAACTTTAACTGTGATATTTACAATTCATTATATAGAAGGTATGCTGCATTATAATTCTTATAAATCAAGGTGGTGATACGTATGTACCTTTGAAAAATATGTACATGAAAATATATTTACATCTTATAAGTATATATATATATATATATACAAAATATAACATAAAAATTTGGAAATCTTGTATAACAAGATTATTTATTTGATACACGCCGCATCCTCTTGAACATCGTGAATCCAGAATATAACCCGAAATTGATTCCTTTTATGTTTTCACTTGTCTGTAAAAGGAAAGTTGTAGTTAGAATATTTCATTATTAGATAAAATCATACGTGTACGACAGTATTAGCCGATATATGTATATATATACGTATATAGTGATTCCACACCAATATAACGATCAGTGAATTATTAATTATAAATTCCACTAAGCTTTTAGGACATCGTCAAAGGAATACCGTCTATCGTATAGTTGAAATAATCAAAAGGTACCGTTTTAAATTCCTACACGATCCTAAAGTTTTAATCATCTTCTTTTATACGTATATTGTCTTATAATGTAACACATTGCATTTTTTACAATACGTGTACAGATTACGCGTACTTGATGTGCTTATTTATTTATCAAATAACAAATAACTTATCACAATACGTTGCAAGTAAATACATCGATCAGACATTCGGCACGTAGCGCGGCAAACCATCGCCTAGATGAACCCCGCGCCAAAAATAGAACGCAGCACTTTTTTTTTTAATTTCCAATTGGCCTTGAGTTGATGTTTTTAACGTCTGCAATTAAACGGGCGCCAAAATACGCATTTTTATGTATTACGAATATGTATTACGTCAAAAATCAACACTTTGCTTTATTACAATTATAAATGCAAATTCGTAAAAGCTATAACGGCGTGAGAGTTGCATTTGTTAATAGTATGAATGATATAATGTGAATACGCGCCCATTATATTTTAAAAGTGTACCAAACGAGTGGTTGATTGCTATTGAATGAAATTGTGTTATTCATTGTTAACCTTAATTGATGCATGGAAGTTTATTTGGAATGTATTAGGTTAAAATAAAGTCCAAATTAAAAATTAGTCAAGCCAACAATTCAAAAACGTTTGTAAGTCTTAATATCCCCATAAGTGAAATATTGCAGCAGATTTTTGTTGAACGGATTTCTTAGGACTTAATTATAGGAATGCATACTAGGTGTAGGTGGGTTTGAAGTTCAACAAAAATCTATTGTTAAAAAGAAATCCACTTTTGTCTACATTACCCTTTCCGTAAATATATCTTCGAATTTTTTCCTTCCAACCGTAACAGTTGGCTTTCGAATCAAGATTGCTACCCTCGCTTAGTTTGTTCCATACGGGTTTTAACTGAAATAAGTGGAACGGTCATCTAGACCGAGTTTGTTACTTGTCTTCTACTTACATGTTTGGATCGTGTAAGGTCAACTTGGGCGTACCGACACCAATAAGTGAAATGTTCGCTGTTGTGCCATTTCAGTTTTTTCTTTTCTGCGTGGGCGATGTGTTTTCTTATAACGTCTTCGGGATGAGGCGTTTCAGACTTGTCACTATGATTGTTGATCCTGATAGATGTATCTCCTGGCCAAAATTCCTCAATCGTATATTTGTGAACTTTCAGTATGTTCTTGCAGTCTTTTAGTGAATAGATACTTATTCGGTCAGGATCTTTGCTCTTTTCTGAAATTAAAACAAAGAACCAATTGTAAAGTACAGTATTTGTGTAACGTAACGTATATTATTGAGTGTAATCTATATATAATGTAAGTTATACAATATACAGTAGTGATCAAAAATTAAGCAACTCTAAAAAATGTTTTTTTGTAGAGTTTTGTAAACACTTTTTAGGGAATTAACAAAGATATCAAAATAAAATTGAGAAAAATTGTTCTGTGCATTTCAAACATTATTATTGTCATATGAAGACTTACTTTTTATAACTACAAAGTGATTATTTTACAAAAAGTCGAAAATATACGTGACAAAAGTTAAGCAATCTATGTTGCACTTCTGAGAATCCCCTATTTGTATATTTTATGCTTGTATGCTGACTTTTTTCCTAGTACGCGGTAAAATTGAAGACGTGCTTGTCTATGGTATGGAGAATGAAACAAATATATACAGCTAAGGGCGCGGTGGCCACCAAATTTCGCTCTGGACGACCGCGAACTACAAGTTACAGAGAAGATAAATTAATTCTTCGTCTATATAAAATAAATCCCTGGATAACAGCTCAAAAAGTAAACTACTATTACTAGGGTGATGAGCTTTGGCTTCTCTTTTGGTGGAAGACTACTGGAGTCAGTAACTCTTAGGCTGTCACGCCGAGAGAAACGTGCAGTGTACAGAAGATAAACAACACATAATTACCGGCAATTCGTGTCTTCGAAACGGCCGTCCCGGGTTAATTATTATATAGTAAATTAAACTTGTGTAGTGCGGAGGTTGCCGATACTTATCTGTTGTTTACCATATTCGCCAGAGTTCTTGCTGTTATTAGTGTACAGAAGAGTTTTTTTATACGGCTCTCTGTTTTTGCTTTTGTTGACGATGGAAGTTGTTGAATAAATGGAACTACGACTTAACATTAAATATTTGGTGAAGTTTTGGACAAGCTCATGAAACGTTGAGGAGACAGTGCACTTAATCAATCAAGCTGTTCAGCCCGTAATTCGAGTAAAGCGCAAGATCACCTTTCCTACTTTTTCCATTCTCAGCTTCTTGCAATTTTTTTTGTTCCTGAAATGCAAAATAGCGAAATTGTAAGGATATGGAGTCGAGAAACGTGAAGAGACGAAGCAACTGAAAAGCCTAATTTTTGAGAATTTTTGAAGGGTATTTTGAACAATAGAAACGGAGATCATAATTAAGTTCTTACGATCTTAGTTTGCGTATATATTTGACACACAACGTATCAACGTTCAGTTTAATGTTAAATATCTGCCAAACTGAAATTATTGGGAAAATGTAAAAGTTCTACGCCAACTTTTCTGTAATATACACTTACAAACCAAGTGTAACAGTAACAGTATTTTTATCATTAAGAATACTATAAATTAATGTTTTGCAGCCTCATAACAGTACCCATGACACAATGGAAAGTGAATCTCTAGAGCGCTACGTTCTTACAGTATCTATTTAAGGGCATCGCTACTGTTAGTAGTTGTTTACTTAGCCATGAGCTCGTCTAATCCTGAGAAATTTATCAATCCAAAGTATGTAAGAATAAGATAAAATGGTTTCAGTAAGTGAAAGACAAGCGAAGCGTCTGAATTAATGCCGCACGCATTGCCGTATCTGCCTTTCTTCCTACGCCCTGTTGTCGTCAAAGCTGTTGTTTTTGCAATTTTGCTGTGAGTTATTGGATAAAATTTATGTACGCGGGCACTTTAAAACAGAAAACGGATATGCGAACATATGCTTTTACATAAATATTCCTATAGTTAATCTTCAATCGCTGTATATCCTACGGTTTCTACCTTACGCAAGACGCCGGGCCCTAGTGATTATGTACGTGTAAAGAATATATGAATAGATTAATATTATAAATAAATTCTAAATACATCATAAATAATTTATAATTTGCTTTTTTGTAATATGTGGCATGTAAGCTACGGTTTACGTTTATACAAATGAAATCTTTTCGTCTACACAGTACTTATTAATGAAATAATTAAAACACTGTATACTTTAACATTGCCTCAAGATTATGTTTGTTGTAACAGTCGCAGTTTTAAGTATTATATTTTATATTGTGTGCTCGAGAATGTGAAACCATGAATAATTAAACTGAATTTCAGTTACATTATGTATAAATCCAAAGTCCAAAGTAAGGGACGCAGGCCGTTGCATTGTCGTAATAGTTTTTGTAAAATAAAACATAAAAACAAATGTCGTGTTCTTAAAAATATTGTATTTTATTTTGACTGCGTGCTTTACCACCTCCGACCAGCCGTTATTGGTGTGGTTGGTTTTAAAACACCGTATTTCTCTTAAATTTCGTCCTTGTATACTATCAAAATATTTGCTATTACGTTGCATCAGTATTTATCTTGGCACATATCGAAGGAACCTAGTCAACAATACCGGTTAAGAGGTGTACGTTTGTTTTTCTAGTATATTTTCGGTTGTTTACTTGTATTTCTGTAATTACTTTTTAAAATGTGAATAGCTAAAAATAGCAGCAAAATAACAGTGTTATTATTATTATTAATACTCCATCTCAATTCGAGAAGTGGTGGTAATTAATTTTCTGTATGCAATAAATTTTCAAGGTTACTACGTTGCTTTTTGATCTTATATAAAATCTTCAAATGCTAAGTGCTTTTAATTTGTACAACGTTGTTGTAATAAAGTTACATTTTCGAATTGCATACATACGTACTTACTCTATTCGATACTAGGTTTTGATTGGTGCGCAGTTAGAAATAAGTGTTTTGGAAAGTTTAGGTTTCATAAACATGTAGTTCGGTGCTGGTTTTGAAAAAAAAATAAATTGGATCCGGAACAATTTCAGAACAGTTCTGACGATTCTTATTTAAACTTAGAATTAAGAATTTTAAAATTCTGAAAGAGTTATGCAACTGAACAAGCCTAATGATGACAACGACTGTGGGGCATATGTGTGCGATTTCGAAGTGTGCCGACACCTTTGGTCTTTATTCCATATACGCTCGAAAGCAGTAATGAGAATATTCAAGGTGTTTATAGCTATTAGTAACAATTATGTTATTTTCCCCACAGCTGTAGGTATGCAAAATAGCTTATTTTAGTTTGCAATAAATAGAAGTTAGTCAATGTAGTGGTTGTTCTATTATAAACATGATAATTATTGCAGGTATTTAGCCCAAGTAATTTTTATTAAAATCCATATGAATTTAAAATGTAAAATATTACTTTATTAGCACGTTCATTCTATGAATTTCTCAACTCTGTAGCTAACTGTTTTTGAATATTTTTGTATTTGCATTGCGGAGTTACTATAACTAAAATATTGTAGTAATATTTTAATTGAGAGTACGAAGTAATTGTCGGCTATAAAAGTGATGTAAGGTAATTTGCGCATTTAATTTTATAACCAGATACACTAGGTGTCGTAATAATATGTACAACGCCTGTCTACATTACGCTATTTATAAGTAATAAGGAGCTGGTTACCTGTAAATTACACGAGGGGGAGGTTGTTAGTGTAAGGTAACCTTGTGTACAAAATATAAAATGAAGGTATATTTATTCTATTGTATTTAATTTTTCTATTCGGGAACTAGAAATACATAAATATGTTTATATTTCGTATATATATGAAATGTTTGAAGGACGATACTATGTTTGTTTTATAATGGCGTTCATATATCTGCATCAAGGAAAATATATATTTAAAATAACAATATATACAATAGATTATGTGACATAATCATACACATTTTGATACACATCATACATACATATTTTGTTAGATTAAATAAACTTAAATAAAAATTTAATTTCAAAAATAAACAGGGCTTTACAAAATAAACGTTTAATCTAAAAATCCACAAATTCTTGTTGAAATTAAGTATTCCTATAGACATATATAAAATGAATTTATAAATATGCATTAATTTTTAGTATTTAGTCGGATAACCACCTGACGTAATAATCGCTGCTGGGTGCCTTAGCGTGGACTACCTAGGAGTCATTGTGCTGTAATAGCCCTGAAGATGTTCCATAAGAGCATAATGTGGGCTAATATTTTCCTATTTTCTATCAATAATTATTCTTTTAATAGTTTTTGTTGAATATAAAATAAGTTTCATATGGACTTTCAATTTCTGCCATAAACCACATACGGTGACTGTGGAGAATTTCCGGGCAAATGCCTGTGTACACTAGAGTAGCTAATTCCTAACTAAATAAGAATGTTCGACGTTATTATCCTGTTACAAGCAATAATGACCAGAAATGTTCAATTTAAAGGAACTTTGTTTCAAATTTTCTTGTAAGTACTCGTATTTATCAATTGTTCGTTCAATAAATACAAAATTTGCAATTCAAGATGCAACTATATATCTGCATACCATAAGATTTCCCGCATCAAACTTTATCGCGGCTTTTACATTTTCTTGTCTCGGCCCAGATCTTTCCTTTCGCTGCAGTAATACATTTTTATCAGAATACCACAGATTAAATTTGTTTTTATCTGAAAATACAAAAATCCCAAAATGAATGTCTGCGGGAATTCTAGCGTCTCCTAGTGTTTATTATCAATTTACTTTCTATTACTGTCACAAAAAAATATCTTAATGTAATGGCAATAACGCTCGATGTACGAATGTTATTTTTGTAAGAAATGAATTAACATATCAAGTTGTGCACGTCCGATTTTTGTTTGCACCATAACCATCGATTATATAATACGATGTTGTTTTCTATATAAATCTCTCTGAACTTATTTAAAAAATTTGACAATATAAATATTATTATTTTATTGTTGTAGGGGATAATAAAAACTGCGGTAACTATTTTTATTTTATTGCATTGAAAAGAGTGCTTAAGGCGATTTTGAAAAGAAATAGAAATTTTCCATTGGTTTTTTTTTGGTTAAACGACTAGTTGGTATGTGTATCCAGTTTCTGCTACATTCCAACGATTTATGATACACGTTGTCGCCTAGAATAGCTGAGAGTATTACGCAGTTTCCATGCAAATTTTTTAGTATTCAATTAACGTATATATACAGGTACAAGCATATTTGCAACGCTAGGTTATTTTTATATATTGCTCGGAGAAAAATGATTCTTGTTATGTTACAGATTTATTATTCTAATTTGCTAATTTAATGATTGATATAAATAAAGATGACACGTAACGTGCTCGATACACGTAGGATACTTGTCGCCAAAAGATGTACTTTTTAAATATAAACAAAAGATGAAAGGAGACAAACATTAATAAATCGATGTGCAAGATAATAGTAATATTACGTAGCAGAAATAAATATTAATAGTGTTGGTCAAGTAAATTGTTTACTAATTCTCTTACAGACTAACTCTAACAAATACTCTTTATTTGTCTTCAACATCCATGTTTCTTTACGAAGTTAACGTATTTGTATATATTTTTTTATCACTATTAGACAGTTTTGAATTTTGTCAATATCTTTCCAGCGAATACAATACTAATACTAATTCCTAGATCCTTTATAGCGTATGCACTACTGTTTTTTTTTTTTTTTTTACAGAAGTAATAAATAGATATTTTGATGATTAAAATCTGTTTACTTCAAGCAGATCTGGGCATAGCACTCTGATGAAGTTCATGGGTGTAGTGCTTGAAGTACTTTTAAGTCTCCAAGTACTGTATTTAATCATTTAAAAGAAAATGCACTTTTGTGTTTGTTTAAATACCTGAGACTTTAAAGCATTTTTAAAGTAATCGATGCATATTCAAAGGAACTGAAGTACCTAAAATATTCAATTGCTTTTGCATTATAATGACGATTTTGTACTTGATATTTTTATTATCAATACATGATACTAATTCAAGCACTTTGTAAATGGATGTATTTAGTACTTGTTATGTTAAAGCACAGTCGCATTAATACGATACACTATATTACCATTGCTATTACTTTACACGACTAAATTGTGATGAGGACTAAATTCTAAGTTGGATTAGGAGATTCCCCGTATTATATCGCATTTCGATTTAATTTGTTATAGTAATTCAGCAGCATCTTATCGTTAAGCTCTAAATATTAACAGTTTAATTCCTGTTCTCGGGCAATACTATTATTTTGGACACGCCCGTAAATGTAATCTTCATTAAAAATTAATTTGTGCTTGAACATTGAATAGGAAGCTAAAAGTCGGTCGTAAGAAGCTAACAAGCACTAGTTTTATACGAATGTTGCAAATACTTAAATAGCATTAGTAAAATTCTGTCTCCACATAGTTTGAAACATTTCATAAAAATGTTATTGTTATTACGTTATAACCGCGGCTATCACAAATCTAGTGCGTTACGCGTTTCAGTTACTTAAAAAAATTGACCCAGTCAAGGTCGTCTTGAGCGCAATCCGCCAGTATAGGACGTTACCGAACAAAACTCGTTCGATAAATAACAGCGGAATATGAAAGTTGTTTACACACCGGATTACTGTAAACATTGTAAATGCTCTGGCGCGTTTACGATAATGCAATGTCGCGAGGCCACCGGATCAAACGAAAAATGTTCATTTTTTATAAGAAAAAAGAATCTGCAGCGTTGCTATAAATACTATATTGAATATGTCACTAATTGGCAAGAAAAATATTCTGGTTCACATAGCAGTAGTAACGAGCACACGTAATTATATCGGATGTTTAAATATTTACCTATTTAGTATCAATTCTGTACACTTTATTGCAATCACGAATATACGCTACTTTCTATGTCTCTATCAGGAACTTAAAGATTAAGATTACTAATGTATGAATCTGGATATTGTGTGTACACAATGTTCAAGAGGGACTTGCGACAATTTTTATGTAAACCTTTTACATATGTGGGTATAAAGTTTTTTGCTAGTGATTATTTGATGCTATATGTTCAGTTGATTGGGACAACGAGTAATGAATTTGTACAAATATTCTAAATTGAGTAATTCTTTTCAGAAAATTAATTTGTCGTGTATCTAAAATATCAAGCGCAAAAGTTTAATTAGTTATTTTTTTGGTTTCGGGAACTGAATGAAAAAGTACTATGAACCGTTTTTTATTGCAATTTTTAAACGTAACTTGGCTTCAAGATGTTTAAACCGTTTGTATAATTCTTCAGCTTCTTTAACGCGATTAAAATTTATCATCGAATTTCCATATATGCAAATACGTAAAACTACGTTGGTGGTATTTGCGTCACGTACAAATAAACCGTACGTGTTTAAATAATCACACTGTGAAGTCGTTTGCAAAAAAGTCTTAATTATCATTTGGAAAGTAACCATTCGAGATACGTGTTGGCTGTTGCTAATTAAGTGTAATGGAAGTACATTGAAAATTAGCTCCTTTAATAACATTTAGCAATGCAATTGTAAAAGAACGGAAAGCTTTACTTTAGTTTGATCTATTAACTTACCAAAGCCCGATTCCCATACAACAACACCAAATACTTTAGGTTCATCTTCATCAGTCTTTCTCTCCACAATGAAACCGGTTTCGACAACAGCACAGAATATCTTCATTTCATCATGCGCCAACCATTTGGATTCTCTTAGTTTTTGACCTACCACGTAACTATTAGTTCTACCAAATTCCTTGGGACCATTCTTGTTCTTTAGAAAGGATGGGGGTGGTGCACTGGTTCTCCTCTCGTTTAGTCTATCATTTGATAAATGCTCGAAATGATCACTTACTTGGAAGTGAAGAGACTCGTAAAGCATCATTTTGATTGTAGAAGTTTAAAAGTCTTATAGAGTTAGAGAAACGTGTTAAAGTATAACAGTTCTATTTAGGTTTTACAACTACGCTACGGTAGCGGTTTTGCTTATGTTTTATCATTTGAAAAACGGATGTATGAGAGTTTTTCTTGACACAGCGTTTTGTTAAGTGTCGATAAAATTGTAGCACAGTTTGAAGACAAAAAAATCAAATGGAGAACTAATCTATCTAAACGAATTTACTCGTATCTAATTGTCGCGATTGTTGACTGTTTTGATATGTGTAGCCCGTTAAACTGTGCGCTTTCCGATCGCAGGACATGTGGTTCGTCACGTTGCTTTGTATATATCTTACCTGCTTGGATAGAGTCTGCGCATATCGACCAGAGACGGATTAAGTAACATTTATTGGACTTTTTTAAGTTGGTGTTGATAACAAATGTATTTTGTTTGTGTATGTAGGACAACAGAAACATAATCTTATCTAATCTGATTCTTACATAACTTAACGCGCAGATGTTGAAATTTAATTGTTTAAGATTTTTATGTAGCATAGATAAATATTATTATATGGTGTTGACGTTTTTTTTTTTATAATAAAATTTTTACTTTTTATAAATGGCAGCGCAATTTAAAAAGAACATAATTGTTATGTACTCAAATGCAATCAACTTATGAATATCTGGAAATACTAATAGTAAAGTAACAAGTCGAATAAAAGTTAAACTTTGGAGCTTTGGTTTATGAATTACATAAGTACAAAAAAAATTTGTTTTAATGTTCTATTTAAATAATTATTAAGCACGGTCTCTGTGATTTACGATCTGACACAAAGGTTTTGAATTTGACTTAGTAGTTCTATATAAATCACCTTAAATTGGTGTTTGTATATTCTCGTATTTAGGTCACCTTATTTAGCCAATACACTGTCTGCAGAAAAAATGCTCCATCTAGTTGCTTGTTATTCTTAAATTAAAACGCAATGCCGATGAGTAATGTGAATTTCTTCAGCCACTTCTCCATGTCTTCCTCTTCTGTCCGAATTAGTCGTGTGCAAAGTTGATACTTTTGAATAATGAATTTACGCTGTTGATTAACTACTCTAGTACTAAGAATTATGATTACTTATTGCTTACTTATTTGAAAAAGTATTTATGTAGCGTGCTAAGTTTGTGTTGTATTCTAAGTGTATCGTATTGTACGTAATTTGTAGTAACAATAAGGGCAAGCATAGGTATTTTGAAGATTGAACAAATGACACATGATGTACATAACACTGATGACATTTGGTATCAGTGTCGAACTTAGTAGTGAATAGGCAGTATTCGTTACATTTCTGAATCGATTTTCGATATTTTTAGGTAACGAGCACCAAGCAACCGACCAATACTTTCAGCACATCACTAGTCGGCATCTGCTTATGAAATAGAACCGCGGATCCTTACGGAAGACTATTTATCTCTATTTGTCTTGTTTAGTTGTTCTTTATAATACCTACTACACTTTTGTACGAAGGACGCATTTTAAGTTTTTACAAAGGTAAAAGAAAAAAAATTGAATAAATCGTTTTTTTTTGTTTGTTTTACGGAATATTCGCTGTTAAAAATTACATGTACTTTTGCATGCATTCGAACCAATTTTGTAAACATTTTTTTCATTTTGAAGGTGGTATCGTGAAAGCAGTTTTTGAAAGTTACAATAACTCCTTGCTGTGAGATAAAAATCGCTGTCCACTTTTTTTAACTGATGATCTGTAATGAAGGGTTGGGAAGAGGAGGATTAGCTAGTTGGTCGTATTCAGCCTGAACCTCTTTGTATTTCAAGGTGTTCTATTATTCATTTCATCAACGCACGGTAGAATAATTTGAATTCACTTTATAGTCGATCTCTCTAGAAGATTGCTTTTATGTCATCCAATAATTAACGCCTCTTCAAAGAGAATTAATTGCCTGTTATAAGCGCGTTAATGCACTCCATGTATTTCCACAAATCATGCAAGATGTTGCGATTTGTGGATATATAACTTAATCTTAAGCAGTTGGAAACTGTACTTCCTGTGCTTATACAACAGTTCCTAGAAACATTTTGAAAACTCGAATATTTTAATGTAACGGAATTCAATTGCAGAGAGTGTAGTATAGCAACCGAAGTACTGCCTAGAATAAAACAAATAGGTCGACTATATATTTTTATCACTTATTTTCTTCGCTCGATTAGTAATGCTCATTACTGAACATTTCATTTCCTTTTTGGCAACAGAGAAGAACTAGATTAATTATTAAATAGCTACAAGTTTTATTTATTTGCTTGGGGCAATGTTTTACAAGCTTATACCCTTGTGTAGTTTGTTCTAAATCTAAATCTTGTTTTTATATCCAGTAATTAGCACTTCGAACAACATGATACTTGATTAATTCCGACTCTGCGTTTGCGATTCGCATGCAAGTGTTCTAGCACATTGCTATCCAGATATGATCTCAAATATTTATTTGTGTTTTTCAGCCTATTACAGTTTACGATATAATACACCTTACGTATAAAGTATCAAGGAGATAATTCGATGAAACCCACTGTTTTCTTACTGGATGCGTTACAATATTTTATTACTTGTTTAGAAACGACTCTTACGAAATCACGTGCATGTTACACACTCGCTATGCACAACATGAAATTCTTTGTCACGGTTCCAACATTTATTTTTAAATATAAGGTCTAATAACGAGAAAAATATAAAGTAAACATACAGACTAATAACGTCTAATTTATATGTTTGTAGCAAGACTGTTGTCTCATTTCAAAGTCTAAGGCTGTAGGTAGTTTTACCTTACTCTTCTTGTATGGACTTCGCACATTCCATTCTCGAGAAGATATTGACCCGCTTAACGCGTCCATTGTTTGTTTACTCTTTACGCACATTACTTTTTTATAGTATCGGCGGATCTTTACGGCTTCACTTTTTCAGGAAGTTCCTCCACTTTATTTATTGTTTTTGTAAGTTTTTGCGAGCATTATCAGAACAAAAAGTTTTGGACAAAACCTGCACTAGTATTTTAAGAATTTTAGGAAAATACTCATTGGAATGGTGTATCTTATATTCGGCGTAAACAATCCGAGAAACAAAAATTGTATTATGTTGTATGTACGAAATGTCATTAAAACCGCAGGATCTGAATCATAATTATTACAGTGAGCATTCATTCATCATTTAAATGGCTATTTACAACCGCAATTTTTTTTAATGTGAGTTGCCACTGTAATGTTTAGATTAATTACATCTGTACAATTCAGATACATACAGGATTGTCCATAATTTACAAGCCATTTTCTTTTTTCACGTTATTATTGTATTGCATTAATGGTAAGAAAAACCTTGAAGATATAAGTTAAATATGTTTATTTTAATAATTTACATTATAAACATAACACTATACGTTTGGTATTAAAAAAGATCTGATAATTTGTGTAGCCACCTTTAGTAGCGATAACGCTCCGTATTTTGCGGGGCAAGCTATCAACTAATTTATTGATAAAACTCTGTATAATTCGACTATATTCTTTAGACTTTTCTTGAGCTTAGCTCATTTCAAATAATTCCACACATGCTCAATAATTTCTAGATCTGGCCTCTGCGACCGGCACCGGCGACATTTTCGTAGGCCATTTCATTAAAATAATTTTTAACAATTCTAGCAGTACGTTTTGGACCACCGTTATCCTGTTGTAAAATGAAACTCTTGTTGATAAGCTTCCTTTCATATGGTATCGCATACTTTTGCAAGATATTCAAATATCTGTGGGTAGCTAAACATGCTTTAATTCCCTACTCCTATTGACGTCAAACATTCCCAAACAAGAACTGTTCCTCTATCATGTTTTATGATTAGCTTGTAAGTATGTTGGAAAATGCGCCTCGTACACCACCAAATTGTTTTCTTTGTGTTCCGAATATTTCTCGATGTTTGTTTGTTACTTTTCCTTAGTAAAGGTTTTCTGCGAGTTACGCGGTCTCTAAGACTTCGCTTAAAAAGATATCTGCATACTGTTGACGGATGTGCTGTAATACCACTTGATCCCGGATCAAAATATTTCCTTTTCTTTTTCTTTTATTTTTTAAGCCCTTCAGTACTTCTTACACAATTTACCCCGTGCCCCTAACCTTTTTAAGGGATTCTTGATGGGTTGTTTTTGAACAATCCACTTCATTAGCAATCCCACGTTGATTGTGGTTTTGTTATTAAAACAAAGAAAAAGGTTTTATGACGATTGCATATTATTGTTTTAAACATTTTACTGAAAATTCAAAGAATATATTTATTATTAGACTAAAAGAAATAGTGAATTTGGCCCATGGTTCTTCATGGATTTAACATGACGGACGTTTATTACAGTTATTATAGCATGCGAACAAAATACTTCATGAAATTAATTTATTTCTTACCTAAAGAGAATTGTAGACAATACATTGTTAATTTTGAGATCAAATCTATAATGAGCACAAGTAAAAAAAAATATATAATTGATTATGCACAGCACTGTAGATAGCATGAATTTATTGAGATAAAGATGATTTCAAATATAATAATTGGTTTAAGTATTCACTTGGTTTCTGATTACTGAGCGTATGTTAAGTACGGGTTTTGCATGTGTACTTTTGGTAATCTCATTTGCGAATAAAAAAGGATTTCTATTTTTCACAGGAATGATGTACAAACAATTTTTAGAGTAAAATGGAATTTTTCTAGGAACATCAGGAGATGTCAAGTTCGAGTCTTTACTGGGATTCAGATTTTGCAAAAATCTAATTTCGTTGGAAAGCGACTATAAATATATAATTAATAGAATAGGTCAAAAGGAGTACACTCTGAAGGTTCAGTTTATGGTGAATATTGATGGAGATATTTGTAGGATAAGTCGTTATGATGATGATATAAAAATATTGCATCTGGTGATCTGTAAAATATATTTAAAAATGTTATTCTGGGGGATTTGGATCACAATATGTGAAAAGTAAATAATTTACAGTAGAACTTTGTTTACGGATAGATAGATAATATAATAATAAATACTGCTGGTTTGGAAAATTTCTTAGAAGAAGAAATGTTGTTTGCCTTCATTATATTATCATTGAAATCGAATAATGTTGAATAAGTAAATTATAATAATTTGTAATTTACCAATCGTCATTAATAACTCATAAAACTTTCAGTGTCCATTATGGGAAATACCAATAATTCTTAAAAATTAATGCATTAGCTTACTAATGGATAATTCTTATAATACTTAAAAATGTTCTTTCATTTTATGCAAATAGACGTTTTCCCAGGATAAATTGGCTATGTAGTAAGTCATTCTTTAATTATGAAACATTTTACGTGGATGAAATTGTTCTTCGAAGATGCAAAGATAGATTAATTCAATTTAAGACGTACGCATTGTGTAGCTAAGTTAATGTAAACGAAATTAATATTACATTTAGTCCCAACTGGATATCATTAACTAATGTAAATGTTACGGACTTAAAACGATGTATCTGCTTACTAAAGGAGATATTTATGAGTCTACGGAGTATAGTGTTCGAATGACCTGGGGCATTGTTGTAATTTGCATTGTTCCAAATACTTTGTCATTATTACATAGACATAGAGATATATCGCCGGTTTACAACTACATATATGTTGACTGAACACTGAAAAAGTATCGCCTGTAGATTTTTAGAATTTCTTAAAATGCACGACATCAACCTTACACATATAATTGTCAATAACTCGCTATAAAAAGTAACCCAGAGGACTTATGTACTTCAAGACATTTTACCGCTTTTCAACAACTCCACTGTTTCCAATCCTATCCTATTGGTTTCCAATCAATTCCTATTTATTATATAAATAGGATAAACATTCGGGGTTTAGTAGGCTATCCATTTTCGACCAAGTTCCCATCAAGATTGAGAAAAATTGTTGCTGTTCTGGATACAATTGGAAATATCCAGTATTCACTTCTTTTTGTCAGCTTAAAAATTTAATGAATTTGCCTACCATACTTAATCTTAAAACATATTTCTCATCAGCTAAGGCGCAAAAGCAGAAACTTTTATTAACACGTTATATATGATCAAAATCAGAAACAAAAGCTCTTTCTGGCGGTATCAAAATCCAATACGGCGCCGATAAGAAATAAGAAAGTTAATGATGCCCAGAAAGTACCAAAACGTCATACATTTCGAGTGTAGTATTAAGAAGATCGAAAGCGGTGTACAAAATGTGTTTTTAGTTTTTTTCTGCAAGACAGGAATAAAGATGCTAGAAGTAAAAGAAAAAATTGTGTTTGTTAATCCATTTCCTCGTCGGGTTCATAACAAATACAGAATTTGTTGTAAACTCTATCTTCAGTAATAAGCAGGATCCTCATTTTAAGAGTTGAAAATGAGGCAGCCGATATCGATAGATTTAAATGCAAGATGCTGTCTTTTTTTAATGTTAATATGTACAGGTATTTTGCTTTGGTCCGTAGAATGGCGCCTCAATATACTATAATTGACGTTGATAATGTAAGAATGTGTGTCTTCTTTATGCTGATATTATTTTTTATTGTAATTATATTATTAATAATGATAGCAATGGACAGTGGCGTAGTGTGATAAACAACACATAAGTATCGGCAACCTGCACATCACACAAGTTTAATTAATTAATTTGAGACGGCCGTTTCGAGGATACGAATTCATGTCCTCGAAACGGTCGTCAAGAGTTAATTATTATATATCGCTATATAATAAATTAAACTTGCGTTGTGCGGAGGCTACCAATACTTATGTGTTGTTTACCAATTATATAATTATACTAATTACGCTTTAAAGCATAACTTATATGTATATGTATATAGTGATATATACTTACTATAAGTTATGCATTAACGCTCTACTTAAAATTAAGATACGCATACGTAAAAATGTAGAAAAGTCGTGGGTTAAGTGAGGAAATGTTGAAACTAAATCATATTTAAAGATATTTTTACAATATATTCAGGTACAATAAAGAAGCTAAGAATAACCTTTGTATGGATAGTAAATATTTGCAGTAATTACTATGTTTTTTAAGAAATGTTGAAAATATAACTAATTGTAAGTCATATAAGTTTAAGAGATTTTTTAACTAGAACGTAAACATTTAATCTCGTATTGTTTGTGTTATTTTAAAGTCAATAAACGAGAAGAAAAACAAGCTTGTTATCATATCTATTTTATATTTTTCTAACATGCATATAATTTACGGAGAATTATGTAAGTTGAATAAATATCTATTTTTCCTACAAATAATGTATTAACTTAGAACCAGTTTCATCTTTAGTTTTCTATTTGCTACTTCTCTATCTTGTTTCTTTCTTTCCTTTTTGGGAATTCCTCTAGAATATTAAGTAATTTCTTTCTTTGGAATGTTTGATCTCTTCGACTCGGTCTAGATGTCATCTTTACAAGTTGAAATTTTAGATCATTTTTACCCACCTCATTTTCTTTCAAATAAAGAAAATGAAACCATAAAATAATTATAATAATCTTTCTACAATGTCCAAATTATCTGATTGTACATATACTTGGACTGATACGTTCATTAGCGCTATATAACCTGCACATTTCATTGTTATTCTGAGAAAGAGAGGTGTTAATTTCTAGCTTGCGTAAATGGCAAACGTATTTCGTGGTCTTCTAGTGTAGGCTATTAAATGTTTTGTAAATATTGCCCAATGGGTTTTCACCAATATTGTGTGAAATAATGAGTCGGCGCAGGTTAAAAACATCAACCATAGTTTTATGCAGGAATCAGCGATAATTATGGCGCAATAACATATGACGTTGAAAATTGTTTTTCCGTTTGTCATTTTCTTCTAACAATTATGCTACTTTGTGTTATAAAAGAGTGTATATTCTAATAGGTAAATAATCTAGTGGATGAGTAGAATATTCATTTTTGTTTTAGTAAATCCAAGGGTAAGATGGGGTAAACGTAAACGATGTTTGCACATCAAATAACTTGCTTATCAATAATTGTATTAGAAACATACAGTAATAAATAGAGAGGAAAATATGAGTAGTAAGATAATCACAGGAAAGCAAAGTTTCCATGTCTCTAACTACTTGGATAATGTCATATTCAATGTAATTGAAATAGCTACGTTTTCGAACGTAATTTCTTAGCATTGGTCTCTGGTCAGCAAATAATAAGCTCTGTTTACCCTGGACTTTGCTAACAATTACCCCACTACCAACATTTGAAAGGGTAATTGTAATAACTTTTTACATAAAATTTTCCTCTCACGTATGTTCAAACATTGCTACAGTTAATAGATTTTATACTATTAACGTTTACTTAATTTTAGTTTGTCTTTGTTCTTTTTTAGTTCTTTTAGCTTGTAAAATGTATAAACTCCAGTTACGTTCTGGTATAATGCATTTACCAATATAGCTACAGATACAGATATTCAATACATTTATGCAATTTTAACAGCTGAATGATAGCAAAGGCTGTGGGGGGGTAAGCCATACTAAGGTCTCGGCACGCTCCGAAATACACAATTTTAATAAATAATTCGGGACAGCTGTTTCGAGGGCTGACTCTGGTCGTAGAAGCCTACGTTATCAATGTAATCTCAGATTGGAGAGTATGTAGACAAAATGTGATAATAATAACTGAAAATATAATAAGAAGAAATGAAAATGTAGATGTATGTATATACAGATTAAAAGTCGGTCCTGTGGTTGCACCTACCTTGAATGGGTATAATCGGAAACGGTGAAGGGAGGATATTCGTTTATTATCTAAATATATATCAGCCCAACTATCGGTTAGTTTACAATTGATCTTTTTGGTAGATAACAAAGCGTCAACTGTAACCAGTTGACAGTTAAGAGCCGTCACGTAAGATATATATGAGTAATGAACGAATACCCCCCTTCCTCTGATTCAATTTGTAGAATCGTTAGCACATTAAACAAATATTGGAAATGAAAAACTACGCATTTACTAATCGTGTTAACCCTTTTGTACTAATTTTTGTACTAACGACTCGAATGAAAGAATTAAAACGTGAATATACGCATGTGACTTTTAATCTGATCCTTATTATAATAACAAATGTGAAGTAACTGCGTATTGAATTAAGATAATATTTAGGGATTTATATGTGTAAATAGAATGCGATAAAGCTGTATTTAGATTAACATTGTTTTGTTATTGTATTTCATTTTTAAATTAGCTTATTTGATGCAGTAGAGGTTAAAAAAATTAATGGGCGCGTAAGCAATGTTTCTATTTTAATCATTTTTGTAATTGGTACTTGGAAGTTGAGAAGAAGTATGCTAGTATTTGGAAAAATTCAACTTCTTCATACAAAGAATAGTAAACCTGATAAAATTAAGCATGTTGCTATGAATATGAAGTTTTATGTAGTACGTATTGCAGATAGATTTTTAAGTACTCCGATATATTTAGATCTCTACATTCCTAATGTAGTTTTAATTTTCGTCATACTTTATCTCTATCTCTGTATTTCTGTAGCGGAAAGCATTTGACGCATTGCTAATCACTACACGGCATTTTTAAAGACCTTTTATCTTTAAAAGTTAACTTACATTGATTAATAGGATCAATACATTAAATAAAATCCAAATCTTGTTTTCTTAACAGCTTATGCCGATACTTTTTTACTAAATTCTATTTTTAATTGCAGATTGTAGCAAGACGACATGATTTGAAACTGATCGTGACTTCGGCCACAATGGATTCTAGTAAATTTTCAATGTTCTTCGGTAACGTACCCACATTTACTATACCAGGGAGGACGTTTCCAGTAGAGATTCTTTTTAGCAAGAATCCTGTCGACGATTACGTCGATGCCGCCGTCAAACAAGCTCTACAAATACACTTACAGCCTCCATCCGGCGACATATTAATATTCATGCCCGGTCAAGAAGATATTGAAGTCACTTGCGAGGCAAGTTGTTATTTAAATTTTTATATAAAGTAAATAAGTGTGTATTCGTTTGTTAACTTAGTATATGGGAATTACGCAGGTGCCGCTGCATGTGATGTAACGATGGTCGACGATTGAAATATGGCACGTAGGCAATTGAATTAATCATGATTTGATAAAGAATTCATGGATAGTCTTGGGATATTTGACAATTACTAATAGGTTTCATGATAATCGAGTGCAAATACACGTTTACTAATTTTTCTAAAATAGCCAGTAAAAGCAAAGTATTTTTACTTGTTTTAATTTATCGCTGCTATTTTGAATTCTGATAGGTACTTGTGGTTTATAATGTATTTATTAAGTGGTAAGAAAATTGTTTATATTGCTATCACACTTATCGTTTCGGTTATCGAGGCAAAAACATGTTTTGAATAAACATATATAACGTATTCCTTAGTATTTAAAAATGTCTGCACTGTAAGATGGAGTAAGTTCTCAAAAAGTAATGCATTATTTCATAATAACGTAGCAGTTTTAATATGACCAGAGAAAATAAATTTATGTTAAGATTAATGCTGTTTAAAATATATTTTTCAGTTAATACGTGAACTCTGTACAGCGTGTTCATTTAGCGTGTTGATAGTGCGCGGGTGGAAGATAATTTCTTCTCTAGATAGTTTGGAGAAAAAATGTCAAACAAAAAATATACACCCAGAAGTTGTTTTTATATCAAAAACAATTTATAACAATTCCTGATAAAATATTGAAGAAATCAAACTATCTGAATCAGAGATGGCGATGACTTCGTCGGCCATTTTGTAGACGTTAGTTGATTAGTGGAGTTAGTTAAGTAGTTGGCAAGAAATACTCAACCGGATAACATACGAATCATCGTTTTATAGTGGGTGGTAGATCTGTCATCAAAGAAAAAGCAACGTTTTGGGAATATCTCAAATTATATCGATTATCTTAAAAATTAAGATAGATGTGTATAGGAAATATTGATAAAAGTTAACATGAATTGAGGAGAGGCTTCCAAAGACGTAACTAGTGTAAAAACTAGTATCATGCGCAGCGGAAATGAATATTTTCTATACATAATGTGTACAGTTTTACGCTGTGCAGTACCTACTTAGAATTGACTAGAGTAGAACTTATTACTATTTAAGTCAACTGTAAAATATCGCGTTTGATCGTGATATATACTGAAATAATGGAACTAAAAATCTATTGCGATTTAACAAACAACTAAATATTAAGGTTGTTGGCGCCTCCGATAAGTAATATCATCAATCAGTATCAATAATTCCTTGACATAATCGATTCCTACACTTTCAATAATCCGTAGCATTAAAAGCCTTGTTTTGCAAATGTAATATGTTAGATCAGTGGATCAGTCGATTTATTAAATTTTTGACCAACTTCGTAATACGAGGGATGTTTCCAAAGTTTTGGGAATTTTGCGGTAATCAAACTATGCAGAACTTCTACGCAATGCTATTGGTGTTAGACAAGTCTTCACATTTTTATGCAACTATTCAGTGCAATATAGTTCTATCTGACGCGTTTTCGTAGCATTGTTTTTGTAGCCATAGAAGACGCGGCTGAACCTCAAACAAAAATAATTTTCTTTTTGTGGAAAGAGGGTGTGAAATTTTCAGAAACTATTCAATGTGATATACCACATATATTTAATAGATATACCGTCTTAAAACTGGTAAAATATCATTTGAATGCGATCTACACAGTGGTTGTTTGCGTACGTCGGTGCACACACGTCGGTGTAAACGAAAGAATCATTACTGTCGTGAGGATTTTTCGTCTTACGTGATTGTTCGGGCGTAAGCAAGGTTTTAGCCCGCTGGGTGCCAAGACTGTTGGGACCGGACCAGAAACTCGATAGGTCTTGTTGTCAATTCCAAGAGCCCGTCAGGGTAATGAATTTTGGTAGCGGATAGTAACCGTTGACGAAACGTGGATTCTTCATTTCAATCCAAAGATCAAAAGTCAATACACGAAAAGGGTAAACCGGAGAAAGCGCCTCCATTCAAGGCGCGTGCAGTTCCGTCTGTTGAAAAAGTAATGTTTATTGTCTTCTTGGATTGCGAAGGGTTTACTTTTATTGATTATTTCGCGAAAGCTACTATAATTAACCCAAAATATTCGAATTCATTATCCAGACCACTACGGCAGGCATTTGTAAAAAAACGGTCTGGAAGTTGTATAAGCGTCCGTTACGGCAACAGGATAATACGAGACTTCATATCGCAGTAAGGCAAAGGATGTTTTGAACGATTTATGATGGGAATTGCTTACGCATCCACCTTATTTACCGGATCTCGCATCCAGTGATTTTAATCTGTTCCCAGTTTTGAAAACACTTTTGCGAGGTGTTCGATTTGAGTGTTTAACTGACGTAAAACGTGTCATAAATAGGTGACCGCGGAGACACCGAAAGAGTTCTTTGAGGACGGTTAAAAAAAAGTTTAGCCTTGAGATAAATGTATTCAGCTAAATCGAGAATATGTAGAAAGACTATATTCTAATATTGATGAAAATTGACAGAAAAAAAAATTAAATTCCCGGAACTTTGGAAACATCCATCGTATACTTTAAATTATTGTATTAGAGAAAGATAATATTTTTGCCATATGTACTTATGAATTCGTCTTATCTTGTATTTTGAAAGTTTACAATGAAAGACAATAGAAAAAATTATATTCTTAACATCCTTAAATAAAGAGTCCATTACTTTAAACTTGCATATTTACGGTATCAGATACTGTAACGTATGTACATTAATATTACGCTCCAGTACGCTATAAAAAAATTACACTAAACCCCATACACGGTTCAATGACCCAACAAATCCTGTAAATTTACTTATGTATGTATGTTTTTGTTTTCTGATCTAACAGTCTTGTAATTTGCACTTAACACTGCCTTGATAGTTGGTAATAAACATATAAATTACTTATATAAGTCACAACATATTTCAAAATAGTTGCGCGAATTGAGCATTACTTCGGTTAGAATACAAATTGTTCCAGGGGTATATTACGAAGTGTAATGCGATAAAATATTGACCCACCAAATGGTATGCAATGGTACGCCCGACTTTAGTTACTGTTTTGTTTGCTGTTTCATAAAAAAAATGGTTCAGTAAAATTCGCTTTTTTAAACGTTACCCCTGGTATATTTGTACATTATTAAAGATCCCTAATTAATTATACCTCATTCATCCCGATATCATGTTTTGAGGTTTTCGAACTACAACTGTTTTTGTTAAGAAAATTGAACAAAATCACACATTTCAAGAAAAGTATTGCTACGTCCAAACGGTTTCAAATACATTAGATAAACGGGATAGGCAACAGGCGCCCGCTTCAAAAAATACGTAGTACGTTATCGCTTTGGTAAACTTGAATCATTTAGTGCATCACAACACAAACGAACGTACATGATGTTAAATTAGAAAAGCCCAAAATGAACAGATTTTGAAAAAGCGACAAAGAAATGCCACCAAGGTAAATCAACGCAACACAATTTGATTAAAGATCTAGGCTTAACAAAAGAAATTTTTTTTTGAAAGATGAAAATCCATCTTGAGCTACAAGAGGGTTTTACCAAATAATCCTGCTTCTCATCTCTTTGAAATAGTAGAGGATACGACTGGTCTACTCGCAATAAAATTACTTCTCGCAGGGAAAACCTGCTTCATTATCCTTTAGTTTGAGTCTAGAGATAAAGCATCGGTACTGACTCTTCATGTTACACAATTGAGTTGTTGAGGTGACATCAGAACTCCTTTTCAATACATTAGAAGTGTTTCTCGAAGTGGATCTGTAGTTAAAAGCTAAAGGTGGCATTTGCATGTGTGCACAAATTCAAAAAAAAAATGTTAACGTGTAAAGAACTAGAAAAAAGTGCCTGGGTTGCTTTTCGTAAGTCTTCTCGGTGATCACAGCAGCGCGAGTTACAGAGAAAGCGTTCAAAATCATGGTATCAGGGAAGGTAGAATGAAAAGATAATGGGATTTAGTTAAAGAAAGTAATTCTGTACGTAAGAGGAGAAAAAGTCAACTATGACTTTTAGAAAATGATCCAAAATTAAGGGAAAGATCTTACTTCTGTTGCTATTGTATACATATATTGAAAATTAAAATGTTGCTTCTCGTAAATAGAGACATTTTGATTTACAAATTTATCATCTATCTATAAAATTAATTTCAAATAGTTATACATATATTGGATTAACAGACTCGTCGCTATTTTTCCTAATTTATGTTCATTTATTTCGCTAATTTAATTAACTTTATTTATCATTCGTTATCTTAAGGCTTAATTATTTGAAGATTTTAGCATGTTTCTAATTTAATTTACTTTTAATAATCACAATGAAGTAAGTCTGGATTTATCGTCACAACGTACGTTGATTTATACCATAAAATATAAGAGGACAGAAAAAAAGATCCGTTGAGTATATCCCTTGCTCTACGTTATATTAGATAAACGCCAAGTTATTTTAAAAAATACTTATAAATCGCTTATCTGGGTGTAATTACTGTTTTAAAAATGTTACAATTAGGCTTCTACGTTTCTGTTATCCTGGGTGGGCTTGATAAATTCAATACAAAGCAGCTTTTTTTTCAATGAACTTTTTCTTATTGCGCTCTTTATCTAAAGTGGATTAATTTATTACCTATTGTAAGCTGGTGAAGATTAGTTAATTGCCGTGATCTAAGTTGACGGTTTATACCATCCAACGTCGATAAGGTATCTGGAATATTATTCTGGGAAGATTTATCAAAAGTGTCAGTACTTAATAAAAAAAAAAAGATAAAGTACTTACGTACAATATTTACGTATGATAAGTTAATATTGTGGCATTTTTGTTAGAATTGATTAATTTTAACGCAAATTGAACAGAAAAGTTCAAATTTGTTACAATTTCTCATTTACTTAGAAATTTTGACTGTTTTTCATGATTTGAGAGAAAGTATTTTCTTCGAAATACAAAACATGCATCTCCATGCAAAACTCGTGTTGTGTAAGGACGCAAGCCCATTAATCATGCAATACTGTAACTGGTTCGAAAATAACATGAATTATATTAATATTCTTGACAAATTCTTCTCAGACGAAGTTTGGTTCACCACAACAACAAACAAATCCAGTGTATATGGCCTAATGAATACTGTAACGTCAGGACATAGAGACCGTTACATTCTGAAAAGGTCGGTGTTTGGATAGCAACTTTACAGAGAGGAATTATCGGTCCGTTATTTTTTTCATGAAACGATAAACGAACAAAGATATCGTAATGACTTATTATAACCTTTTCTAAACCATTTGCATGATGAGCAACTAAGGGATACAAAACAACCTAACCTACATAAACTTGATATTTGAAAAAAAAATGTTCATAATGTAATTATTAATTTTCGTGCAAGTTCCTATTTCAATTGATATATTTCCATTTCTTGCCTATCTCTAGGTTCTAGCAGAACGACTAGCAGAAATCGATAATGCTCCGGAACTCTCGATTTTACCAATATATTCCCAATTACCATCTGATCTTCAAGCTAAGATCTTTCAGCGATCACCCGAAGGTATTAGAAAATGCGTAGTAGCTACAAATATCGCAGAAACGTCACTTACCGTGGATGGTATTATATTTGTCATCGACTCAGGTTATTGCAAATTAAAAGTTTACAATCCCAGAATTGGTATGGATGCTTTGCAGGTGATTATTTTAAATCAGTGTTAGCTTTGCAAGCTGGCGGATTACATACAACATCGTCTATTTCTGTGTTTGTTAATTGTTGTTCAGATTTACCCGATTAGTCAAGCGAATGCCAATCAAAGATCTGGAAGAGCCGGACGTACTGGACCAGGTCAAGCTTTTAGATTGTACACAGAAAGGCAGTACAAAGATGAACTGCTCATTACTACTGTGCCTGAAATACAAAGGACCAATTTGGCTAATACTGTACTTTTATTAAAATCGTTGGGCGTTCAAGATCTATTGCAATTTCATTTCATGGATCCACCACCTCAAGTATGTGTTTCGTTACAAGGTGATCGTAATATATGATCTTGTAAACTCTTCTGTTCTAGGATAACATATTGAATTCATTGTATCAATTATGGATTTTGGGCGCTCTCGATCATACAGGTCTTCTGACAAAATTAGGACGCCAGATGGCGGAATTTCCATTAGATCCACCTCAATGTCAAATGCTAATAGTATCTAGCGAAATGGGTTGCACAGCCGAAATATTAATAATAGGTAAGACAAGGTATGTACATTAGCGCAGTCGAATATTCAGTCCTTTTCAACTTCTAGTTTCAATGTTGTCAGTGCCATCGATCTTCTATAGACCTAAGGGCAGAGAAGAGGAAGCAGACGGCGTCAGAGAAAAATTCCAAGTACCTGAAAGTGATCATCTTACGTATTTGAATGTTTATAATCAATGGAAGCAAAACAAGTGAGTATTCATTTCGCGGGCCTTGCCACATTTTCAATAGGTCATTGTTAGCTTACCTATCACAATAAAATTATTGGTAAGAGATTCAAATATGGCATGTGGACGTATAGATAAGGGACCCATGCTTTCATTGTTGGTATTCAGTATATTTCTCATTAGTTATCTTAGCAATTTATATCCCTGTTTACAAGGGAGATTAGTGAAGTGATGTGTATCAATAAATAATGAAGAGATACATTGGAACGATAAAATTGTCGCATTTGTCCTATTTACTTTTATTGCGTGGTATTTATATTTTTTTATCAAGCAATCTTGATTCCTATTGTATTCATAATTTTAATAATCACTAACTAAGTCACGTTTAGGTGCCTTAACCAGATCCATATCTTCATGTTGTGGAAAAATACTTTACGAAAACTTTTTGATTTACACGGAATTGGTTGAAAGTTACGTAAAAATTGAAGTTTTTTTTTTTTTGTAAATATTAATTTAATATTTCTATGTTAAGAGCAGAACTTATACGCTGTTATTGGTTAAGGATGGTGACTGGTCATACCTCGGTAACGGTTTGTCGTAGTACTGAGAAAAAGAATCCGGTAAAAATATTTTCTGAGGTTTTGCCGAACGATAGCGTAATTTTTATTATTTTGCTAAAAGCATTTTTATCGCGAAGGAAGGCGGACAATAAATATAAAAGAAGCCGATGAAAGTTTGGTTAATGACACCTTATGATTGTGCTTATTACAGAGTGCCGGGGAAAGCATGCTTTTTATCACACAAACGTCTGTGTAACCTTATAGAGTGTAAACTGATTATCAAAAACTTTGAGTTCACTATGAAAAGAAGATCAAGTAGCTGAAGAAAGCAATTAATAGTGTTCGATTTGTTGCTTTAACATTAAAGCGGAATGACATAATCATAGTCAAAACATGATAGTGCAATGACTGATTAATTTATCAGAACCGGATATTTATTTTTATTTTTGTTATCGATATTTCACGTTTGTAAATTTGTTTAAGTTTTGGATCATCCTGTAAACTGCAAGTGTTAATTAATTGTTCTCAGTAAAGAACTAAAGAAACAATAATAATATGTAAACGCTAAAATAATTAATTAATTTTACTTAACTCACACAGAAACATTAAATAAGAACCTGTAGGAACTGGTATAATTTTCTTATCTAAGTTCTCCGACAAATGGTGACCGTAATATGGCTGCTCTTAATGAATCACCTGATGTACGTTTCAGTAGTTGAATAAAGTAAATAAAATTTTGCGAAATGCTATGATGGGATCATTGTTCGTTAATCATGTTATATGGTGTATTCTAAGGAGTAGTTACGAGAAAATACCCCAAAAAAGAGAATTATATTCTGTAGGCATGCGTGTGCGGTTGGTGCTGCCCTCAACCGCAAACTATGTTTACTGAACACTCAATTGCCAGTTGGCCAAGCAACGTTCATAGGAAGCCATCGCAACGGAGAAAGTGATTTTTCTGGTCACTTCCAACAGTCTCGACGATTTTACAATGGCAAACTTCATGGAGCAACCCGCCACCATCACATGTTATTTCTCGTTAAAGACAGAAACGGTTTCAATGGTTCGAGAAGCTTACAGAAAGGAAGCTCTAAGTCAAGCAAGAATTTACATTTGTCTCTGCCTGTTGACTGCAATTACTTTTGAATTATTATGAACCAGAATATTTTATATAGCACAATATTACAACATTATAACAATCATAGTTTGGGCATAAACGTTAATATGATTAATTATTTCCAGTTATTCTTCACACTGGTGCAATGAACACTTCATCCATATCAAGGCCATGCGAAAAGTAAGGGAAGTGCGACAACAGTTAAAGGATATCGTTATTCAACAGAAACTTGAGATAAAATCTTGCGGAACCGATTGGGATATAGTACGAAAGTGTATATGTTCAGCATACTTCCACCAAGCTGCGCGATTAAAAGGCATCGGAGAATACGTAAACTGCAGAACCGGTATGCCGTGCCACTTACACCCAACCTCAGCATTGTTTGGCCTTGGCAACACTCCAGATTACGTAGTCTACCATGAGTTGGTCATGACTGCCCGAGAATACATGCAGTGCGTTACATCAGTTGATGGACACTGGTTAGCAGAATTAGGTCCGATGTTCTTTTCGTTGAAGGAGACTGGAAAATCGGGAAGGGCTAAAAAGAAACAAGCCGCGGAACATTTGCAAGAGATGGAGAATCAAATGCAAGTCGCGCAGGAGGAAATGAAAGCTAGAAAAGAAGCGGCGGAGAAAAGGGAAGCAGCATTGAATAAAGGTCAGGAGATAATATCAGCAGGAACTACACCCAGAAGAACACCGGCCAGATTTGGTCTCTAAAAATGATTTTGTATATTAACGGTTGTATATTTGTTGTAAATACTTATTTAAGTGATTAGTTTGTACTAATTTTATTTTAATTGATCAAAACAAGTATCTAAGTGAAATATAACATCAATACTCTGGAGTGGTTTTCATTATTGATTGATTTCTAAAAAGGCATAAAGTGGAAGAAAATGTATGAAATTTTGTATTTAATAAATGAATTAGACAAGGATAAATATTGATTTAGATTTATGTTTAGTATTTGAAAAAAAAAACGCAAATTTGTCATAGTAGATGAAAAATTCATGAAATTTTCATAAATTCAAATTTTATGAGATAACAACATTAAGGAAGTACATACTTGCATAAAAGCAAAAATTTGAGCTATGATAATAACACAAAAAGTTACTAAAATCTACTAACATTACGAGTGCCTTTAGAAATAAACTTTAGTCGAATTCGAAGTATATTAGATAACGGTTAGGTAATTCCCCATCATTTTACTATAAAACTGTTCACATTGCAAAAAACTGTCATTTAGTTGACAAACGGGTAGTTGAAATATAACGTATAATGAAATATAACAATATAACGTATACGTCAAAAGCACTAAATAAAAAAATTGTTTATTGATCGCTAGATCAATTAAATTGTAAAATGCCCCCGTTTAATTGTAAGATCTGGTATTACTGATTGAAACATCAATATATGTGAAATCGTATTTATCATATTTTAAAGAGAATAGTAGATTATAATCATGTCATTAAAATCTTTAATTGGCCATTTCCATGGCCATTGTGAAATACAAATGGAAATAGAGCAAGTTGACAAATTTTGAATATTTTACTTCGTAATCGTGTTCGTAGAAAATTTTAATTAACTTTCAGTTTTGATTTATTTAAAAACTGATTTAATCTACAACCCTTTTACTACAGGTTATTGCATAAACTATACAAATGCTATATGCATTATACTTTTAGTAAAATACAGCTAAGCTTGTCCACAATGTACCCTGTATAACGGGTTAATTGCGTTAATGTTTACGAGAACTTTCAGTTATGGGCACTTGGGCACAATGGAATTTGTCTAACAGCTAAAAGCGCATATGACTATATACATAAGCAATAATACGCGTATGTGTATTCAGTTGCTTAAAATTATCTATGCACCATTGCTGCAATACTCATCAAATTAGCCTCTTTTGAAGCGATTAGATACAATTGCGTAACCAAAAAAAATTCAATTTGATCATGGGAAATTTATTTCTCTTGTATTAATAGAATATCATGTTACATCAGCGTATAATTTAAGCAAGGAATATTTCGTTTTGAACGTCAACGCGATTCGGATAGAGTAAGTAATTACTGATTATTACAGTTCAATTATGTTACCTATTTTATCGTAAATCATTATATCGTTGCTTATTTAATTATTAGGTAAACGTTGCCAAATTTGAATCATTTCTAGCTGTGGACAATGCACTAAGGTTGGTTTTCTAAGTTAATTTGGTAAAATAATGAAAGTGTGAAGATTTTCCTTTCTTAAACGGAAGACTATTGGAGTATTTTGAAGTTATTATAGCTTTCTTGCCCTAATTCAATGCATTGAAATTATTCCAAATGCAAACAATTGTCAAAATTGGAAGCGCATTGAAATAATTATTGATTCGCATACATCCACATTACGATAACGTATTTATTAAATTGATATTGTTACACAAATACGTTTTTCTTGCAGTGGTATAGCCAATAGTGTAGTTGGTGTAGAATAAGTCGTAGGTGGTTAAGATATTATAATAACTAAGTAAGCTAACTAAAAAACACTATACTTATACAAAGGAAACAATGGGATTACGCAACAAATGCGCGAATTTTTCTAGCATCTAGTTTTCTAATTTAAATGATTTGATGTTATTGTATTGCTATATGTTTACATTTAATGAGATATAATTTAAAAAAGGATTATGTTCAAATGCAACTAGTTTGTCTTTAGGAACCCTGAAATTACTTGTGTTTTTCATAAATGGAATAAATGGTTCTGTAAAAGATGAGACCAAAATTAATAAGCGACTTAAATCAAGTGTAGTAATGGGTCTTATGATTAATAATGGTTCAATAGGCGCTTTTTTTTTCACATCGGCGTAAAGTTGATGAATACTGTTTTATCAATATGTTTACTCTTATATCATTAGCTGCAAATTATTCAACAGACTTATTTAAAGTATGCTTTAAATATACTTATTTAAAGTATGTCCTGGATAAGTTCATAAATAAGCTTATATCTTTCTATTTACCGTCCAGATTGCAACAAATTTTAGCTAAAAAGAAAAGTAAAGCATACAATCCAGTACATTGCATTTTACCAGGATTCTCTAGGTGTAATCTAAAACAATATTTTCAAAAATTTAGGATATAGCGCATAATGTTGATATCGGACTGTAATTAGAAATGTCCTGAGACTTTCTCCTTTTGAAGATAGGAGCTTTTTTTTAATATTTCTCCAGAAACGAGTTGATAAGAAGATTATTTAAATTAGGACTTACGGATTCATAAATATGGTTTTAACGATACTTTTTATTATGTTGTCTTTTTTCGCAGTAGAGATGTTATTGGCGTTATTAAATTTAGTGAAGTATGTACATATATTTACAATTTGATAAACCTGGTCTATATCCTCTACTATCTATAATGCCATCAACATAACCTTTGCGGTGTTATTCTGTTTTACCTATTTACCGTAGTAGTAATAATGGAACAATCAGGAATTAGTGTTTCGTAATATACATAAAATAAAATGAAAACATAATCAACTCTACGCGCGGTTCTAGTTAACTTTGTAACTCAGGTACTCGAACACTGGCACATTCAAACACTGAAGCACTTCACTATTACCTGATACCACAACACTTCATTAAAACTGCACGCACATTTCGAGAGCTAAGCTGACCTGGGAGTACCTGGCTCATTCTAAAGTAAGAAGAATTGATAAATCCAGTGTTGCTTTGCATATGCTTAAAAAGAATTGTAATATTGACTATGTATGTTTAGTTAAGAACGTAAATAGCAATATACAACTTAACTGTTACGAAGGCATGGAAATTTAGAAAAACAATAACATTTTAATGAATACATATTCACAATTGTTGACTTCGAGTCTTTTCTCGTTGTAGTAATAACAGTAGCGTGACCGCGGTCAGTCAACAGTAACTTTATTTTGTATAAATGGCTTAGTTCTTCTCTTATTTAGTTAGTTCGGTACTGATGCTGAAGATTATAGCTTAGGTTTCGAAACGTGCATACAGTTTTAATGAAGTGTTGTGGTAAGGGGTAATAGTAATTCTGTTCTAGTTAACTTTTCTTTAACCCTTTGAAGCGCCAATTATTTCATTATCAAAGTAGTTAAGCCAAAAATTAAACCCAATTCGACTTAATTCGTGTTTTTTCCTGAGTATAGTTAAAACGCAGACATATATTCATACAAATCTACGCGTACCCAAATTTTGAAACCTAGATTTCATTTAGGTTTCTTTGGTATGATATGTTTGAGTACCACTAGCTGTTTATATTTTACCACATTCTCGTCCACTAACTATTATTTTGTCCGTTTATAAAATTTAACAAATATACTTCCCACATTATCGATCAAGGGGAGAATTTTGTATAGCTCGTCAGGTTCAGGGTTAGTTGTCATGTAATGTAGGTTTGGATGATCAACAATCTCTAGTATGCCCATTGATTCCTAGCAAAATATCATTCGACGAAGTTAGTTTAATCAAAATTAGAGAAGACAATTTTTGACTGGCAAAACAGGAAGAAATCTCCTAATTAACTAGACCAGTTTCTTTAGTCAAATGTTTGCTTTTTCCACGCATAAAAAGTGGAAAATGGAAGTTCATCGTCATTTGAAAACTTGTTCTTTGTTGATGTTTTCTCTTCATCGGACAGAATAAAATTGCTGCTCCGGTTGAGTTTCTTCGAATTGTTCATCTTTTATATCAGATTTCACGTCTGCAATCGATTCGCTGTTTCACGTAATTCTTTGTACTTTTTTGTATTTGTATTTTCAATCTTTAAACTTAAGATGTATTTATTATATCCTTGAAGAGTGCCAATAGTTGCTTTCTATTATTAATTTAGAAAATTCATATATCTGGTAAATACGTAATAACTGGTAATTGGTTAAGGAACAATAGGTTAGTTTAATAAATTACGTCAAATATACATCTTTTAGGTAAAATACGGATTTTAAAATATCAGCTTCAAGATTAAAATAATAAATACAAATGAGGTAGTGACAGTTGACAATAATACACATCTATCATCTTCAATGCAGAAATGTTCCTTGGAAGTATTTTCTAATATCTTTACATATTTAAAGTAGGAAGCTGTTGGCAACCAGGAGAACACCGCCAACAGCAACTCATGAACCAATCCAACATTCTACTGGTCGCTAAAGTAATGTAATAGAGGACTTATATAAAACGAATTTTTCAAAAATGTGTAAAATACATACATGACGCAGCGGGCTTCTTCGAAGGAAATATATATGAAGACGATTCTGCAATGTGAATAGAAGTTAAAGGCTTCTTTTCAATTATCTTCAATTCTCTCTTGCAACTGTTGCGGATAGCGTTTACAAGAATAATCTTCCCTTTACCGGTTTCTCCAGTGAAAGTTTTCGATGTAACAGGTTTATATTTTTTTGTTGTAACACGTTTTTCGTTTGCAGAACTCTTTCCCGAGCTATTTTTTGAGTTGCTACTTTTCGTTTTTACCGAAGACGCGTCATCCGTTTCACTTCCGAGACATAAACTTTCGTCTTCTACTTCGCACCAAATTTTTGGACTCTTCTTTATGTAAATTATTTCTTTATCAAACATTGTTTGAAGTTCGTAACCAGCAAGCGATGCCCTAAACATTTAAAGCGGTTTGGTATATATTTCGATTGGTAGTATGCTATAATTGACGATTAAAAGAATCCCGACTATGATGTATTACCTGCTTATTGTTGAACATGATTTATCGAAAGATGCTATGGACATGTCATCCTCTATTAAAAAGCAGCATTTGTGGAGAAACATGTTATCGGTCAAATGATAATATTTGACAAGTGCCAACGTCAAAAATTATACCACTTCTATGCAATATTTTGCCTACTAGCGGTTTAAAATTTCGAAAAAATTAGCATCTCATGAAAATATTATATACTTATGTAATTGTTAGAATTATTTTTTGTTAAGTATTGGCACCGACTTCCATGTGATAGTAGTGGGAAAATGTTCCAGGACAAAGACAAAGTAAAGCATTCATGTCGTATTCTATCTAGGAGAAGCTGAAGAGCAAATCTGCTGTCTATGCGCAGAAGATCTGACATATTCTATGCAAATGTGTTGCAATTATTCGTACTCGACAACAACATTTCAGTAAAGCATTTCTGATGTCTACTCAACTGAAGGATGAGGATCCTAAAGTTTATTAAGAGCCTTTACCCACTCTAACACATATAAGATCTAGTCACTGCGATCTTATTTCTGCCATAGTCCAATGAAACTAGTACTAATCATTTTTATATGAATCCATTATGATTACGCCACTAAAGACGTAAAATTCCATTACATCTAGTGGATGTAAATCTTATGGAAAGGGTAAATCTTATTTACGTCCCTCCAATCAGAGTAGTAATAATTGATTTGCGTTATCGGTAGTAGGAAGTAATTATTTATGTCATAAAGGACGTGAGCGCAACGTATCCTCGATGGCAAAAGCACGGCCCGAATGTTACTACATATTTCCTACCGCCTGCCAAAAATTGGGAAAAAATCAGCGTTTAACGAAAATATTTTACATTTGCTTTTATACTTGTTGCTGTTATGTATTACATTTATTGCTATAATAATTTTGCGTCATTAGGGACGAAACATTCCAGTGCGTCGCGCTGTCAAGGTAAACCAAGGTAAATAACGCGTAAATGATACCTGCGTCCCTCCTATAAAGATGATAATGATTGAGTTACGTACCCGGTAGAAGGAAAACACTTTTTCTTGTTAGAGAATAAGTTATTACAGGTATGTAGTTATTGCAGGTAATTTAATATAAATTAGATTGAAAATACAAACGATACTTCTATTTGCTGGTAGAAAAGTTTCTTCCGAGCAACTATTACGTAGATAGTTAAGGAAATTCAAACTTTAATGTTTAACATGTTTCGTTTTCATGTAGTTATAGCATAAAATAGGAAATGACATATCACGATTCGCACGTTTGCCCTGAATAACCATATAATGTGCATCTAATCACACCGCGTCTGAAAAGATTACAGCTGAAAAATAGGTACATTCACTATTCCGGACATATTTCACATTTAATTCAATTTTTTTTTCTAGTTTGAAGTATTCGAGGTTTGGCATTTCTTTGTATTAATAGACTGAAATTCCCGTATTGAAATTATTTGTGATTGAGTTTTAAAATATATAAAATCTAAACAAAAAGCTGCACTTTCACTAGTATTCCATTCATATTCAAGATCGAAAATGCGATCAATTATTTATAAAGTAGATAGCTTATATTGCTACTATTTTGCGCTAATGAACTTATTAATATTAATGTTAAAGGAATTGCCTTGCAGTTGACATTTACTTTATCTTTTTATCGAGGAATAATAAACTATATCATTGATTATCATATAAGTGCGAGTCTAGAGTATGTGGAAACTGTTATATTAGTTTCAATTGTAAATTTTTCTATCTAACGTTAATGTCAATGCATTTTACAATTAGATCAGCACGGAGAATGTTCAACGCATTACCATTTTCTTCAATGTCAAGTCTGCAACGCCGTACGTGAGAATTGGATTAAGGTTATTGCGGGTAAAATTAAATAGCAACAATAAAATGTAAAATACACTTTTATGTAATAATTTATTATGTAATAAAAAAAAATCTATATGTTCTAGAGAATTCGAGATGCATTCTGCGTAGCTGCAAGAGATGAAAGTAGACTTACGAAGAGGTGTGTTATGTAATAATAAGTCTAATGAACTTAACTGCGCTAGCAATTACACGTAATGGCATACGATCTACTGCGCACTCTACTTCAATATCTAAAATGCTAAATGTACACGGCAAAGGTTATGCAACACCTTCAAAGTCTTCAAAGCATATAACTTTTCGTTCCAGTGTAGATGTTCATTATTCTAAATTTAGTTTCGTTACTGCTCTTTAGGTTGTAATTAGGATTGAAATACTTATGGATTCCATTTGAGAGAACGTACAGGCTACCTTGTCCATCAAATGAGAAACTGTCGGGCCATATCATTGTGCTATTGTTTTGATCGATGATCTTGGTGCTGTTAAATGGTTCGTAGATGTTCCATTTACCGACTCCGTACATATTGAGAAGGCCATAGTACAAATTTCCTTCGTTATCCATTGCTAATCCATCCGATTGTCCTTGTTTCTTTCCCACCGTTTTAATGAATCTTCTCCACGCACCGGTTTTACAAAAATGTTCGTTTTTCAATATCCTGTTGCTTATTGCATAGAGATGGTATCCGCTCAAGGCGCAGTAGTACACCAATCTATCATCATTTTTACGACTTGGCATCGGAGATAACGCTATACCATCAACAGGCACCAATTTGTCATTTACTAAGCCGTCAACTGAAAAATTGGATGCTTCTAATTCGGCGAACATACTCCTATCTCTTATCTTCCAAGCCTTATTGCTTGCTCTGGAGTATACAATTATGCCTGGATCATGCGCACTATTTTCGGTTATGTACGCAAAACCACCATCACTTTCATCGATCACTAAATCGTTCAGGAAACCACCGTCTGCTGAACATATATCACTGGAAAATTCATACATGTGCACAACTTTTCCTCTATTCTTTAAGTCCAAAAGGATCAATTTGGGCGGGCACTGCGTAAAATTGTTAAATCTATTCCCATCTAACACCCACATGACGCCTCTGCTATCAATTTCCATGCTTTGAACGTTTTGCAAAGTAGCGCAGTTGCTGCCGGTATGCATTCTCCAATTAGGGAAGGGTCTCAATAAAGCATTTTCCTTATATTTAGAATTTCTAGGTATGACAGCGAGGGTGATCGGTGCACCGTTTCTAATTTTAGGAAGGGCAATGTAAACGTAATCTTTATAAATTTTTATACCTGCCATCACATTATTTTCGGGTATGTATTTCTCGGTATCGATAGCGTTCTTATAATCTTCAGGGGTTGGCCATGTATAATTGATGTAGTCCCACTGATAAGCCACTTCGAACTTATCGGTGTTCCGCTTGTATTTACTGGTAGCTCTGTCTTCGCCAGGAGTGCACAAATTGATGAGAAAAATACCGAATATTTCACATATGAGAGGCACTTGAGGTTGCATTGTTTACCGGTTTCTTTCGATGTGATTAACTACGAGTGTACGAATGGTTCGAACACTACTACCTATGCACGGTTTTATAATTCCATATAAAATACAGATCGCCTGAGGTATCGTTGTTTCTTAAAAGAAATAGTGGGGATATCAAGTCCATTATTAAACGTTTATTTTAAAGACATTACTGATGAAACCATATCGTGTTGTTGTCCTGACTTTCTTCTTTTATTCATCGATCGGCAGGTATCTATTAAATGTACATATGAGGATGTTTATCTTATATGTATTGCGGTTTGAAAAATATCCCTAAAGTCAAGTTCGGCATGTCGCAATAAGTGCCGTTGATTTTTATATAACAAACCTGCATGGAATGACGTAGTTGTTATTATACAACGTTCACTGTAATTATAAGACACTTTTAATTCGTACATGATACAGTTATAGTAGGTTACAGAATGAAAGCAACACGGTTACAGAAAGGATACAAATATTTTTTAAATAACTGGCAACAAAGAAATCTTGTTGTGTATGATTTGAATGAATCTGGGTGGTTTTATAAATCACGAGTTCTACTAACTGTTCGTTAAAGATAAAAATTGTCGTCAATGCAGAAAGTGGTAACATTTAGCAATTGTAGCACTGTGTCAATTGTATAAATGGTAAGGTGTTAAAATTTTCTAGTAACATAATAGATTCAATAAACTATCTTTTAGAATTTTCTCCCTGTATATAGGAAAATATTTTTGAAAGACAGTATTCATAGTTTTGGCCATAATTGTCTAAATGTAAATGTAACTATATGCTTCGAAAAATCGGAAATGGGGCTCATTTTAGCGTAAATTTTTACAAGGTTAATTTGCTTACTTGCCTCTATCTAGACATCTTCTTTTTACTTTCGTCATGGTAACCGAATAATGCTAACAGTAGGTTTTTCCGTTAAATAATTGACTTCTTTCTGATCGCAACAATGTAATATGTGAGCTACTATTTTCAAAGCTCGCAACTTAGTATGGCTTCCGTAAAATCAATGCCGCCTTGTAAATTTGTTGTTGTAAATAAATAAAGTAATTTTAATATTTAATGTGCATGAGTAATATTTAAATGAACATATAAATAAATATATTAATGATGTACAGGTAGGTTTGCCGTCAGACGTACACTATGTATCGCAATTGTAATATTATTCGTTGTCTACGAATATTAAAAATTTTACTGGAAAAAGTTACAAAAAAAACTACGAATTTTATTTATATATCTGAAAAGTTAAACGAAACTATCGTTGCAAATTTTAAACTTTATTACCAGTAATCTTACTTGTAAAATTACTACAATTTTTTAGATTGTAAGCTTTGAAAACAATTAAAATCTCCTACAATAAACAACACGCTTAAAGTAACCTGGGAAGTTGGAATATCAGTACGCTTGTTTTTGAAGTAAATAATAGGACCCTATATGTTTGGAGTAAATCTCACTAGTTTTCAATTAGCTCGATACATCTATGTCCATTAAAGAAACAAAAAGGTGGTTGTATTGATTCGTTATTTTGATTGTTTATTGCTTTTACGTACTCGATTAGTGTGCGCAAAGCTACCGAAATTTCACTAGAATATTATTTTGAGCCTTTTCGAATCGAATCGAACGACGATTTGATTTTCTATGAAAAATTGTATACTGGAATAATTTGGAATAGACGAGATTTGTTGTATCTGCACTGTGGACTGTTTCGATAGCGATGGATTAACGTGAGTTTCATGATTCATTCAAAAGATGAAACTGCATTATCGCAAATCTCTACTGATATTTATATATTGATTCATAGACGTCTGACTGTCCGTTTAGGAGAAGTGTACAGTATGAAGGGGTCCTGAAATGTTTTCACTAGTGCAAATGAGGCATACAACTTTTCCGTCTCTCTACCAACTTCATTGGAGATCCAGGAGTTGCTATTCGTACTTTTTGAAACAACGTTATAATTATTCGTATTTACTAATGTTTACTTTAAAATATTTTGTTCTGTATTTTTAAAATGTTTCAATCCACATGTGTACTCCTAAAACATTGTCGGTTGAAACAGAACAATTAACAAATAATTGTTTAGGTGAATAAAAGTAAAGTATAAAATATTCATCGTTACAGATATAAAATTACCGTTTGCAATATTAAAGAAATCAACTGTAACTTGCTAGTTGCTTATTTTTCATTACAACTGAAGTTTTAGTTACTTATTGGCATAAGCCCTTAAGTCGATGTATCATCATCACTTTTCAAAAGAAATTAATTTCGGAAAGGAGGGATAAAAGATAAATATTATATGGGTGCATGTTCGGCTGTTCACCCCCACGAAAGATTGTATTTCTCCAAACTTTATTAGGGCACTAATTAAATACGAGCATAATTATGAGACATTATAATGTACATTAGCTTATGAAGGTTAATAGTCGTTATATTTAGTATTGTTTAAAGCGAAACGGTCTATTGCGCAAAGAAAATCCGGCCAACTATTACCATTCTCTTGCTTTTAAATAGAACATTTGTTATTTAATTATCGCTTTACACAGCGAATTAATGAGTGCGTGCTACAGTTAATTTAAATATTGGTTTATTACTCTGAATATATTGGAATATATCCAAGACCATATGAGAGTTTCCATTAGGTATTCAAATAATGTTTATAGCAGCCTTATATTGGTAAAAATCATATTGCAATTAAATTTCAGTACAGTTTCCTGGATTTTGAAATACACATTTTTTACATTTCAGGGTTACTGCTCATCCCTTAAGTAGATATTTCTAATAAAATTACGGGTGAAACTTAATTCAGTTGTTTCATTTATAAGCGATTAATATATAAAATTCTTTATTATGTTTCGTTAAAAAGTGTAAAATGAAAGGCATTGTATAAGCGAATAAGATTTGATTATTTTATGCGGCAAAAATAGTTAGAAAACGTTTACCGTTTGATACGGATTTGCTTTTGTTAAATCCGGAATGAGGAAGTAAAGAAATGGGAACTAAAAATAAACAGACAATGATGATTTCGTAAGTTCCGTATAGACCTAAGATTTCGGTGATTAAGCAGATCAAATAATTAATTTAATTAGGTGATAGATTGGAAATAGAATTGGAGATAAGAGTTAAAGCTTTTTCTAAAACTATTTTGCCCTTTGAGCCAAAAGAGATTATCAACAAGAGTGAAATTAAGAACTTATGCTTTAACATATGGACAGAAAAATACCCAGTTGGAAAAGGAAAAAAGACAAAGAATACAGGTGAGTGAAATGAACAGAAAATCTGGTAGTGAAACTGTTTGAAAAGATAATACAATAAAACGTGTTGAAATACGAACGAATAAGATAATATATTGACTTAGGAGAAACAATAAAGTAATGAAAGAACATGGATTAGAGAAATGTAAAAATTCAACGGACTCAAACTTAATACTGATAGCAATTAATAACCAATTGTGATGATGACGAAAAGTACTGGGAAATATGTAGCAAACTTCAAGGATTTTGCTATAGTGGCTGCTGTAACAATTATCCATACTCTCATATCAAAATCTGTTACAATGTTGAAGGATGTGTTTGATGATGCATCATGAAGCAGTAACTAACATCTTCATGAGCTATGCATTTGGAAGCAATACAGCAAATGTGCACAACTAACATTGGCAGTACATAGAATTATTCTTTGAAATTATATTTGAAATGTTGCATTTTTAGTATTTTTTATGCATTAGTAATTTTTAAGTAATTCTAAATCAATCAATCAAGTTTCTAAACCCTCAGGAAGATAAAGTAACGGTTCCACGTTTCCTTTTGAATGAAACCAGCGGTTTCATTCAAAAGAAATCCAGTTTTAAGTACGCAAATACAGAAACGACGTAAATTTCTCTAATCGCTGACCGATAGCTGTGTTTCACTTTCAAAACGGTCCACTAATTTTGTGTTTTAACGAATACCAGGATGTCGTGACAGTATTGACAACATACTGTAACGCACTGGTTATAGGCGTATAATTATCTTCGAAAGCATGGCGAAATCGTTTGTTTACAAAATGAAGACGTTCCGGTAGTTTTTCCTTATCTATTAATATAAATTTCACTTTTGTTTTTTATTAACGCGTTGACAAGTATCAAGGAAGAGTTAGTATGTATCCACATTTTGCCAATGCTATTATATAAGTTCGTGTTATTTCAATAACATACATAAGTAAATTTAAGAAACATTGTATTGTATTAGTGAATAATATTCAGCAGTTAATAATAAATGCGCATATTTCTTTGAATTTGTCAAATCCGTATTTTATTTAAAAGTTCCTAAGTCACTTCAGGTAAAACGTTAGCGAAATAAAAGAAGGCAGTTTATTAATTCTGAATAAGAAAAGACTGTGAAAATTGTCGCAGTTTAGTTTTGAGAATTCTACATTTACAGTTTTCAGATCCACTTTTCTATTGGCAAATGTGTAATTTAAAAAAATATATATTCACGAATTTGTAATAGCCAATTTGTAAAGGCGCTTTTGCATAGATCTTTAAGGATCTATATGCAAAAGCAGGAGGAGTAACCGTTATAGATGCAATTTCCGGACCCCAAAAGTGATAATTGTAAAAAAAAAGATCTGGTAACTTTCTATTTCTTATTAATTTCATAAACGTCTGCATCATTAATAAAAAACGCATTAAAGCGAAATTGATTCAAATTTGAAGTGTAGACTAAACAAACGTCGTTCATATACATACATACATATGCAATTTAGTTGGCGATTAGAAAGTATTTTCAAGTTATGTTCTTGACTGTCACAATTCTGTGTCGATTAATTATTTTTATTACGTCTGCACTAGTCAGGTCAACTTTTTCTGGTTTTTAAGTGGTTTAATATACTTATTGTGTAATTTTACATCAATTTTTAGTAGTTTCTTTTCTACTAAAAATTGAAATGGTGCTATGGCGTTCGTTCATCTGGAAGAGGAATTTTCCGTTCAGAATTAGTATCTTTATACGAAGAGGATGATACATTCGAGCTTTTCTTGAGAATTATGCGAATGCATTTGGATCGATTTGTCTAGTAGTAGTACGTTTACATTTTTTGAAATCATACAGCAATAAAGTTGCCACTGACACAGTCTAACTTTGTCTAATTGATATAATATCTCTTAAATAATTTAGAGATTAGTTTTGAATTATTTGAATGTTTTAAAGTTTTCAAGCTTAATAAAAATAATCAATGTTTCAGGTACAAAGTACAATCTTTAGAATTGAATACCATCATTTTGGTGTTTTTTTTTTCTTTCCTTTGCTTTAACCATACAATTGCTAGAATATTTTGAGTGGAAGTAGCATAAACATAATTCGTTAACTCGAATTAAACAACTAACTTACATTCGATTTAATTTATTTCAATATTCTCTTTTCTTCAGCAGGCCAATATTTATTTTTTCCTTCATAATAGCTTGTTAAATAATACAAAAAAATTGCCTCACACGCATAAATGTACGTAAAGTAATCAATTAATAATTTTGTATTTGAACCTTTTCTTGAATGTATAGAATGGAGTCGAAAATCTACTTCCACACAAAATTTCAGCTTCCCAAAATTTTGAAGGCACACCATGTTTTCTTGAATTTCTTGAAAAGATGTAACAGTAAATGAAAATTACAGATAGATGAACAACATCGGCAATTCTCATCATCAATCAATAGTAAAATCGGTAATTCTTAACGCCTAAGAAATATGCAACTATTATTTAGTTGTATCGTAGTAAGAATCAACGGCTATAGAAAAGAATAAAATTGCTTGTAGAAAGGATTTCTCAGCGCCTGGCTATATACGCTTCTCTGCAAACAAATTACGTATGTACAGTATTAAAGGAATATTAAAGGACTCATATAATGTTAAGTAACAGAATTTAAATAAGTATAGTTCTAAAAAATAACAAATACAAAGCTATCCGTCAATAATTGCGCAAAAGATTATGACGATCGCCTCAGGAAGTATTGTTTGGAAGTTTTGGCGGGCAATATGGCGGATAAAGACCTAGAAATATTCTAGAAATATTAGCTATTTCGTAACATCATCGTTTAATTCGGAAATCAATATGCGAATGTTCCTATTTCAAATGTACATTATGAGCCCTTCAGGAGTTTTCTTAATTGGAAGTCAAGCTATAATACATAACTTTGATGCCAAATTAGTTAAAGAGTCCAAACGATGTGCCCGACCAGTAGCGTCGATGCGAGAGCAGACTGGGGTAAACTCCGCTCTCGCATAAGTAGTAAAAATAAACGATGCATTTAGTTGCCGTTCTAACGTGTTAAAGTATACGTTGAAAATGTTGCGAGGTCGTAAAAATAATGCGTCAAATCGGACACAAGGATCTTCTGACCCTTATTTACTAGCCTGTAAACGAATGCAAGATTGTACTGCCACGGCGATACGTAGTGTATTAATAGAAACACTACACAAATTTGAAATTTTACCGGAGCAACTGTTAATGTTAGTTACCGATGCTGTCGGGGTTATGTGTTCCACAGCAAAATTACTCAAAACGATTCAACCAAACCTGCTGCACGTCACATGTTTGCTTCACGCTTTACACCTTGTAACAAACATTATACGTACAAGTTATCCTGATGTGGATGAACTAATAGGACAAACGAAAGCGGTTTTTCTTAAATCTCCGAAACGTATTCGCCTATTTCATTCGCAGTGTCCTGACATACCCGAGCCGCCGCAACCAATTCTTATACGATGGGGTACGTGGTTAGGAGCAGCATTCTATAATTATAAACATTTTGAAAAAATTAAATCAGTAGTTTTACAACTAGACGGCAAAGAAGCGGCTGCAATAAGGCTCAGTCAGGTTCAATTTAAAAATCCTCAAGTTGCAGCAAATTTAAAAATTATTTACGACAGTTACGTTCCAATAGTGGATGCAATAAAAAAGTTACAGAACAGTGCGCTGTCCTTATCAGACTCATTAGCAATTATTGACCACGTAGAATTAGCGCTGCATATCCTTGATGATGAAAAAAGTGTTTGTGTTTGTGAAAAATTTAATAGTGTATTAGATAAAAATGTAGATTTTACAAAATTACGGCAACTTTTTACCAATACTGAAGATACGTTGTACAGATACAGAGAGCACTTTAACTATGCAAATATAACATCTCTCAACGTCGAACAATCCTTTTCAGCACATAAACATTTATTTACGTCGCTACGTACGAACCTTTCCGAGGCTAATATAGAAACATATATGATGGTGCAATTACTTCATCGTGCACATCCGGATATTTCTGCAACAATGTAAACATGTTAGGTAAGTTATTTATGTTTTTTCTTAACGTTTTGTAAAGTGATTCAATATATTTATTTTTAAATAAGCGCACTGTTATTCTGGTAAACTCTCCACGCAACGCCAATGCTCGGGCACATCGTTTGGACTCTTTACAAATTACTCTTTTTTTTGTTTGGGAAAATGTAAAATTAATCATTTTACCTATTTTGATGAAAGGATGGAAGCAATAACTTAAGTAACTATCAACCGATAAATATCAGGGATACCTAATTTATATGAGTTTAACCTACTATCAAGGAACCAACACGGCTTTATACCTAATCGATCAACTAATAGTGCTCTATTTCATTTAATTAGTAGCATTCATAAATCTCTGATATATTTGTTATTATTAATAAAAACAAAACAAAGCCTATCTTGTAAAATGTCTTTTATTAGAAAACACGTTACTTTAATCTATTTAATAGGGTTTACTATTAAAAAACGATATCTTTAGTTAAATATGTTCGTGTTCGGATTGGATTTATATAGTTGATTTTTATAGCTTTTATTTACAATTAGCTCTTATTTACAATAAGAAATATTGATGTTTAAATTAAAGTTTTCCTACGTCCAACTTTTCAGTGGAAAAGGAATTTCTCAAAGTTGGTTTGTACTAGGGAGTATCATTTAAGTTGAATTTAAGATTGCCACATAGGAAAATACGTAATGTGCATATGTAGAAAATTTATATTTAGTTATAATATAATTGCATGGATGCAAAGAAATTGAAAATATTTTCAGAAAATATTCAAAACATTCCACAATATCGTTTACCAAGATTTCAAAAAATATCTTTATCACTCTCAAAGATATTGTTGTTATATAGTTAGTATTAATAGTTAGTTATACATATATTGAATGCGATTTTGGGAAGACAAAGCCATTGTTACTGTATCATTTATTAAATCTTAAATACAAGATAAAATAACATATTAATCCATTATGAGAAATTATGGGGTTACGGTGGTGTCATGTTATGAACTTATCTTCGTACTCTTATCCCATCTAATACGAGTTACATACAGATATGTACATACGTGTATTTACATAATTACGTATACGATTGATTCACAACACAATACAATCTTTTATCTGGTACCATCGTACATATACATGAAATCATTTTTTTTTTTGAGAAGGTAAGGCGAGTTGATACGCTGGTTGCGCTGAAGAATAAGAGACATTGAATTGTTAACATTGCACAATCCTTAATTATGTAAGTAGCTATTGGTTCCAGTGAGAAACCTCGCTACTCTGTATTTTATTTCGTCATTTACTCCCAGCTGACCATCTAAGAATCTATTGATGTTGTTTAACGTCACATACAGATATCCCTTAGAGTCAAATCCGAAACTGTCAGGCCATTGAAATATTTCTTTGCTTTGGTCGATTATTATAGACGTAGTGAAAGGTTCATATATGTTCCATTTTCCAACTGCGTATAAATTCAATAGACCGTAATAAAAATTTCATAAACGTCTGCATCATTAATAAAAAACGCATTAAAGCGAAATTGATTCAAATTTGAAGTGTAGACTAAACAAACGTCGTTCATATACATACATACATATGCAATTTAGTTGGCGATTAGAAAGTATTTTCAAGTTATGTTCTTGACTGTCACAATTCTGTGTCGATTAATTATTTTTATTACGTCTGCACTAGTCAGGTCAACTTTTTCTGGTTTTTAAGTGGTTTAATATACTTATTGTGTAATTTTACATCAATTTTTAGTAGTTTCTTTTCTACTAAAAATTGAAATGGTGCTATGGCGTTCGTTCATCTGGAAGAGGAATTTTCCGTTCAGAATTAGTATCTTTATACGAAGAGGATGATACATTCGAGCTTTTCTTGAGAATTATGCGAATGCATTTGGATCGATTTGTCTAGTAGTAGTACGTTTACATTTTTTGAAATCATACAGCAATAAAGTTGCCACTGACACAGTCTAACTTTGTCTAATTGATATAATATCTCTTAAATAATTTAGAGATTAGTTTTGAATTATTTGAATGTTTTAAAGTTTTCAAGCTTAATAAAAATAATCAATGTTTCAGGTACAAAGTACAATCTTTAGAATTGAATACCATCATTTTGGTGTTTTTTTTTTCTTTCCTTTGCTTTAACCATACAATTGCTAGAATATTTTGAGTGGAAGTAGCATAAACATAATTCGTTAACTCGAATTAAACAACTAACTTACATTCGATTTAATTTATTTCAATATTCTCTTTTCTTCAGCAGGCCAATATTTATTTTTTCCTTCATAATAGCTTGTTAAATAATACAAAAAAATTGCCTCACACGCATAAATGTACGTAAAGTAATCAATTAATAATTTTGTATTTGAACCTTTTCTTGAATGTATAGAATGGAGTCGAAAATCTACTTCCACACAAAATTTCAGCTTCCCAAAATTTTGAAGGCACACCATGTTTTCTTGAATTTCTTGAAAAGATGTAACAGTAAATGAAAATTACAGATAGATGAACAACATCGGCAATTCTCATCATCAATCAATAGTAAAATCGGTAATTCTTAACGCCTAAGAAATATGCAACTATTATTTAGTTGTATCGTAGTAAGAATCAACGGCTATAGAAAAGAATAAAATTGCTTGTAGAAAGGATTTCTCAGCGCCTGGCTATATACGCTTCTCTGCAAACAAATTACGTATGTACAGTATTAAAGGAATATTAAAGGACTCATATAATGTTAAGTAACAGAATTTAAATAAGTATAGTTCTAAAAAATAACAAATACAAAGCTATCCGTCAATAATTGCGCAAAAGATTATGACGATCGCCTCAGGAAGTATTGTTTGGAAGTTTTGGCGGGCAATATGGCGGATAAAGACCTAGAAATATTCTAGAAATATTAGCTATTTCGTAACATCATCGTTTAATTCGGAAATCAATATGCGAATGTTCCTATTTCAAATGTACATTATGAGCCCTTCAGGAGTTTTCTTAATTGGAAGTCAAGCTATAATACATAACTTTGATGCCAAATTAGTTAAAGAGTCCAAACGATGTGCCCGACCAGTAGCGTCGATGCGAGAGCAGACTGGGGTAAACTCCGCTCTCGCATAAGTAGTAAAAATAAACGATGCATTTAGTTGCCGTTCTAACGTGTTAAAGTATACGTTGAAAATGTTGCGAGGTCGTAAAAATAATGCGTCAAATCGGACACAAGGATCTTCTGACCCTTATTTACTAGCCTGTAAACGAATGCAAGATTGTACTGCCACGGCGATACGTAGTGTATTAATAGAAACACTACACAAATTTGAAATTTTACCGGAGCAACTGTTAATGTTAGTTACCGATGCTGTCGGGGTTATGTGTTCCACAGCAAAATTACTCAAAACGATTCAACCAAACCTGCTGCACGTCACATGTTTGCTTCACGCTTTACACCTTGTAACAAACATTATACGTACAAGTTATCCTGATGTGGATGAACTAATAGGACAAACGAAAGCGGTTTTTCTTAAATCTCCGAAACGTATTCGCCTATTTCATTCGCAGTGTCCTGACATACCCGAGCCGCCGCAACCAATTCTTATACGATGGGGTACGTGGTTAGGAGCAGCATTCTATAATTATAAACATTTTGAAAAAATTAAATCAGTAGTTTTACAACTAGACGGCAAAGAAGCGGCTGCAATAAGGCTCAGTCAGGTTCAATTTAAAAATCCTCAAGTTGCAGCAAATTTAAAAATTATTTACGACAGTTACGTTCCAATAGTGGATGCAATAAAAAAGTTACAGAACAGTGCGCTGTCCTTATCAGACTCATTAGCAATTATTGACCACGTAGAATTAGCGCTGCATATCCTTGATGATGAAAAAAGTGTTTGTGTTTGTGAAAAATTTAATAGTGTATTAGATAAAAATGTAGATTTTACAAAATTACGGCAACTTTTTACCAATACTGAAGATACGTTGTACAGATACAGAGAGCACTTTAACTATGCAAATATAACATCTCTCAACGTCGAACAATCCTTTTCAGCACATAAACATTTATTTACGTCGCTACGTACGAACCTTTCCGAGGCTAATATAGAAACATATATGATGGTGCAATTACTTCATCGTGCACATCCGGATATTTCTGCAACAATGTAAACATGTTAGGTAAGTTATTTATGTTTTTTCTTAACGTTTTGTAAAGTGATTCAATATATTTATTTTTAAATAAGCGCACTGTTATTCTGGTAAACTCTCCACGCAACGCCAATGCTCGGGCACATCGTTTGGACTCTTTACAAATTACTCTTTTTTTTGTTTGGGAAAATGTAAAATTAATCATTTTACCTATTTTGATGAAAGGATGGAAGCAATAACTTAAGTAACTATCAACCGATAAATATCAGGGATACCTAATTTATATGAGTTTAACCTACTATCAAGGAACCAACACGGCTTTATACCTAATCGATCAACTAATAGTGCTCTATTTCATTTAATTAGTAGCATTCATAAATCTCTGATATATTTGTTATTATTAATAAAAACAAAACAAAGCCTATCTTGTAAAATGTCTTTTATTAGAAAACACGTTACTTTAATCTATTTAATAGGGTTTACTATTAAAAAACGATATCTTTAGTTAAATATGTTCGTGTTCGGATTGGATTTATATAGTTGATTTTTATAGCTTTTATTTACAATTAGCTCTTATTTACAATAAGAAATATTGATGTTTAAATTAAAGTTTTCCTACGTCCAACTTTTCAGTGGAAAAGGAATTTCTCAAAGTTGGTTTGTACTAGGGAGTATCATTTAAGTTGAATTTAAGATTGCCACATAGGAAAATACGTAATGTGCATATGTAGAAAATTTATATTTAGTTATAATATAATTGCATGGATGCAAAGAAATTGAAAATATTTTCAGAAAATATTCAAAACATTCCACAATATCGTTTACCAAGATTTCAAAAAATATCTTTATCACTCTCAAAGATATTGTTGTTATATAGTTAGTATTAATAGTTAGTTATACATATATTGAATGCGATTTTGGGAAGACAAAGCCATTGTTACTGTATCATTTATTAAATCTTAAATACAAGATAAAATAACATATTAATCCATTATGAGAAATTATGGGGTTACGGTGGTGTCATGTTATGAACTTATCTTCGTACTCTTATCCCATCTAATACGAGTTACATACAGATATGTACATACGTGTATTTACATAATTACGTATACGATTGATTCACAACACAATACAATCTTTTATCTGGTACCATCGTACATATACATGAAATCATTTTTTTTTTTGAGAAGGTAAGGCGAGTTGATACGCTGGTTGCGCTGAAGAATAAGAGACATTGAATTGTTAACATTGCACAATCCTTAATTATGTAAGTAGCTATTGGTTCCAGTGAGAAACCTCGCTACTCTGTATTTTATTTCGTCATTTACTCCCAGCTGACCATCTAAGAATCTATTGATGTTGTTTAACGTCACATACAGATATCCCTTAGAGTCAAATCCGAAACTGTCAGGCCATTGAAATATTTCTTTGCTTTGGTCGATTATTATAGACGTAGTGAAAGGTTCATATATGTTCCATTTTCCAACTGCGTATAAATTCAATAGACCGTAATAAAAATTTCCTATGTTATCTATGATTAACCCATCGCTTTGTCCTTGCTTAGTTCCAATGTATCTTATGAGTTTCCTCCAGCTATCCGTTCGACTAAATCTTTCATTTTTTAATATCGTATTGCTAACAGCGAATATGTTGAAGCTACCTATCGGGCAATAGTAGATGAGACGATCTTGATCTTTTCTTATGGGCAGCGGCGACATAGCAATACCGTCCACGTTTATTAATCGATTATTTTCAACTCCATTGACTATAAAATTTGAAGCTCTCAATTCCGCGAACATGGAACGATCCCTTAACTTCCACGCACGATTTTGGAAACGAGAATAGACAATCAATCCCGGATCATGGTCGCTACTTTCGGTTATGTAAGCGTAACCGCCGTCGCTTTCGTCTATCACAAGATCGTTTAGAAAACCGCCATGGCTTGAGGATAAGTGCTCTGGAAATTCGAAATAGTGCAAAATTTTACCTTTATCTCGTAGATCGAGCAGAAATATCTTCGGCGGACACCTCGTAATGTTAGACACCCTGTTTCCATCGAGAACCCACATTATACCTCTTCTATCGATCTCCATACTGTGTATACTTTGAAATGTATCACAGTGCCATCCGCAATTCATTTTCCAGTTAGGAAATGGTCGCAATAGCGGATTAGTTGTAAATATTCCCGTATTTTCCATTACCGTTAGGGTAGCTGGTGCGCCGGTATAATATCTTGGTAACGCAAAATACACATCGTTCTTATAAAACTTTGCGGTTGTCACAATATTATTTTCGGGTATATAAGCGCCAGATAAGACGGCTACGTTGTAATCTCTTTGAGTAGGCCACGTAAAATTTATGTAGTTCCATTGATAGATCACTTCAAATCTTGATGTCTGCTCTTGTTTCGGAACGTTGCAGATTTGTACAACACAATAGGATAAAAGGATAAATCCTAAATATTCACAAATATTTCTAATCTTCATTAGAGCTTCAATGCACCACTCTTAGAGGAACGTCTTCTTTACTGATTGTTATTGTAAAATGGAACTATATTTAGTGAAGTAAAAGGAGGTAGTGCAACACTTTTCTCTGTGTAACAGTTGGTTTGTGAGAATGATGATATCGTTTTCGCGGTTAAAAGCGAGTTTAAGTATTTCAAGTGCGACACTTGATGCAACTTAAAAGCGGGGGGGTATTTCCCCTTGGTGTATTAATTACCAGATGACTGACTATATTACAGTTTTTTTTTTCAGCTTTTTCCTTTCATATACAAGGTGGCTACAAAAATTGCGGGGACCGTTTTTCTCCGTAATTACAGATACAAAAAGATACTTCATATTTTTAAATTAAATTTTCGTAGATGTCACTGGTTTTATACTATTTTAATGGTACGCATTGTATATTTTTACACTAGGTAATAGAAAATAATTTTGCTTGGATTTTCCTTCTTCAGGCTTCATAGTTTTGGAAATATGAAAGAAAGAGGAAGAACGATCCTTTTCAAAAAAAGTGTACCAACAAAATTGCTGTTAAAAACAATTCAACATTGCCCTCATCCTCTTGTACACATAAATAAATATTGAGTTTTCAGGCATGTTATACAATTAAATGGATCTGAAATACTGTTTATTTAATTCCGGACTATACATCCATCAAGGAAGTTCATGGATTTGCAATATTTTGCAGAATTAAATAATTGCAAGACTGTTGCCTTCTCGTAGCATTGATGAGGATTATAAATTTCGCGCATTTTATAAGCTCTGTAATTTTATTTTTTCAAAATTATATGTACTAGTGCAGCTTCTCTACCGAAGCTTGAATATGGTAACGCATCAACTTTGGACTTCGCGAGGTTCATGTATCTCGAAAGGAATTCAGTTCTATGCAATTTATTTTCTAATTTGAAAAAATACGATTGGCGTGAATAAAATCAATTCGGCTATTGTGCGAATAAGTGCGAACTGGGCTCGCTTTATTATTTGATAAATAGTAATATATTATCATATCATTAATTGCATAATCTGCCAATATTGTATCGCAGAAACAATACAAATTAATATAAAAAATCTGTAAAAATTCCGAAATACTTCTATTCTAATCTACTATTAGAGAAATGTTTTCTTTATTGATCGTTATATTGTAGAATGGAACTGTATTTAGTGAATACAGTTCAATTCACCGTGCCACGCCGCAGTACAACACTCTCTTTTCTGTAGCAGCGGTTTATGAGAATCCTGCTCGCGGTTAAAAGCGGGTTTAATTATTTCAGTAGCGACACTTGATATAATAAGATTTTATCATATTTATTTTCTCATTAACTGAATAATCTGCCATTACGAGACATATGAATAATCTATTTAGGCCACAGAAACTTGATTGTGTCCCAAAAACAATGTAAATTAATATAATAAAACTGTGGAATTCTAAAAATAATTGTAAAAAAAACATTTTTGATATTTATTTAATATCTCAAAAGATAATTAAATTTAAAACGAAAAACCCGGATATGTTTTAGAGCAAAAATTATTTTCTATTAATTGATGTAAAAAAATGCACAGGATCTATCACTTAAAAAGGTACAAAAATAGCAATATCTAAGAAAATTAATAATAATTTTTGTCTATCAAATTTATACAAGTTCAGTTACCTTACTAGAAGCAAAAATTTTATCTGAACAATTTTTCAATGTTTCCAATTTATATTTACACCCTATACATGCGCGTAGAGGTATGTACCAATTAAGAAAATGGCATTTACATTTTATAAGAGATTCGAACAATCTGAAAGTAAATGCAGTTACAATGGAGTACTCTTCCTAAGCGCTGCTGTTATGACGTTGGACTGTGAAAGGCCTGCAACATCCCAACAAGAAAAACATCATGGAATACAGTTCGTTCACCCAGGAATAGAGTTACTTCGTAACAATACATGGAATCTAAAGAGCAATAACAAGTATGTCATTCTAATAAAAATACCGACTTTCCGACTGCTGATGTAATCGGAAGTAACACGATTCCGAAGATTATTTATTATACTAGAGTGGATGCGTTGACTCTCCGCTGTAAATTTTTAGAATTAAGCTAAGATGCTAACTAAGAAAACCTTCAATGAACGGGTTACCTGGGAAACTCTCTAGATGGTATAATAATAGACCCCCCGTGTTATTTATACGTATGAATGTAAGATTATTCAATATTCCACATGCAACAATAGATACGAATACATACGTTTTAGAAGAAGAGTAATATGTAGAGAGGACAAAAACGAGTGAAATCATACCTTTTTTGCAGCGACTAGACCGACTCGTGTCTATTCGTTTCATAAGAAAGGGTTCGTGTTGTCTACTGGTTTTCCCGAGAGTCGACAAAACACGAATCTGCCTAGTCGCCGCAAAACAGGTATGATTTCACTTGCTTTTGTCCTCTCTAGTAACATGGGTAAAAATATTAGGGTAAATCTTAGGTAACGAACATTTCGACAAGCATAATTTGGGTAGAGCTTTGGCCCGACTTTCTTCCTTATGTAGGCGCGGGTAGATTGAACTTCATGGTCGGTCCCGATTCAGTTACTGACCGATAGTTGTCAGTGCTCGGTGGCCTAGGCCTCGACGAGACGATAGTTGTCGCACCTAGGCGGCTTAGGTTCTAGACTCCGACAGGCAACGTGTGAGGTAGGTCCCGAGAGATCGATACCGACCGGTACCCATCGAAGGTTGAGTAGTGAACTTCTCTAACGTGAAGAGCGCGGGGAAAAGAAAGCCAATTCGGTCTACTTCCATTAAGGTTCGGACTCATGGGAGTACTTCCTAGTTGGTTGATAGAAACCGATTGAATGCTTTGGGACGTCAGTAGTCTTCCCTACTTGGGGTTGCTACTTGTTATTTCTGTACAGTGCGCCGTTTAAGGAACTATGAATAAATTGTGGCCCAGCTGCCAAAACATTGAGGGACAATTAATTTTGACCTGAATTTCGTATTCTATGCAGGAATTCTGGTTCGCATAATGATTTGCTTTCCTATTATTATGGAATACGGCAATGTCCGTCCGTCCGTCATATTATTTGAAAAGCTTGGATCTTGGCCTGTTTTGTCTACTATCATCTAACAAAATTGTATGCGGCCGTAGTAGCAACTCTTAACGCAATTGCGTTTTATGCGGATGAAATTTGTTGTTCTTTAATATTCCCGATATTGATCTTTCACTTATTTCGAGATTTCTGTGCATAGCTCATACATAAGCGTGGTGATCTTCTTCAAACTGCTTGTAAAACTGTTTCTTCATTTTCTCTAGTAATTACTGTTTTTGAACGCAAATGGAATTTATATTTTATATTTCTTTCAACAACGAAGATTGCTTTTAAGGGTTCAACGTTGATAATTGAAGACATCCCAACAATTGCGGTATCTTGATTGAAAACAAATAACTGGTCAATAAAAAATTTTTCCGGGTTTTGCAGCGACCAAGTTTTCTTTGGGAAAAGATTATTTTAAAAACCAATTATGTTGAAAAGGAAATAATAATCAGGAACACGACATAAATAAAGAAAAAATAATTATAAAAATACGATAGGAGTAAATTAATCCAAAATATCGAAGAAAATAATTATTTGTAAGCGATATTACTGTAGGATAGAATTTAATATTAATTTTGTTAGGTTGTTGTTAATCGTTATGGTCTGCCACAATTGTGTTTCAAAATTACTTATGCAATTACATTAAACACAATATGATTCGAAAGGTACTAAATTTTGGGGATAGGAAGTGTATTGTAGTAATAAAAGAGAGTTTAAGTAAGTATCGAACGGACTAATAATATACAAGGTGTTCTATATGTATAAGATGTTTCAAGATGCCCGAATTAAGGTTATCTTCCCGAATATCCTTCACGACAAAGTAAAAATACTTGATATTGATTAATGAACTAGAAGTATTGTCACAGCGAAAACAAAAAATTTTTGGAAAACACTATCATTTTTTTTTCTTGAGAAATAAATATCTCAATCTCATTTTAGGTATAAAGTATTTAATAGAAATTTGCTGTATTTGCTTTTTATCCGAGGAATTCGAAAATGTAATAATAAAAAGAAATAAATTCTATTTAAAATAACAAACTTTAAGAACGTACCAGAGAAACTAGATATCCTGTACACTGCTTGCTAATTTGAAGCACAACAATATATGGTGGTGTATTTACAAGCAAGTGTAATATTAGATTAAAAATAAATTAATATTAGAAAAGTTGAAGACAAGCAATAATTATGTATTCTTCATTTTCTTCATTTCAATATATCATAGCATATCATATCTATATCATCAGGTCATCTTCATGTTTGAATGTAATCTCATTTCCTTGAAAGGTATACGCATTTATTATTGTTATATAATTTAGATTGTACGCAATATGTATAACAAAGGCTTGTGTTTAACATTTCAAATTTAATATTTAATTTAATAAAAAATGAATTTAATTTCACAAAAGTAATAAATTATATTGAATACATTTAACATCCAAAACGGTTCCTTTTTGTACGAGTTGTTGAAAGCGTATCGTTGTTACATAATCATAAATAAATAGAGCTTATTTATGAAGAATTTTTCCATTTTATATGAAAATATTCGTACATAACGTTAATTTAGTTTCATCATCATATAGGGTTATTCACCTCGGTGGCCTTTTAAACGTATGTATCTCTATAGATCTTTTTATTATATATTGATGGATAGATATTATGGGTGCATTGGATGATACAGAAATTGTTATTTTAAATGGAAGATCCTATATGCAGTAAGAATCCTACACCATATTTTAATCCAGGATGTGCCAATTTTAAGAAATTATACTCATTGGAGGTAGGTATTTAAAAAACAACTGTTGATGTTCAAATTAGTGGATTCTGTTAAGATTTTCAAAAAACATTATTTTCTCAAAGCTGGTACATCCTACACTGCAAACATTAATTTACCAAATGGGATTCGTTGACTTCGTTTTCTCGAAGTAACAAAAACATTATTATATTAACTAATAAATTTATTACAAAAATGAATTACGGTTATTAAATTGAAACTTGTGAGAACTGAAATAAACTTTAGGGATTTTCCATTAGAGATGAATACATCTATTCCTTATTAAATATAAGAAATAGATGTTACTTATAAAGCTGTAGACACAAAAAAAAATAGTCATTGCACATCGGATTTTCTATCTAGCTTAGATTATTTATATTTTGTGAAGTACAGACTACACGTTTAATATTTAATAGTTGAATTGCTAAATTATTTAATGTAACATTTCACTATACTTCTGATCTAAGATATCTGTAAATATGGCAGTGTATTTGTATATCGAATTGGTTGTTGTTTCGCCGTGGAAGATCACTATTTTAAACATTTGTTTTAATTAAAGAAATCTTTTTGTTTTATCTAAAGAAAAGAAAATCGTATTAGCTTAATACAAATAAAGGTTACTAAAACTTATTCTTATTAGAGGTACCAAAAATTACCAAAGCTAATTTATTTACTGTTAATCGTTTAAGAATTTCTTGTCGGCAAAAGCTAATGTAGGAAGACAGACATATTTTATATCAGGTAAAGACAAAACCCTATAATTTATTGGCGATTTGGAAGGAATTTAACTTAAAACGTGTAACGTTACTCAAAAATGTAAAATACCTCCAGCGTTTGGCATGCATAATATTTCCTAATTTCTGCGTACACAAAGTAGCCATAGTAGCGTGATTAACCCAGAAAACTGAAGATATTTGCCTGAACTGCCTGGAGGCACGGTTATTTAATTACTAGAGATGACCAGGGTAGCTGAAATTATTACTTTCTTGCGGAGACTAGACAGACACGTGTCTATTCGTCGTATAAGAATGGGTTCGTGTTGGTCTATCGGTTTCTCCGAAAGTTGACAAAACACAAGCCTGTCTAGTCGCTGCAAAAAAGTATATATAAATAATTTCACCGGCTTTTGTCATCTTTGTTAATTACAATTAGTCACTGTATAGTAACTTTGGAACTAAATCGGGGGGAAGAATATTTATGTATTTATATACTTTTAAGACTTTAGCACTCGCTTTTCCAATGTTCAAGAAAACCGTATCTATTGTTTCGCATTTTCCTCCGTTTTCTTTCGCATTTTTTCATTTCGTATTTTATGTCAGTTTTCCTTAATATTACTCGTGTTTTCATTATCTAAGAATTCTAAAATGTATGAAAACTACGAAAGATATGACATGTTAAAGTGTTTTATACAAGCAGGAGAAAATGAGAAAGCTGCATATAACATTTACTATGAGCGATATCGTAAAAGACAACGACTGTTCAGAGACATTTTCTCGAGATTAGAGAAAATCCTTACAAAAGCCGAGACCTAAAATTATCTGACTCAAAATAGAGACAAAGAATTAGAGGAAATTGCTGTTTTAGGTGAAACTGTAAATAACTCGACACATTCCACTTGCCAGATGGTACAAACAACAGGATAGCAAGAACAACCGCAAGGCGCATTTTAGAAAAGCATAAAATGAAACCGTATCGGATAAGGAAAGTGCGCTACCTTTTTGTAGCGGATTTGGAGCGTCGTATGGTATATTGTGAATGGCTCTTGGGAAAATGTGACGAAAATTTTTAACATTTTTAGTGCTTTAGGGCCAATTTTTAACAAGTTTAGTGCTTATACTTGGTCTTGTGAAAATCCACATGTTATTGTTGAGAGTAGAAACTAAGAGCGATACGTTTCAATATATGGGCATGAATTTTCCGTGGCAGAATAATCGGGCCCTACATATATAACGGAATTCTCAACTCTGAAATTTATTGAACCTTTCGTAGACGAAACACCTTTAAATCAATTGGAATTCGGCCACAACAATTGGATCAAGAATCAAGGACCGATACATTGGCCGGCTGCGTCTCATGTTTTTTTTTTGTTTTTTTTTTCCTTTTGGGAAGAATAAAAAATCTTACGTTTAGGCATTCTCTCAATTTAAGACAGGAATTAGTAGCTGCAGTGTTGCAAGCTTTCGACTCTCTATCGCTGCTCGAGTTTGTGAAATTAATTTAGAGTGTAAGAAAACGGTGTCGATTATGTTTACAACAAAACGGCGGGCAGTTCGAATATTTGCTATAATTTATCATGCTTGCGCATTATTTAGTAACAAAGGTATATTCTGTAAATATTTCGTTTAAACATGTTGGAAAGAATTTTAGAAACCAACTTATTTTAGTTCTAGTCATGATTAATTTCAAATTTTCAATACATTATGAATTTTTACCGAATAATAATTAGACATACGATTCTGTATCAAAAAGCGCTCTAATATATGTAGTTTTTATATAAATCAAGCATTTTCACAATTAAATAAGTTAAGGTTATATAAATATATATTAAAGTTATATAAATAAATAAGGGTTTTTAAAAATTGCACATTTTAAGAAAAAGCTCTGTATATCTTCTACATGTTAAGGAGGATACAAAAAATAAGGATTTCAACAATCGATTTCTCTTTAAAATCGAGCTCCAGAACCATTTTGGTTTTTGTCTAGTTATTTTAGAAATATAAGTTCCCTATTAAAAGTATCGAATTTAGCCTACTCTGTACGTGCAACATTTAATTATACATTGATCACTTTTTGGCATATTAAGTAGATGGTTATCCTAAAATATCCTGACGCTTACTTCTTTTCTTCCACTCCTTTTCTCCTTCTTTTCATATGTGTCTTTCTAAAAAAAAGTGTAAACTTTAAATAAATATCGTTAGGCAACATAGCGTACGTTGCTGTCTAGAGTTATCTAATTAGTTAGGCGTATTCCAGCCCAGCATATAAACTCACCATTCTTTCTTACCTTAATTAGTATTGTTTGTTGTAAGCTAAGATTATTGATACAAATTATAATTTGAAGTAAATTCAGCGTGCCATATAAAATATTCTTTATTATTATATTTTATTATTTTATATATGTGTCTTTTATTTAAATTAATAGCAAGATCTTTTCATTTCCATGCTACCGCAAAAATTGTTCAATCAATTGTTATTAATTTGTTAATATTTGTATTGTTGTTCAAATGTTATTAGTTGATACGATACGATCTTTTATTGTCATAATTTACAGTTGTCGAAGTTAACGACACGCTTTAAAGAGTATATATACCTCGTTGGGCCGCTACTGTATGTTAAAAAGATTCGGTTTGGTAGAAGCAGTTTAATTCAAAGTGGTCGTTTACTAACAAGTGTGACCGTAAAACGATAACTCATTCTTCTTGATCAGTCGATAACTGAACATAACTACGGGTCTTTAAATGTAATTTCCATAATCATGTAATTGGTTACTAAGTGGACGTAATGGAACTCGGCTAAAATTTATATATCCCGATTAATTAGCTCGCTCCCGAAGCAAAAGAAAAATGTAACGAAAATTAATCGCCAGTGGAAAACCTCAATGGTCGTTTAAATAGCGGCTACTTAAGGTATTTTGACCGAGTGCAGGGCATTTAGAAACCGCACGGTAATAATAAAATTAAAAAAAGGCGGACATAGGTTACTGCCGTAAAAATTACCTTTTTTAATAGCTGTGATTAATATGCTACTTTTCTTCAATAATATTTTTCGTAATTTGCGTTGTCTTTTCAAATGTGTGTACTGACATTCGGTACACAACAAGCAAGGGATAATAGATCTAGTTTTAATTATACATTAACAGGTAGATGATGATTTTTTTTTATGGATAAGATTTATTGATCAATACTAGATTTATTACTTTACTTTGGCTCCGTATTTGCATAAATATAGGTTATAAATTTTACTAAAAGACTTGGATTAATAACTTTGGTAAATCGTGCATTGTTCTTTTAAATATTTGCCAAACATTTCTATCAGTGATGACTTGCAGTGTAAAATAGACATTAGTTTTTGCAGTACAATAACTTGTATAACTAGCCTTGATATTTTTTGTTAGTTTCTTTTGGTGATATCTGACCATTGCCTTCTTAAAGAGGTAGAGCTCCGATTCAATTTAGCCTCAAGTTTGAACCTAAGATTTGTACAAAAATCACTAATTGAACAGAAGTCGTTGTTGTAATATTTTATTTGTTTCTTATCAATGAACACAGCTTTTTCATAATCAGATGAATTAGTCCATTCAGAAGGTTTTACTGTGGCTTGTTCTTTATAACAAGGCAATACCTTGTGTAATCAGTTTCAATTTTTTTCCGTTTGTGGGACCTCAAACAAGCTGGATTTTTGGAACATGGTCATTTTAGAGACCACGAATTTTATTCATCGCAACCTAGTTTTGATGACATTCTTTAATAACAGATGTTAGGGTTCGTTATTTGAAAGCGTCCGTTGTCTGATTTTTCACTTCTCGAAGAATTCTAGCTTAACTACTTCACATTGACTTTAAAATGAACTAGGCTACTGACATTAGACAGAATAAAGACCGGCCAGACAAATACGGGGAGCTAAAGTTGTAAACAAAGTAAATCAGGAAGTTTCCTGCTTCTTATGAAACTAATTGATGTAGTTAAAAGAATGCTTTGATTTAATTATGTTGAAGTGCCATTATAGTTTATTCATAGATTTTCGTATATATCCGTAATTAACACAGTGAGCTGATGCATCCCTTTTCCGTCCAATTATACGTTATTATAATAGCATGAGAGGTATTAATTAGCTACCGATAATATTTCACTAATATAAGCGAGCCCCGGGGGATACACCATTCCGAATTACACCTCATTGCTTATTCATGAGCTCTTTTTTCATTCTCTTCAACTGCTATCCTTCAACCATCATTCCTTGCTACCGCGATATTTTAATTCTCGGTCTTCTAAAATAAATGAAATTAGCCCTGATGTGAGTGTGAGTATACGACGAGATAAGCTTCTTTTTCTTATTTTTCCATCATGGAGACTACTAATTGAACATGGACATATATAGAAATGTAAAATTGACGAATTTGAGTAAAGTTTTTTTGTTGTTTTCGGTAGGCGAAAATGGTTAACGGCGTAACTGTATAAGTACTGCATATAATCAATTTATGCATCGCGTATAATCAATTTATGGTTATATAGCAATTATGGGCAATTCCTTTTAATGTTCATGTTGCGATTATCTTAATGAGGACACGAGACAGATGGTTATTGGAAATTTTTTGAGATATAAATCCGTTTAGTTTCATATTATTATTCAATGTTTGTAGGCACTCAAAAAAAATGTTGCTAAAGTTACATTGTTCGGGTCTTTGAATGTACTTATTTGTTTTAGGATATTTATCTTTTAAAAATTTATGAAGCAATTACATTTCGAATTTTGGATGGTTTTCAATATACAGGCTTTATATCTAGAAATGGTGTAAATAACCATCTTTTACAAGAAGAGACACATTTGGTACCTTTAAAAGATATTTCTGTACATAAAACCATCTATATATATATATTATTGCGTCTTTGGTTTCTCAATTTCTAAATGAACCGCTGTAATATGGATTTTGTGCGTTTACTTTTAATACTTTTTGAGATATCTATAATTTTGTTATCTAATTGCCTAATTATAGAGATAACTATTTCCTTGAATCTGAAATGCAAATACATTTTAACGCAATTTTTTTACTAAATTAAATAGCATGATTTTAACAGAAATGCATCGAAGTAAAAGGATGGAGTTTCGAACGCTCACTCTGAATAGACAAAGTAGACAACTTATAAATAGAGATGACAAAGGCAGGTGGAATTATTCCTTTTTTTGCAGCGACTAGATACTCTACTAGACTCGTGTCTATTCGCCTCATGCGAATGGATTCGTGTTGCCTACTGGTATCCCCGAGAATCGACAAAACACGAGTCTGTCTGGTCTTTGCAAAATAGTAATAATTTTATCCGCCTTGGTGCTCTACACTTGTTAAATTAATAACAAATGCTAGTATTAACTTTAGATTTTGTATTTTTTCTTTGAATTTATGATTATGCGTTTATATTTACATAAATTCTACGTGATTAAAATATTATTGCTTACTTTCGTTAAAAAACACATTCATATTTTTCTATTCCTTTTCTAGTCAAATACCTTCTATTATCTTTTTCAATTTCTTCTGTTGATATTTGAATATTCTTTTAGGAAGAGTTGTAGAATTGGCAACATAATTTTAATTGATTGTTCAATAAACAACACAATAAAATGTTTGTTCTTTTATATTGAAATATATTTTACCATTTTCTGTAGAACTAGTCTCGGCAATATGTGGATATTGGTCACAACCTACAATATTATATTACAGAGTTCAGCAAATGTCTGATACCTTTGAAAAGTTCTTTTTCACATACATTTTTTAATGGCAGCAAGTTTTTTTGTTAGATTAGGAATGCTTATAAATTTCTTAATGTGGGTGTGTGCGCATTAGGTTTCGTTCTTATTGCTACCATACGCAAACATTATTGGCTTCCACCAATGGGTAAATCTAGTCGTCAAAGAACTATTTACGTACCTTAATAAAGAAGTTCGATGCGCTAAAGTGGCGTAGTTTGTGTGAAAACTGAAAGAATCGATAGTTGGATAGGGTGACAGGCAACGTTTTTATAATGAAGCTTGCTGTTTATCTAACACGCTCATCTGAAGCGAACGTCTGTAGCCTAGTAAACCCCAAGCTCCCTTAACCACTATTATCGGATCCATAAATGGGCATCACTGCTTTGATTGGTCGACTGAGAATCCACATTGGATGGTGAAACATTATACACAACATCTCCAAAAACTTAATATATTTACAATTTTTGGGAACATCTAGACCATTCTCAGGCCATACAGGGACTTATAATTTCATCCTTCAATTTTTGTATTTTTGTTAGATTTTACTTTTTTTTTCAATATTCTTCTTAATTTAATATCTGTTCTATTTGCTAAAAATCTTGCAAAATAACTTAACAAACAAATATTTTTGTTAAGAAAAAATTTGTTAAAGAAAAACTAAACATTTCTTCGAAAGAAAATATATAGGTTCACCTGAAAGCAGGGTTTCATATACGATATATTCCTTTTGTTGAAAATATCCAAATGTAAATGTCCAAGACATGATAAAATACAACTACTAATTTTATTGTTCTTGATCCTATTTTTTCTTGTTAGAAACACACCTGCGTGTACATAGAATTCGATTTCAATAGTTGATGGCATCCAAATTATCCCCATGTCTATCCTTCACAATTCTTCCCTTCTTCAGATAATATCTAAATAGTAAACCAGATTCTAAAGCCAGCTACGAATAGCTTTAGGTTCTAGTGGCTACCGCCTTACGTAATTAACATAAGGTATTTCCTTGCGCGGTTGATACATATCGGTTTTATAAAAAAATATGGGGATCGGGAGAATAGGGAACAATATGTGATTCAAATTAAATACGTGCAATAAGGTTTCGGATAATTCTTTAATTCCATAGTTATAAACTCATTTCTATAGGCACAGCATCGGTGTTGTTGATATATGTGCACGTACGTGTGTACCCACAAAGATCAATTCAAGATTAATGAAATATGATATCTACGCTTCAGAAAATAGAAAACGTAAATATTTATTCAATGCAACCAAACGGAGTGAATCAAACTTATTTAGACAAATAAGCAGGAAGTATCATATTGCTTGCTCCAATTAGATCAATAAGTAGGCATTAAGCGATTTCTATGGAGCTTTAATGTGTTCACGTGAAGTATACAATCACATGGGGAAACTATAGTGAAATTGAAAGAGGAATTTCTTTATCGTACCAGCACCTGTCTCCAAGAATAATTACTACATTACAATAGTTACTACATCATTTACTACAGAATTAATGCGAATCAGAAATATAGAGATCACTGTACGTACTTGATTTTTGGTTTGACCTTTGTAGTTGAATTTTTATTTGGGTTTATAGGTCTGTTTAAAGAGAAATTCTTTATTTTGAGTTTGTGTATTTTGTCCTTCCTATTTGGCGACGTTTGGTTGATTTATTATTAGTATTTTCAAGCTTTCCAACGCCATCTTCCTATATGAGATCAATAGAATATATGAACTCAAATAAACAGTTTATCTTTAAACCAACCGATGAGCCCATGTAAAAATGTAATTAGTTATTGTATTAAATTAGACTAACTCCGAAATATGTTAGTGCAAGATGATGTGGCTGTGCTTAAGAATTATTAATTTTTTTACCAGTTATTATTTAAAATTTATGTTTTTCTTCGTCTTGTATATTACGCTAATTATTAAAATTATATTATAAGAGGCAAGCTTCTGTCATTTAGATAGTGCTGTATTAAAAAAGTACAATATTAAAAGAAAGTAAATATAAAATCAATTCGCCGTATCTGCCTTTAATAAACGTAATAGTTTTAATAATTATAAGAAGCATAAAAATGAAAAAGATAGGCATAAGGAAAATATTCAGAACAAACCTTCGAAACCGGAAGTCGGGGCATCCAAGACAGACAGTACTTTAATTTTGTAAAATTTATCTTGTAATACTTTCTTATTAAACGCTACATACGATTTTTAATATTTGTTTCTCCTTGTTTCTTTTATAGGTACTTTTCAGTATTGCAAATATGTACCTACATAGTTATTTAATCGAAAATTATGCACTAACCGAACTTCATGTTCCAACTTAAATCACGCACCAGCAAAATATTTATTATTTCCGTAAATGTATTCGAAGAAATTGCGACCATTTTAAGCCAAAATATTTTAATTGTCGGCTCCTTCTTTTTAATCTTCTTTGTTGAAACACCGTTTGCATAAAGTTCAGCATGGTTATAAAATAAGTGCGCGGTCGTAATGTATAATTTCGTTGTCTGTATTTGGTATAAATATCGAAAGTAAATCGTATCATTATTAAGTTTCGGATTCCGGTAAGTAGTTTATGCCTCGTGGCAGGGAGACTTTAATTTCTTGGCAATTATAGCCGCATTCCGCTCGAATGGCCTAAAGATTTTGAACAAGCAATTACGATGGTACAGAAACGTTAATATTTAATACTTGGGCTTATATTTGGAAGTTAATTACTTTGTCTCCTTTATTTATTTGCTCATCTTAATGACTTTACTGCGTACCTACATATATCGACGAAGTTTTGCACATATGTGCGATGCAATTGGTTTTCGTTCACCGTTATGAGATTCCTTTTTCTTAAAGGAAAAACCATGTATTAAGGCATTTCAAATAATTTTGAGATTTATGCTCTTTATCTTGGATCGTTCTTGTAGCGATTGTTAACCAGGAATTTCGTTTAAGTTTAAGCTTTAATTTAATTTTCTGAAATCAATTTACAAGCGCAATATTACAGTTAAATTATAATTAATATAATTTATGCTTTGCTTTATATCTGAAAGCATTGAGTGTCCATAGAAGCAAGCAACTAGCCTTCATAAAGGAGTCAATAAAAAAATGAAAAAGCATTTCAGTTCAAATTAACAAAACCTACACATAAAAGATAAACTTCTTATAATTGGCATGTGCTTGATATGCACGGACGTAAAGTATTTCACGATTCATTTAATCGTTGACTTAATGGCTTTTTGTTGGAGAATAAGTGGAGCTCAAGCGATATTGTCCCTGGATCTGCTTGGTAGCAATTGAGTCGCCGTATACTTCCACTGCGGCGTTTATCTAAAATCTTACACGGGTGTTGTACCGTTAGTAAAATTTAAAACAGCACCGGGAATACCCATTGTTCTACACCATTTCGTTTCAACGACTTCTAGCTGTATAACGCAGCGTTTTTATGCACAATGGTACATATGTCAGTTAATTTGCCCGTTGTTCGACTATACATGCATGATATCTGTCAGTTGTTGTTTATTTCCTAAAGTTCAAGTTATGACAATGCAATAAGAACATTTTCAATTCCACGTTGTTGGTTGTACTATAGGAACATGTGTATATCAATGGTTAAGCACGCACTTGAAAAGATCTTAGCGTTGAAGTTGTTATTACACCGTAGTACGACGACCTTAACTTTCAACTAATATTTCGCTTTATTTCAAAACTTCATTAGGGTCATAGTTATATAGTATTTCATCAATCGAAACTCCTCAAAATGCACTTCGTTGTATTGACATCTGCTTCAAATTCAGAAAATTGGATGTTGATGACCCTAATGCAGCTTTGAAATAAATTGTAATATTACATACATATGTATATATATATATATAATATTATATATTATCTTATGTATATAATATTATATTCCGATCAGATGTTAATTTCTAAGGACCTGACGTATTGTTATGATAATGTTTGCTCTATTAGACGAGGATATATTAGCATTTAATACGAAGGGACCGACAAAAGGTAGTCGTTACATAATATGCCGGTTTGCTGTTTAATATATTTTTCACGTCTATTATTTTAATATCAAATTGTTGCTAGTTTCTCCTTAGCGTCCTTATCGTTTCTTCGATACATATCTTCAGTGATGTGACATAACCTTCTATCAATCAAAATTTCAGTTTTTAGAAAATAATGTTACATGCAGCTTAAGACGCCTAATTTAGATTACCTCTTCACTCAAAATAATTGCTCAGTTGCTCCTCAAAGTTTTAATTCTAAAAATAGTCAAGGTTTTGTCATATCACTGACCATAATACGAGATTTTTAAATACACCAATGCAGATATTTGTGTTTTACAGACGTGAATAATTTTAGCAGGTTTTTTCTTTGTGGTAGAAAATAAAAATTCATTAATGTTAGGTTATTAATACTGGAATCTACTGGACAATTGTCGATAAGTAAACTAGGGCAAAACTGACTTTACCCGCTTATCCTGAAACCTTCTCAAGTACCACATTACGGCGTAAACGAAAATTGTTCTAACAAAATCATGGTAATAATGATCTGTTGACAGGCATTTCAAGAATTCCTTGAACCAATATCTTTTAAGGAGGTTTACGTATTTTTGCTTTGGCAAAAAATTATGCAACACATATGTTTTGTTTCCTTTATTTAGATACAGCTTCTTGAAATAATAGTAATTTAAAGTTGCTCTTCCGATTGTTTTATTTGAACACATTTTATTGGTATCATTTGTGTGTACCTAAATGCGAAACAAGTTATTAAAATGAATACCTGCGGAGTTCAGCAATATGTGTTGTGCTGGGTAGTTAATTTACTGTTTGCGTTTAAAGAAAGTAATTTTATGAAAACAAAAATTTCACCTAAGGTTTTCTTTAAACGAGTATTCACGATTTTAGTAAACGGCTAACACAATAACAATGCCTCAAACTTTCGTGAAAGTTGACGAAAATCGGTTGTTGTCACAAAGGACATCCAGGAAAATGATTGCTTGTTCCCTTCGTTGTACCGATCATGTTGCAAGCATTGTTTTTGAGGATGCAGGGACAGTTAATGCTGAATGGTGCACAACAATTTGTTTGCCATATGATATAAGTGAAGTCAGGAAAAACAATTATCAACGTTGCATTACATCAAACAATTGATTATTTGAAAGAGAAACGCATCGAATTGTTGTCCCACTGCCCGAATTCGTCCGATTTATTGCCTAACGTTGCGTATTTTAAGAAAATTATGATTTTTACCTTATTTCTAAATCTTATTTCAGTATTGTACTTCTTAAAATTCAAATGTCCGCCTTCGAAGAATTAGAAATTGGATATAATTTTTATTATAATATAAATAATGTATGTAATAATTGGTTACCACCCATAATCATGTAAATAGCTACTTTAATTTCAATCAAGAAGAAGGTAGTAAAGGTAAATTAAGCTTTAAAACAGAACAATTACACATATACACGTATACACAAAATAAATTATTCTTGCAAATAATTAGACGATTGCGCCATATTTAATAAAGAGAAATGTTTTCGTATTACATACAGTGAAAGAAGCAATTTTGGACAAGTGTAACAAGTATCGGCCAGATGCTATCATCTATAAGAAAGCAAGTTGTCGGTACATGAAAAAACAAACCTGTTCAAGAATCGCGTAACACGTGTCAACAATTACCTCGATATATTACCGTAACACCACATTACGTACTACACATTATACCGGCTACATTATAGTGCAACCGCTTTACCGCTAAGGGTTAAGAATGACATGTATTGGAACAAGCATTCTAGCCCAAGAACCGGCTGTTATAAATCAGTTTTATTAAAACTATAATGTTAAATGAGTTTATGTGCATGGTAGACCAAAATAAGGCAAACCTTTTCAAACGTACATACACATACATACGCCATATGGGTAGATATTTACCTAAAGATAACGATACGGGGATACGTGCGGTCATAGATGCAGTAGAAAACAACTACAGATACGTCTGGCATGTGGAACATTTTAAGCGACGATATATGGTCAGGAAGCCATTTAAATGAATTGAAATGGAAATTGTAAATTGCACGCCGCTATCTGTACAAAATTACGTAGTTAACCTTTTTTAGAGTCGACAGGTCGTTGGAATCCACCTGTGACGAAAGCTGAGTTATTTCTTAGAACTTTTAGAAAAAATGCAAATGTTGTTAGAAGGATTACATTCAGGTATTTTGAATTAAAAAGTAAAATCAATAGCTTGTACAATGTTCACATTATGAATGAACCTTGACTTGTGTACGAGGGAAAAATAAATTTAAACGATTTTTGATACTTCTTTTTAATATAAATAAGCTTCTTCTGTGCATTTACAGCCTTGGCCAATAAAACGGAGCACATAAAAACTAAAACTTGTTTTAGCATTAGTGAAAAAAATAATAAAGAGTAATTCCAGTAGTCCATCAAACTAAATGATGATGACCAAACTAATGAATTCAATAAGCGATGTCAGTTGACTTTGTTTCGTTAAAGCAACAAAACGGATGGTTATATTAACAAATAATTATAACAAAGTTTAACTAACAACTTATATATTAACAACATTATAATAAAGTTAACAAAGTCCATTTAATAAACATAGTTTATAAAATTATTAGAGACCTGTGTACAAATATAATGAATATCGGTTTATTAACTTACGTTGTGAGAAGCGAAACAAATTTTAAAACTTTTCTATTAGACATTAAATAAACAAATAAATGTATCCTTTATATTAATAAACAAAGATATGTGTTCATCAAGCACTTGGTCCTTTTGTCTGCAGATTAGTAATCCCAACCATTTATCATATTGGCTTTAATGACAGATTTGCTATAAGTATCCGGTGTTTACTTGGTTTTTGTCTAACAATGTAAAGCTTGCAGAGTTTATGAATTTTGTTAGGCACAACGCCAACTTATATTTCTTCATGTAAATCATGATAGATGCTCCCCAAATCTGTCCATTCTTGTACTTTCTTTGCAATGGTGTTCTAGGTGTCCTGCTAGGATTTAGTAGCGGATTCATTTTGGAAAACATCATCGATCACACATTCATCTTTGGTACGAGATTCAGTTTTCGTGTTGGTAAGTACTGCTAACGATGCAACCAACAAACCCGGTCTCTTCGTTGCTTTCGATATTCATTTCTCTCGTGACTGTTATTTATTTACTATAAGAAGGAAGAAAAAACAAACTGGTGTACAAACTAAGAAAAGAATAGAACAGTTTAATATTACTTTCCTTCTGTATTTCTTTATTGTTATTTCGTTCACAACATTTTTCATTTGAACGATACCTTAACATCAAAATCGACAAGTCTCAGTCAAAACTGAATCGCAATTATAGAGAAAAATTTGAAATTTGAAAGCGCACGCGCTTTGGTATCTCATGATAGTAATAAATAGAGTACATGTTACATGTTTGTTTTTTCAGCGTTTTGGTATTTCTGGCGGTACTTTCCTGCGCCATCGAACTCTGTAAGGTCAACATCGCTCCTTCGTTTGAGAATGGAGGTGGCAGTATTATGATGTGCAATGCATTTCATCACAAAGCGATAGGGAAATGTTCACATGTCGTGGTCGTATGGATAACCAAATGTTTGCAAAAGTTCTAAATGCGACATTAAAAAAAATAAATGAAAGTGTAAGTCCAGATCTAAATTTAGTCGAGTATTTGTAACGCCTCGCGAAAAATGGTCAAAAGTACTACCTGGAGCCGAAGTAAATGCCTAATATTATTTTGCACGTTGCATCGTGTATGTTTTAATAAAGTCTTAAGTTTTGCAAAGTTTAAGTGCTTCGTTTTATTGGCCAAGGCTGTATTTCGAAGAACTTCAAATCATCCTGTCAAATAAAAACTTATATTCTGAACTATAAAATTAGATGGAGAAAGTCTTTTTAAGATACCATCCATCTTGTATTATGAAATTAGATTCACAGTATCAAACGTACGTCAACGTACTCACCATGTTTACTTCTAAAACGACAAAAATTGATTAGGGTCCGGCAAAAAGTACGTCTAAATTCACCGTAGGATTCGATGCGCGCTTTTTTCACCGTCCGTCATGCATGAGACTTGTCACAAATTTAATCACTAATCGTGACTGTGGAATAAAGCCAATCGCAATGAAAGAATAAAAAAATCCCGCGTTAAAGATGAGCAGATGCCGTTGTTCAGGAGAGAGGAACTGTTTGTCAATTAATAATAGTTTGGCTGCCGTACGGTGAGGTAGCAAGCAGAAATATACCGGGTTGCTTCTTCGACAATTGAAATATATTTCAACAGACAATAATTTATGATTACAAAGTGTTTATTTTGAATATCTCCGCGACGTTTATGATCGGCGTAAAGCAAAATATACTGTCAGGATAGAAGGTTCTCGCACATTATGTCACCGAACATAAAGTGCAAAAAATCAACATCGATACAAACCATAATCCTTTAGATCACAACAGCAATAATAAACTTCAGCCTATTGACATGTTAAAACAAACGAATAACACATGGTTGCGTGACCTCCTTAATTTGTTTACATTCTCACTACTGATTTAAGATATTACGAAAAGATTTAGCTATAAACAGGGTTGTTACGATGCCCTTTATTTGGGTCATAAAGTTCAAGAAAGTACATGTCCTTCACAAGAAATTAATTACAGGTTTATAGTAAAAATCGTATTACAAATATTTCAGATTATGTTTTATATATTTATTAATTTACAATATTGAGTTGTATCGATGCAATATCTAAGACTTGTTTAACTACGAGAAATTGGGAGATACAGAGCCGTCTGTTACACGTCGATACTTTCCGACCTTCTATGCTGTAATGCATAATGCAGTGCGAATTGAACAGAAAACATTAAAAATGTTGAAAATGCGTAGAAATGCATCACATTGAAACTTGTGTGTTTGCTAACAGGGTTAACACGTATTTAGTGCAATTTCTAGACCTAGCATATATTTCTAGACATAGCAATACCTACACAACTCTGCGTAAATATTTGCGGTTGGTGCGCGAGAATCTTGAGAATTATATGAAAACCATAGCAAAAAATGAAAGGTTGTGGCTAACTATAGATGAAACTGCAAACAAACATCCGTAGTAACGATTGTAGCGCGGACAAATGACCGTCACACATAATGTTAGTTAGTTAGAACAATAGACAATTTTGAAATTTCACTAAAGCAAGTGTTAATGATGGTTATCGACGTTGTCGTGATTATGCTTCGCACACGACAATTATTCAAAGCTGCTCAACCGAATTTGTTGCCCATAATATGTCAGCTTTATGCTTATACCTTGTAGCAGACGCTATACGAAAATGTTATCCTGACGTGGATCAACTAATAGCACTGACGAAGACGATTTTTTTTTAAATCGCCGAAACGTATTCGATTATTTCGTTAACCGCCGCATTCTATTATTTTAAACATTTAGAAAAAATCAAATTGATGATTTTACAACTGAAAGCTAAAGAAGCAGCAGCAATAAAGCTCAGTTAAATGCAATTTTAAAATCTTCAAGTTGCAGCAGATTTAAAAGCTATTATCGACAGTTACGTTCCAGTAGTCGACGCAATAAAAAAAATTGCGAAACATTTCGTTGTCCTTCGTGTGACGTAGATGATCACGTACAAACATATTTTGGATGATAAAAAAAGTGTTTCAGTCAGAGAAAAATTTAATACTATACTAGGTAAAAATTTCTACATTTACAAATTACTACATTATTATATATTTTTTATGTAGTGACGCTACTGTTAGGCAATCGACTTGTTGCGTTCTAGTAATTATTCAAGAGTTTTCCTTAATCTTACACGATTGTATTAACTTATTATTAATGGTCAATCATTGAAAATTAGGCAATTATGGCTTGGTAATCTATAGTCTTTCGAAGTCTGAGTTCTCCTAAACATAAATTGAATAATTCTTGCGCTTCATTTAAACGAGTTTCCCTTTTGAGTTCATTTACGGAGAATCTATTAATATACTCCAGCCCAATTTTCCTTTATATAGAAAAATTCAATAATCTTGTTTATATTTAAACAATATAGAAATCCTATTGTACAGAGTGCAGGGAACAAGCAGCGCGCTTCAGTAATGGCGAAATAATTCCTTTAGTCAATTATAGAAATAATAGCGTTTTCCTCGAAGAAAACGATTCAAAATTGCAAGTTTCTTTTAGCGGAAGCAAATTACTTACCGAAATAAGGGACATTATAAATTTGAAGAAGCCACAATGTGAAAATGAATCACATCCCGTGTAATTTTGTTACGATGATAAAGAGCGTGTCTATGTAATATAATAGAGATAGAACAGCCTTTTGGTGGAGAGGATGTAGGCAGGTAGGTACATACGTATTTTTGTTTTCTGACGATTTTTCAAAAGTTAAAGTGTATATGAACTCTTGTTATACTATTTACTGTTATTATATTATTTATGCTATTTATTTAGAAGTACATATTTGTATATTCCTAATTTAAATTTTTAGGAGCATATTCATCTGGACGTCTTCTTTTTCTTTTTTTTATTATGTTTTGGCCATTACATGACATTTTACTTAGTTAGCTGTTTATACGAATCTATAGAGATGTAAATAAAACAAATAAGAATAAACAATTAATTGGAGTAGGTTCAGGAAAAAAAGGATTGTTAATTAAAATATTATTAATTATTATTTGATGATTATTATTTATGTTGAAAAGGCGGTAATATCAATATCAAAAAACGAAAATCTAAAATAATTATTAGACATAAACGCAACGGATCTAATTAAGTACTTCGGTTCAAATGCTGTTTGTACAAATATCCTCTGTACCTACGTACATGTGTATAATTTAGCCAGGATAGTAACCAATACGTATTTTTCTTTAATTTGAAACGATCGTTCGAACTCCAAGATAGAAACAGTGCCAGTGCCTCATGTTGATCATTTCCCATGACACTATACGACGGCCGAACATGTGTCCTGTTATTATTCCAGGAAAAACACATTTAGCAGTATAAAAATAATGTTCGGTTGCTACGTATAATTCGCGTAAGTGGCCATACAAAAGACATTTTAATAGTTGCTTACTAGACATGCTTTTATAAATAAATATATACGGTTTATTATTTAAATTGTACGCAGATATATGTGGAATGTTATAGCACTTATAGCAGGCATCGAATTTCCCAGATAAAATCAACCAGAGCCTTAGTCATAATAAAACGAATACTTTCTTAGGCGAACATCCCTCTTCGAAGATATTATTAGTGGTGTAATCCTTTTCTAATCTGACACGCATTTTCTTCGGAAACATGTTATTTAATGGGCGTTGTCCGTTTAAAGAGATTTTACTATATTTACGTACTGATGGTCGTGCGGTTATATTTTCTTGTAAAGCGTAGCCACGTAAAAATTACACCAAATGAAATTTAAAGGCGTTTCATGTTCAGTTTAAGAAATATTTAGGCAAATAGAATGGTACCCAAACTATTTTAAACATACTTAAACAATTTAAATCAAGAAAGAGGAAAGCAAAGGCGTCTCTGTCGTCTGGATTCTCTTCTTATTATATCTTATTTTTATTTTTACATAACATTCAATGTAATTGAGTGTGCAATTTGTTTGAGTTGAGTTTTTTGAGAGAGATTTGAGTTTCTGTCGCAATGACCATATTATGGCGCGATCGCCGGTCATATCCACAGCCTACGTAGTTCCATTCCGTTGTGTTGATTGGCGATTTCCATTTCTTTCTATACCTGTATATTTTTTCTCCGTGATTTACTTCAATTATTTATCTATTGTCCTGTGCCTGTGTGTTGGTCTTCCTTTCTGTTTCTGCACATGACATTGGTGTCTAAAGACTCTCTAATTGTATTTACTGTTTTTATCCACAATACTAAGCATTGTTTCTTTTTTAGGCATTTATTTATAAGTGCTGGTAATTTTTGATACAGCTTTTTGTTCGCTTTCCATGTTTCAGATCCGTAGAGTATTAATTCTATGGATCTTTTAACATTATCCTTAATTTTGTCTTTTTGCCAATACTTGGCGCTGTCTAGATCTTCATTAGTGAGTTAAAAGTATTCTGAGCTAGATGTATTATTCTAATAATGTCCTTTTTGATACCTCCTTGTGCTACTGAATTAGAACAGTTCTTTGATTCTAGGTGAACTTCCTCTTATTTTATTATATCTGTGGCAAGTTGGCAAGCTATTTTCTTTGCGGTTATTTTTGGTCAAACGTGTTTTGATTAACTGTTTAATGTGCTTGTTTCTTCTTGCATTTGTTTTTTATTTATTATTAACAAATGCGGATCCAGATGTTCTGAATTTTCAAACGGATTTCTTGATTATCCTTTTAAGGATTTCTATAAATGGTTAGACGACGCGTCTCTGTCTAACGTCCTTGTCGATTTGTTGAGAGAAATGGCCTTCATGTTTTATTCTATTTACGAGCAAAGCATTGTCATTTTTAAGTTGTTTATTTCGCCTTTGGTAGGTTCTTCTTCTATAATATTCATTTCTTCATTATTACGCTGTATCGTATGATTTCTTTTAGTTTTGCTGGCTCCCCAACAAGTCCTGTGAAGAATTCTGCTCATTGTTTTAAGAATTCCTGTTGTTCCACCTTTTATCTGTATTTTCATTGCATTTGTCTATTTTTTCCATTTTATTTCCATTGTATATATTTTTGCTGAATTATCTGTTTTTCTTGATCTTATGTTACCAGTGTTTTCTTTTTATATTCAGCACGTTTATAGTTACAGTTTATAGCTTCTATGTTAAAAATAGGCAAACCTTTGTGTCGAAACTTTTTTCTAAAATGAAGAACACTTGATCCTGACAGAATTACGAGAAGCACATAATGTATTATCTGGTGATTGTCAATGAACAATTAACCTCTACATTATAACCTCCACATGATATCCGTTTACGAATTTCGTATTACGTAGATTTGTTGATGTAATGCGGGAAACCCAACGTTGCAGTTATGCGTTTGCTAAAATTTATGTTTCAAAGGTTATCATTAACACTTCCTTATCATCTAGCAATTACTTTTCGGAAGCGTTAAGCGAGTAAATATAGGCGAGAGTTATACATTTTAACGTTTTCATGTTAGAACTCATGTTAAGTTTATAATATAAATATTGTTACACTCCGTGTAAGAATTACTTGTTTGTCATTATTTTACTTAAAGGAACGACAGAGTTGACAGTGCAACATCGCATGAATTATAACTTATAACACAACGATTCGCTTAGGAAGTTACTATGATCGATTTCAACCGTACATTTTGGCTCAACGTGTTAGCACATCGATCACAATTTCTTCGGATTGTCAGTTGACCTTATACCCCACTGATTAGCTTGTGTTATCAATCTTCTATATTTCTACATATTCTTATTTTTTTTCCTATTGTATGTAAATCTATACTGCTTAAGCAGTGCTCATATAGCTTATAATGTGTTCTTAGTTTCATCATATCACAATAAAAGCGGAAGCTGTTATCTGCTAGACTTTTTCTGCTTGTGGTTGTTTTTGTACTTTACTTGTAATCGATTTTTTTAGTGTACAAGAAGTTAACGAGGAAGATGACTATAAGAAATGGATATGCTATTTTGCTTCTAGTTATTTGTAAGTTTGTTGCTTAAAATGCTTAAATCTACTGTCTGAAATTGAAACATGTTATTTATCAACATATATTTGCTTAGTACATACATTTGTCTCAATTTGAAGTGTCTTCAATCAAATCAAAACGTTTTAAAATTAATTAATTATGATCTATGAATACTAATAACTAAAGTGAGCTAAATGACTTACTCAAATGGTATATATTTTGATTACATTGGATTAGTTATTTCGTATCAAGTAACAAGTACATACATCGTGAAATCTTTAGGTTCGTAAATCTGACTGTTTCATTTAATTCACTTATAATTCCAATGAAGGTTAAAAAAATAATAATAAAAGCGAAATCCGGCTATCCCCTTATTGCCGTTCAAATAGAGCTCAACCTCATATGCATATGTTTAGGTAATACTTGCGTGTCCAGCACCTTTGAGAACGATAGTTTTAACCGTAGGGCTATTAGAAACAAACGAGAGGGTAAGCAATTCAATAAGTGCATACATTTATTCTAACATTATATACTTTACTTAGGTTTTTGTGGACCTTTGCCACAAGTTCTATCCGAGTTAGATGTTTGTTTAACTGGCGACTATGAATCTAGTAATTGTCCTACTTACACAGAAACTGATGGCGTTGTGAAGAAATATTGTAGTCCATTTTATTCAAGCAATTCAAACAATTTCACAAGCTACACTTGTGGTGAAGATGGGAAGTGGATAACTACAGATTTTTGTCAGGCTGGTTAGATATTTGTTCCATATATTTCTTCTGAATGAAGGTACGCATGCGGTATCCTTTTTAGAGTGCGGCAAAAGACGATCTCAAGCCATGACACTGATAGTAGGTGGACAAGAAGCCGTCAAGTACGAATTTCCGTGGGTTGCAGCTATTTATATTCAGGGGACTAAATTATGTAGTGGAACTATCGTATCACCTTATCATGTTGTGACAGGTAAAACACATGTGGAAAATTACACAACTCAACTATAAACTCTATATTAACATTAATCTGCATATTGTAGTTGCCCATTGTTTCACACATCAAAATGGTACGTCACAAGATCAAAGCAGATTTACTGTCAGAGTTGGCAAGCATTATAGGGATCTTTCAGCATATGAACCATCAGCACAAGAGAGGGCTGTAAGTTAGCTCTCCACATTCATCTATCCACCTATTTAATACGGTTGTTTTATTTAATACCTTCTCAATACGGTGTTGATGTTCCCGTTAATAATTCAGAAAAGAAGTTTTCCGATAAAAAAGCTTATAGACAGATGTTACGGTATGTAATTTTATATTCGGTGCCTATTCGGTTTCTTGGAATTTTCGTTAATATGAATAATTCAGACATTATTTACACTATTTTCACGCCATTAGCGTCTGTAAGATGATAATGAATTGAGCCGTGCAAACTTGGGCGTAATTTTATGTTGTAGAGAGATGTTTCTTATTCGAAACCGCTTTCTTTAAATTACTCAGGAATGGAAATTGTTTATCTGAATATATTGGGCAACATTGTAGATATAAAGTAAAATGTTCACTATATTAGATGTATCTGAATTGCTTGGACAAACTTTACCAACGACAAAACAACGGTCAAAACAAAAACAAAAAAATTCAAAAATTCTTCTTTAAAAAGTTACGCAGGTTACAGTCAAATATGATGTATAGAGACATACGGATTTAAATTTTCTGGAGTATTGTCAACTTTTTTGAATATGCCATCCACCGTATAATAGGTTCCTAGCTCATGAGCTAAAGTTACAAGCTATATACACGTTATATATAGATAATACTATAGATAATAATAAAAATATATCCTAACACAATAGTGGATGGTTTAGCAATGGAAGCAGCTCACTTAGAAAAAGAATAACCGAAGATGTATTATATCTAACCCTAGCATAATATTTTGAAACATTTATCCGCATTCCATGACACCAAAATGATAAGATATTCAATTTTTATTGCACCACCATTGTAAGGCTTGAATTTAATCACGGACAGTTTCCTGTTAACCTACATAAGCTTAATATTTTGGATACAGCTGCTTGTTCATGTGGAGGTGGCATTGTAGATTTTACCTTTGTGACGGTTTCTTTTACTCCAACAGCTGATCTATGGAAATCTATCTGAATCTATGTAAATCTATGCAAAGTCGTTCTGAGAGGCCCTAGGACGTAAAACATTTTGTCATGAGTAGCTACAGTTACTGAATTTATACGTAACGTGGTAAAATGGGCAATGATTCCAAGACCTAATATTATATATTATTATTATATTATATTGTTATAAAAAAAAACAAACAAAATACAACACACTGTTAATGTAAGTTAAACGAAAATTTATTTTTTTCTAAAAATAAATTTTCTAAAAATAAATATATAAATAATATATATATATAAAAATAGAAAAAAATTAAACCCAATGACGCCAGGTACTGCTGGTACCTCGGACTCGTTCTTGGGATGATTGTCGTTGTTTTATAAATACTTTAAAATACAAAAAAAGAAGAAGCAAAATAGAAGCTAATGGGTTGAATTACAGAGCGAAATTTAAAAAAAGTAAAAAGATAGAAAATGCAATGCAAGTTACAAGAGATTTTGACTGTAAAATTATTATTGGCCTCAAGAAAAATTTAACATATGCAAATCAATGTAACATGTCCACGAGACTAAGAAAAGAAAATGATCAAGCGATAGAGTAGACATAGGTAAAAAATTTTCAAAATTAAATGGAATAACTCGATAAGCGCGAGTTAGATTTTTAATTAACTATACTCAAGAAAGGTAATTGTAACGTATTACACCAATTTAATATCGCTTTACTGCAATCACGTCTGATCGCAACTAACTTTCATTAGAGAAGGGACGAAAGAGAATTTCATACAGTCGATCAATAAAATTGTTCACGTTCCATACATCACGTTCAAGCAATTCAGATATATTGTGTATTATCTATCATCAATGGGCTAATTATTAAAATATCGAAGTCGTTGGATGGCACTTCTGTGACGGCCCAAAAAACAGACAGAATAGAACTTTCTGATAGATTTACAAATTATTTGAAAAACAGATATAAATAATACTCAAATATTGAAACAAGATTGCAACGAACTTAAAATCACATGAAATTCCTTGAAAATGACATAGAATATCTAAATGGAATGGAAGAGACTTTTAACTAAGAATTTAAAAATGTAGTTTTTTAAATTTATTGTACGTAAGTAATTGAAAATAAATAAACTTATTATTACTTCCAGTTCCATTTAAACTTGTCACATCTCCATGTTCACAAATTATTACTAATAGCTGATACGTTTTCCCTATTCCTGCTTTAATCGGTAATCGTAAAAGTATTCGGAATATCGGAAATTATCTTGTCCAGACTCAAAGTGTTTAGGAATAATTTTACAATTACTCCACCGAATTAACAAAATCGCCTTTAGTGGGTCATTTTTTAATATTTGCAAGGCGTTAACACATTGGAGCACTCCAATCTGAGCAATTCTGTAACGCTTTATACTTACTAAATTTATCATCGAATTCAAAACGCACTTGTGGTTGACGCGTACCAAATTTTAGTGCAACATTTACCGCTGACAATTTTCTGAATCGAACACAAGCGATATGATATTGCAACGTTCCAGAACAGCTCCTTCAATGTAAATGAAAACATTTTAGCTGTTTTTCTTAGACAGGACTGTTGCAGAATTTATCATCTCAAAATGTCTTTTCGTTAGTTTTTCTCGTTGTTGCTTGTTTTTCTATTGAATGCAGCGTATCATACGAATTAAGATGTAAAAGGTTTTCACTGTACAGCGTGCATTCAAAAAAAATGTCTCTTAGGATTTTTTGCTTCTTGAGAGTTGATCAGGAACTAAAACTTGCAGATCAAAAACCTAAATGTTCATAAACAATACAGAGGAAGAGACGACGATGGCAGTTTTGATATAGCGCTTTTAGAAGTGGATCAACCGTTCATATTTTCTTCATATGTACAACCCGTTTGCATAGACTGGGATTCTGTGCACGAGGATAATATCTTCGTGGACGGCAGTGAAGGCATTGTACGTGCACATATGTCCTCTTCCTGGTGAGGATATGCATAGACTAATAAGGTTACTACGTTTCAGGTAACTGGATGGGGGTTTGTGGAAAGAAATGGTCCTCGTAGTGAAGTTCTTAGAAAAGTTGACGTAGCCTTCTGGTCCAGACGCACATGTTTTTATCAACTACCTGTATTCTTCCGTGATACTTTTTTTACCACTGATAAGTTTTGTGCCGGTTATATTAATTCAAGTAAGTAGTATTCACTATTTTGCACATTAATAAAAACACAAAAACTCACCATAAATTATGAAGAAGTTACATTTATATACCTAAATGGTCAGGGAACAGTACGCCAGTTTATGTTGTTGATTCTTAAATGGCAGGCATGTTTTCTGGCAGTAGAAAGCACCAAAAAATGACTTAGTTAGTTAACTTTGATTTAATACATTATCAGTGTTATTTTGTAAATATTATACGTTTATACTAATTTGCTAGAATTTCGTAGGCAAAGGTATTTGCATTGGAGATGCCGGAGCTGGACTAGTTTTTGAGTTAGGCAACAGATATTTTCTCGGTGGTATCGCTACCACTATGATGGCATCGCCGAAAGGCTGTGAAACAAATCATTACGCTCTCTACACAAAGATTTCGTCTTATTTAAAATGGTTGAAACAAATCATGGCTGATAAAGGAAATATTGGTATTCAGTTAAGAACTAGAATTAATTCACAGGAAAATAGAATGGGTTGTAGCCTACCTCAACACGTTTCCTTTGGCAAGTTTCTTCACGTAAAGGATCGACGCTACATAGTAAATCAAGTAGTTCCGGAGGGTACTACGATAATGTTGAAATGTGATGACAAAAACAGCGAAATTCAATTATTTAGTTGCGCAGGTAATCAATGGACGAATTTTTACAAAGCCAAGTGCAATAAACCAGGTAAGCGGATGTAGTTATTTTAATAACATGATAGTCATTTTCATTATTGATCATGTCGCAAAAAATATATTAGAACATACAGAAGGTTTACCCACTCAAAATTGTGTTTTTCCTTTTTAGTGGAAAGGTATGTACAGTTTGTAAGTGGGAGATAATTCCTTCCCTGAGTGTTTCAGAAGAAAAAACTTTGAATACAAATTGTTTCCATAAGTTTTGAGTACCATAAGACGCACTAGAGACAAGACTTTCACTATAAACGATGCAAGCTTTTTAAACATTCCATATAAGAAATAAATGGAATTTCTTGAAATTTTCCGGAGTACATCGATAGTTTCTTTTTATCGGCTAGCGTCTACATAATAGTCATCGAAATCATTGCCATGATCGATCTATTCTATTTCAATTCTTTTTTAATGAAACACCTTGTATACTTTTCCGAAATTAGAAAAGGAAGTTGTTCTAACATCTTTTATAAATATTTTCCTATATTCACATTACGCGGGAGCTTCATACATCATAATTTATGATGTATGATCCATGAAGTTGCCCATTTATGTGTTCATTCGGTTAAAATCGTTGGTTCAATTATTTTTGTTAAATCAAATCAATATTTGTGTCGGTTGCGTTTCAAAACACATTATTTTTGGATCAAACACAGCAGACCCAAAAAAAGACAACGAACTTTATTCAACACAGAGATTTGCGGGATCGGCGTTTGTATCTACTTTACTTTTCGTTCATGTTCATCTATGATTCTACACATGCACGCACTTTCTGCCAACATTCTAGTGTAGGTTGGTTGAAAAGTAGATCTTTGAATTGGCTCGACGGAATCTATATTGTTGTTCTAAACCATATGGAGAATTGTGTATGTTTGGCAAACAGAGTTGGTTGGACTAAACCAAGATTTGATTGGCTCAATGAATTCTTTCCCCCAGTACAAAGTGGCTTGTTCTTCAGTAAGTTGAGCTAACGTAAGTGTTTTGCTAAATGCGTACAGTGCTGCGACGAAATTTAGTACCTTTCAAAAGATATTCACCAAAAGTAAAATATAAAATTTCAACTTCTATTTGAAGCAAACACTATTGCTTTTTCATACAAACTGTGATGCAATTCTTTGTATTCTGTTTAACATTTATTTTCGTTTCGGGAGGAATATTTTGGGTAAAAAATGCCCACGCTATGTACTGCGTTAATGATACATCGTCCAAGGTTCTATTACCTTCATGCTAAATTTGAAAGCACTTCTAGTCCTCCCAGCAGGACGAATTGTAGATGACATGGAAGAGCAAACTTTTCTGTATTATCCTAGGCAGATAATACACAAAACACCTAACATAACCGGTAGTTGCACTTGATTTTATGACGCATCTTCACCGTTTGCGTATAGCAATTTGAGCGACAGAATTCGATGCTCTAGGAATCAACAGTTCCTGTAGTAAATTCCCTGTAAGAATGATTATTCAATATAACTATTGGCAAGCAGCAAAAAAGTACTTTAAAAAAATTGTTCACGCTAGCAAATTCTAACGGCGCCATCGAAAATACTGATGCTATTCGTTTTTCAGCCGTGTATTCTTGCCATGTCCTTTCCAGTGCACCAAACTTCAGACGCAATCGTCTTCATGGAAGTTCATTGTCCGAAAAGACAATGCGTTGTACAATATATCATTGACAAAGCCATCCAAAAGGTCCAAAAAATATCCTTATTATATTAATATCCTTATTATATTGTTTACTGCTGCAAAAACTTACTGTATTTGTTGAAAACTTTAAGAAATACCCAATTGAATGAGTTTTCAATCATGGAATTAACGAAGGCGTTAAAGAAACTGCAAAATTTCGCTTTAAAACCGTTGAAACCAGTCACTCCTATTACTAATGTAAGCTTTAATATCGCGTACAAGTAATTTGAACAGTTCAGAATCGATTTAAATATAAAAGAAAACCAATCCATGTTTCTTCTCTGTCCATTATTTCTGTATTTCTTAGTTCCTTTAGGCTACATTAGTGACTTACATGTTACTTTATCTCACAAGTGAGTTGTTGCTTGCTTTACTTATATCAGTGGAGTTATAGCAGAAGTGTTGATTAAAACTTCTTTTTCTGTATACATATTTGGCTTTACTTTTATTTTTAATCTTAAGATGCGAAGTAACACTTTTAACACATTAATATTTCCATTAATTTAGATACATGTACATCATTAGAATCTACGCAAACTGAAGATTTTGAATGTACGAAGAGTGGATGGAAAATTTCTTGCGAAAACCCTCCCGTTGGCACCGAAGCGCTAAAAAAATGCAAATATCTTTTTACTTCTTCGGATAATGTCTATCGCTGCGAGAAGGGAAAGTGGAAGAACGCAATTACCCCATGCGTTCCAGGTGAGATGAATGTTGTAAGTCACGTGTAGTAGTTCATTTATTGTTTTTGCAAAATACAATGCAACGAATGAGTATTAAGTATTATATGTGTATTATTGTTTTAGAATGCGGTATAAAAACTGTATCCCCAACAACCTTAGTAATTGGAGGAGAAAATGCCATGGTAAACGAATATCCTTGGGTTGTAGTCATTTATAATCTTCACGGGCATCAGATATGCGGAGGCACGATAATTTCCCAAAATTATGTGTTATCGGGTAAGCTTGTCTCTTTACGAGAACAAATTAAAACTTGAATTTAAAGCAGGAAAATCAAGCATTCTAATTTCACATGCAGCATTCTTGGATCAGATAGGTATCCATAGTTTAGAAGTAGGTTAAGTCGCTTATTTAGTGACATTTAATTGTATGAATAATGTACTTACTGTGTTTATAAAATACTACAGCGTACCCGTGATTATTTTAAGCTGCCCATTGTTTCGCAAACCAAACAAATGGACGAATGTTTAATAAAGATAACTATTCTGTAGTAGCTGGAAAGTATAATAGAGATAAAAATGTAAGTGAAGCAGGTGCCCAAGAAAAAAAGGTGAGTATTAGAAACTACTTGAGTTTATACTTTTATACTATTTTTTGTTGGTCGCTAAATATCATACACGCAAGCAATCAGGACTAAGGCTGTACTTTTGAAATTTTTCCAAGTATAGGTAGGCGTATATAGTATGTTCATGTGCGCAAGGGAACTCTTTTTTTATCAGCGAAAATTCATTTTGAAAGGGCGAAACATCTCTCCCAAAATGAGTAGTTTTCAATTTTCTCAATATAGTTCCCCAACGGTAACAGCTAGAAATGTTGCTTAAATATAAGAGGTATTTTATATCCGAAGTGCTTTCATAACACAGTAAAATTGCTTGCTTTGTTGTTGAATTCATATCAGTTTTTATAGTAAAGTGTTTCGTGTTTTATATGCTTAGCCACACATTATTAGACAAGCTAATAAAAAATCGTACTTGCTACACTTTTAATTGCTTATATCTGAAACCTCTTGCAAAATGATATAAGCAGGATTAGGATAAACAATCTTCATTCTATATGAACGATTTTAAATAAATTTAAATAGCAAATAATCTTTAATCAAATCTTTTTCCCATATTATTACTAATACCCCCATTATATTGCGCAGTATCATGTTAAGAAGGAACTTCCGATGTTACATTTAAACGTCACCTTAACCTAATTTTTACTGTTCGCGAATTATATCAAAAATGTAAAATTAATCCATTTTCGGAGGGATCCTTCACCACTTCAAAGTGAATTTCCATCGATAACAAAATTTCCTTGTATATTTCAACGTAGCCTATATCCCTATCAAGTTTTTAAATTAAAAACAATTTGTAATATTTACCAACGGGCCGGCTGTCGTTCTGGTTACGGCTGTTAAATTGCACTTACAAGTATTGTTGATGACATTGCAGTGAAATTTAGCAGCGTTAGTATTACTCGATTTTAGTCGCGTTTTTGATACGGCACGCCACTCCTTTTTTCGCTGGATATTAATAGTGTGATTCGACGGTCAGATTTTTGTTGAAGCTTCCCTGAAGGATAGGACACATCGCTGTCGCATACTCCTATAACAGCCGTACATGGAGTTCTTCAGAAAGCAATACTCAATTCCACGGTTTTTAATATTTACATTTTTAATGTGCCTTTAATATTGAAGCTTCCAAATACCATCTATATTAATTTGCGGAAGCTCTATCTTGCAGATATGTTCCTTTGCAGAAAAGCACCAACTGCATCTTAATTCTACAAAACACAGATAATTTTATATGAAAAAATTTTTGTTGTTGTGCAGGGTTCTTTCTTCATCTACTTCCAGAACAACACGTAGCATTCGATTAAAAGTCCTCAGAACGATTTTCATGCGTAGACACACTGGATTGATCGACCAAAATGAAGTTTTGCGAAGCACTTGTATCGAGTAATTTTACATTCTGTCGAAGTATTTACAATTTCTGCATTACGCGGGATGAAAGGAGAATACGCATGGTGCAAAATTTCTTCATTTGGAATACGTTCTCTACGGTAGGCGCGCAACTTCCCCGGCACCTTCATTTCAGAAAACACACCTGTCCGTTTCGCTATATGGAATATATACATACAGAGATAGCTAGTTTCGTTTTAAGAAGAGTATTTCGTATATTTTGATCACTATTACTATTTTTAACATCTTATTTTCTTATCATTATTGTTCTTTTCAATTTTGTATTAGTTTATTGGACTAAAGGAAGAACGTTAACAGTACATGTAATTACTACAGCGATTTAGTCTTCTTGGCTAATTTGATTCCTCATGAGGCCAATAAACTTATTATTATTATTTTAATATAGTACAGTGCTCTATCGAGGCTGTTGGGTGAGAATAGATATCAGTGGAAGACTAAATCTGGAATCTGTAATATTTTGTTAATACTAAATAAAAATGTAGGTTGCTTATTTATTCAACAAGTTATTGAGGAGATGCCATCGAACATACGCTGTAACATGATTTACATGCATGGTGGTTCTTCTGCTCATTGTGTTCGTAATGTAAGAGAGTGTTTGGGTATACACTTCCTTAACAGATGGATCGGTCGCGGTGGTCCTATATTATGGCCTGCCAGATTTCCAGACCTTAATCCTTCAGACCTTTCTGTTTGGGTTTTCATAAAGCAGAAAGTTTACGCAACACCTCCACAAGACGCTAATAAAGTTAGACGGCGAATTAAGATGGCGGTATTAGAAATTACACCGGGAAGGTAGACAATACTTCGTAGATTGCAATTGTGCTTACGAACAGACGAATATCAATCTAAACAAATGCGTAGGTAATAGTGTCGCAAATTTATTACAAGAGACATATGCGAAAAATTGAAACTAGTAGCTGTGTTTTAATAAAGTGTTTTCCTATTGCTTCTTCTTATGCACCATTGTGTTTCCAAACTTGTCATCAAGTGGTTCCTAAAGACGTATAAAGCATGATACAACATTTTAGCATTTAGGGTTTCGATTCAAAAGCGGATGAAGTATGACGATATGTGTAGCGTTTGCGACAATATGTGCACACGTCGTGTATCGTATCAATTAAGTATTAGTTTTCAATTAAAGGTAGTTTGAATATTGCCAATGTTTTCGGGCACATTGTTATGCTTAGTCTGCTGTTGGTGTTTAAGTTTATTGTAGATTTTGTCGTAGATAAAATTTTTGAAACTGCATCCAGAGTTCGGTGGCCTACTTCAAAATTTCAGGGATGATATAGCAATAATTCAATTAGAAAGTCCATTTATTATAACTCAAAGTGTTCGACCTATATGCATTGATAGCGAAAACAGATTCGAAGAATACGATTTTATCAATGGGCGAAAAGGCATTGTAAGTGGAGTTTTAATCCATAATTTTACAAAAGTATTTATTCTTAGAGTTTCTGATAGTTAGGCAGAGATTTCTAACAGGAAGCAAATACCTGGAAGTTCTATTCTTTATAGGTCGCTGGTTGGGGTAATACAAACCCTGCGGATCAACCAAGTACCGTTCTGAAGAAGCTGCATGTACCATTTGTAGATAAACAAACTTGTAAAGAAGGTTTGGATCCAACATTTGCAGGGAAATATCTTACTCCCGACAAAATTTGTGCCGGTTACAAAAGTCGCAGTAAGTATTTGTATTGAGAATGAGTAACTATTAACGATATTATGAAGAACACCACTCTTTTGCTGGGTTCGGCGACGGTTGCTGATATGTTTCCTACTGGTACGATGAATACACGGATTTTTAATAATTGTTCGGAAAAAAAGCTACTTTCCTTAAATACTTACATCCTGGAATTTTAGGGAATCTAGTAAAAATTTGTTATTTTTGTAATTGTAACTGTAATTTTGCATATGCTTGTCAGCGATGTCTGTTTATAGTTTTCATTGGTTTTTCATTTGTCGCAACTGTTTTTCTGTCTAATTTCATCTAACATTCACTTCGAAAAATGGAGGCACCTGCACCTGCATAACAAACTCTTTTATAGTACCTTACTCACAAGATTTGAACTTTAGGCCAACATAATTCAAATGGAATTTTTTCTATTGAGTAAGAGCATTTTTTTTTAAATGGCCAACGGGAAAAAGATGATTATTGTGTTGTGATAAAGTTGTTTTGTATTGAAGAAATCAACAATGCAAATCTGGAACGTCATGCTTACAGAATCGTTGCATGTTTTCATCATACAGGAATTTTCTGTAAGGTACTGTCATCTGGTCGTTAGTCTGTTTTGACAGAAGAAATGGTTGAAAATATTCGTACTTACTTTGGCGTACTTACTTTAGGCATAATGACTAAAAATTTAGTCATTATGCTAACTAGCTCAATAAACAGATAGAAATTATTGTAATGTGGTCATGAATATTAATTATGTTATTTTAGTAACCGAACACATTTGGCTCGGCTTCCCAAAGCGCTACTTGCGCCTCTATCTCGTGATTTAGTAGTCACAGCACTGTTCGAGGGATTGTTTGGGGAATAGTACTTGGTATATGTCGCTGCTTTTTAAACAGAAGGTATGCGTTTCTTGGCTCTAGAAGGTACTAAGAAACGTTCAGTTTACTGTTTTCAAGTGTCGCGGCATTAACAATTACGCGGGGTGGAGTTAAACAAATACCCTCGGAACCACGTCGTCGGGTAGGCAGAAACATGTCCCTGGACAGTGTGCTTCTTTCTCCCTTTGTTTCGTTTGCTGTGAATGATTTCATTAATACCCCGAGGAAGCTATTTTGGCATTATTTTTTTGTTATTTTATTATCATGCATAGCTTGTTGTAGGATGGTGATGTTTGCAGGCACGCAGCGGCGCAGACCGAACATGGTCGGCCGATCTTATATGATTACTAAAGAGTCCAAACGATGTGCCCGACCATCGCGCACATCCGGATATTTCTGCAACAATGTAAACATGTTAGGTAAGTTATTTATGTTTTTTCTTAACGTTTTGTAAAGTGATTCAATATATTTATTTTTAAATAAGCGCACTGTTATTCTGGTAAACTCTCTCGGGCTCGGGCACATCGTTTGGACTCTTTGATGATTACGCATATATATCAATTTGTTTGTATCGCTTCTACCGTGTAGATTAAACCGACCGTATACTATAAAAATGTTGCGTAAACGACAACATAGATTGCGTAGAATCCACGAAATCAAAAATATATACATCGTTCCGTAAAATGTGATGCTTGCAATGTGATTCTTCTGATTTAGAACGAACAACAGTGCGATATTACAAGCTATAAATGCCGTACAGGATATTATTAAGAATGAGAATATATTAGTAAACGTGGATGAAACAACAAACGCTAACAAAGACAGCGTAATATATGTTATAGTGCGTATTTTAAACTTTAATGGACCGCCGATACCATTACTTTAATACGTTAATTTAGTTGGTGTTCAGTGAAGGTAATTAGGTATATTTGTCAGTGATGCAGCCGAAGATGTTTCTCAAATACCCTAAAGGAATCATTAGCTAATTCAAGAACTTGTACTCTAGAATTCCTCAACTATCTGAAGCTACATTAAACAGTTACCTGATTTGCAGCAGTATCGTATTACAGCAAACATTTTCAGAGTATCAAATCTTTTATTTTAACATTGAAACCGCAAAATTTTGAAACAATTAAGATAGGCCAAGAATTGTTTTCGCAACATCAAATTGAAGCAGATATAGCAGAAATTTGATGTTGTTGGAAAATCTCTCGGAACATTGCAAAATAGCGCATTACTTTTAACGGAAGCACTTAACTCTCTCGCTAAATGACTCGGGAAAACTTTACGGATAATATAGGACGGCACATATCACAGAAACAACCATTCTCAACAAAAGTCCGTTTCTGCAGAAAGCGCAATTTATAAGCTACGATATGACACGTAAATATTACTTTGCTAGATATAGACTGGTCATTTTCTAAATACAAGAGCGTATTTAGAAAATGTCTGTGTTGTTGTAGACTTCCGCGATCGTTGCTTTCCTTTAAAGAATTTGAGTATCCGAGTTGAAACCGCCTCGTAATTGCATGTGAATGGCGACGTTTCGCTCTCAATTTCATGGAGCTTCCTCTGGGCCGTTGCATGATGCGTCGCTGCCGTACGAAGAATTTTCTTCGTATGACAGTGTTTTTGAAATTGAGAGCGAAAGGTCAGCATTCTCATGCAATTACGATGCGATTTCAACTCGGAGACCCAAATTCTTTAATTTAATCTAATTTAATATTTTCCTGATATATCATACTGAACACATATTACGTCGATAACATTGGTTGAAAAAGCTTAGTGTATTTTAAAAGTGGAGGTAACGGCGATTCAGTGTGATGGAAAGTAGTTTTTTCCCAGCAATCATTAAAAATCTCATTATATTACTTTTCCACTACGGTTTCTGTGATGCCGATAATTGTCTAACTAGAGTAAAAGTAGTTGCAACTAATGTTTTAAGTTAAGCTAACGTCAAGGGTATATTGATGTTATTTTACTTTCTACGTATTTTATCATAATTTGTAAATATTTCCGTAATGGACGTTGTTTTTATAGATAGCAATATATGCAAAGGTGACAGTGGTGGAGGTTTATATTTCTCAACGAATGGAAGATTCTATATAAGAGGGATTGCGAGCCTTACACAAGTGTATAAGGTTGGTTGCGACGCAGATTTATACGCTCTTTATACGAAAGTATCATTATACATTGCCTGGATAAAGTCCATTACTGACGGGGAGATACAAACACAATATAATTATGCTTAATATGGCAAATGTTTTATAAATTCTTTATTCAACAAATGAATTAATGTCTAGAATAAAATATTCAGAAATAACAGAACGATTTGTCCAATAAAAGAAGTCGAATTTATAAATCGCATTCCTTATTTAATGTACAAAATTGTATTGTATATGTAGATGAACATGTGAATATTTGTATACACAAAACAAATTAGCTTTATTAGCAAGTACACATTAAAAAATTCATTTAAAATTAGAAAATCGCAGTTTTTGCAATTTGATAGCTACATATCTAGCAAAGAAGAAAACGTGTGGTGGGGATATTGGCTAGCATCATTGACCATGTAATGCATTTCTATGAAATATTCTTTTTCTGTTTTATGCGTAGGTAGCAAGTAAATCAGATTTAGGTGTCAACGTATATCTTTGTAGCGTGTAGTGATATTTCCCTTCACTACTATTTTCTTCGGCCTGTCGGTAATTTCGGCAGTGTGGCGGATAGGCGCATGTTTCTGATTGTGGTTACGCATCTCGTCATTTCCCTAATTTCTCCCTATTCTCTTTTCGTCTCTGTCGACTTAGCACATGACGTTGGTTATAACTAGAGATGAAAAGACGTGTGGAATGGATTCGTATTGCCTACTGGTGTCCCCGAGAGTCGACAAAACACGAGTCTATCTAGTTTCTGCCAAAAGAAATAATAATTTCAACCGCCTTGGTCTTCTTTAGTTATAACTAGAACTGGTCTGTATATCGGGACCGGAAAGCGAAGCGATCACGTTTTGCGTTAATTCATTTTGGGTCACCGTGCGAGTTAGTCGAACGTCGTTTATTTAATTCATAGCATAGAAGCGCAAAAGGAGGCCGTCGCTTGAAAATGTAGAAGACTATATTCTGCCAGCATAAGCACGAGTGTACAAAGCATGTCAATACTATGTAATATACAAATCGAGAAAGTATCGTGCCATTAAGAGAGCAATTTATGTTGGATTTACTAGCTGTGGCTTTCGAGTACGGGTTGCAACTTTGCCAAATGGATAGAAAACTACTTCACATCATCTGGGAACTACCATCACGGATAGCGTGACGTAAGTATCTATCATCCGTGGGCAGAATACAGAAATTTGTGTCACCTAATCAACTGTTGATGTGTATGACTGGCGGTGCGATAATAATGGGCTGTGTGGGTCATTTATGAAAACAAGAGTGTGAACAACTATTACATGTAGCGTGTAGAGCGGATACTCCGTATCTTGTGGCACAAACGATTCGCAAATGTTATTCAGAGGCGGATGTATTCATTTCAAATACTAAAAAGGCGTTTTTGAAATCTCCCAAACGAATGCGAAAAGTTCACGGACGGTGCCCCAAATCGCCAAAGGTGATTCTCACACGGCGATTTGTTCGAAAGTAACTTTTTATTATTCAACATTTTTACGAATAAAATTTGTGGCTTTACAATGTTTGAATGTTGACGAAGCTGCAGCTATTAAGGCACGCCAAATAAGATTTAAAGACACTTTCGTGAAATAGATATAAGAACTCTTTACAACAGTTATGCAGGTTTATTTAACTAAATCTACTTTACATTGTGTTAAAATAGTTTCATTTACTTAAGAAAAGTTAATAAGCAAATTATATTTAATGATAGCGAAAATAAATTAATTAAATATCTCCAATTTCATGATGACCACCTCACGTTGGGTCACCATAGATTATTTAAATTACAACCTGTATAAGATTGTTGAAACTTGGAAAGCCAAAAGAAACTTCTAAACATTCCTTAAAAATTTTAAAAAGAATACCATATTTTATATTCCGTAAAAAGCTAAATTTGTATCAAACAATTGTTCGTATGCATCAGTTGACAACATTTTTTTAAACACTAAATCATTGTCAACTGTGTACGGTTAACAACGGGAGAAATCCACGATTTCTCGAAACAATTGTTCCCAATCTAATCGATGCATTTGTATAGTAGATAAACAAATTTGAAATTTATGATGACATAGTAACGTTTACATGACTTATTGCATTTTTTGTAATTTTCGTTCAAATATTGTCTCCGTTGTTCTTTTTCGCTAGAAAAGAATTGTAATACTTTGTTTTCCCTACGTCATTAGAATGGATCCTTTCAGATTATCACAAATTCAATTTGCCAAATGTTTCTGATTGTGTACATAGTCGATCAGGATGGCGAAGCTTGAACATCCCACTAGATAAGCATCACTTCTTCCTCTTAATACATGAATTATACCTATTATAATTGTTTTTTACTCAGAAATTTTGGTTCAACAGTCTAAAATTCTCAATGTCCGTACGCCTTGTTTACTGTTGTGGTGGTAACCAAACTCTGTTAATATCACAAACCATTTGGATGCAATTTCCTTATGTCAGAATTGCCTTTGACTAGAAATAGTTATTTGGGCGCATAATTTTAAATCGAGAGATTAAAAACATCAAGGCAAGTTTGTTTTATTTGCATTAGCAGTACCCAAATATAGGGTTCGCGTTTAACTATAAATTTTCTCTTTTCCTACTTTTCTCTACTTAAATGTAATAATATATAAGAAGTTAACAAAGTAGTTTTTAGAAGATACTTTAGATGGCCTAATATGTTATTAGAAAATACTAAATTGCTTCTAACGCAGTGATCAGCATTTTATAACTCTAAAAAGTTATGACACCTGCGTATGCATAATCCATCATTTTCCTATTAAATATTTTATTGTACGTAATTGTCATAATGTAATGCATTTGTGCAAATTGTTGATGGAAATAATAAATTATTAAACAGCGTGAATGTGTAAATATTTAATGAGGATTTCCGCAAGCATAAACTGTAATTAATGCAAGAGCTGTTTCACGTAAACCGGATACGAATGCTTTTATTTTCTAGAAAAATGGATGTCCGTGCCGATGTAATTGCAATAACTGAGTCAGCAGTAAGCAAACATACGTGCGTTTTAGACAGTGATTGGACATGTCACCAAATATGAGCAAATAAATTTGTGGCACGTGCTGATTGGGCAAACGGAATGAGTGTAGTAAATAAAAATGCAATGTTTATTATATACAATAGTATTCCGTCTTTGCTTGGGACTGTTTAATTTTTCGGTCAGAATTTCTTTTATTTTTTGATTTAGGTATTGATAACGTTCTTTTTTTTACCCACTCATAAATATTTGTGATGGTATAATCTGGAATATAATTAAGCTGGGCATTGATTACTGTCCTTGGTTTTTCGTTTGCAAACACAAACGAATTATATATTTCAAGTAATGGCGGTATCGGTACACTTCGCACCGCGCAAAGTATTCATTAAATGTAGAAAACGTACGGTTTGTAATGGAGATCCAGGAATTTAACATTTCTATATTTGCGATTAAATACTTTTTTATTCAATTCAATTGCCATTGAATATATTTCGCTACTTTTCGTTCACGTACGTTAATAACATTTACTGTTTCAGTTTTGGCGACAAAATCTGTTTAAACTTCAAGTATGCAACGAAATTATGCCGTACATCACAATATAGCTATGATATGTATGCGGATATTGTATTTAAATTAAGCATGTTGCCATACTTGCTTGGAATGTATTGTATTTAAAATATTTAAGTGACCATAATAATATTTATCAATAATACTTCAATGTTAAATTGTGTTTATTGCATTGAATTTATTGTGGCTATCTCCATTGTATTGTATTATAATAGGCCTGGTTAGCGGGTTCGATCCACGGGTATGACACATGAATTGGATGACGAATTAGAACTTTACGACAGCTGTGGCGCACATAAAATAAACTTTACATGGCAGCTTAACGTTTTCGTCAATTTATAACATATAATGTTACGTATAAATATTTTCGGGCACTCCAATACTTTAATAGCTGCTAGTAGAAACAAAGTGTTGTCAGATTACTTATGCAGGGTGTGTCAGAAGAGAGAGTGAAAAATCTGATTTTTTTTTAATGGCAACTGCTAATTTTTTAAGCTGCATAACATTCTCATTTAAAGAGTTCATTCATACAGTGCGATCATTAATGACTTTTTAGTTCAACGAAAATGTAACATTTAAGATAATCAAATGAACCTTTTTTTAATTTAATTATAATTATCGGCGTATGCAATCACGTTATCGATAGAAGCTGGCAGCTTTTTGCGAGGAGATACTCTGACAGACCAAGCTCTGAATTTGTGAAAATTCCAATTCCAACATTTATATAAAATTTAGGAATACCCAATTGATACTTTGACACACGTTACCGCAGGTTTGCTTGTTGTTAGTTTATAATTAAACTATTTTTGAACGTGGAATACAAAACTGACACAAAAATTGCATTGTTCTATTGAAAAGGAATTTGGTGACCACTTAGATCAAAATAGTTAGCATGAGCTTTAAAGGATAACTGTGTGGTTATGTATTTATTAAAAATGTAAGGTTTCACAATTCCTATTTTACTCGCTTGTCAGATACTTTTAACCGAATATAAGCTTTTCTTAATTCTAGGTGTGAGTAAATATTTCATTTATAAAATGTTTAATGTTTGTTTAAACGTTATGAAAAGGCTTTACAAACCACAAACATGGAATAAACCCGATGCGCTCTAAGAAATATTTCAAGATAAAAATTGTTTCTAAGAGCCTATATAGAGTTAATAAAAAGGCTACTGTAAACTTAATTGTTTTTAATGGCTTCTGTTGGATGAAAGACACGCGTCTTATCGAGACCTTTTTAATTTAAATATGTTTTTGACCCACTTAGCCAACTTGTATATCGCCTATGTTGACTGCTCTTGTAATATGTAACATGTGAAGAAATAAAAGTAGGACGTAAGTTGTATGTGTTTAAGTGCAATCATTAGATAATATACATTCGTCGTTAATAATCCAAAGCATAGCGGGAGTTTTAAAAATGAAGATCATAGAACGGAAATCTGACCATGTTCGCTGTTTAAAAAGGTTATTAATTTAAGAAACTTATTGATTTTGAATTGTTAAAGAAGCTCTCATTGTTTATGATCGTGAACCGATATTTTTTTATTTACAATGTAAATGTAAACATTGTTTTCGAAGTATTTCGTATAATTAATGTGTATTGTTTTGGGTAACAATATACGTTTCTGTCAATTTTTATTGAGCATTAATTACATAATAAATATATGTAATTCATTTTATTTGTGTGTCGTATTATTACAATCTCTATATTGACACTAATAAAGTCGTGCTGTGAACATCCTTTCTTTAGCACGAGCATAAGTACCAGTAGATGGCGTATTCTCAATAAAAGACGAATAAATAGCGATTGGTACTACCGGAAAGAAGACGCATGAGTCGCATTGCCTTATTGTTTATTGCCACTGTTTCGTTTATCGATAGAACTCGTTTGCAATACAAGCCTTTATCTATAATCTGCGTTGACCATACAGCGGTGACATTTCTCTGAATGACAGACAAGGAAGTGATTGATTTGTGGTACATGGGTAAGGCTATCGCTTAATCAAATACGCTAACTTGGCAGTCTCGTGGAGTTAGTTATGTGGCTGCTCTTAAACAGATACATATTGTTTCCGTACTTTAGCTTCAAAAGCATGTAATAGTAGTTCACGAAGATGTTTAGACGTATGTAAGACCACTTGATTTATATAATAGCATTCAAGCGCTATCTAATATCGGTTGCCATTCTCTCAAAAAGTCTACGAATGTGCTGCTACGTAGTTTTAGGAAACGAATTAAATTTTTTAAGAATCTTGTGGCAAGGAATACGCAAAAAGCAGTAAAAAGGAATAATATAACGACGGCAGGCAAAATAATATTTGGATATTAGAGAGTAAATTTGTTCTTGGCAAATCCCTTAAGGTACAGTGGTTAGAAATCATAGATTTTCATCGCGATGCGATATTTATAGAGTTTCCAATCTGCAATAAATAGAATAGCATTAATTGTAAGGAAACATGATGCACTGAAATTTTCCCGATCACTTACAAAAAATTATTTTAGAAGGAGCAAAGTGGAAGTTGATATTTGGTTTGTTTCGGTGGACCAATTAGATGTTGTGAAACTATCGTTTCAGCTAGCATTGATCTTGTTCTTGAAGCAAACTTCGGTGTTGGATTTGACTGATTTAACTGGAAAATTTTGTTCTTCAGGTATGCATATCAATAAGGACAATAATGATAAATATTATATAATAAGGATAATAATGATAATCATATACCATTGCATATTCACCATTTGTTTACTTTAGTAGATGAACTGATGACTACCACGATCCAGAGGACCTACAGCATTCACCCTGCGTTTGGATTCTAGTTTGTTCAGGTTGAAAAGTGATGTAGTCGAGCTTTCTTCTGTAACATTGACGCAGTAATTTTTAGAGCGTCTTCATATTGGCTCAAGGCTTCGTACTTGAAAATATTATGAGGGATAGAAGAACACAAGGAAAGCGGAAAGATTTTTATTAGGTAACCTATTTATGTAAAGAAAATCGATATGGAAGCAGAAATGAGAGTGGCAGTGTTAAACCTTATTTGCGTTTTGAAAAAATGTGTGGCCATTAGTAAGCCCATGTTGAAGGTTTTCACCATTTATTTCATATTTTTCTTTTGTATTTTCATATTTTAATTTGATGGTTCTTCTGATTCTTTCTAGTAAATGTGAGCTTCACGTTTTAAGGTTTCTTTTAAGAGTTTTATGTTTTATGTCTATACCTAATTTATGTCATTCTATACATATTTAGACAAAGGTCTCGGGACAAAGTACTAAGCATGTAAGTGTTAATTAAACTTAGAAAGACCTGTGCTAACCTAAATATACGGTTACTCTTGTAACGTACAGAATTGCACATGGTATAATTATTAGCAGGTTCCGCAGTTATCATGACTAAACAAATTCAAGAGTGCAGAAAATAGTTAATTGCTTTAGTTACACTAATTTCGCACTCTTCTAGGAGAACTCTCTCTAATGACTAGAGCCTAGTACTTTCTTAACCAGTTGGTCTTCGACTACATGATCCACTTTAGTTTTGTGTACTGGCATGCAAGCTTAATTTTTTTGTTAATTTAAACGTGGTTGCCGGGAATGACGGACGTTTTCGAACTAGTTTCGAGGCCATGTGATAACATATCAGTACTTGTGAGACCGTTTGATTATTGAAGAGAAAGCAAATTGCTCTAGGCTGTTAAATGTAACTGTTATAAGTGCAGGTTTACATTTATATTTGCGAACATCTCGCCCGGAAGAAATGCTCTCCTTGTATGTTCGTGTTTTTCCAATTGTTCTGCGGATGATCAATACTCTCTGTTAAGTTTTTAGGCTAGTCTAGCTATTCCCAGGAATAGCCTACGATCATCTGGAATAGAATGGACTTTGAATGGATTATTTAGTTTTAGGATCTGCGGTAGATGGATGTTGTAAACCTGCGTTTAGTTAATAATATTTCATACGTAGGCCATCTTATGATGCACATATTTTTAAGCCACTATCAACTTGGTAATCGCTTTCAATGAATCATATTATTTCATATAGTTGTGTGTTCATGTGTGTTTATTATTTTTAAAGCAAACTGAACGAAAAACCACAGATGATTCTTAAAGATTCCATGCGGTGCGTTTCCTAACTGAAGTAATTCGCACACATGGTTTGACATTGGTTTCTTGAGCCAAATTCAAAGCATGCCATCAATTTATATTTACGTCCGGTACGGCGCTGGTTTTCACAACAAACAAAAACCAGTTGTACGAACCGTATTTGCATTTTAAGTCTATACGACGCGACGTCTGCAATAGTCACCGTACGGCAAGACTACGTGCGCACCACGCATTTAACCGCTGAACCAGTTCCAATCATTAAACGCTTAATCTAATGATCATCTGATTCACTTAATTTCTTTGCGAGACAAGGACCTGCATCCACAATTATCGCAATGTGTCGATGCAATTTCCTGTATTACGCCAATATTTCGCTTTATTTGCCGTGTGCGGACGCCTGTACTTCGTGACGATTTAAAGATAATTTACTACTGTCTGAATAGGTATCACTAATGAATTTTATTAGCAATTAGCTGGATGTTTAACGTACGAGTAGTACCGGCATCGATAATGTTTGTGTCATGGTTTAAGTTGAAACGATATTAGTTTCGCTAGCTTGAATTTTGAGAATTTGCACCTGTACGGCACGCGGGGTTTATTTGCAGAAGCGCTTGATAATTAATTTAAGATTAATTTCTTACCTTGTAGCTTACATGAGCATGCGGTTTATACGCTCGTCCTCTTACTCACACTTTTAAGCATAAAACGTGTAATAATGATGCTTCTTTAGCAGTTTCTCGTAATAGAAACGGAAAACAAGCATTATGCAGCAAAAAGGTTATGTTGTCATTTAAGTTAATTCTATTTAGATACGTGTTTATCGTACTTTGAAACATTGCATGTTCTAACATGTATATGAAATTTTAACTATTCTAGGAAAGACCATTTACATTTATACCATCGTAAACAAACTTATGGCATCTTGAACAGACTTGTACGAGGAATATTTTTACGTTATACCTCGTCATGAAATCATCGAGTTAGAGAATAAATAACATTTTATTTTTCAAAGCATGAACCATTAACAATTTTGCATAGAAAAAAAATTGTTGCGAGAATTAATGCAATTGTAGCATTTTTGCTTACAAATTACCAATCATATAGGGACGGTAACAATTTGTAAGTTGTTAGTGTACAAGATTGTACTACCTCAAATGACACAAAATTGTCTCGAATGTGGTTGTACTTTACGCGCCATTTTAAAACAACGCTAACATACCGTTTTTACACAATCTTGTTAACATTTTCTTCCTAATTAGTGTTGTTAAATTAAACTTTCATACTTATTGTTAAAGTAAGATCCGCAAAGAGTGCGAAAAATTATCACAACCCTCTGTCAGGGATTTCAACAATAGACATTCTAACGGCATTGTAATGAATTAGCGTTGCATGAATTAACAATTGTATCTTGTTCGAATACAATTTACTTCACCTTACTAAACAAGAAAATATGCATTTTAAAGAGAAAAATGTTGTTGAGGTTCTTGTAATAATGTTTATGTACAGCTTGCAATGTAATTGGCATTTATAGACAATTTCATATGCACAAAATTATGTTATTTTCTAAATACAGCGCTACCTATTGTTTTTACAATTATACGTATATTCTTGACATAAATTGCTGTAAAAAATGGGCAGCACAACGTTGTTGTTGAAAATTTCGAACAATATTTTTTTCTGTGCGGTTATTCTGCAAAATACGATCTCGGAAGCATTTATTCGATAAAAAATTACTTCGTCTGAAGTGTTTTTTCTTTTTTTTATATTAAGATAATAGTCATAGAGGATGAATAAGGTGGATATAAAATCGCATTCATTGACTATTGTTAGTACAATTCACCCTGTAGTTCTGGTATACGTAGAATTAGTGTTAGCTTTCTGAGAATAATTATGTTATATTATTTTCAGCATATAGACGTTTTGGAGATCTTAGTTGTGGGTTTGTAGACATTCCTCGTTATTGTTGTACATAAAATACAAGCATAAGATATAAAGCACGTTTTTTGTTATAAAAATATTTCATAACATTAATAGTTAGTAGGTAACAATAAACTTTCACGCTCCGAGTCTAAGTTCATATTGACAGTATTTATTTTCGAACTTGCTGGTCTCGGTCTAAAGCTGGCGTATGTCGACGTTTCGCCAAACACTGATCTCCTTAGTATTTAAACAACTAAAGAACCATCAACTTCGTCCTGAAAATTCCAAGCGCAGCCGTTTTGGCGAAACGTCGACATACACACACAGCTCCCGACTACGGACAACAAATCCGGAAGTAAATACTGTCAGTACGAACCCATTAATAGTCAGCTTAAGCTGTCGTGAATCATATTGGTTCGTGTTTCAGTAAATAGAATAGTAGATAAAGGTAAATAGGTGAGAATGGAACAGTTGATTCTGATTTCTTGTTTGTAAACTTAAATTATAACCTTATAATGTGCGTTTGACGTTCCTCATCAGTTATTTATTTCTAAATAAATAGATAACTGCAGAATTGTAATGTTATAGACTGTTATGGTACTTGGAAACTTACTCTGCAATACACGCATCTCTCGCGGCATTCTATGTAGTTAAAGGTAAAAATTATTGCAATAGCAGACCGATATTCAGATAAATGGCTAATACCAAACGTTAACTGAACGTTTATTGGGCGTAGTATCATAAATAAACGTACAATGATCCCTCTTTTGACATACTCCGACTCCGTTTCTGTTGCAGTCAATAATTGAATATTTCATTAAAAACTTAATAGCTGATCATATGGGTAAAAAAGTTATCAAGGCAAGCGGCGAATGCCGCCGCTCAAGCCGATCCGGTTTCGCGTGTTTCCTTACTAAGCACACGATATTCACAGGCTTTCGGAATCTTGTAATTTTAACGTTCACGTAGAGCGCTGGTCACCATCTGGTTCAATTCTCCTTAATTTAATTAATCATATATCGTTTTCCGATAGTGAGTGCGATGGTATAGGAATGCTATGCTATTAAACTGTGTGTTTCTCTTTAGTAAAAAGCTTATATCGTCTGATATTTTTGTAAAACTAAATATTTAGATAAGCAACATGAATAAAACATCTGTATGGTACCACAAGCTGCTTTCAATATATGAAAGTTGCCAAAATCGTATCACTGAAGAAATTCTACATAACACGGAGCAGATAAAACTTTATCATTTTACCATATTCAATATATTTTTAAAGCAAATGTCGCATTTGTAGATACAATAATTAGAGAATGAAAAGGTACGATGTTGGCAATGGGCACCCTAAACCGTAATTGTTGATTCTCAAAATCATATCTACCTTTGATTAGTGTAATGGTTCCCAACCCTAACGGTGGGTCCCAAAAACGTTCTCTAATGAGATTTATGAGCTCGTATTTCCTTCACTAGCAAGAAAATTCTGGTGTTGATGTCGCTGCTTAATGCTGCTGCTGAAAATAATGCCTAAAATTCTTGTTTAGGAAGAAAAATCGTGAAAAACATCACCAGATATCTTCACCTTCACCAGAAAGCACCTTCATGCAGCTTTGGATACGAAAGAGCTTTCTTGCATCATAATTAGTCCAGACTTATACTTGAACTAAAGATGTCTTTGCTAAAGGCATCATATGGTTCCCTACTTTTCACATTGAATGGATTTCTAATAACTCTCGGTTATTAGAAATTGTCCGTAATTTGATCGTCGACAAGCTTCTTTAGCGTGGAGAAGGCCAAATGTTTTCTTTTTTATTTGGATTTAATCAACTCACAAGTTTACCCTCAAATACGAAAATATTTGCGGGATCCTCGAAGTTGATATTTTCCGATGTTTAAAGTTGAAGTTGAAATTCAACTTATTCACCATTTAGAATCCATCTTAGCCCTGTTTGATCCAGAAAGCTTTAGCGCGGTCCAATGGCATACGCTATAAAGTTACTAAAAATAACGAATAACTTATGCAAATAAGTTGGGAACTTTTCTCTACGCAACATGAACGAACGTCTATAAATGTAAGTTATCATCTTACATCATTATGTAACGGTTCTCGAATTGTGACCTATTTTTCGAAGTTTTGCCTACTTTCAAAATATCTATTTATCACCAGCGGTGCTAGTAACAAAATTCTAGCAACAAAAGGACGTAAACGAATAAAAGTTATCAGCTTCCTGTAAAATTGGTAAGACACGCACTCCTTCTAGACCCGTCTCATGTTGATTTTCATCACATCAGGCCGAAATCGATCGCCACAGGTTTAATAAAATATCCTCGTATATAAAACTTTCCCATCCTTTACTTCATTTATCTGTTCTTATTTATATTTTTTCTAACAAAATTAATTGCTTTTAATAGAAATGCGCGCAGACAATACAAATGGAGGGTTTCTGTAATATACAACACGTATATAGAGGTCCGCTAATCTAATCTTCAACGAATTAGCGTCAAATAAATCTTATTTTGTACATCGATTATACCATATTCGTTCGTATTCTCTTGAATTGGCATACCTTTAATTTTCAGTCACGACTTTACATGTAAAAACACAATCTGCCGTGAGAAAAATAGCTGTACTCACTTGCGTTTACGTCCAGAAGTAACGGTTCTGTTGGTCGTTTGGTCGACGGGCGTAAAGTTGCACGATCTAAACAGGGGATCACACAAATCGAGATGAGTTGTGATGGTTGTATCTCAAATTCGAAGTTTATCTCGGTCTCTTCGAGATAATTTTCGTACTGTTATTCAGTTTTCGGACACCGATGGATGTCGGCAAATAGAATTTTGAGGTTTTACATATGTAATGACTATAGTTACATATCTTGGACAAATTACAATAAAGGAAAGAATGCATTAAATAAACGCTAAGCCTAAGATATACTTGCGTTGCTGCTTTACGATAGATTAGTTAAGTAACAGCATTTGATATGCTGCCAACAGCAAGGGTAACCATTTTTTGTTGACAGATAGTTGTTAGTGATAATTTTAATGTTATTCAAAGGCAGAACTCCTTTTAAAAAGCAAAATTGTTAATCTTAGTCTCTTTTAAGGAAAGAAATGGCTGTTCTTTAAATCACTTGAATAATATTCAGACGCTTTGGACTGTTTGCGTGTCCAACGTCAAGAATAAATTTCTTCGCACATTCAGATACTTTAAAAGCTACCGATCAGTAGTAATTATTGGTATTGGTTGGATCACACGTTCTAATGTAGGTATTATTAGCGCAAAGAGGAAATATCGAATTAAAAAGATAGATTTTCAAACAAAGTTATTAGCGATATTAATATGCCGCAAAAATAATGAATTCTTCGACACAAGTAATGATAGATCACCTCAGTTGCAATATAGATTGCAGTAGTGCTAAAAAAGGATTAATGCATAAATAATCCTCATTAAATTACGTGCATTAATAATTACTTATTAACAATAGTGAAATTGATTGTAATTTATAGCAATGGATTAAAAGTTGCACTCGGTGAGGTAGCCACAGTGCATTCTTTATGGTTCTCATTCTTTGTTATTGCGTGAAAGCACCGATTTATCTCCTGATATTGTAGAATTCCTGTTTAATGAAAATAAATATTAGTTCTATGAAACATAAAAATCAGTTTCTCCTAACTGAGGTTCTATATAACTTTACTGCGGTACATACGCATACAATTACACCTTTGAATGCAACAAGAACAAACTCACCGCACTAGAAATCTATTACACGAGATAAAACTTCACGTGCTGACACCATAAAGGTGTATGCACCTTCATAAAAACCAATTGACACCCTGAAAAAAGCATGTAGCATATTGGAATAGTTTCGCAAAGATAAATGTTATGGTGTTATTTTATGTAAGCCACCTTTTGTATGTAGATTAACTAATGTATGTAACACACCGTCTTGATAATTTAAATTTTCGATTGATTTAACAATGCGTTGGCTAACACAATTTGCATTCGTTATACATTCGTTCGCTGTTTCAATTTTTTTCAAGTGTCGTTCTTTTCACCTTTTAATGTCAAATCGAATCGGTAAATAATAGCAGAATGTAATTTGTAAATTGTATACGAGACAATTCAATTCGATGGGAGATGAATATAATAACAGAATAAAGTTGTTTTTGTTATAGAAGCAGTGCTTTTCCTATAAACATTTTAAATGATTAAATTTTCTATTTTTTAGCAAAATATAGATTCTTACTACAGCTGCCTTCCGCTTTCGAATAATTTTGGATACGAATATATGCGGGTCTTACGACACGAAGTAAAATTTAATCTTGAGTAAAATATGACCCTTTCTCTTTCCCTACTTAATAACACATTCTACTCGTCATTTTAATTTAACTTGAAGTTAACTTTTAATTCGTGTTGGTGCGACTGGCGTGTAGTGATATCCGGATCCGTTAACGGAAACCGCCATACTTATTTAATTCTGAACATATGCTTTGGAAATTCGTGGATTTTGGTAATATATTGCTACGACATGTATTTACTTACGTGTATTTGGTAACACTTTATTGAAAAAAAAAATAAAACATATTTTTTAATTCAATATAAAATAAAATAGTACTTATCCAGTAAGACAGGTTTTTATTGTATTAGGAACTGATCAAAAACGCAGCGCTAAAGTAAATTTGGCAAATAATTGCGCTAAACTGGGAACATTTTTTTTGATAGACTTGCGACGGTGGTGGATAAAATTTTGTTTAATTTTTTTTTAAGTGTAGTTACGGCCCAACGGGGTGTATAAGCTGTGCGTTACAGCTTGTCATAACCTCAGGAGTGTTTTAATGCGTAATTTTTGTGTATAAAGTGTTCCATAGCGTTGTTACTATCACCCTAAAGCCTTGTAGGGTGAAACGTAGTTAGTTATACCACCACTGTGAATTGTTAAGAGCTACTAAGAACATTTTTTGATCCTAGCGGACCGCGAACGCATGGCGCGCTCTGTCCAGCTAAACGCGGGCCTTTTACCACTAGTCCGCCACCCTTTTAACTAAAGAAATCTTCTCTTTTACATTAAAACTAGTCAAAAGTTTCCAAGCGCATTAATCTCTATAGTAAAGTGATCACTTCTCATTACACAATTCTTAAGACGGCGCCCACAACGGTGATGTGAGTCTGTGGTTATGAATGACATGAGCGTGTCGCTTAAGAGCAATTCGAGTAACTAGTCAAGCTGGAAATATTAAGTCGATGAACATGTTGCTTTATATCGCCTTCAGCCGCTGAAGATGACAGCTTGCTAATTTAGAATTAATAAGACGTCTATATGTTAGGTTCGACGTGGAACACTATTTATACAATAATTATCTTGTTTCTATATCTAGAGAACTCTTTCCACAAAGATGTGGAAATAACGACGGTCACGTGGTACTTACAAGGGATGACATTTTTGATTGCCAACCTGTCTTAATTACGGTCTCTAGAATACTTCGGAGGACATACGCCACCTAGAGGAGAATCCATCTCTCTGGGTGAATGAAAATATTCTTCCAGAAAGGTATTATAAGAACAACTAGCTCAGTTTGATGCAATATCTTTGGTTATTTTGTAACCGTTACCCTTAAGCTGGATCATGCTAAAAATCTTTATTACATTTAGGAAAAGTTCTCAAAAGGGCATCTTTGCCTTCTAAATCATTCACGATGACGATGACGATAAAACCAATTTGTCGATCGGGAACATCACATGCGTGTAGGTTGAATTTTCGTCGAGTGAGAATTATTATAAACGATAATAAAACGCTAGTGGAACGATAATTGTGGGGAAGTAATGAGTTGCTTTCGGATTTGGATAGAGCGCCAAAATTGCTCGCTTTCGCCTAAAAAAGGCTTGCTACTGCCAGCAAAGCTTTAATTATGCCGGATCAAATAAAAATAGGTCAAATTTTTTAGGAAAAAATTAAATTGTTGCAAATCTCTCAACAATCATTTACCGAATGGATCATAAGTTTGCTTTGTACCATTTCTGTGCCCAATAGAATTTTAATCGAGCGCATTATTAAATTACGTAGTTAATATATGTAATAAATGTTTTTTCTGAAAGCCGGATCCGTAAGTAGATACCCTACCGCATAAAATTATTGGATTGTTTGTTCACTTGGAAATTATATCGCTGTCATAAAGAATAGCGCGCAGCCCGTTGCGGTTATGTAAATGACTGCCGCGAGAGAATGCATTGCTGCTTGAATTAGTTCGCTCCGTGGTATCTTTATGTTTTGTATGGGTTCTGGTTTTTATCAGATCTTCAAATAATTGTTGAAATCACCCATTGCCTTCCGGACAATGCATATGTTTGTTCCTTTTTTCCTTTATATAAAAAGCTTCTGAAGGTATGTAGATAATAATACCTTCGACTATGAATTAATAATAAGCAATTATAGGGTACTTGGGTTTCATAAAAGGCCTCATTGCTCCTGTTAAAAACGTATTAACTTAATGCATTCGTATTTGATGATAAACTAATTAACATCAATAAAGCATTCAAGATATAACGATATAATAGAAAATATGTTGAAATATCTATGAATTACCGTTACAAATCTTTTTTAACACATACAAAAGCAATTGGACCTGCAAGTACATTATGCAATGCCTTAAAATGAAATTATTATTGGTAAGTAACACTTCCCTGTAATTCGCCATCTTTATCACTTTTTATGTAATGATTAACGTTATTAAGGAATATAAATGATTAAGCTGTATTACTTTCTTATCCCCTACGTTTATTTCTTATACTTGAAAGATTAGGGGGTGATTTGCTAAAGTAAGTGAGCCTTAGAGAATTTCAAGTAAGAAAATTAACAAAACGAAGAAGACACATATTAAGCTGCGAATCTTTTGAATTTTAATTGTAATCCCTAGTCTTTCATTTCTATATCAATCATGACCGACTTCACCTGTGCTCCAACCTTTTATTAAGTCAGAAAAATTACATAAATAAATATAACGTTATTTTATGAAGATCCATGATAACAACATAAAACACGAATATATGTTGATGACTTCACCTTTATTTCCGTAACTTGCGACTGTCAACATGTCAACATAAGACGTAATTTTTCAATTTCATGATCCACAGAACGCTCAATCTTGCATTACCGTAGGAACGCTTTAATAAGGAAATTATAACCCTTAAACACTTGCTAAAGATACCTATATTGATGAAATTATCAAATTAAGACAAAGGAAACGAACATTATTCCAGCGGAAAAACGAGCGAAAATATCGGGAAAATAATAACTTTTCAATGCAATAAATAACTAAAGTTCGCCATTTTTCGTGCAAGCGACGTGTTTCGTAATACATGCGCAAGCAATCTAATTCCAGTGTTAAGTTGTCCAGTACGTGTTTGGCGTTGGTTAGAATGCACGAGCGTAGCGAAGTGTTGCATATACGTTATATGTAATAAGTTTTCGTAGATAAGTGGATCAAGGAAACGAGTATTATTAGATAAAGTAAATGAGGAAACTTAAAATCGAACAGAACAATAAAAAACCGTGGTAATATATGGACGAAACAACTGACTTTTTAAAAGAAATCTGTACTTAATGTGATGGCATGTAAAACGGAGCCACATCAACTAACATCTTCAATTTTGCCAGCAAATTTTAAAAGTGGTATTAAATACATTGGAAAAATTTGAACTTTCAGGAAACCAAGTTTTAATATTTATGATAGATGGTGCGGCAATCACGTCTCTTATAGGCCACCTCTCAAGAAGCAGTAACTTTTTACTCACACACGCAACACAACTCTGAAATTTATACATACAACGTTGCTATAATATGTACTATCCTTATTTCATATGTTCATGCATATTGCTTTAATAGCAGAAAACCAAATGCACATTTCATTCTTCCAGATGGAATAAATCGCATATTCTAATATCCGAACGAAAAATTTGTACATATATTACGAATCACACACCCGAAGGACCAGTCCTATACCGACGCCGGTGAAGCAAGACGTATGACGTTGCAGCAGTGATTCATTTTAGAATTATCCTAGCTAAATTTAAAATCTTTGGACGTGAAGAAAATAACTTCAACAAGAAGCGTAAGTCAAGGGTTGCAAATGACTAAACTATTGAGTAAGTATTGCTATCAGTCACAGAAGATGGCAAACAAACACGGCGCAAAAAATCTTCAAGATTACTAAATAATGTATCTGAAGCTACAATTTTAAATATATTAAAAGAAAATAAATATCGACCTCACAAACCAAAAGTACATACCTTAAAATTGAAAGATTTTGATAGATGATTTGAGTTTAGCTATTTAATACAAGAATCAATGGTACTGTAAGTAAATAAAATTTTTGATGGTAAAGTGACGTGAATAATACCGACAAGATGGCCAATTGTTAAAGATCAAATAATTGAATCAGTATTTTTCCGATAAACTTTAACTAGTCACCGTTAATTGCAATTTTTTAATAACTACTTGTACGATTTTAATCACGAACTACCGACACACCAGATACACATATGCTAGTATACCATGATATAGCGTAATGAATGTTAGACAGTATTTAAATATCCTTTCCAAAGGAAAATTAATGGATTTTCCGGCATTTATTGATGACCTATTCGATTACTTTTTTGGGACTATTTGTAGGAGAAAGTGTGTTATATTTGTAAAAGACCCTTTCAAAACATTAACGTTTTAGGGAGAATAATTAGGGAATAATTTCTCCCATGATTAGAAATGTATTGAAAAAATTTTCTGGAAGAACAATAGAGGAAAGGTAGATATATCAAGGAAAATGTTCAATGAAAGTGAACTAAAAATCCGTTTGTGTTTAAATTTTCTTTAATGAATGTTCATTATAAAAACGGGATTGTTAGAAAGAAGGGCCCAGCGGTGATGAATTTATTTTTTAAAACAATCAACAGAGAATATGACGCACGTTTTTATATTCTTTTTCAGAAAGAATGAACATTACTTGCATTTTAAGAAATTTACTGCCGAAAATGCATATTCTAACCTATAATTTTCTAAACCGTAGGAACTTGCCAAGGAATGATTTAATAAGTGCAATTTTAAAATTCCTTATTCCGGTCTCTCCGTGTGCGTGGCGTGGCTTGCCCAATTATCTAAGCAATTTACATATTCAATGAATTATTAGGAAACCTCGACAGTATGCAAATTTAAGAATTATGTAGAGTTGTAGAATATACTTATTTTTGGGTCTATGTGAAGGTCAACGAAACTGAAGACTCAAATTTCTTACTTAATTAGTACTTGTTTTATACTTATACCTGCGAATTTTTCAGAGAAGTAATCGCTAAGTTTACCGGACAGGACTTACAAATCCTGAAATAACAACATCACGAAATTAATTTCTATTTCAGGCTTTAAAACTCATTCGTGAAACCATAACTATTCAATATTGTTAAAAACAATGGTATATTTAGATAATGCTCACTATTCGAGAAAAGCTGAAACGAATGAAAAAAAAAAAAACTCTGGTTAGTACAGCGAGGTGAGTTAATGGAATAAGACGGCCTCACGACATCGTGAAGTGCTAAGAGGGGCCGCACCTTGCGATTGTTACATCCACAAGATCTGTGTTTGTTGACGTTTGGTTACGAGGAAGATGCGGAGAAGGTGGGAGTGCGTTTGTAAAGGCTCGTATGGCTATGTATTTACTGATTGAGTAGGTAGGAATATATGTGTGTACGTGTGATGTTTGGCTTTGCGCTTAAATGAGAAAATATGGCCGTGCACATGCACAAGATACCATCTAGATTTTGAAAAATCGATAGTGGCTAAGTGAAAAAAAAAATACAGTGTTAAAATGGTAGATGAAGTTGTTAGATTAAAAGTTAAATTATCATCCTTGTGATATAATTTGCGCTGTATATTGAACCATTGGATTATAGCAAATATATCCAGCGCATTTGTGTTTCCTAAGTGTTTTTCATTCATTTCTTTGATCATTAATATATATTGTCATTTTTTGGTTTACATACGCTTTAAACTGTTCTACTGCTACTACTTTTATTCATCTTTGGAAAAATGTACGTATTTTTAATACTTTCCCACAATTAATACAATATAACTGGTCTGAAAATAAAAACTGGTTTATTTATTTGTTGTGAAGAGAACAGAAAATTGAATGAACATTGGAATTGGTGCAATATTAACCATGTACTATTCCTGTTTGCCTAAATCCTATTTTACTTTTTGCCCATTCATTAATTATGCTTTGTGACACTTCTTCAAATGTATTTTTTTCGTTTTCTTCAATTTTTCATGGCTTTTCTCAATTACATAATAAATTATTCAAAATTGTTCGTGTGTACTTTGCATTCTATAATAAGCTCGAATCTATTAAACTACATACATATATCAATTTAGTAAGTATTTCCGAAGATCTTGCGGTATAACTTTCAATTAAAAACGAGTAATCAAAAATGGAACATTAATGAAAACAGTTAAATATGATAATCACAATATTCTTGCACACAAGAGTTGATAATTGATTGAGTTTCTTTACTGGATTTTTTGTCTTACGGTAGGTGATTAAAAAGCTTTGTTATTTATTAAATTTTCATTCGCAACGTGGACAAAATGTGCATTTTTAATTTCTTGGGTTTGAGAGCAGTGTCGAAGTTGTCTCTGTTCGAAAATCAAACAATTCAACTTCGATAGTATAACTCATTTTATTTTGTATATGGATCTAAGCGTAAGCAACCCTTTATTTTTGAATACGTTCCTCTATGAATCTTATTTTTCCATTCCAAAAATACTCCACATGCGTACAAGACTTTCGCAGTTGAAAAATTTTAGGCACAGCCAAAGAAGAGATATTGATCGTTCTTTGGCGATATACTTGTTTTGGTTTCTAATGGAAAAGTTTCCGGCTTAATACAGAAATAAGTTTTTTTTTTTGTCAAATTCAGTAATATTTTTCAACATAGCCTCTTAAGTCTATACGTTTTTACCAGGTGCTCTCATCTCTTTACTTGGCTCAAATATTATTAGGCATCTTGTTCTGAATTTGAATGAATTTGACGGCTACTTCATTGTCCGTCTTTTAAGCGAAGTTTTGAGTCTATAAAATTGAACAAAGTTGCTGGGAACCGAATAAAATAAATAAAATGGGTAGCCTATCAATTCGAATCCAATTCGCAATTTTTTATCGTTAAATTAGGAAAACTTTTTCGCGACTTCTGCCTTAATCTTGAAATGGTGCCTAATATGTCCATATATGGTATTTACGTTACGTATTCATGATTGACCCTACGCAGTGCACTATTTGACTTGGCTTCAGAAGTGTACTGGTATATTCAAATGTCATCTACAACTATTAATCCACGCCAAAACTCCGACTTATTTCGCTTAAACTTCTTCTTTTTGGTCCTGAATAAACAAGCAGTGCTCATATCGGCTTTTATTTGCGAAGGCGTATTACCTTTAAATGCACATTTTGCAAACATTAACATTGACTAACAAGAAGTAATGTTAAGCAACGACTAAGCGTCTAATTTTTTACAAGTGAGAACGCGGTTTCATATATCCCATTCTAGGTTAACAATTTCTAAGCCCGGTTGAGTTGCACCTAAAATTTCGTATTATCTTATATAAACTTCGCCTACTGCACGTTGGTAGTTATTAGATTATACCTGCATCCAAGAGTACACATGTGTGTTAACTTTCCCATTTATGAATACCATATAATCTCTAAAAAATGCAATGTACATGTATGTACATAAGGATACGTAGGAATATGGTAAATTACGAAAGCTGAAGAGAGATGCAATCGCGCATCAAAAGCTATTACCAACTTCCCAATCAAAACATTGTGATTATTGGCGATTAAGTTTCTTCTTCTCAGTTATGTACTTTAAAGAAGTTATTTCTGTTTATTTACATTGTTGTTGGCCATTGTATTGAAAGAGAAATGAGCATTAATGGTTATTAGTCTCGGAGTGATTACAATAAACGGAGTCCATTGCAGTAATTGGTGTCTTGTTACGAATGAAGAAAATATCTTTTGCCATCTTCGAAGTTTATAATTTTACATAGATTTACTGAAACGCTTCACTAAAAGTAGACGTGTACGTTTTCATAACTAAGCTATCGTTTTCGGCAGTAAAATTGAACGTGATTTAAGTATTCCAGCAATGCTATTTTATGATATTGAATAAAATACGGAGCTTCGTAATTTAAACAAATAAAAAACTAGTAAGCAATACAACAGATCAAAAATTCTTATTGTGCGTGTTATTAAACGTAAGTACATGTGTAATGTTACATTCGTGCGTCGACAATCTTGAATCTATATACATACATCTCGTCACTATCGCCATAAATACGTCTCTTTGAACACAGTTTTCTATCGACGATGCGACAGTTCTGCCGATAATGAAGGTGTTATATGACCGCACAGGTCTCACTTGACACTCTTGAAGTGCTGAAAGCTTTTTTGATAAATATTATTTCGACCCTAAATAAACAACGTGTAACTGTGACATTTATTTGCGGTCCTCTTAACGTACACTAGCTTTGTGTTTTCTCACATCCTTGCCAATTTTACGTTCGAAAGTAAAATCCTATACCAACACGATCTAGGCCTGAAGATTTTGTGCGGTTTGTGTAAAACACATCTATAGAGAACGTGTAGCTTTTGTTTATTGTTTCACATTCATTAAGAATAATAATCTACATTTGTTTCGAATTACTCACGTTGCTAACGATGAAGTTTCTGATGTTACAAAATCACTCTGCGATAATAGTGTTACCAGAAACGAAGGAATATCTGCCTTTATATTAAAAAACTGTCAAGTATTAATATCTTCTTAGCTTTACTTATTTCAACAGCCGCGTTACTCGATTCCTGAAATAATGGCAAGGTTGGCACCGGTGCATAAGAAAGGCGCTCGAAATTTTTCGAAAGATTCTTATACTCTGAAATTAGAATATATGATCACCTTTTCTTTGAAAAAATACGGTAAATATCCAGTGCAGGGTTATAGTTACGTAGCTTTACTTGAGCTATCTTGACCATACAAATATATATACACTAAAATCCAAAATAAATATCTCTAATATAAAGGGTATGTAACATTTATACTTTGTTATCGGATCCTTCCACAGATGTTCATTTTTTTCTCCGTAATTAGACTTCTAGATGAGTGCGGCCTTAATTTAAACTTGATAAGTTTTTAAATTGAAAATTTTTGTGAGTTTATAACTTTCTTTTTTTCTGTTTTCTCCATTGTTTGTTAATTTCACGCATATACATCGTTTGCTTTTGCATTACTTGGGTGTAATTTTGTGTACTAAATCGATTGGACAAATGAATTGTTTGTGTTCAAAATACACTTAAGGATATACTGTGAACTCATTTAATGCGTGGGCTGAAGATAATTGCTTCTATGAACAATTTATAAACAATTTTTTTAAGATAAAAATTATTCAGACAAATACTGCACAAATAAAATTATACTGTTTTACATTAAGTTATTTATGTCAACTAAATTCCACAGCATGACCATCGAACTCGTCAGCAACATACATTTTTTATTTATATTGCTTCAATTCTTTTTAAACACAACACTCACTGTATTTTTCCAGAATAATCGAAAAGGTCTTTTAGATATGCTTTTATATTTAAACTCCGACCTTGCTTTGTGACAATTTGTAATTTTTGATTCAAACCAACTGTTTAATTATTTATTTATGTTAATTATCATATTGCTCTAAAGCAATATACTTTTCTTTTGTTGAGAATGTTTAATGTGCGGTGATCTAAATAATTATTCAGGGAAGGAATTGTCTTTCACCCACGCACAAGGTGCACACGCTGTATGCATCCGTAATATATTACTAAAAACAATTACATACGTCGTATGTATGTACATACCTCCCTATATGAATATTTTTCAAAAAAACGTTACAGATTTATTGGCCGTGCATATCGATTGTATAAACAATGTCATAATTCTGTGAATTATCTTCTTCCGTAACTTTATGTGGACCATTCAGACCACCCATTCCCAAGTGAGAAAACGTCGTGTTTTTGACACTTCAGTGTCGTCTCGTTCTAATAATTTGATCAAACACAAAGCTTTCCAAATAGAGGAATTCGTGAGTGAATGTCTATTATTATGTTGGTGCTAATAATTACTTGAAGAGCGTTAATCGAAAAGGTAAGATGGCCGTTAGTATCTACGCGTACATATATGGCTACGTATACCATTTGATGTATACGTTATATGGATAAAAGAATATAGAGGAATACGTGTAAAGGTTAGTGAAAATTAGATCTTGTTGTAAGAAAACCGTTTTATTTTTAAAATATCGATGACGTTGGTGAAAACTGTGTAAGTTCTATTGATTAATATTGATATTAATGTTGATTAAGTGAAAAACGGCTACTAACTAAACAGATATAATTAATAAATCTTACCGAGAGTACGTTATTAGTTGCTGCATTTGTGTATAAAGTATAGACTATAGACATTTTCTTTATATTAATCTGCACCTAAATCATATCGAGACCTTTTAATATTTTTAAAACAAGATTGTTTTCAGGAATTTTTCAAACATTCTTGCATATGTCTTTTCTTTTCGAGACTAAAAGCATACATTAGTAATATGCATAGATTTAATAAACGGTGTTAGTCCTAATAAAACTATCAGAATTCATGAATACGACAAAGCTTTTAAGAAATGAAATTATTATTCTAAATTTTTATGCTCCCTTCTTCTACGTACTGTAAACGTACTACTATTAATTTAGTATAAACGAATACTTGTCATCACAATGCAGTATTTATTTTCAGATTAAGCTATATAAATATATTGTTTACTTATAAACTTCAAACAACTACAAGTAATTGTTTCGTTCGTCTTCAATCACATTATTCTTGCCGTTTGGCTTTCTATCCTGCTTCATATCCTTTCTAGTGGGTTAGAGATATGGAATTATAGGTAACCTAGGTGGATTAAATTGTCTACTTTAATTTTTCATTTCAGGCGGCTCCTCCGTATTGCTGAAGTAGTTGTTCGACTATCGATTCTGCCAGTGGATGATTCAGTGTTGAAGCTGGTTTCTATGCTCTTCGTGTATTACAACATTATAATTAAATCGTGAAATTTGGAATTATTATTGAATTGAGTTTTTCAAAATGTCTCGCGGGCCGGATCAAATATTACAGCGGGTCGGTTGTTGCCCACATATGACCTAAACGGAAGGTCGCGAACAGCGATTCGGTCCTCTCGTGTATTTTTGTTGCGTATTGTGTACATGCTGCTATGCAACGTAAAAACGAAAAAGTTGAATCGTTGTGCGCGCACTACCGTTTACGTTATCACTAGAGTGGATAAAAGCGAGTGAAATCATACCTGTTTTACAGCGACTAGACAGACTCGTGTTTTGTCGACTCTCGGGGAAACCAGTAGGGAACACGAACTCTTTCTTATGAGACGAATAGATGCGAGTCTGTCTAGTCGCTGCAAAACAGGTATGATTTCACTCGTTTTTGTTCTCTCTAGTTATCATGCACCGCCGCTGGCAAAAAGTAAATTAATAGTAGACCCCTTAGTTTTGTTCATTTTTAGAAAGAACTGTTTATAGTTCATGTCATCGGTGTTGTTGCTATATAATAATTGTTTGTACCGTTTTTTGTAGTGTTTTAAAACCAATTTAGTAATTAAATAAGTTTGCTTTCTTTTTTTTTACACGATTTAATATAGTTTTCTCGTTTTAACGTTTTTCCATTGAAAGCGCATGTATTAAAGGAAACCTATTATGTAAGTAAATCCTTGTAACAGTAACATATTTGGGCGTTTCAGGTAAACCTGAACGAGAGCGGTCTAAATGGAACGACAAATGTACGTGTCAAATGGGAAATTCCAGATATAGTAGACAGCTCGCAATGTTTACAGTTAAACACCATTGACCATTGATATTTGTGGAAAAGATTCAATCCTAAATAACTAAGTAAACACATAGCAGCCGTTGCGAGCACGAACAAAGAATTATTCCTTCGGTGACGAGCCAATCTCGCTGCTTCAAACATTAACACCTCACTGTTGAGTAAACCGATATTCATTTGGTAGGTGTGGCCATCCAGTAATTACCATACGTACACATGTGGAGTGGTAATTGCAACCACAGACTGCCTCAAAGCATCGTGTATGGTATTCCTTCGTCTTGTACATTACCAGCTCTCTGTGTATTGTTTGTTCCATGAACTCATAGAATTACAATATTATATAATGGAGGAATTTAAAACAATAAGTTTATAGCTTTAATTTAGCGCATAGCTTTTAACGAAGTAAGTAGTAATAAGCTCACTTAATAATAAAAGTAATTTATTAGTAATCTTGGACACATTTCGACTCTCTCGTGTATTTCCGTTGCATGACATGTACATTGTATATTACAAAAAAATACACCGTTCACTAATGTAGTTCAATGAAATTATGAAACTTTACTAAGAACCAATGGAAAGTTTTTTTCCAATCTAAATGCAGTTGAAACTATCCATTTTGAAAAAAGTATTTTTTTTTTCAGTTTGAAGATATATCTATTTGGAAATAACTCTAAGGTCATCCAACTAGATTCTTCACATCGTCCCGGGGATTCCGGAAGTACTTCATCAAATAATTCCTCCTTCATACTTTCTCTAATAAACATTATTGCAGAAGATACATTACTTATTGGTGCACTCATGCAACATGCATTAGATACCAAGGACCCAACTTCTTTTCGACCAAATGAAACCAACACTTTTAGAGGCTTTTTATTCATATTGCAAACTATCTTTTTACAATATCTTATAAGCAAAAATTTAGATGTTATAGCTCGTGCTGCAGACGTTGATTTATTTAAGGCTTGGCCTTTCTCTTCTACTACCATTATTATCTCTGTATGTAAGGGTTACTTTTAACCAATTGTCTGCTATTTTGTCTGTTATATTTGCTTACGATATTCATCTGTTAAGCTAAAATATCACAAAAAAGTGAAACTGTATGAAGTGGTATACTGTCGTTTTAACAATCACTGTAGTGCTACATGATACTGCAACACTTTATGTCCATTGCTTGAATCTATATAGATAGTGCCAAATCTTGCAAAAGAACATACCGAATTCTGTAAAATGGGATAGATAGCACGCGAAACATTATAGTACGACATAATAGAACTACCGGTATGCGAATGTGTGTAATAGTTACTTAAAAAAAGCTTCTATGTCATTTTAAGACACTCTCCTCTGCCTTGCGTGAGAGGGTTATTACAATAACTTTTAGTGTCGATAGTTAAGGGGTAATTTACGAAAAACATCTTGAATTTTAAAGGAACATTTCACTTCTTTGAATACGTCTTTAGTCGGAATAGAAAACAGTTTTTGCTTCATACGAGTTAGTAGGAGAATTTGCGAAAAAATTAAAAATTTATAATTTTCCGCAAATTATATAGAAGAATTTTAGGCTCGCTGAACACGAGAGTGTCTCTAAAATACTCTTTCGGGTAATTTAGGTTTTATTTGAACAAATAAATGAATTTTCAGATAAGTTTTAGAAAGTTAAATGAAAATTAGCCTTATATAGCGAAGTTCCACTTTGAATTCTTCAATTCAACACCTTTCAATTAGATTTATTCAGATACCAGTTACCTGGATGAAGACTCAAAATAAAATATAAAATAACCCTCACTATTATTTTATCGCGTTGGCAATTGTTTAATTTCTACAACCAATTTTGATGATATTTTCTGATATGTTAGTTATGACTAGAGATGACAAAGGCAGGTGGAATTATTCCCTTCTTTGCAACGACTAGATAAACTCGTGTATATTCGCTTCATGAGAGTGGATTCGTGTTGCCTACTGGTGTCCCCGAGAGTCGACAAAACACGAGTCTGCAATCTGCAAAAAAGTAAAAATTTCATCCACCATTGTCCTCTCTAGTTACAACATCACAATATATATTATTATTCAATAGATTTTACTTGCAAGTCTGATAATTTCCTCTATTGTAACAAGTCTTTAATATTGATATAAGATGTTCTTGTTTGCAGTACATATTTCATTACGTATAGACTAATGCGTATATGTAAAATACGCAATGTCTGCAGTTTGTATTTATATCACATAATAACAATTACGTACGAGAACGTTTCCTTCTAGCTCTAAACCATTTTAGCGCTCCAGCTTCCTCTATTTAGCAACTTATAACTGGCCATATATGTACTATATCCACACACGCAGATCGAGAAAAAGAGAAACGAATAACCGGAGTTGATCTATTTATGGTCGAGACGAACTACTTTAACAACCCACGCCAAGGTTGCCCGAACAATAGCTGCATTTAAATTAAAACCCGCTGTCGCTATTAAAAGTTTTTAAAGAGTCGGTATTAGCATTCCATATGGTGGTTCTACATACGCCAGTATGTTGCGAGTATTGTCGATTGTTGATTGTGTGGCGATTTTTGTTCGTCACTTTGTTTGGACGACGCGTTCGAATCGACTTTTAAGGGACAATCCCGTACTTAGTTATGTCCTGGTATGGGTACTGCCGACTTTGCTCAACGTACACCAATATACTTTGTACAGTGTTTAAAGTCTTTACTCGCGGCCATTGTTGCTGTTTATTATGCGTGAGTAATACCGACTTCCCGGATCGTACAGTAAAAATAATGTTTCCATTAGACGAAAGAGGGAAATGAGGAATTCGTTTGGAATTTCCTAATGAGAAATGCACTAATGCACTTGCGACATACTCAACATTCGGTTCACGGAGTCGCTACAAGATACGATTCTGATCAGTTTATGTTGTAATTTTAACTATTCGCTTAGGCATTTAAATTGTTAGACAACGTACAAATAACGCGTAAAAGTATAAATTTGGCTAAACGGCGATGTTCTCAAAATCGGTTTTATCGATTTTGTCATGTACGAACGACTAATAACGTTTAAACCACGAAATGCATAGTCTCTTTAAAATTACGACTATCCATACAATGGGCCACTGCACTGGGGTGCTAATATTTATTAGAGCTTGACGTAGGGTCACACAAACGAAAAACTAATGATTCCTCCTTTCAATGAGTTTACGCGAATTATTTACCACCCGTGTATCAATAAATAATTATAAAGATCAGTTCGCGCAAAGGAGATATACTGTCATGTTGAGACAATTGCCAGTTCGTAAAATAACGCTAAAATTAAGCATAGTTTATTGTAGTAAGTAACTGTTTAATTGTGATCTCGTATTCAAATAAAAATCATTGGTTTCTTGCGAAGGATTTGTATTCTCTGTTGTCTCAGTGCTACGAAACCGTTGTCTTTGGCATTTGTACCGAAAATTATTCAAAATAATTAAATGTTGATTTTGAATCAATTACTGTTCGGTTAATACGATAAATCGGGGACGCCTTTGATCTGTATACAGATAAATAGAAAGACATTCATTTCGGATTCTAAGTGCACCTTAGAGTTTCATAGTGCAAAAACGAAATTAGTGGCTGTCTATTCAAATGAATATTTAAGTATCTTTTCGTAAAATATTTTAAAATACCGTTAACATTTTCAATACATTTGTGTGGAAATATCAAATTGATCACTTTTCATATTTCCATACTACTAATGAATGAAGAAGTAAATGAAGTACCGTATTGACCATGTGATACAAAAAAATATATGTGTAAGATGCAATCTTGTCAGCCATTCTGGAGTTACAAATATGTCGATCGGACATTTATGGTAACCACATGCTAAATTTCGTCCATTAGTGGCCCCATATTGAAGCTTATCATTAACTACATACCTTTGAGTATTTATAAAAATTCTGATTTGAGCTCGAACTATCACGATAAAATACGAGGCAGGTTCAATAAATATATTTTCGAGCGCTGTAGCATGAATGTTGCTTTTGCTATAACCGCAGAAAGTTGCATAGTTGCGCCTTTCAATACGGCAGGTCGTACCATTGGAACGTCCAAGACCGATCATGGAGCAATAATACTGTTTTTAAACGCTGAGGGCAATAGTCCTGTTCAAATTTATCGGAGAATACAAGATGCTTATGATAAACAGTGTCTTTTGAAAACCGCAGTCGTGGAATGGCGTCGAAAGTTCAGTAATGGACGACAATCGACAGCGGATTTGCCAAGGTTGGGCGCATCTCGGCATGCGAAGAGTGATCCCAATGTCGCTGTTGTGCGAGCAGCCGTTGTGGAGAATAGGCGGCATCGTGTTAGAGAATTGGCAAATCGTTTTGATATCAGTGTGATAACAATACATGCTGTAATTCCTGAGGCTGGATATCGAAAGGTGTGTGGACAATGGATACCCCGCCAACCGACCGAAGAATACTAAGCACGAGTTTTTCACTACAGCATCTTCAGCAGTATCGTGAAGAAGGAGATTCCTTCTTGCATCGCATTGTTTGCGGTGATGAAAGTTGGTGTCTCCATTATGAGCTTGATCGAAACGTGATAGTACGCAGTACAAGTTACCTCGGCAACAGAAATTAAATTTAGCGTCTTTCTTTTATTAATAGCGGTAGCCTTTCTAAAAATTTATTGATGTCGAAGCACAAACGGAATCTATTAATGCATTTGATTGATTGATTGATGCATTGATGCAAGCGATGTAGGAACGTAACTATGCAACGTGAAATTTTACTAACGATTTTGATGATAAATTAATTGACGAATTTATATTTCACGTCCTTTACGAAGAGGAGGTGATAGTACTAAGGTAACGCTTTAGGCTACTAAAAGGCTTCTGAGATTATAACAAGTTTAAAACGCTTATACTCCTCGCTGAGATATCACCACACTAAAAAAAATCCTGGGAATAAAGCCTCCTGAAATTGACCAACGTGTCTTTCAAGTTCAGTTGCCGTTTATTGCAAAGAAATACATACTGTCCTATTTTAATTTCTCGAAGTCTATTGGAGCTTGTCTTATTTGTTTTAGAAGGTATCTGTACACTTTAATGTTATAGTTATTAGTGTACTTCCAATCACATATCTTACGTTATTATTAGTTACATTTAATTGTTATAATCTATATTCCTTTTAGGTATTCACTGGCAAGTATATATAATTATTCTTTCTAAGATTTCTCGGTAGTAAGTGAATAGGTAGACAAAAATAAATTGTAAATTCCAGGTTTCTACGTCTTATATTACCAAACGTGTTGTTATCCATGATCCGAACTTGTTTCCTTATTGTAGGACCTTATACTGCCATCAAATAAAAGGCAACTTGAATAATTATTACTATTCAACAGGAAACAATCAAAATTGCATATACGCTACATATTCCACTATTCAAGATACATTTAAGCAAAACATATTTGTGAAATTTTACATTTTTTAAGAGAAAAGATAAATTTCGGTCGTCCAATCAGAAGTATTAGTTTTGTCTACAAATTAATTGCAAAATTGATCTTGTACTTTATAATCTTTCTAAGCAACGTTCAACAGCAGCTTACATATAATACCAACATTATTGCAGGTCATTGTATCTATACTTGAATAACGTTCTTATTTATAAAAGAAACTGTGTATATGTACTAAATATATTATCTTAGGAAACATACATTATATAATTTACTTAATAACTACAGTTGCATATTAATATACTATTTTACGTTTTGCTAGTATAACAACTGTTGCACTTAATATTATCATTAAAAAATCTTGCAATTTTTCACTAAATATCACATTACAGGACGTGCCCTGAGCATTACACCTATGAAGATTCTGTCATTTTCATTACCTTTATTTATTCTCTTTGTTGTTTCGTGAATAATAAGAATACCTAGAAGAAGAAGTTATACGAAAATTACATTCAAAATATTTATATCCTGACCTGTTCCAAACTCGATTGACCTAGAGAATAATCTTCAATTACACTTATGGATTCCTTTCCGTCTTCCATAATGCCAAACATTTTTGACCAAGGTAACGTAACATCCGGAATGAAGTAGGTAACTAACTCTTGGTGACTCTCTTTTGGAATTGCGCTAGGGAAATTTGATTTAACTAAGTTCTCAATCGCCTCCATACTTGTCGCAGTCTCGTGTGTATCAGTGTTTGCTTTTCTAACTTTAATAGTTAACATATAACCTTCCGAAAATTTACTTTTTAAATGCTGTGTTGATCCTAGGCATTTGAACGTTCCATTCACCATAATAGCCAGACGCGTACAAAGAGCCTCGCATTCTTCCATACTGTGGGACGTTAATATTAAACATTTTCCACTGTCTCTAATTTTGCATAAAGTATCCCAAAGATTTCGTTTAGTCGCAGGATCCATACCTTTGGAGTCACATTTTGGAATTAATCAATTTATTATGTATTTGTTTAGGTTAAGTTTACCTGTAGTTGGTTCATCTAGAAATATTATTGGTGGATCCCCTATTAAAGCAAGTGCTGCGCTTAGTTTCCGCTTACTTCCGCCACTGTAGTTTTTCACTTGTTTGTTAAGATGTCGATAAAAATCAAAATCTCTAGCTAATTGTTCGGCAATGTGCCAACTGTCCTTAAGGCGAATGCCACGTAACAAGCAATACATTACGAGCGTTTCTTTTCCTGTTAAATCATCGAGTAATGCATCAAATTGCGGACAGTAACCGATATGCTTATGGACTTTTTTCATTTGGGTTTTCAAATTCATGCCATTAATCCATCCATCACCGTACGAAATCTTTACATCACCGGTCATCATCTTAAATGTCGACGTTTTGCCGGCACCATTGATACCTAGCAAACCGAAACATTCGTATTCTTTTATACCTAAGCAAAGCTGGTTCACTGCCAAAGTTTGGCCATAATATCTCGTTACATCTTTAAGAAGTACACAGTGATCTTTAAATGAGATTTCTCCTGCTCGTATTCTTCGCTTTTCTTCCATAACGTCGCTATCTTCAGTTCCTTCTTGACTAGGTTTGGCTTCGATTTGCCTCTTGAAACAATATATAATTCTATCGAAAACTCTGTATTCGTATGAAAGCAGTATCACGAACAAAACTATACCAACAACCAACATGAAGACAACATTTCGTCCAATTCCGTTAGTCCAAGAGAAATAATCTTGTTCTATGTCTGCATTTAAACAAGATATAACATATTGTAGATATTTAGAATATCTTTTTATAGGAAATATCGCAAGAACATTTCTTAAAAACTCTCTGAAATTGTAAAAATGCGCAATCGTCTAATGCATGTTTTGTTTAGTGTTGTCACGACAACCAAACATTAATAGCACCAGGAACCACTTGGACTCACGTCTAACTATAAATATCTCTTTTACGTTAGAGATAGGAGTTTTTGGGTTTTACATTTGGTGGTCAATAATTATAGAAGTAAGTGTCTGATTAGCTTACTTATCGATCACCTGTATATATTAAAATATATTCCTATTTACACAATTAGCGCAATTTTACTATTTCAGAAAGTTGGGACGTCTGCACACGCGAATACTTACCACAACACCGTTCTGGCTGAATAATACACGCGTAGTCCGTAATACCCATATCCGGCAGGCCAGTGATATTTAACAAGCTATCACCAAGCTCATTAACAGCATCGCATAGGCTTTGAGTAGAAAATATCAAACTAACCGTATGAATGGCTGTAGCCAAGGCATAATGAGGGACTATTAGAAAGCCCCAATGTAAACCGTTTGCAATGTGCGTTAAATCTAATTCTTCGACTGAGAGTACTTGTACTACCATAAATGCGGCTACTCCTGTAGAATGAGGAAACGTATTTAATAACGAACAATTCATCTTTAATCTTTTGTCAACATTACCTAAAAATATGCTTACTAAAGTCATTCTTGTATATCCACTAGACGGTATTGTAAAGAAAAAGGAAGATAAATACATCATAGGTAGCATAGAGAAACCGAAGAACATAAGAATCGCCAACATGCGACCTAAAAATTTCAGTTGATTCAAACTAAAAAACCAATGACAATAATAAATGGAAGACTACCAAGTTCAATTCCAGTTTTAAATCCGTCTTCTTGGAAACATGCCAAGGTAATAATTAGACATATAGATGTGAAAATGAACGTGATATAGTCCCATACGAAAGCTATTAACCAAAACGATGAAACCTTTGCACCCGAAACGAATTGTAAATGTTTCGATTTATTAACACGCTCTCTGACATAAAAGAGAACGTAAAATGAAGATACGAAAGACATACTGAATGCTATGTTGAAAGCCAGTTGGAAACCCATGTTACTTCCTTGCGCCAATCTAGCAAACTGAAGATTGCATTAGTTTACATGTATTTCTTATTTGAAGTAATATTAGCTACCTGTGTATCTATAGTAAACGGTAACGGGAAGTTACTAAATAAAATCGAATAGTCCAGACCAAGTTTGTTTCTTACGATGGAATTTATTGCATACTGCAAAGTTAAGGGCGGAGAATGGTATGGCTCATTGTTAAACCAAGCAGTAATTGTATCATTTTCTCCTGAAAACGTTGCTCCTATTATATATCGCATTCTAACACGCGCTGTATTCTCTACGGTCTGCAAATATGTTTGTTAAGACGATGAAGTACGAAATGCATACGTATCTTTACCGCATTCAACATATTATAGTGCATACTCCTAATGCCCCAGTCAATATATTCTCTGTTCTCAGTTTGTAAGATTTCTCTGTACTGCTTAAGGAAATTATTGTTTACGTTGTCAGTAGTCATTACGGTGATTGGATTATCGTAAGAATCTAACGTGATGTCCAAATTAGGTAAGTCGTTTGCCGCATTCATCTGTCTCGCCACGATAATCGCAATAATCAAAAAAGCTACGGGAATGATATTTTGAATTAGGAACAGTATCCAAGATCGCACGGTAGAAAGAACTTTTTTCATAAGCATGGCTAAAACATGATTTCTCCATAACGGCCAACCAGTTAGGAAATCGTTTTCTTGCATATTTACTGCAAAGTTATTCAGAAGTTATCCGGCTATCCGCCCAAATACAACATACCCACATTTTGTTTCTGAAGACCGCGAATTAGAATCCACGATGTGGCCGTTTTTCTCCTTGTACGCGTCCCCATTGCGATTTAGCATTTCGATGTGATCATTTTCCTCTTCTTGGCCGTGATCCGCTCCCACTCTGCAATAGCAGGTCAATGTAAATAAAGCAAAGGAATCTAGCATATTCTGTTACTTACTTCATAAACACTTCTTCCATCGTTGTCAATGATATTCCATACGAATCTATGCCCAGTTTAAAGCTATTGTTTTCCAAATCGCTTAACATTTCTTGGAAAACTGCCGATTGTTCTTCTGATAAAATGTAAGTTAATTCAGAACCAACGTTATTTTCTACCTACAAATAATGAAAAAATTATTATACAAAGATTTATTCGGTTAAAATATTTTACTTTACTTCTATAGAAGGTATATGATGTCTAAGCAAACCAGTAACTTTTCCAACGTCGCACCGTTGCGATTTCGCGATCACTAAGTGGTAACCAGCACCGTACTTTTTCTTTAAAAAAAAGCTCGAACCGCAACACTGCAAGCTCCCACCTGCCATGATAGCTATTCTATCACCTAATAGATCAGCTTCATCCATAAAGTGCGTTGATAGTAATATGGTACGTCCTGTAAAAGTATTGCTTGTAACTTACAAACTGACGAAGTTGTTTCAAGGATACGGTGTAAACCTTTCTTTTGAGATTGCATTATATCCCATAGGGCCCTTCTAGCAGAAGGATCCATGCCAGCAGTAGGTTCGTCGAACATACAAACTTTCGATTTACCACAAAGGGCTATTGCAACGCAAAGTTTACGTTTCATACCACCAGAAAGCGTGCTGGATTTTGCATTTTTCTGTTTAAAGTGAAAATAAGTAAATGGATTAGGTCGAAACGTGAACGTTGAAAATATGAAACATAATTCTTTATGATCGCTCGTGTTATTGTTTAAGAGTGTTACATATTTTCAGCGTTCAAGTAATCTTTTCGTAATACCTTTGGAATCAATTCTAGAAGTTTCACGTATTTCTGAATTTCTGCTTCGATTTCAGGACCTCGCATTCCTTTCAGTTTGCTAAAGAAGTACAAGTGCTCCTTAACCGTTAAATCGTCGAAAAGTATGTTGTGTTGAGGACATAAACCCAAACTATCTCTGATGATTTTCATATTGGTTCGAATATCGTATCCATTAATAATTGCTGTGCCACTAGTTGGTGGCAGCATTCCTGTTAACATAGACATTGTAGTAGTCTTCCCAGCACCGTTGTGGCCTAGTAACACAGTAATTTGTCCTTCAAACATATTTAAAGATAGGTCGCGTACAGCTACTTTATGTTTCGCAAATTGTTTCCTCAGATGACTGATTTTTATACCAGGTATCAAATTATTCGGTTCTTTCTCGTAAACATCCGACTCAAGGATGACGTTCTTATTTGAATCTTCGACACCTGTAACCCATTCCAGTTATCAAAATTTTGAGTGAATTCAGTGATTAGATATTTACCAACATACTGCGGCTCTCCACACCAAAACGTTCGTGTGAAGGGAAAGTACCATACTTGAGGAACTCCGTAATCTCCGGGCATTATTGCTTCTACGTAAAGTGCTATTATGAGGTATGTAAACGTGTCTATGAGAAGCATCATCATAATCAGACCTAACGACAACGAATCATCTGGTGTTACCGGTCTGAACATATTTCTCCAAGTCAAGCCTTCAGAAACAACAAATTATTGCAAGTATGTTTTTTATTTATTTATTGGAGAACCCACCTTCTCCAGTACCTTCGTACATTAGTATTAATTGGAAACCATATGCCATCGCACTATTGTGACCGAGACAGGACAGCAATTTCTGAGTTAACGTTAAAGAATTGTATTGCTCTTGCAAAAATATGTAAGGGAAATAGGAGAGGAACCAAGCTAAGCCCGCAATAGTCGCTGCAGTATTTGCTGTAAAGTAACGAGATACATAATTTCAATCGCCTTTTCCTCTAATTCGAGATGCAAACCTTTGGAGAAAAATACGCTAATAGCGAAGCAAAATGTTATAGTTGCACATATATAGAACACTAGAAATAGAAACAGTAAAAACGGATCTGCCAACGTAAATACAGTGTAGTCGGTGTCAGGATACCAAGGCACTTTTAACAATATTACCATTAATATTACTGAAATCAAAAGAAAGAAAAATACTTTCAAAAACCACGCTGTCCAATGCAACCAATTAGGCAACCCCATTATTTTCATAGCCTCCTGAAATAATATTTGGTAAGCGATGACTAAAAGGTGTAACGATTCCATTACCTTAAGTTGTTTCTCTTTTTCTGTAGTTATTACTTTAACAGTGTTTATACACGAATAAACGAAACTTAACATGAATATGATACTGACGAAACTTTGCAAGGCTGTTAGTAACGGATCATCAATCCAAGCAGGGTAAGGAAATCTACACATCAGTATCTTTGGAAATTCATCCGTAGTATAAATATTTAAAATTTCTTTCGCTATATTGTTTTGTAAACCAAGAAAGCCTTCGGTTAAATACCCTGAAATAAATATTAATTAATAAATGGATATTTTATAGGACACAAAAGATCCATACGTGGACTAGCTCCAGAATTGCTAACTGGACTTCTAGGACCAGGTACTTGATACTGCGGAAACAGTAGGTGCGTCATCCAATTAGCAAATATGTATGATGAACCGCGTAGTTCTCCCGGAAATCTAAAGTTAACATGGATAACATAGTTAGGGTCGTCTAGATAAGAAAAGTAGTCTTACCTAAGAGTCACTCGCGTATTTTTATCCAGATAATCTTTTCCTGCTAAAGAGTCACTAAACTGGACTCCAGCGAAAGTAATCGTTGTATATTTTTGCAATGCTGTGCTCAACGTTTCTGAATCGGAAAAACATTGCTGATACATCCTGTATTTTAATCCCACATTTGTCATAATCCTTGTTAAGGAGGGATTTCCACATGGCGACCAAAATATCCTATTTAAACTATGTAAATAAATACGATATAAATGAAGTAATTTAATATATCTATTAAATGCCCTGAACAGCCTAATATAATTTCTTTACAAATAAGAGATTTTCGAAGAAGTTTGGTAACTTTGAATGGTGTTATTGAGATTTCATTAAAAACTTTTAAATTAAACTTAAGCCAAGTTAGCAATAATAAAACAGTTTTTATGTACTTACATAGATACATTTGATGGAAAAAAGGAATTATCTACTGAGAATGGAGTATATGTTACACCATCCAGCGCTTCAGGGTCCACAAGACTTCTAATCAGAACTAATAATGCGCAGAACACTACCGGGGCTAATACTTCTATCAACGTTTGTATGGGACGTCGCCATTGCAACAACCAATTCTTCCAGGTCAGTAACATGAACTTCTCCCACTTTTGCCCCATTCTGTATATGAGGCGAGGAACTTTCCCACAAACACTGAAATATTGGGAAGAATACATTTTGTTGGAGCAATAATTACAAATTTTATGTATAGAAGAGAAGAAATTCTAAAAAAATATGTAACACAAGTCAGTAGTTGACAGATATCACGTCTTATTGAAGTAAGAAATATCTAGACAAATATTTTATTCCCCTAGACATTGCATAGTGTGCACAATATTATTTGATTACACCTATTACTGACGAATATTGGAAAGTGCGACAACGTAAATGGCACCATTAACTAAAAGGTAACTTATACGTATAGTATTCCTTTATTAATTATCAATTTAATACCAACAAGAAATCACAACAAAGTAATTTCTTGAAGGGGTGTCCAACACAATTCTGGTGCATTAAAAATAGAAAAAAAAACTTAGTTATGAGATGAAGAATGATGAATGATGAATGAAATGAATTAGAACTTGGTTGAGAATATTCAACAAATGAATTTTTAAGTAAGCACTCTACACACGGAGAAGGAGGCACGTTAAATGAACCAAAGCTTCTTTATTTCATTTCAATCTGCATTTATTAACACAACAGTATTTCTTGTTGAAAGAACAAATAACACACGACGACGTGGTAGTTGTATTTTTTACTGACGGAACTAAGATAACTTCTTAATTCAATAGAAATTATTTACAGCTCTATGATCTAATCGCTAGCGATGATGGATTAGCAGCTTTATTTGAAACATTGAGAGTCAATAGTTTGTTCATTCGTTTTGTTATAAACAGAGGAAACTTGTAAAGCGATTGTTGAAAGACGTACTTTTAAAGGTAAGTTGAGATTTATATTCATTTTCAGATTAAAATTGATTACAGTACTGTGTAATTATGAATTTCGACTAATTTTTCTTACATACAACAATTACTATTCATCAGTACTATTGGAAACAATACAACAAGAGTAGATAGAGTGGATAAGATGGAGATATGGACGCCATTTCTATTCGGGTATGGAGATTAGTAAATACTTGTTAGTATCTAAGTTGAAGCTGTATATTTTTTTACCAGTTGGTGATGCTTCATCTACTAACTCAATGGACACATTTAGAAGAGTGTACCTGTTGGACATACAAGCATGATTGCTGATATAGAGGAAAAAAGCATTATTTGGGAAGAACAAAAACATTAAAAGGCTGTAGAGTATAACATAGCATACAATAGCTCACAAATCAATTTGTTGCACAAATTAACAAAAGTTAATCTTTGAATATACTAACTTAACCATATACATATGCATAATTGTAAAAAGAATACGTACATGTCTTAGCGAATTGCCAATGTTCACTTAATGCTGATCTCCTACAAGCATAGGATCAAATCTCGGATTTCGGCACGTATTATCATTATCAGATTGTATGCGATGTCGTACCTCATCCAGCATGTCGTTTAGTAAAACTGCCGCAAAAGCTGATAGCTGACGGCATATCTATATAAATATTATGACCTTATCGTATCAGATATTTTAAGCGTCGATTTGAGGTGTACCGATTTTAGGCACATGCGAGGGAAATTCAGAAAGCTGAACATAGTTAAAACTAGATTATCGTCCCGTTTACGTCATACAATTAAAGATAATTTGCAAAGCAACAATTAATTATATATCCTCTTCCGCGAATTTTTCTCTTTACAAGGAACAAAATACGTATAACGACATTTAGACATGCCATCAGAAGAAAAGGGATTGTCGTTCGTTTAGTAATTTTAAAGCGCGAACGCTCAAGGCTCTCATCGCCCATGAATGATCTTAAGCACGTGTTAAAACAGATAGAACTCGCATCTTTGAAACTATACAATATACATTAATTGATCTTAAGGTAGTGCTGCATTAACGCTGCCCCGCATCCACATTCAAAAGCAGGCTATGCAGGGTGTTATCATTCCTTGTAGAATGATGGCACTATATAGGCTAGGGATCTTGGAATCTCAGAATCTTTGAAGATCTGAATGAATGAAGATCAACATAAAACGTAAAGCATACAGCTCCTATGCATTACAATGCGGCTCGAATATAGAAGGCTGGAACACAGATGTAAGCATTAGTGGGCCTAACTGCTATCTAAAAAAGTTTACAGGACTGTACAACGTATCTCAAGCAGAGATTTCCCAATTGAATCCTTACGCCAACAAAAACCTCGAAATAAGAATACGAGGCGTAATTATGAATATATTCAGTTACAGTCGGGCAATTCTAAAGGCTATTGAGGTCTATACGTACGAATTTGGTTTGATAAATGAATTTTAATAGCTACATTACTTTGTGATGGGCTCCCAGTCACAGAGTCGAAGGAAATCAAAAGGCAGATAAACTGGCCTTAAAAATCAGCAGGCATGCCTAGCATTGGTCTTAACTTCTTTTCCGATTTTCAAAAGAGCCATATAAGATAAACAACAAAGATATGGAAGAACATGGTTTTGAAATATCGCTTATTTAAACTAGGAAAGGCTGAAGATTAAATCTGTCGACTATCACTACACAAACGCATCTGAGCCGTAATAGCCGTATACTAACTATAATAATAAATATTAAATCGGCACAATAGTAATCACATTGTTTCAATTGTAGTCGATATTTGTAATTAGGAAATAAATATAGGCAATGAGAACTATATTATGGACTTATGTGATCTCGAAAAAGGAGAGCTACAACAAGAATTGGACGTTTAGCAAAAGACAATCCGCTACTAGCATTTAATGGAATAAGGTGTAGTTGTGTGCCTACTAAAAACATCAGATGAATTATGTGTAAGAAACACGATAAACCGTAGTTGGTAGATTATAAGCGGCGTTCACATCCGATAACGCGAAACTAATCCAAAAATTAAGAAATACTGTGTTTGCACAATACAAATTAACAGAAGCGTTCACATAGCGGTGTTATCTATACACACATGAAACTATGATACTACCACAGCGCTATATTAAATACCTTCACATTTGTCTTTGAAACTATGTATCGTTATTACTGCAGAATGTGTTAATAAACAAACTAATTTAGGTTACGTTAAGAATAAAGGAAATGATTGGTGCGAAATGTGACACGATTTTCGCAGCGGCTCTTATATTAGTTTTGCACTATTGCACTTGAACAGAATTGTGATCGGACTTCATACAAATAAATTGTTTAGGATCTGATGGTGAATAGATCATCGATCGATTCATCGATCCTCCAGGTAAAGAATTTGGTTGCAGATTTGATCTCGTCATGATTTGTAAATACTTTGTCAGTAATCAGAAGCAACTAGCTTAGATTAAAATGTCTGTTCTGTCTGTTGTATCACGCACCTCATGCCTTTACTTGGGACAGAAGCAAATAAATGATATGAACAATTCTTTTGAATAACTAGATCAACATTATTTTTTTACAATTTACAAATGAACCTCGTTTTATTATATGGCGCACATCATTTACTGAACTAATTAATTACTTATCATGGACATAAATAGATGATTGACATCTAAAAATGTATTTATGGTCGCCAGACAACAATTGTATATACGTACATCAAAAACTGAAAGCGAAAATAGAAACCTCTTCTCAAAAACGGACATATGAAACCAATTTTGAATTGTTTACACTCACTGTTGCCGCAAAACTTTCAGTATCCATTATTTTATATTAATAATAATTATACTCATTGTAACATTAATATAAATATCAACGGCGGTGGATGCTGACTGAAACTAAAGGGCGAGGACAGAGGTACGATTTTCTTGTGTTGCATGTTGTTATGCATCGGAAATATACGAGGAAGTTGAATCGTCGTAAACGCCTTCTCGTTTATGTCATTATTCGCCGACGCTGGTCAATATTAAATTTAAATTAGAACTGTAGAACATTATTCTACATAACTAGTATCTAGTCACAGAGTACTTTCAAAATCTCTCAAAATATTCCCCATGGATTATTAGCTTTCAAATGAGAAATGCATGATACGCATTTCTCATTCGGCGACCGCTCCATTTACCTACCAAAATGACCAATTATTTAGATATTTATACCAAATTTCACGAGAAATTTATTGTCGCTTTTATTTAACTGATTAAATTGCTTGTAGTGAAATGGAATACAAATTTGCCAGTGGAAATGATCTGAGCGACTAGATACGATAAATATCGCAGACTGACGTTGATTAACGTGACTCTGTATTTTGTAAAATAACATGCTTTCATCATTACTTGAATTACTTCAGTTGTATAATGACATTCAATTTTTATTATCTAAGGCATGTATCTTTCAAAATGTATTTATACTGCAGGTAATCTTATGGAAAGGAGGGGAGAAAAATATCAGATATCTTCTGCTTAACTTGATATCAGATACGTAAGTAATTAGTATATCAGGGATAGCGCGAAATTATCTTAAGGCATGGAAATTCTAAACAAAAAAGGAAGAACTAGAAATTCAATTTTAAATTACATTGAAAGTAGTGTTTGTTTAAAAACCGTTAAAAGCAATCAAAAAGCATTTAGGAATAAAGAATAAAGATGTTAAGAAAGGCAATTGGAGCGAAATGACTTTGTTGAGTATATCGTTACTTTTAACGTTATTATTCCATATTTTGACAATGCGAGTAAACTGATCTGAATATACAACCGGTATACGAAGTACTAGCAATACTACTAGCATTGCTTAATTTTTGCACTAAAGTAAATATAATTCTGTGATACATACAATTTTGTCGTTTATATGTTCTCACAATACATGGTAAATATTGATCACTAGCTACTGGTTACCAACACAATAGTATGCATACTACTTTATAAAGGTCAGCATATATTGAATATAGTTTGACAATGAATAGTCGAAATCGTTACGGTCGTTAACAAAAAGATCACGTGTAATATACGTTATTAATGTACTGTCCTCTATGACGTAGCATTTATTTCGTAAAATGTACCGTGTGTTCATTTGAAAACTTCCCGTCTAAATTTCTGTAAATCTGGAAATCTATGAAAAATGTTCTGAAACACGTAAAAAGTATTATCATGGGTAGAAAGAGTAGAGTTTTGTGAACAAATGACGACTATGATTAATAATAACAATGTATTTGTAAGAAATATCTGCTTTAGTGACTTTTTGTCTACTTGGATTTGTAAATAAACATAACTGCAGATACCGGAGTAACGAAAACCCTCATCTTGAAACATATTAAGATATGTTGGAAAATACTATCAATCAGCTAATTACTGACGCTTTCGAAAATCAATTGGATAGTGATAATGAAATAGTCCAAATGGGGAAACATGGATGAATTGCGTTTCCAACAAGATGGAGTTTCCCCTCACTATGTTTTTCCAGTACTGCTGTGGTTAAACAGTGTACTTCCAAATCAATGGATAATGTAATGAGGACCTATAGAATGACCAGCCACATCGATTGATTTGCCACCACTAGATTTTTTTTATGAGGTTATTTAAAGTCTGTCGTATTTGCCCTCAACCTTAATATTTGGAAGAACTTCGTCAGAGGATTACTGCAACCTGTCGTAGAATTTAAAGAGATTATGAAAATGAAAGATTTTAAATAGTTAAAGTATGTTTGAAAAATAGATATTTAAGCCTAAAACAAAATAAAAACAAAAAAAGCTACGAAGTAATTAAAAAAAGCTAAACCTCAAAATGTACCGTTTCAAAAGACTATTAACATGAGCTATTACTCGATACCTCTTTCTATTTAAGATTTTTAAAGAGGTGGTCGCCGAAGACACGGGTTAAAGTGTTATTTTTTTTACATAAAAACTTGCCCCCCGAACCTCACTTCTTATTCTAATTTTTCATAAATTTCCAGATTTCCAGAAATTTAAGGTGGGAAGTTTTCACATAAACACCCAATTTCTATATCCTTTCTACATCATTCATTTACCTTGCTTATAGAAGGTTAATCAACCTTGTTAAGATTAGTTCCTTGTTCGTTGTTGCTGTTAACTACACACATACCTAACATAGAGGTATATTATTTGTGAAGAAAGCAAAATATTACAATTAATATAATATCGCACTCTTCTCTGTGTGACTTTTCAAGGCGTAAACGAATTGGAATATATATTCTTGCGATTAGCATTGATAGAAAAATAAGCATGCCAATATCTATTTTAAGAACTTTATTAAATATGTATTTTATATATATATATAAGATTGGGACTTTAATAATTCAAGTATCTGTTTCTTCCAGACAAACTTAATTTTAACGATTTGTTCATTTATCATTCGATTAATCAATGACGATGCTATATTTGAACAACGGATGGAAGTATCCGGCTCTTACTGATTAAAATGTAACAGGTAGTTTGAAAGCTGTAGTTCAATATTTTACGTTTTGTTCCTTTCGTAAACAATTCTTAGAAATTTATGCTAACAGCAAAATTAGGTAAGTAGCGTTTTCCCTAATTTGTATAACTGGACAGAAGACGATGACATAACTATATAAATGACTATTTCTAAAGAAATAATGTGACACACTAAAATAAACTATTTGGGTGTCATATCGCAATTACTATAGTCAAGAATCTTGGGTACCTTGTATTCGCTTTGCTGTAAGTTGTGAGTACGTGTATCGATTGAGCGACGACGATGACACAGGAAAATAGCCAACTGCTTTTTATTTTTTCATTCGGACAATATAGATTAGAAATTCTACGAAATATTGGGAATGCTTATTTATTGATTACTTAGGAAAGGTTAATGTGTATTAGTAAATACTAAAAGTAAATGCTAGGGTAAAGTTTAATAATAAAGTAAACATTTTCTGTTATAGCAATACCACCAAATAGCCTATTACACTCATGTATACTCAGATCAATAAATGTAAAATGATATGTGCAATTCCAAAAATAGGAACGTCCCTGTATTTCTTTTATGGACGTTTGTATTGATTTAACGTTAAAATGTAATATTTTACGGCATGGCAGACGTGATCATTTGCACTGCACTTGTAGGACATGTTTAATATTTCCAATACACTGAAATATGCGTATTTACATGGAACGTATCAAAAGTAAATACACCGATAAAAGTTATTACTGTTAGCGGAACTTCTAATGTTTTCAAAGAGGGATACATACAACTACATACAATGTTATGTGCTTCGGTGTATAGAGAGAATTCCAGGTACTAATTATTGACGCAAACATAAATACACAAACAGTTGTGTATTTATATGTGTAATGAGACTACTTTTGAGAAATTCATTGTTATTATGTCATATATTGTCATTATTTTTTGGGAAAAATAGAACTAAACAACTTCAACTTCCTCTGAAACTGTTAAATACATAATTACTTTACTATTGGCATTTTCAAAATAAAGAGTTTGCATGGAGTCAACCTACAATATTGACAAACTATCATGCGTTAGATTAATTTAAATTTATTCTCCATTTCTATAATGATAGTCCGTCTAGAAAGTATCCGCAATTTACTATTTTTCGTAATTTTAATATATTTCTTTATTGTTACATCCTAAGACAAAAGTAATGCATCGAGTAGGCCGTGGCAAAAATCAACGGGATTAATAAATAATGTCGCAAGTAGAAAGAAGAAAGTTGGTGGAATATCTGTATAGAAAAGATGTTCAAAACATTGAAAAATTAGCGCCATTGACTTAATTCGGAAAATGTGTAGTATATATATATGTGACAATATAGAGGATAAAAAAAAAAATAGGTGAGATATGAGCCATGGACCAGCTTCTGGAAGACCGCATAAGTTTTAGTGACTTTAGGACGACAAAACCTGCGCCTAGAGTTTCGAAAACAAAAAGAAGAGTATGTCCAGAAACTGTTTGCATTTTACAAAGAAGACAAGGTCACCCATCAAGGAAACCAAAAAAAGTCCTTGCAATGACACATTCGCAAAAGCAACGAAGAATAGATTTTTGCCAATGATTTCGAGACTGATGTTTCTATATCTGACGAATGTTGTTTTCATCTTGATGCAAATGATTCAAAAATCCTATCAACTGGAAAATGTTACTGTTCAAATTTCCAAATTTCTCACAGAAATAATGGTTTGAGGAGCAATCTTTCAGCGTGGTGCTACACCTTTCTGTATAATTGATGACACCGTTAATAGTGCAAAGTATTGTGAAATTCTTTATGGCTTTCTACTTGAAACGGCTTGTGCTTTATATTCCGAAAGGTGGCGCTTTCAACAGGATAATGCAAGATGCCATACTTCTGTCTACACTAAAGCTTGGATGCTAGAACAAAACCTGGCAACAATTCCAAGGCCGGCAACTTCCCCCGATCTTAGTCTCATCGAAAACGTACGGAGACTAATGAAAATTGAAGTAGAACGAACAGCATCACGAATTAAAGAAGATTTGATTCGGTCAGTTTTACAAGCCTGGACCAGTATAACTGAAAAGTATAGCGTTGACTTTGTTTTGGGATTACCTGAATGTTTTCGAAATTGGAATTAAATTTTCTTATTAAAATGAAAGAGCAGAAATGATCCATTCTCATGACCACAAAATAGTCTTATACGTAGAGTACCTTTAACTACTCTGTTTGCGATATGGAAGACGGTGAATGTAGTTTCTTTTTTTTCATTTATATAGCAATACTAACGACGCGAGAAATGAAGAATTGTTTGATAGTACTCTTAGAACTTGATTTTATCTCTTCGAAAAAGATTTTACAGAAAGACCACTTACTGATGATAAACTACCGCTATACCTTTGTTTCGAGTAAAAATTTTATTACTTAATCTTTGAGACGAAAAGAAAGGACATTTTATCGAGTCTACATTTATTGCTTATAAAATGAATGGATACAGATCATGGGCTGGTCAACAAGGTAGGAAAAGACAACTTTTTAGTCGGAAACACAAGGTACATAGCAATGTATCATGAACTTCAATTGAGGCCGAAGATAATGAAGTACATTATTTATCTGATATGTTCTACGCAAAAATTAGACTAGTGTTTTAATGCTTACGATTATGATACTATATGCTCGGCAAAATATTTACATGACTTATATATAATGCTGATAATTGAATGTTTACGAATAACATCTGAGGCAATGAAAGCATTATACGAACGCCGAGTGCGTTTGGTGGTAGAAGCTATATACCTCGCCACGGTTCTTGTCTTATGGAATTGGGTGTACCGCGGCACTTCATACGGGAGCCGATGTTGTTTTGTAATTTTTATTAATGATCTGGCACATGCTTGATATAGGTTTTGCTATATTGTACGCCGATAATACTTCTTGTATGCTTTTGAAAAACTGATTTATTAGGTCAAAAAAGCGTCCCGTTGTTAGTGAGTTTTGTATTTTTATTGAAGTTTTAATAAACTTGGAGTATATTTAAATTATCAGCAAACATGCTTAGTTTAACAGTACAATACTTTAACGTTCATTGAGCAAATAAGAAATATAATAGATATTTCCTTTCCTACTACTCTTACTGTAACATTTCTAAAACGTTGCAATTCATTTTCAGATATGAGCTACAATTTTAATCGTGAAATTTTTGCTTGTCTGATATAACTGAAAATAGCCAAAATCTTTTTCTGTTATCGCCCTTGGATATGGTATCATTTATTATTGGAAATCTTATGAAGTATATAGATACCTATTCGTAATTAGCAATAAAACAGCAACACGCACACGGAGTCATACGAGACAGACGTTGATAAACAGATAAGATATACGCAACGATGTAACATTACAAAGTGAAATTAGGAAAAAATTAATAAAGTAACGTTATAAATGCGATGTTTAATTTTTTCCGCCAATATGAAATTATGAAGATTTTGCCTTTTTGCACTTTATTAGTGCCTATACGTGAGAAAACTTGAAGGTAAAAATATCCTAATTGATTTGTATATTTAATGGAAGCACGGTTCGCAAAATTCGCAGCCTCCCAAGGTTAAGTGTATGAAATGGATACAATCTTAAAATAGCGATAAATACATATAATGACATACATAATCGCACGTAAAACAAATGGTTTTCTTCTCGAAATAGTATTATACTCACAATTGTTGATCCTATATATTTAAACTGACACAATAAACCAAGTACTAATAATCTCCCTCCGTCGTTAGAGGTTATATTCGCGTTGGGATACTGAAATTTTCAGCGCTGAAATAACCTGAAAACGCACGCGCACTTCAATTCTTTACCCAATTAATATTCAACTCGAAGAGAAGTTGAAATGAGTGTGAATATTGGAAAATCATTATGACGTAAGGTAAGTATGAATACCTATTTCGTTTTGGACGGGATAGAAAATAGCCGGGAAATGACTAACCGCACGATATTGTTTGACGTAGATAAATATTTAGCAAGCGTAAAGATCAATTGGTGGGCGAATTAAATTTCGACACTCTACGTTGTAATGTGTAGATTATTTTTATGAGAGATTAAAATAAGTACTCATGTGTTATCTTCTACGTTCGCTGTAGTTAAATGTGGCAGTATTAGGAATATTGTTTTAGATTTAAACAAAGGCAATTTTTTTGTAGACTTAATGCTGACAAACTTTTACGCAACTCAATAGTTACGCTGAATCATAGTAAATGCGCGTAGCTGTCGTGTATTCGGTTTTTGTTCCGCATTTAGCACACATATACCTTATTGATTTAGGGATGGAAATAGAGGAAGAATTTCCTTTGACGCTAGATGGCGAAACTAGTATGTTTAAAAATCAAAACCTAAAACTACCAACTGAAGACTAGGTGGTTATGGTAGAATATTAACTTAATATATAGAAATTAGAGTGATCACATCTGACTAGGAGATTTCTTAAAAACCTGTAGAGTATTTGAGCAATAAATAGCCAGTAACAAATAATTAATGCTCATTAATAGAGTGGGCAAATTCGGGTGCGCACTATCGGCGTAGCCAACGAATAGACTCTTGCATGCCAAGAGAGTCAGTATGCAGATGGTTTTTGTAGATTACGAACTTACACAAATTTGCATACGCATACTTTTGCGTCCTCTATCGAATAAAGCTGGCGTGTACATCTTTCACAATTTGCAATAATTCCTCTAACGACAGTGAAGAATTTTGTAATTTTTCGATTGCTTCCACTACTCTGTTGTAATTGCTGTAAATCACTTTTAACCTGATTCTTTCGGATTGAATAATATTGCCACCTTCTTCTTGTACTTTCAAAATATTTATAATAGTAGAATACCGTTTTTAACCATGTCCCCTAACGTGTAAGGATCGGTTGTGGCGGTATGAAAACACAGTCTGGCAAATTCGAGAATACGTTTTGGACGCTGCTTTTGTACTCACAATTAGCGCATCCATCTGTGGATAACATCTACTAATTGTCTCTGCCACAAGATGTAGAGAATGTAATATGTAAACGGTTATCCACACTGTTTCTTAAGTTCATAGAAAGCATGATTGCGAAACCATAAACATTATGGTTTAATCTCCACTTTTGAAACTACTTGGCCAGAACATTCTTCTATTCGCCTAGAAGTTAATAAAATTGAAGATGACGATTAATGGAGTTCCATTTTCCTCACCATAACATCGAGTATAGATTTTTTGCAATCAGTTGTTTTATCCACATACATTTATCTTCTAAATGTACATACACAGATGGTAAATAATTTCGTAACGTGGTCCTGTTCGCTAATGCAATATTGGCGTATTTATTCCAAAGTAAAATAAGTGAATTGTTGTTTAACAAAGTAAACGCCAAATTACACTGAATTATCATCGTACATAAATCAATTAAGCGTTCGTATTTTACGCCGACACCGGTTTTGTTATTATTATGGTTTTCACTTTGCAGCGAACTATATTTTGACTAGTGTTTTGCATGTGATAGTCCATTTAGCTTAGCTGCGCCGATGGTGCGCACCCGAATTTACCGAATCTACTGATTAATAAAACACAGTGAGTTCACCTAGCGCATATGTGATGCTTAATTAATTTAGCGAGTTTTCAAATAAAAAGAATTTGTTACTAGAATACGTACGAGGAAATACTACTTACAACCTGTAAAATTTAATTTAAGTGAGATCATGTCTCCTCTAATCTCTGAAATAATCTCTCTTTCGTCGTTTATTTCCGGTCATACAAAAGTCTCCAAGACATCAACTCTAATTGGCATTTCCTTTCATTCTGATTACGCCATTTTGAGAGTAATATTTTGTATAATGTTCACTTTATGCGTCGCTTTAAGAAATTCATTTAAGGTTTCTCATTAACATTTGTATTTAAATCTTTGGATATGTCTGTCATACCTTTTACTGCTGAAAACATTTAGTGCACGATACTTTAAGTATTTTTATTTATACTGAATTGTAATGAACATTTGTCTGCTTATTTTCATTGTACCCGTTTGTTAACTTACTAAACATCGGAAAATGGTTATTTCGAACAGGTGCTGAAATTATATTTAAAAACATGTTACACATTTATTTTAATGAATATCTTCAGTCGAATAGAAGTTGTTAGTTCATTGCAGTAGTGAATGATTTTAAATGTGTCTTTAATGTTTAAAATCTTGCAGCTATGGCATCGCTGTTACGACATTCGGAGAAGCTAGTGAACAGAAGTGGGTAGTAATTTACTACAGACACTGTGATCCAGACGAATAGTTTAAAGTCATTGCAAGAAGCAAGACAGCCACACCGTCTCAAGCAATTCTTATGGCATGAATCTGTGGTCCCATACGATATAGGAAATCAAGATAGCTAATTGTCGATGTATTTGATAATTAGGACATCCTCAAGAAAAATGTTGAAAACGATAGAAATTTAGAAATGCCCGAGAAAGGAACTCAAGTAGATTCGGCTGGGGCCAGCCTTATAGTCTGAATACGGAACGTTGCAAAAACTCTGTAATGAGAGACAATTAGAGCGAGATTGATTGCGTCAACGTTTCAAAGCTCAACAAAAAAGCTACTTACTAGAAGTGAAAAACCTTTGAAAAAACAAGGTGTGTATCAAAGGTGCTCTTAATCATTGCGACATAAAACGAGATTCAAAAAGAAAATTTTTGTCACTAAAATCCTCGCACTACTTTACTTAACCCAAACAAGAATTGCTTGATCGAAGGAATCGTTAATTATTAGTACATGTGGATTAAAAAGATGGAATTTGGTTACGGGGTTTTAAGCGTATAGAAACGAAGCATAAATAATTAGCGTTAGTAAACTTGACACTGACAATAAAAGTGAACGTCCGGGAAGGACGTTCCACTACATAATTGCAATATTACCGTAAATAATAGTTTTACGCAAGAAGCATTCTAGACGCGCCAACGAGTTCAATATCAGAAATTAATCACGGTATGATGGCGAAACCGCCAACAGTATACGTAATATTACTTGAATTATGCATGAACGCTGCTATATAATATTGAAATCAGTATTACCGACACGTCCGCAGGAATAGTGGCGGACAATAGACACTTACGACGGAGGCACGCGCTTGTAGTACTAAAGGAAGAATTTTATGAAATTTACTCTTCCCTCTTCTAGAATGCATACGTACAGCACATCCTTTTTCATCTATAGAATTACAAATGACTTGCTTGTATTTGGAAGGTGGTTCGAGATGCTCCCGTTCGCGGCGATGAAAATAATGCGGCAACTTATGTGAAAAACCGCACAAAAATGGTGAATTTAATTAACAGTTTCGTTCCTTATACAGTGTCCGTCATTAATTATAAAAGATGGATGTGCGTTTACCACCTTACATATTTATTTTATCGCGCCGTACAAGCCGTCGCTTTGTGAAACGTTGCTATTTTTTGCTGCATTCGGAAAGAACTACTCGACCGTTAAAAAGAAAATCAAAGCTTCTTTTCGGTACGATTCTCTCCTGTCGATTCCTATTCTAGATCGATGAATTTTTGAGCGGATCGCTTTTTTATCCAAAATTTTATAACTATTTGAATTGCCGATGGATCAGGTGGCCACGGCATATCTGATACTTCTTCAAGTTTTATCTGACATCAATGTTAGGTGTGCTCCTTGTAGCTTTTTAATTTTTACAGTTTTCTCTTGTTATGCTTTTGTTTAACGTATTTTGATGTTTTAATTGTGGCTAGATTGCGGCAACATGGTAATTACCGCCAGGTGAATGAATTCAACAGAGGTTGAATTACTGTTTTTAGAGTTTGAATAGATGAAGGCCCTTAATAAACCTTAATATTACTGTAGGATCTTCATCGATTAGTTCAGTAGATGTTAGAAGATGTTGACTGAAATGTTATTCTCGGATGCATGGCAACACATTTACATAGAATGTGTTCTGCCGTCTCTAGATCTTCTAGACATAGATTTGATTTTCAGCTTTTCCTATATTGAATAGGGGCTACGTGACTTGTCAGAAACTCCGCCACTCATCTAAGGTCCCTTTTGCTGAACGGTAGCACTATTTTTGCTGTCTTAGGCGAGCCTAATATGAATGCTTTCGCCTGTTTTTGTCCTGCATCGTTTTCCCAGTACAAGGTCTTTTGATTGCCCTACCATGTTTTCATCACTTGTTTTATGTAGCTTTCTTGCATGCTGCAGAAGGAGCTAAGATCTATGAAGCTCATATTCGCTGCTGCTCTAGCTAGATTCTCTGCCTCTTTACTGCCTTCGATCCCTCGATCGCTCGAGACCCATCATAAAGTAATATCACAATTGCCTTAAATTGTGTATGCATTCGTGGTTCAGTCAGTCAGATTCATCTAAATAGGCTTGGATAGCCTCTAGAACTGCCTGACTGTCACTGACAATGAATATAGTCATGGTTGCACCTCGTATCTCTATCTTGAGGTTCTTTATGACCCACAAATTCAAAACAGAGATGTCTGCTTGAAATATGTTGGTATGTATGTAGTGAGTATGTGGGTCTATTAATACCAATACCTGTTCCAACACCCTCCATACCAGGCTACCTTTTTTACCCACTCAGTATGACTCAGTAGGTTTACGTAGTGATGTATATGTCCAATATACAGACTTAAGAGGTATTCAGGGTTAAACGACATTTGACGTGCAAGCAACAATACTAATACTAGAAATTGTATTAGTATTGTTGGGTTACTATGGTAACAGTAAAGAAACCACCAACAAAAACTAATATTGCTGTTCTTATCTATTGTTTCAAAATGTTAAGACTAAGAAGCAATGTGTAAAGTTAATTACTTTGAAAGATATTCAAAAATTAAGAGTAACGCTAGTATTCCGATATGCAACATTTCAAACGCAAGAAAAGTGCAGAAGAGCTTTTACAAATCACCATGCATCATGTATTAATAGTTATTGCAATAAAAATTACAATAAAGGTTACTAAGTTTGCTTATTATATTTGTGATGTTACATAATATTATCTCTTTTAGATTTTTGGTTTTGATTATAAATTTATACTGATATATTCAGTTATTGTTAGTCTACATGAGTTTTTATTAAACATTGCTTATATTATAAATGTGCATTAATAATATAGCTCTTTTTTTTATTTTCACATTTGCAACATCAAATTGCTTGCTTGTTTTCGCTTGTGAATAACGCACAGTAGGCGATTTTCGCTATCTAGTTGCAGTTTATGCTCGGTGATTTTTAAACAAATCATGTTATGTGATATTCTACTTTTTACAATTTCTTAAAAAATAAATTGCGTTTCGCAAAAACAATTCCTTTATACACTTTAAACAATTCCCATAAAAATAACATTTACTGTTCACTTGTAAAAATTGCATTTGTGTTGCTCGATGTGTTCGATTAAAGATTGGAGAAAGCGCATCCAAAATCACAGTTTATAGAAAATGAGAGCTATAATTGTTAGTTACACACTTCTCTAAGGATCAGCTAATTAGATAAATAAGTACACCAAAACTGAAATTTCTTCGTTGTTTGTTAGCATACGGTCATTTAAATATACAATTATTGTTTCGGTATTTATCGGCCTATGTTTACGTATTCATAACCAGTAATTACCTCGTTAATTATAATATTCAACACGCCGTGTTGTATCGTTAAAAAGACAGTAATAACGGTATTTTGACGCTGTGTACAAAAAATTATCTATTATTATGCGTACCTCAAAAAATTCATATTTTACCAAGCTTGTTAAGAAGGTTTTCGTTTGGTCGAAGTCATATACTTAACAATTTGTACCATGTGTGAAACCATGTCGTTGGTGACTGGTTGGCGTAAGACATAAATTAAGATAATTTTTTCTAAAGGAGTAGTAATGATTTATAGGTTGTCGTATCAATTGTTGCAGAGGCGATTTGCATCTGTTAGTAACTTAAAATTTTAGTTTTCAGTTAAGTATATCGTTAAGTTAACTACTAAAAAGACGGTTCAAGAACAGCATTCGATAAAACGTTAAATATTTACGGTAAGGGTAACGATAACAAAAATAACTGGTGATATTTGCAAATTTTGTTATAAATTTGTATAGGAACTTACTATGTGTTTAAATAATACTCTGGATACAAGGATATGTTAGTTTTCATCGATTAACGGCATCTTAAAAGGAGAGAATCGGCTATTTCTAGCCTAACTAAAGAACCTGAATACAGAGTGTATCAGAATTCATTTTTGGTAACAAAGTACAGTACTTTGTTACTAATGTGCAGGGATAGGAAAAAGCTGTAGAGCAAAGGGAACATAAGGATAGACTTCTACGATATTCTGCTTTAAAAGAGATTTTGTAGCGTTGGGAGAGTGATTGATGTATGGTATGCTGCCTTACGTAGGCTAGCAGGTTTATATTCTTAAATGCCCTAAAGCATACCGAATAGCCTTTTCATTAAAGGTAACACTTTACTTAACACCTTGCTCATCAGACTTTGAGGTGTTTGGAAGAACTCGCTATGCGGATGGCCTCCACGATGTTTAAACTGAATAGGTCGGAAATACCACGCAATAATTTATCGTACCCTAGTTTACTCAATGACATTACACGAAGGCTGTTTTTTCTCTGCTATGCCTATTTGGCAGGCTGTGATGCTTTGATATATGCCTGCCATTATTTTAACCTAGTTTAACTTTAATTAAATTGTCAAATATACTTTTACAAAGTTTTTAAAATACATAATTTTAAAGTAATCCTTTCTCCAAAGGATCGTGGAATTGCAACTGTGACGTCTTACAATTTTAAGCGTGACTTAAACTGTAAAGAAACTTTTGAGGAAATCAATCAAGTTTGGTTATATGTCGTGTTTTATATCTAATGTAAAGCGTTGGAACAATGAATTTCAACCTCGTCAATTAAAAAAAAACTTTTGGGCCACTAAGCAAAAAACGGTTTTTCCGAAAAAACAATGGCTTAGATGATATAATTAAATAGGACCCGTATGTTATCGGCAGGAATATTCAAGCAACTTTAAAGGTTAGTGTGAAGGCAATTATCGCAATTTTTACACAAGGATTTGATAGATGTTAAAGTTCGTAAACTTTGTGTCTATTGGATTTCCCTCAATTTGAAAGTATGAAGGAATGATAGCCGCCATACTGCTTGGAATTTATTGTTTTCACTGCTGCTCTAGATGATCGTTTTATTGTTAGTGCTGAATAATACACTATAGATGGTTTGCCTTAAGTTTTCCAAAATTTGCGAAAAACTACTGAGTTATTGAATGTCCAAAACATCGAAATAATGGGCCATTCGCCGTATAGTCTATACCTAGGCCCCAGGATTTTTTTATTTCCGCTTGTAAAGAATAAGATTATGTTTTACATAGGCCAAAGAAACATTTGAAATTAAGTAAATAACCTAACGTGAGAAGATTGGAGAAAATGCTTTGAATTGGTTTTGGATGCAAAAAAAAAGCAAAACTGCAATATAACGGTACATGGATAACGTTAAAACCAAAAAAGATTTTACGTAACCGATAAATTAAATTAAATTAAGTTAATTAAAAAATAACTGTCGATACGTAACGTCAGATACCAAGTATAAACCTATTGTTAAATTGTATACATGTTTACGATATATACACACATACACATACATATTTGCCCTCAGTTAATCAAGTTGAGTGAAGTAATTAAACTAAAGTGTTACACTAGTCCCTCAACTTGCTCAAATTGAAATGAAAACTTCTGCTATATTAACACATCTACTATTGTTCATTGAAGAAATATATTTTAACGAAACATTGGATATTGACTGAACAACAAAATTCAATTTTGTGTATTTAACAGTTTTTGGTAAAATTTTAGTATTTTGATTAAATCAGTGAATCGCCGTTGCGAAAGAATTGTTTTATACAACTTTACCATTTTTTTCTTATTTCGAAATTAATCGTTAAATATTTTCTAGTTTACAAAACACTCCCACGTTATCATATAATATGCATCACGATGATGTAGACGTCCCACTTAACAAAAGGCACCGTCTTTTATAAAATCCCATAAAACATCAGATAAAAAATCTAATTGACACGTTCGGATGGATTAATTTTTCCCGATAGATACTGCATGCCGATTAGTGAGAGACTTATAGTTGGGTGTTAAGCCACCTAAGTTAAAAAAAAGAGAAGTAAAAAAAATACGTATAACCTACACACAATGTGTGTTTCATAATAGGTACCGTTACAAAGCGTATAATAATAGGTTCTTTCACCCAGGTAAGAATATATAAACTAAAAGATAATAACGCCCGTACGCTATGAGGTTTAATGAATTGTTTTCGTGGTAAATCATCCGCAAATCTTTCGGATGATTTTCAACCTATATTTTAAAAATTAACCAGAATTTCCGAAAGGAACGAAAAGAAACCGTTTATAAATTGTGCGGATAATTATGTGTTATATTGCTGGTAATTATAGAAGTGCAAAGAAGTACGAAAACGTCCAAATGACCTGCATTGGTTAAGGTCATACGTGATAATAACCACTGTACAAGTAAGAATGAATGAATTAGACATACATATATAAAGGAAAAAATAACTTCGTGATGATGCAATCGTTTGCAAAACTTGGGAAAGCGTATACGACTCTTAGATTTGTGTAATGAAATACAAAAAAAGGAGAGATGAATACATTGATCTTTAACCTTAGAATAGACAGCACAATAAATGTTATAAACCTGATTTTATATAAAATTTCCGTTAAAAGTAAGAAGTTAAGGAGACAGAGACTCCTTTACACATGGTGATTCCAGTTTATGGTCTGTTTCTCTTATGACTTCTAAATTAACACATAAAAATCATTTAATTTAAATCATTTTTGAAGGCAGTTTGAAGCTTGTTTGATTGAAAAATTATTCTTGTGCTGTGCGTTACGTTTACTTAGACTACTATTTTCTTTGTGCCTATAAGTAATCACAACCAAAGTAGAAATAGATGCAACAATATTCAAAATTATAATAATTATTTTTATTAGTTCAACATATAGGTAGAACGACTCGAGACATAAATACAATTTTATGCGAATACAAAACATTACAACTATTTTGGTTAACGTCCAGTAATATATTTCAGCAGCCCAATGTATACGAAATAATCTGATGTTGGTTACACTGAAAGTTAAAACGTCGAAAAAAATGAATTTCGTAAATCGTATTCGTTGACTTCGTTTTGTTAAAGCAACAAGAAGAATTATTATACTAACTACCTAATTTGTTATAGTAAATACTTATGCCCGCTTGTACTGACTTATTTTGAAGTAATGTTAACTTGTAAACTACAAATTAGATGAAATTCAGTTGATCATAGAAATATTCATAAGTCAAATGTAGAATAATAACAACGCAGGTAGCCTCCCAAGAATAAGATCGTACGTCTCAAGCAAGAGAAGGGAATTAATGAAGTATGAGTAATTTTATATAGTTCCTAGGATACATGGCTATTTTGATCGTACACATATTAAAATATCACCTCCAGGAGAGAACGCAGGGCCGTCGAAACAGGAAGGGTTAGTTCCCAATGATTGTGCGCACACTATAATTTATTAACAATAATTTTCTTACACCAACTCATCTTGTCACCAAACTTCATGTAACTTCACTAAACTCTCATGTCGCCAACAACATGGCTTCAAAAATGATATGTTTACTAATCTTTGTTGGTGCAACTAGTGAAAAGTTTAAAGTAGATTAACTCTTAACAAGAGGCTTGCTAACTCATGCAAAGGATGTTGGTGCAATCGGGCCTCTACGAGAGCGAAACAACCTTTAAGGATTTTTCATTGGACATTAGTAAATGTATTTTTGATGTCAATAATTTTCTCAGAACATACTTGACAACGACTTTAAGCAGAGTGATTAAGGGTGGATCGCCCTGTCTTAATCCTTTGTTCATATTTGAACGTTCTGTCAATGTTGCCTATTGTTAATTTATGTTAAGCACTGTTTAATGTGAGTTTAGTCCGCTTTATTCAAAGCACCAAAATATTATAATATTATGATATATAGTTGTATTTGGGTCCTGTTTAAAATGTGAACTTGATCTACATTGATTTTCTTTTCCTGAAACCAGCTTGATAGTCACCTATCGTTATATGTGAGAAATAAATATTTAAAATTGAAGCAATGATTATGTTGTTGTAGTACTCGGGTCTTTAATAAATGTAAGATTCCATCACTTTAATTCTTTTTTCAAATTCAAACGTGCAAAATCTGATATAAAAATTCCTTCTTACCTTTAATAATATTACATAATGAACAAGCTTAACTATAATATTAGCAGTGGTATTATTCTGAAACCCAGAAATTGTACAACCTGAAAGGAGAACCAGTACAACATAATAAATACATCAAATCTCAAATGTCAACTGTAAGAAACTGGCAGCAACAACAGGCGAGTAAAGTAAAATAAGGAGCGTATCTCTTTTCGTTCCGAATGCATTCGATTATGAACTACGCGAATCGCATCCGCTCGGATGTTGCATGTAATTCTCTGTGTAAAACGAAAACGATCGAAGAAATAAAAACATTTTAAATTTTAGATAAGGGTGGCTTATACAGAAAAAAATGCTTTGATGGCAGTTACAACTTATGACGTGAATTAGAATCTATCAAACGTCTCATTCTTTACATAAACCGTTGCTGTCAAATTACACATTAACAAAATGAATTACAGCTCCGTAAGTTGCAGAAATATTCTTTGGATTTGCAGACTTTATTTTTCAATTTATTTAGAGTCAAGAATCCGACGGCAAAGCTCCATTTACAAGAAAATCACTGGAACCTATAACGGAAGAGTCTGTAACATCAAGTGCCGATCTTGCAACAAAACTTCCGTCCATTCAGAAAAAATCTTCATCGTCTTCCAGATCTGTCGATGGAGCTAGGCCCTCGAAACCGTGTCCGTTTACTCAAGGTGAGTGTCCAACGAAACTCGCAATGATGGAAAGACTTAGCACGCAAACTAGCGCCAGCACCTATTCGGATTGGTCCTCCACATACGATGGTTCGAGAAGAAGTTACAGCTCTTTGCTGGAAAAACCTTTCATCTTTAGAAGAGTATCTTCTTTGAATGAAGCGGTTACCCAACAGGAAGTAAAACTTACCGAATTGTATTTAAACAGTTTGGCAATTGAGCCGCAAGAGGAAGAAACATCCGCTCTATTGCGTCGCACCTCTAGCACAACAGTAATAGAAGATGGCGCGAGTTATACGGTGGATACCAAATCACAAACGGATTTTAGCGAAAGCGCTCCAAGTTCCGCATCTACGCGGAAAGCATTAAAGTACCTAATGGGATTATCAAGTGAAGCCGAAGAAAAAGAATATGAAGGAGGAGAAGGAAGCCAACAAGGCCCTGTGGATATTGAAAAGGTGTATATTGATGAGAAGAAAGGGGTAAGTGGGGAGACAGAATCTATGAAGCAAGCGCAGAGATACTTGAGAGTGCACAGAAATTTTGAGTTCTATCAATTTTTGGTGGCGCATTTGTTGAGTGCTGCACCTGGTAAGCGGAAACGCAGAAGCATTCTTTTAAATACATTAACTAGAAAAACTTTCTGTTTTAGATAATCCAATTAATTTTCTTCTTGATTTGTTGGATAAATGCATTATTTACAGAGCTGGATTGGGATCTCCACCTTTGCTTTATAACAGAAAACATTTAAGTAAGCTAGTGACTTATTAATACTGAGATTATTAAATATTTCAAACAAAGTAATCATTCGCTAACTGACGATTAAAAACAAGATACCATTCAAAGAAGAACTAATCTTTAAAAGTGTGTAGTGAACATCTCTTGAAAACACACCAAAAATGTTTTAAAGGAATGCTCTACAATCATCTCGATCTGTTGGTCTTGTTATTATCAGATTATGCAGTGTTGATAATCACAAGCTTAAGAACATTTCTAAAAAGTTTCAACAAAATGTGACGAAATTTCAGTTACAAATATATTGAATAGTTAACTAACTTGTCTTAAGTCTTAAATGCTCTTTTCAGCTGCATTATTTAACCTGATGGATAGAATGAGAACTGGCTACATCGAAAAGGATCAGTACGCTGTAGGTTAGTAACTACATAGAATTAGAATTTTCTGGATTAACCGGGATATATATTTCAGGTATGAAAACTTTAGGTATCTGTTCGTTTAATCCAGATCCTCCAACCGTTGAAGGTATGGTACATAAGGATTTCTTTGTAGAAGAAGCGTAAGTACTTTAATGGTGGGAATAAAGCACGGAGCATAAAACAAGTTTCTTTATAGTTACGAGAACTTAGTGTCTATGCTGAATGATATACTTCGACGCAGATGGATCTATTTTAGCACGCAACCTCCTCCTATGAAAACTCCTCCTCCAACACCTCAGTTTTCAGTACGCAGTGGGAAAACAAATGCTTCTGACAAACGATTTCAATGAGACAGACAATTGTATTATTATGTATCGTACTGATTTGCTGTGAAACCAGATAAAAGATCAAGAAAAAAAAAGCAATTGGAATGTATCAATTTGCACAAATTAATGTAAGTGAAACCAAAAGAATTGAGTTACTATTTTTTGGTTTCCGGACAATATGTATCTGTGTACTAGACGAAACTTTAATCGTCGCAGTAGAAGTCTGTTTACACCTTAAAAATTCTCTTTTGGGAATTCTGTATAAACGTTAAACTGAGCGCAGTATGGCTATCGCAGTATACTCTAATAATCTGCCGTTAAACTTTAACATATTGTCATCTCAAGTAGCTTGACATAAGTTTTCCGTAGAAGGAATAGTTGCTCTTGTTTTAGAATAAGTCCAATTATAACGGGAAATAATGATTTGGAATCCTAAAGAGGAATATGTATAGTGACTCTTAATGTTTCAAATTCTAAAATTAGTGAACCATAACAAGGAAATTTTAAACATGGGCGCACATGGAAATATGTTAAAAACTGAAAAATGAATCATCACTAGACAGGACAAAAGCGAGTGAAATCATACCTGTTTTGCAGCGACTAGACAGACTTGTGTTTTGTCGACTCTCGGGAAAACCCGTAAGCAACACGAAGCCTTTCTTATGAGAGGAATATACGCGAGTCCGTCTAGTCGCTGCAAAAAAGGCATGAAGGCGTATTCACTCGCTTTGTCCTCTCTAATCATCACATTAATAATATATCTGCTTATAACAAACTAATTATCTGTAACGTCAAGCTGATATACAGTCAGTGGATGCGAAATTTGTTGTTCGTCTTTTACGTGTAAAGGTCCAGAATAGAAATACAAGTTGGAACTAGGAAAAGTTAGATTCTTTCTTAAAACAGGCACTGGCTAAACTGTTAACGTTAGCATATTTTTGTAGATGTTCCATTGTTCGGTAGGAAGGGATAGAATGCTTTTTACTTGACCGCTGAAACTTAAGACCATATCTTGAGCAACTGGAACTACTATAAACTTGTGAAATGTGTTCCTTACAAGCGCAACCCATCCTTCTGACAGCACAATCCATTTCCCTTTCTTTTTTCCACTTTCTGTTAAGCCAAAACTTTGATCATACGAATCTGGATACTTGCGTATGATTTTTGAAGACGCAGTATAAATATGAAGCTAAAGTACGATAATTATTTAGCAGGCGTAGTTATCAGAGTACAGATTTCACATAGTTTTTGGCACGAACTTTTCAATAAAATAGGTAAAAAGTTTACTATATCATTTTGTACTTTTCTTGTCGTTGTCTCACCGTACATAAAGAAGTGAAATTTTCCAGAATTGGTTGCAGAGACCCCTTAGTAGATGTTAAAGAAAGTCGTGAGAAGAGCCATGTTTTGCTGGTAATCAAAAATGAATACCTCACTTTCGTTATTACACAACGACTGTAAGAAGCTTCATTTTTCTATTGGTAGTGTAGATTAATGTACTATTTTCTACACCAGACTTTAAATACGTGTACTTGGTGTAAAAATTATGTAAAACTTACTTGTTTCTAAAATAATCCTTGGAACAGTTGGTTCTAACAATTGGTACAATGTTAGTAAGGTACATAAAACCTTCTTACGTTGGGTATCGATTGGCTCTAGGTCAGCAATATCAAATATCAGTTAAGCGTTGGTCGACAATTGGGAAATGATAATCAAACTAGGCCCAGTAATCACTTGACCGACATAAGTAAGTTGATATTGAACCAACTCTGTCGGTGCAGCGTCGGTTGAAATTCAGCTGCCAAGCTATGTAAACCTGTGACGGCAGACAACAGCAAGCCAATTATCACGGAAAGTTCGTTAGAGATTGACGCACGACAAAAGTAGGTGGTTCGCCCAAAGGTTAGGTAAATATGGGAGAATACTGTGTTCACGCACTTTTACGTAATGCCGACATCAGCCAAGCCTTCCACGGCTAGGAGCCGACATTGCGCCAACCGTCGGTGCTATTAGAAAATAATGGAAAATAATGGAAAACAGATTTTGTTGATCACCTATAACCAAATTGACACATTCGTTGTGAGATCAGGGCAAAATTTAGATTTATAGTAGATTACTCTATTCATTATGATTAACGTCATAGGAAAAGAAAGAAATGAGCTTCTGAAAAGGTGCTTATGTACTATTGATACTATTGGCAAAGAATGATAGGTGCTCAAAAACTTTTCGTCCTTTGTGCTTTTCTCATTAATAAGTGTTCTTGTACATATAACAATATTCTTCAATCGAAATAGAAGCAATACAAAATATATCTAAACTAAATTTATTTTTTAGTTTTCTTCTGATGATAACGTTTTTTATTTGAACTAAATGATTCATTAGTTTTTTCATTAGAAGTAATTAGAACTCTTATGCTTAGTGTTCCTAGCAACGATTTCTCGTTTAATCCATGCCTATAGCCGATGTAATCAATGCAACCCGGTTTCTTAGGATGTGTGATTGATATCTGAAAGAGTTTAATAAGTACTTGTTGCTAAAAAGTTAGAAAAGCAAACATATGTATGTGCACGTAAATATGCATATATAGACATTAGTGGGGTGGATTATAAAGTGAAGCACATTTACCGTAACCAAATTTCTAAATTGTCCGTGTCTAACGCCCTAATATTCCTCCCTGTCTACATGCTTCCTCATCAAAGTCTTGAGCCGCACCAATTAACAATACCTACACACATATCGGAGACCATATGTTAACCAAACACACTTAACTCAAGCAGTTTATCTGGCCAGCCGATTTAAAAATAGCGATTTCGTGAAAGAGCCGAAATACATTTGTTGTCATCAGTCAACCTAAATATCAAATATCGGGGGTCCAGCTTGTTCCTTTTAAACTTTCTGAAGGTCATTAACACATACGACAGATTAATTAGCAATTTTTGGCACGCATATTTTGTTCGTATGATACTAATAACAATTTTTTCATGAACATTATATCTGTGTGAAATATTTCGCAGACATCGAAACTATTATGAGTCAGATGGTTTTTTTTTTTAACTTGCTAAAATTAGATGGCACAAAGTGGATGAATTTTCAATATCCAGATGTCAGTCTTGAAACTAAAGAAATGACGCATATTTTTAAAATTCATCTCACAAAAGAAATTTGTGAGAACTTAATTAGAATTTATTGGGTATTGCAGAATCTTGGAGTCTATTCCTAACGAAGGCATACGCAAAACAGTTATGTCTTGAAAATTGTAGTTAGATATACAAATAACAGAAGAGATGTGATGTCGTTCAACTCTTTATTATAACCCTCTTTACATTTCTATTTATTTTGGTTGATATCTTTTAAATAATAACAAGGATTTAACTTCATTACTTGAAGAGTATTTACTCCAAATGTTTTTGGAGAAAAGTTTTTGGAGAAATGAAGAAATTGTTAGCCATTATCATTGCATAACTTTAAAGACAACTAAGCGTTAAATTTGTTGGCAAATAAAAAAGTTACCACAATATCTAATGCATTCATGTGACTTATGCCACTCACGCATCGATAACTTCTTTCCCTAAGGTTAAGGGATATCTATCCACTCCTACTTTTAAATGAAGCAAAGTACATATACCTATCATAAGGATGGTATTCATTACAGACATTTTCACTTGACGTAATCTCGAGTTTTAGTCAAATTTACACAAGATGAATATTTTGAATTGTATATGTGTATACTTCGATAGAATCTATGTACTTGAGACGAGAAGCGTGTTGTGAGTAGCCGAGCAGTGTGGGTATAATGACTGCTATCATTTTCAATACTCATTTCGTTTAAACGGACGCATGTCGAAGGTTGGATATTAATAACGCGCAAATCATCCGAAGCTAGCTTTACTGGTCGTATGTAAAAGAAGAATAGAATTGTTTTATATTCTATTATTTTAGATGTTCGGATATAATTAGATATTCTCAAACATTCCATTTTTACCTTTCTTCAGGTACATATTGTTTATGAATAGTTTAGAAATACTTTTAAATGTGAACAGTGGCAAAGCTATTAGTGTTTCGGGTAGGCAATTTTACATCCTTAAACAGCAAACTTTTGTATTTTAGTAAGTTGTATGACGGGAGTCCTTTAGAATTATACACGTTTGTTAGCTCATATTTTTTAAATAAATCATGATAATTGTTTTTCACAAATAATGCACATTTAAAAATATTTTGCAGTGTTATGACTTTCGACATTGAACTTAGCTATTATTAGGATCACGTAGAGGGAGTTAGTTCAGTATGTTCTCAGGTTCAACGTCAACTTCAGCACCTTTTGTCTCTTGTGATGCAAGCAGCAAAGGAGTAAGATTGCATTAAGTCCAGCCAAGGACTTACTTCACATCGTAAATCTTCCGATTTAATGCATCCCTACAGCAACCTCGAGAATAATTTCAGTCGTATTTTCCCAAATTAAACATCATTCGTTTAATATGTCACTAACACGAATACAAGAATAAGAGTTGCTGACAAATATGTCAGTAATCTTTAATATTGTGTATTTGTTGTTGGTAATGTTAAATGTATAGAATCAGGCTTACGGTTATAACCCTATATTACATGCGGTGCTTCTAAAAACAATGCTATCAAAATATTTTTCGAGCTTTTAGTATTTATACGTGTTGGAACGTACAATATTAGTTCGTTCCAAATTCTAATACTCGTTAAAGTTAAATTTAAATTGCTGAGAAGATGTTCTAAAGACACCCCTGAATTTCACAAACCCTAAATTTAATTAATTAATTAATTTTGAGAAACCTTCTATTTTCAAATTTGTTCCCTCGCAAAATATTGATGATAAACTCAGTATTCCAAAATCCTTAAAAGACTGTATACTATTGTTGAAGTAAAATAATTTCTGCCTTCGAACCAGATAACATTGTACCTCAAACGTGAATAAATGTTCGGATAATGCGCTGCTATTACGAACACTTCGAAAGATTGTCACTAACGCATAACGTATGTTAATAGTGCATTAATAGTGTTCGTGAATTGTAGTAACCTATTTTTTGCAGTATCTAACTATAAGTCGTAATATTTAAACCAGTTCTGTAACGCTGGCAATATATTTTCAAGTTTCTCCGTTATCAGTACACAGTTCTCTGTGCGGGTTACTATGATATTATCTCCCGCAATCATTATTACATCAAATATAATTTCTGGAAGGAACAATGAGAGGCAAGAAACAGAAGCCTGTCCGTCCATTCTGACCGTGCTTCATAATCCTTTTCGTCACAAGCAACCATACGCTGATACGCTTGACTTGATAGATATGAATTGATCCTGGAGTAGTGGTTCTTTAAATCTTATTATCTTATAGAGATAATATTAGTATGTAATGTTTTGGACTCGTTGTGCCTTTTATATAGGTAAATGCAATTAATTCTTGGTGTTTTAACCTGAGATTATATGACAGTTTTCAGACAATTTGCTACAAATGTTCTAATACACTGACCGTAATTAATAAAGCACCATCAAAAAATGTTTACAAAATAATATTTATTACTATCAAAGGTGCTTACGCAATGTTTCATCTAAATGAATGAAAATTCGACAAAACAAGTAAATAAGGTTTGTTTATTGCGTCTAGGCTCAGGTATTAAAGGCAATCAAGTAGGTACGCAATATTCATACCTAAAGATGTTCTACGACTGCGTTAAAAATATTACCAACTGAAATTGGTGTAGCGTAACCAAGCGTCTCAAAAGAAAATCTTCTCCAAGGATGGTCCTTCTGGGTACATCTGATCTTGCTTCACGTGGTTTATCTTGATTTGCAATACGCAGGTTCCAATACCGTGATACTGCCAAATGTTTACGATTAAACTACGCGTAATATTCGGGAAATTAACACCGCCTTCATGTACCCCAATAAACCCCCACATTCGACGGGAGTTAATTGTTTATGAGATACACGTTCTTGCTTACTCCTCAAAAATTGAGCTCAAAAAAAATGAGGTAGAAACATAATACCGACTAGATATTGATTTTGATTCAACGCAAATACACCACCTTCTCTGATATCATTTTAAGCAAATTTAAAACATATTACATTTAATTCATAAAAGAAAGAAGATTAATAAAACTTAGACATTTTGTTGTTGATCATGTAAAAAACAAAATAAAATATCTTTTCTAACTGCAACATAATTTAAAATACATTTATTAAATCTTGGACATGATAAATTCTTTTTTTTTTGTTTTTATCGCAAAATTTTCAAGAAATCTTACTTTTTATTTAGAATCATCCTTTGTGATAATAGATAGATACCTGTACGTACTTAATAAAAATAGAATAGCTCATATTCAAATTTATATTAATATTACGTACATGTAATATCGATACGTTTTGTAAAATATCTATCGTTTTAAGAACGATATTTATTGCTTTAATGGCGTTTTTGCAAAATCGAAAGAAATGGAATAGGTTACAAAAGTAGGAATATCGAAAGAGAAAATATCATTTTAATAACAAACTTACGATTCTTCCTTCACGTATACTACCTGGTTATCGTAAATTCTCGTAGTGTGGGGCAATAAACACACGTGCACGGCTTTCGATGGGACAAGTGTTGCTCTCAAAGAAGGGTGAGATCTCACCCTAGATGTGCATTAAAGGGCAAGGCGCTTTTTACAACGAGACTCCTCCGCATTCTTTTCATTTCGAGATTCGGTCGGGGAGGCGAACTTAATGGTTTCCTAACGCGCCAAGCCTTATCAAAATGATGTATTCGGATTTGTAGTGTTATGTGTATTTTTCCTTTTCGACCATGAAAGGACTAAGCCTTGTAGGCTGTAGTATGAAAAGGGGACGTTTGTAAAGCACGGGAAATGACATATGAAACTAGTTAAAGTACTTATAATGAATTCTAAGATTGGTTTTGTTGCAAACTCACTGTTTACGGGTTACGTGATTTATAACAAATATTAGCGCAAATTTTAAGATAATTGTGAAATTTCAGTATTCTTTCTTGATTATTAGCTATTGCACCATTTATATATTTATACATAAATGTATAAATATTTTTACATATTTATTTATATTTATGTTGTATCGTCTTAAATATATTCGCAAACGTTCAGGTAATAGCAACAAGCAATTGGTGCTGTTGTGAGGTTAGACAATACACCAAATCTTTCTGCACTACTAGAAATTTTATTTCTATTTACAGTAGAATAAGCTTCAGCAATATTTCATTATCAGCCAGAATCTGTGTTAATGGTTTATATTAGTATAAGAATATTTCAAAAGGTTGTAAGTATTACATATCCTTAAACCCAAGCGCTAGTCAAATAACCAAAATTCGATGATCTCAACTCAGCTTGCGATTGCTTTTTGATACCCTTCAAGAGTGCCAGCGCGGGGAAGGAGGTCATTTGATTGATAAATATTCAAAAAATAAAATTTCTCGAAGAACTTTCTCGTTGAATTTTGAATAAAAATTTGACAATGCCTATGCCTCATATGGTTATCAAGAGATAAAAGAAAAGATGATAAACACTTAGCAAAATGTCGGGAGAATAAGAGAATGGTGTAACACGTTGAACGTTTTTCTAATAACTCACAGCGGATAATTCTGGCAATACCCCAGTAAACGCACAATAAAATCTTGTTTGGATGTAAAGAAGCCTTGAATGTGTGTGGTATTGGATCAGTTGGCGACAACTAGGAACACGAACATTTAGAATTTGAGTACAATATTCATTCTTATCAATAGAGAAGACAAAAGCGAGTGAAATCATATATTTTTTGCAGCGACTAGACAGACTCGTGTATATTCATCTTATAATAAAGGGTTCGTGTTGCCTACTGGTTTCCCCGAGAGTCGACAAAATACGAGTCTGTCTAGTCTTAGCAAAACAGGCATGATTCCACTCGCTTTTGTGCATTCTACTTATCGCAAATTAATAACCGATCAAGGTTCATTATCGTTGTGTGATAATTTACGCGGTACCTGTTTGCTTAACTTTCACATCCTTTTTAACCAGTGAAGGTGAAGATCAATTCTTTCGGCGCTCACATTAAAATTCTTTGTAATCTCTAGCACGTTGTGCTCGAATTGTCTGCACATCCTATTGAATGTCCTCGTTGTTGATGATTAGTTTCCTGCTGAGGGTGCTTTATTGCTCAGTTTGACATCCCCGGAAGAAAATTTCTTGAATCACTTCTGCGTTGTTCTATCACTTACAATATTATCTCCTAGTCCACTGCACCGCCGTTACAGGTTTGCTGTCGAATTTGTACTCGAAGAGTAAGCAACCTCGAACTAAAGTTTTATTCGTTGCCATTTTAAACTATTTTAAAAATCAAACAATTGTCACTAAGAGTGTATGTGTCCAACGAAAAAAAGATTAATACTAAAGTAGATGGTGGGTAGCAAACATGTTCCATTGATAAGCAATTTAACAAATATTCATGATAACCTAATCTACACAAAAACCGCAAGAACTTATTTAGTCACCTGATAGAATGCATTAAACATGTCTCTCATTTTATGGCCTCACAAGAAAGATGCGACATTAAAAGATGAAATAAAGCCTTTTGCGAATTTTGTAAACGATGTAAAACTACTTTGTGCTATTTTCGTTAACTGAACGTTTCGTTTGTTAATATATGCGTACATATTTGCTTGTTTTCTTCATTAACTCTGCGTAGTATGTGTAATATTTTACTACAAAAAATACAGGTATAATGTATTGCTATTCAAATTCCGGTAATAACAAAATAAATACTTCGTTTTAATTGACTTAAACTTAACGTATATACTTTTAATTGACATGACTTATTTAACCAGTTATCCATTTAAGAATTTTGTGCACATGCTCTTGAAATGTATACCTTACTTATACATATTTGACCAATAAATTCTTCCTTTATGAGATGAAGCGACATATCGAAGTGGGCGTTCGTATGCATTACTGGTGAGCGCCTTCTACCTGCACAAAAATATCAAGTACGCCTCCCGATTCCATTGTGCTGACAGATATATTTAGCAGGTGCATCTTCTTCCACCATTTCTCGAGGAGGGATCAAGTAAATAGGACGTCTCATATTGCCACTGTTTACACAATTGACAGGTGCGGCAGTAAGGTAACATTACACTTAAGCAAATACAATTCCTTTGTGGATTTAATCTCATGTTCGTATAGGGAACCGACTGTATAATGTCGATACACATAGTTTTTCAACACTCGCCAAACGAACGATGCGCATATTTACCTAAAAAACCTTCCTTTATCTTCTGTTCTCATTGTGTACGCCATTCCAAAAGCCCATCCTTTTATTCGATGTTTCTCGGTTGAACGAACCTCGTGCCAAAATATTACCAATAATAAAAAGTTGGTAATAACTCGTTGCCTATTATATATTGACAATGAGTAAAAGCGCAAGCCATAAAACGTAATCCTTTGAATCTCTGCGTCCTTTTGTTGCGGTTGAACCGCTTCGTAGCACATGAGGTATTTCAATGGTGTACGGATTGAATACATTGTCACCTACGCCATAATTATTCGTTATTAAAAGCCACGCATTATTATTTAAATAATTCTTCAGATAAATATACTGCTCTCGCAAACTAAAATTATCTAATAGATAAAAATAATAATATTTGAATAAGTATCAATTAGCAAAGCCTGTAATGATTTACGGTAATAATTTTTTTTATATAATTTAATTTTAATTTAATCTTCCCTGCAGCTGATGATCAGATTGGCCGTAACTAAACCAAGCGCCAGTAGTGGAAACATCAGCATGCAAGCATTACCGTCGATAAAACACGAATCTGTTTAGTGTCTACTAATTTCGCGAAGCGCAGGAAAAGGTAAAGGCTTTAGTTATTACTAGAGGGGACAAAGTCGGATGAAATTATCACTTCTTTGCAGAGACTAGACAGACTCGTGTTTAGTCGGCTCTCGGAGACACGTAGTAATCGGCAACATGGATCCATTCACATGAGGCGAATAGATACGAGTCCATCTAGTCGCTGCAGCACAACATAAACAACATAAATCTGTCACAGCACACCAATTAACAGTCGAAACAGTATAATTTTTGTAACCAACTCGGGCCAAAGAAACCAAAGTCACATTATCGACTATCAAGATCATGGCCACAATATTTTAGGATCCACACAGCATAATCCACGTCTATTGCATTGAAAAAAACAAAACTGTTAATAGCGAGTACTACGCCAACTTATTGGATCGTTTCAGTAATGCCGTGAAAAAGAAACAAAACAACATAAATGTGAACATGTGTGTTCGCGACAAAATTTCATGAGTTAAGCACATATATTTTCCAGATTTACTGTCCAAAAATGGTTCGGCGGAAAACGATTTGGCTCAAACGACGAAGTAATTGCAGAAACAAGCACTTATTTTGCAGGGTTGGAGAAACGAAATTTCTCGAACCCCAATTAGATACGAAAGATTGAATTAAGTGTATCCACTTCGAAGGAAACCATGTTGCAAAATAAAATAAATTGTTACACATAAAAATGTCTCTTCATTACCAAAGCCATTATCTACGGTATTTATCGAACTTCCCTCGTATAAACTCATCTTCTATACACAAATATATATGCAGAACAATCATAGTTTAAATATGGCGATCGTTGGCTGAACAGAAGGCCTTTGTAACTCCAAAAGGATCGTAAATGTATGGCACGTATCGTGCTGGTGTAGCATAAATCTCGCTTCCTAATATAGTCCTGAATTAATTACACATCTACGTATGTGGACGAGAGGGTAAAGAGAATTCTTCAGTTGTGAGCAGCCGTCACTTTTATAAATCATATTTATTTTATACCGAGGTTTTATGGTTACGCGAAAGAGTAGCAGTGGCCGTATTGTAAAAAAATCGAATGGTACGGCTTGTGGTGTTGTCTGCTGTACATTTATTATTCATAAAAGATTCTTTTTTTGTGATACATACGATATATGGATCTTATTTAGGCCATTAAATTTCAACTAGAGAAACCATTTTACGAAGTGTTACCGTAGCAACCGTACCTACGCGAATCATTATGATGTTATTTTTTTTGAATACTTATTATCGACACTTCGAACATAGGAAAAAACGTGTTCAATCCATTCCATTAATTTAAAAATAATGCACAAGCAAGAAAATAAGAGTACCGCAAATTCACCTTAAGTTGTCAGGTTCCCTTTTTGTTACGCTATTTATAAATATCCCTTGGGGCATTCACGTGTCCTACCCTAGAAACTGTACGAATGCATCTTGCTGGATCGTTGGCGATCTAAGAAGACTGTCATGAAACAAATTAACTTGTGGGGCTGTTCCGCTCGGCTCTTTTCAAAACTTGCTTACTAATACGGCTGCTTTGTGCGGGGAGATATAGATCTTTTAAAAGTAGGGAAGAGGCTGATTCGTGTATACGAAAAATCGGAATTATGTGCTTTGACTAAATAACTGCATATGGATAAAGGATATAAAATAAATTGAGTTTCTAGTGTGCTTTTTAAAATTCATATTTTTTGCTAATTGTTTATCCTGTAAAATCTACCATCATATATTATAAGAACCAGCTGAACGTAAAGTATTTATCCCAAGACAAGTAGGTACGCTTAAAAGGCATGATAGGTGCAGAATAAGTGGTTGTTTCAATTAGTTCTAGTGAGAGCCGGAATTGTCTAAAGTACAATTTGGAAAGATTTGAAAAATTGTTTTTCGAGTACATTAAGAGTTTGAGCCTATCATCAAATATTTGCAAAGTTTGGATTATAATTAATTAGAAATAAGCGGTATTTTCTCGTTATTTTCGGGCTGATGTAGATATAATGCTTGTTTTTTGAAAAAAATGCAATTACTGTTTTAATGATGGTAATAATATCCTCTTCCACAAATATCTAAATCCTTATAAACAGTCTTTAGCACCGCAGAGGTATTTGAACGAACCACGTAGATCTTGCAATCAAATAAAAGATTTTCGCTTAAAATTTTTGCGCCGGAGAGAGAACCTCGAAAAAGAGATACGAAACGCGTACACAGTTTAGCAGACAGCACCAAAAGCAGTGAAGTGATAACATGAATATGGACAGAATTTAAAACAGTTGGAATGCATGCTAGAACCAATTTACGTTATGGTAGGTCTCAAGTAAGCCTGCAAAATTAGCAGAGACTAGACAGACTTCTGTTTCGTCAACTCTCCGGGAAACCAGCGGGCAATAGAAACTCATTCTCATGAGATGAAAGTCACCAAGGGCCTATAACAAGCCTGATAAACTGACCAAACAAACAGCTAATATGCCTTTCGTTGGTCAAAACTCTTAGTATGGTTTATAAAAATTCCACCGGAAACAGGAAATTAGGAAATGGAAAAAAATCAAAAGGTTATAAAAGGCAAATTTATAGGAACGGATTCTCAAGTGGGTACTGCGCAGACTCGGAGTACTCACAGAGGTCGGGGTCGTTGGACCCAACTTTTCAGAAAAACAACATTTTGATTAACAAACGTCATTCCCTAATTTCACCGATCCGTTCTTTTTGAAAGGATCAAAATGGAATTCTACAGTTCTACTGATTTTTTTTTAACTGAGAACCCACTTCTAATATAAAATTGAACGTCTGGGCCTAGTCCATGTAAAAAAATTAGAAACCAAACTTTGGTCTAACCCCTAAAGGAATTGTTATGGAAAATTTTGATCTCTTTTTCTTGAATCAGTTTTTTAAAAACACTCAAGAACTTAAGACAAAGATTTTTATTTGAAGTTGACAATACAAGATACTCGACAAGATGATGGTTCTAAAACTACTGACCTGAAAACTGTTCTAGAAAGATAATTCGCCTAATATTTATGAGGTTGCCTAATTCAAGATTAATGATACTTATGTTTACTCTTGGTCATGCGAAATATCATTACTAAATAACAAATGCATTAAAGGAGACGATATAAAAATATGATATATGATCCGAGGCAAAACTAGAATTCTATTTAACTTGTAGTTGAAGTAAATACGAATTGCGTGTGTGTGTATTTTTATTAATCACTTCTAAATTTCGTTACTTTAGGCAACATTAGTAACCACTCTGGCACTGAAGAGTAGATAACAGTATAAGTCGTGCAAAGACTGGTACTTAAGTAATTTTATTTTACCACAAAAAAAAAGGCTCAGCGTCAAACAATGATAAATATATTCAAATGTTTTGAAACTCTCACAATGAAGTTGTACGCACATGTATTGTGGATGTAAACATATGATACGCTTTGATATACCGTAACCTATAAACTTACACCGGTACATACAACATTTCTGTTTATAAAATCGATGCAAACCCGAGCATCGTCTCTTAAAAATAAACTACATCGTCTGACAGACAAGATACACACATACGCACGCACACATTTGTACCAGCTTCATAGCTTAATGGAGAAAGGGTAGAATATAATCCCATGTCTCATATTTTTTATGGTGTTTTTTCATGCTGCTTTGGAAAGCCTATTTATTTATAGGTATACGGAGGTAGTATAGTACTATTATTTCTACGAGAATGCTCCCATATGTCTGGGATTATACATCATTTATTTGTCTTGGGGTGTTATAATCGCTCATTGTAGAAAGGTGGAATACATTTTTTCTTCTAGATGTATACTTAGGCGTGATGTATGAGTTAACGAGGAAAAGTGGTGATGCGTACGTTGAGTCAAATATCCGGTTGAATGAGTTTAAACGGTAATTAAGTTAATATGTCAATCACAGATCAGAACTGTTAGTAATGTCATTTCCTCTCCCTTTACAACAACTTGAGGATCTAGAGTATTTATTCTTTGAAATAGCAGCTTAAATAAGAACTAACCTCAGCACGCGGTTTTTAATCCTGAATTAAGTTCATTTCCAATTAAAATTAAATTAGTAATGTAATTAATTACCGTTTACACATACTTTTTGAGACTGTTGAATTCGTATTTAACTACTTAGAATAAACATTATATTGGTGTATGTTAGTGACTAAACTTAGATGATTATCTGCGAGGCCGTATGTCAAGTTTTGTATGTAATAAACATATTGTGCTGCTGTTTGTAATCTATGTTCTTTGAAACGAAGCGACCTTTGTGAAATCATCAAAGATAACTTAAGGAGTTGTTTCTTAAATTCTTTCCGTATGTTAATGTTATAACTTACAACATTGGACATAGCGATTATTAGATGCGCGTATGGTACGTTCAATCAACAAACGACCACCTAGTTCAATGTCAAAGATTATTAAAGGAAATTAAATGAAATTGTATCTCCGACTATTTTTTATAAAAAAATTACTAGCCACAGAAAAAGTGACCGCTTTGAACATGATAGTTAAAAACATATAAAAAATAGAACTACGGAGGTCCATCTAAATGTAGTTCCAAGCCTAGCTATTGTTCCCAAGTAACCAAGAACATTAAAATAGAAAATACTATTTTTTCTTAATATTTCTCCAACTAGTCCCTTAATGCTAATTGCGGGTGACATCACTGTAATAAAAAAAATGGTTTCATAAAAAAAAATTTATTCCATCATTTCATAATGGATAATATTTGAAATTCCTATAACTAAAACTTCGTTCAATCAAATCTCTCTTTCTTTAGAAATATCAAATTACAGGTTCTAATATGCCAAGGAAATTCGCGATTTAGAACCTAATTTAGAGTAATTGTAAAAAATTAAAATAAATTCAAAGAAGTATTAAAAGCAAATATCTTTACGTGTTTATAATATAATTTTACACCTATTCAAATGAAACATCTTTTAATGTAATTGATATTGGTATTCCTGGTCTTAATCATACGCCATATCCATTTACTACAAGGGAAGAAGAACGTTTTAAAAAGATCACGTCTGAATAACGTCTTATTGCATTAATAAGATCCAGTCAGCGATACAAAGTATCACAATATGTTAGGTGCAAGGATGAAAACCAAACATCATTAAAGCGTCTGCATCGTGTTTCTACGTGCCTATAACGGATTCAATATCAAACTCGGAGTAAAAAAGCAAATGAAAGGAGACGACGATGCGCTCTCCTTAATATGAATACAATTTACCCGAAGGGTGTCTGCAGCCGCTGCTACTTGGATACCCTTTCATAAGCATACATTTTAATAGTTGCGCTCCTCTAACACCACCGTCACTGCCCAAAGCGTTCTTTTATACGAAATTAAATTTGAAAGAGTGCACACAAAGTAGAATTATAAATTGTTAGCCGTCGTGTTGGCTCGCCCAGCTTTTGTATGTGGAGCACGAAAAGAAGACCGGCTACCCCATATAAAATGGAATACACAAGACGTTAAGGGATACGTAATTAAGATGGTGTACTAATTAAGATCATGTATAAATAATAATTCCTTTTCACGGTTAATCAACGAGCTAATTACAGTAATCATATAAATTATAACTAATACTGTAGAAACTGTATGACGAGCAGATCTTTATAACTCCTAACGTCAGCATCCTCGGCGACGATTATTAAAAAGATTGTCGTGAGTCAGGAGAAACGGGCTAAACTCCAGAAGTGCACGTAAAAATAATGTTAAAAAGTTCCTATATTCTTATCCGATTTTCACTAGTTTTTTGTTGAAAATGTTTCTTTTGCCGTGAGTGATTCCACTAATTCTATGAGTAGCTGAGTTAGCAGCATTTTTTAGTCAAACAGATAAAACAAACTTCTTTGTTTTTTTACGTAATCTTCTTCTAAACATGTATACTTGCACTATCGGTACTGGAGCTCTTGGATTTCATCGAATGTAACGCTTTCGTGCAAAACTTTAGGGTTGGATACATACTTTCTTTCACTAAAGACTTTGTCAGGTTTAGTAGGAGACTGTAGTATAATCGGCCTTGGCTGACTACATAAGATTCATGAGGCATGACTTCAAACTTCAGTTGATGAATTTTTGCAAGCGTTATAATTTCTTGTGTGTCTTATGGCTGGAAACTTGGTGAAACTTTACCAGATTTAGCTTTTATCCTTGTTTTTTTTTTTGTTTCAACCGATCTAGTACGTTAACGCAATATTCAGCATTAGTGATCCCACCTAGATATTAATCTATCTAGATTTATTAATCTATAATTATCTAGATATTAATCTATCAACAAGATTTCTTGCGCATCCCTAAAAATGGCTATTTACTGTCTTCGGTACTAATGCGGCTTCCCCGTCCACTGGTTTAATTGCCGTTTGGTCTCGAATGTATAGTGGTGGTCCAAAGTCTAATCCAGAAATAGTCCATAAAGTATCCAAAAATTCTGTTAGGTCCGGTTAAGCCAAGCACTGTTCCAAAACGGTCATGGCTTGCAGTTTTTGATACGTAGCAACCTTGGCATCTACCTTGCTGTTGACTTCCAAGCTATGTGTTCTCAGTTTAAATTTGCGATATTCAATTTTTGCAGCAACCCATGTTCTTGCGGTCGTAAATGCACGAACTTTAACTTCTGTCGGAGATAATCTTTTAATAATAAAAAGTTTTATCACTGCTCGCGTTTCGATTTGTTCCATATCAACATTTGAAGATGTTGCTGCAGAAAGACAACATTGTTCAAACGACTTTGGGAGACTTTGGGACGTTACCTCTAGAAAAGTAATAAGCTCAGTTTACTGGATGTTGGCTTCCAGTTTCAATAATTGGTTTAATAAATAGCAAGGTTTTTATTAACCTTTCGGAAAAATAAAAGGTAAACCAAGAATAATAATTACGAAAACATTCAAAATCCGTAAGAATACAAAAATCTATAGTTATTCAATCTTCCTATGCGCTAAGTTTTGAAACAAGGATGCACGTAAGCTCAATTCTTCTGGGCATACAGGGCAAAGATAAACGAACTTTGTGGCTATTTTTATTTTTGTTACGTTGAGTACATTCTTTAGCCGTTGCTTTCACCAGCTGTAAGTAATAGAACATATTTGTTGAATGCTGACTTTCAAGCAGGTTATTTAACATTGTTAGAAACCTTCTGAGGAAAGTGATAACATGATCATCGAAATTTCCAGAGTAAGCTCAATGGCACAGCAAAGTTTGGAAGATTATTCTGTAATAGTACTTTTTCACGCATTTTGTTCTCATGCTATTGATGGAATCACCTAGGCAAAAAAAAAAACCTGAGGAAAAGAAGCACTAACCAACAGATATGTTTCTACCTAGTAGGCGTTATCAGCATTCTTTGGAGGGCTTGCCTCTGTGTCTCACATTGCTATACGCCTGTCGGTATATATTACTGTCAACTACAGTTGGCACTACATTGAGCCGGAGATATACTGTTTAATTTCTAAGGGTAACGATATAAGCTGAGACTCAAACAAAGGTGTGAGGTAAAGAAGCACTCGGAGCAACGCTGATGACGCCAGATAGTTATCTAGTTTTCCCCGCATTGCAGTCGCCACAAGTGATTCTATTAATACCACATTATCAAACAGGTGTATTGTAAATAACGCCAAATTTTGACTATTACATTAACCTAACATTTTTTTTCCATATTTTGCTTACTTTAATAAATCGTTACAACGTTTTATTTCTATATTTTTATATAAATTTTGGTTATACCTTCTTAGGCAGTCACAGTCATACAAGAGTAAAGAGATATGAATATTTTATGGTTTTGTAGGAAAATCGTTATTTTTCATATCTCTTGTAATTGATAGTACATAAAAACAAAATAATGTATACTTAATAAACATAAAGGATCTATCTTTTAACACTAAAAATGTTGTTTCCATATATTAGGAAGATAGCTCAAGAGAAATTGACTAAAAAGAAATATTTTAAAGATCATTCGAGAAAATTGACGTATGGATTACAATTGTGCCCCGTCCGGGTTTTTAAACTGTTTTAAGAAAAATTGATATACTCAAATCATTTGTAGAATTACAAAATAACCTAACATTTAAGAAGACCTACGGCACCTTATAGTTCTAATTCTCCATTTTCCTACATTAAAGCTCGTATCTACATGTATACATAGACTTGCTGTTAAAAAGATGCATGTGTAATTCGTTACAGTTGACCGATCTCTGGATGAGAGAGAAGCCTCAAGGTGTATGAATGCTCATTTTGATACCCCTTCTTCTACTTATATAATTAATTTCTAAGAAACTATAACTTGGCAGGGCCGTATTTATAAATAGTGTTTGATTGTACCCTATATTAAATGCTTAGAGATAATAAGAAAACTGCACAGTGACGCCCCTTAGCGCCAGCCGGGCGAATACTTTAGAAACATATGACTGCATTGGGCTATTCCCCTGAGGGATGGGTACTTGTAAACTTTATCCAAATATGGATAATGGAACCTGTGTTGAAAGAAAAACGGATGCTCGTTGTCAATGCCACACACAAAGTGCACCAAAGCTACCGAACGTCGGCGCGTACGCAGAATTTTAATACGAAAATTATCTGAATAATTACACCGGACTACCGTCGTAACGAAGAGTGTTAACCAAAATTGTCCGATGAATTGGTCTACGTCTATATAAGGTGCTCACTATTTACATATTTACATGCATACGGTTAGCAATTTTCTACCTTGAAATCGGTCAAGACATGATGTGGACACTTGCCATTAGTTATGATTGGTTCGCATGTTAATATGGATCTGGTGCTTACGTTGCGGTGGCTATGAATCATTTTTGCGTGCGCGAAACCGCCGTTAAAGTGTTTCGCAAAATCCCTTCTTTAACGATTATGACCGCATATTCGTTACGAATAAACGTGCCACCTTCTCGGCAGCTGCAATCATTACAAAGAGAAAAAACAAATAAACATTAACCCGTCTTGTCTAGCATATGTGGGGAAAAGGCGGGAATTATAGGAATTCCTTACCTTAAAATTAAAATGGTCGCAGATGGTATGGATCCTTTAATTGAGCTATCAGCATTAGAAATAAATTCCTTTCGTTTAATACGTGTCATTGAGTATGTGATGTTACTGAAACTATACTCTCATGTAAGAACTAACTTATATCTTTATACTGTTGCTATTATATTCCATAAAGTCAGAACTGTATTATATTCTCAATAATATGCTCATTTTATGTTTATGAGTTGTGGCAAAGCCGGCACGAACTAGTGTGTTGTTTCTAATGACTACTGTAAATGGTAAGCTATAAGTTTCCTATGTTTGTCAGTACATTCTGAACGGTGTGATCTGTGATCGGTTTTTCACAATCCAGATTAAAAATCATAAATTTGCATTAATTCAAGATGATTATTCTTACCCAAAGGTTATATTTACTACTGGTTTCACTTATAAACAATTTTTATTGGGTAATCTATCAACGAATAGTATTCTTTTAAAGTACTAATTTCGCAGTTTTGGTCATGTTATAACTATACATTTATGTATATTTACAAGGTTTGAATAATCTACAAATACAAGGGCACCTTTCAAAAATTCACTAAAAACAGGTAGAGGAAGAGAATTGCAGAGATCATCTTATTGGAAAACATCAGAAAATGCTTAGAGACAATAACCAACAAAGTAACGCAAATATAAGTTACTCATGAAATTGATGGAATCACTCACTCACTCATGTGCTGAAGGATCCTCTCCAATCATGTTGCCCACAGCGTCTATGTTTTTTTGGAGCGACGACCGATTTTGGTAATCCTTATCGAAATTTATCATTGCCGGAAACGCAATCACAACGAAATTCGATAAACTAATTATAAACAATCTTTTCTGGTTGCGCTTCATTATCAAAAGTTGAACGAAGCGATTCGAGGCATTGTTGATGTGCTTAATATAATTGTAAGAAATAGTCCAATGAAAACCTTCATGTGAAACTTGGCCAACTTCTGCGCCGTCACTGGTGCAACAGTAATAAATGGCGAACTTTACGAAAATAGTTATCCGCTGTCCAAACGTTTCTCTACGAAAGTCAGTATATTTTTGAAATTTTAATCAAAAATACAATTAAAGAATAAGTTACCAATTGTTAAATACAGTTAGCAAACATTTCATTATTAGCGCTCGTGATAAGCCTGATTAGCAGATTCCAAATGAAAAAAAAATATTAAAACAAGGGAAACTTATTGTGAAAAAGAACTTCTTAATTTTCTAGTAAGCGCAGAGTTTTTAGGGAATTGTCATTTATCAAAGAAAGAACATCGACGAATATTCCAAGTAAAGTATTGAGGACATGAAGACATTGATACCGTGTCATATTTAGCAGCAAGAAGAGGTGTAATTTAGATGAGCTAGATGGACTCCATCCTTACTGCTACGATTTAAAGCAGTAGAAGAGAATAAGTCATGTTGAACTCAAGACAGAGGATCCGTTATGGTTTGGGCACATATTGCTTGCTGCCTTAAAATATGGTTAGTAATTGTTGATGAAACAATGTATGCTATTGTCTACCAAGAATTAATACATGAACATCTATTACATAAGCTGAAAATGAGGACACATTCATTCAGTAAGATAATATTTGTAATAGTCAGTACAAAGGAGTATCTTCGGCAGTAATCTTGTATGTCTTTTCCATTATATCTACATCTAAGCCCAATTGAAAATTATGGGAGTATTCTATCAAGAAAGGTTTCTCATCTAGAAAAGCCAGCCATCCACAGTATAAGAGGTTTTAGTTTGAAATACCGGCTTTCCGTCTGAAGAAGTTAATAGACTATATGCATAACGGACTGCCACATCTTATTAAAAAACAACAGAAAATTTATCAAAAATTAAACAAAGTAGTGTATCAGAATTATCTTGAATTTCTAATTATTCACAGCTTTGACCAATACTAAAACATGATTTTATATTTTTATAGATAATATACGTAGAACCAAGTTATTATTGTTTTCTTTTTGTTTGCGTTACTAAAATTCCTTAGTATCGATTTAATATTCTTGTTTAAATTTAAAACCGTGCACCGTAGACTATTGCGTCCAATTTTTCACAGTAGTCTAGAGGTTGACAGAGTAGACTAACGTATTTATTTTAGTACTTTTCGATTTATAGTTGCCGTAAGTACAGCAATAGAATTTACTGCGATTAATCTCTATGGTATTACAATAAAGCTGTTATAAACCGTTGCATTAACAAGGATTCAGTTGTATATGGTTAAATCCATTTAGCGCAAGCTATTATAGCAATATATTTCACGAACGTACCGCTCACATTTATTCATGTATGAAACTATACAACGCACAAAAATACCCTTTAGTAAATATTTGCAAACCACTAGATGTACACAACCACGTATTCTTACATATTTATTCATAATACTAGCAAAATCTAAGAGAGAAAGACAAGATGCGGAGACATTAACTTCTACTACATCATAACAAACAATGTGAAGGAATATTTACCTACAAAAGACAGATAACGCAGCAGACGAAGTGCCTAAAAGATCTTAACAAATTTGGGCATGTTTACGACGTCGGATAGCATCTACAGTAGGTCGTTTGATTGTCAGCAGAGATTTCTGAAGTAAATGGGTTTTACAAATTACACGGAATTTCTTTGTCTTGTATTTACAGTTATACGAGAGCGACAATTGTGTAGAACTTCAATGTCTAAACTATAACGCGGGCAATGCTTTAAGTTTATTAATTTCACTTATAAATCAAGAAATTAAATGCGTTATATATAAAAGTACCAACGCTTTAGATATTGTATTAAATTAAATATTCACCAATAAATAAAATTTTCTAATATAGAAAGCACATTGCGCTTCTCATCCAGAATATCACGTTAAATTGAATAGCATTGCAATTACACATGTCAATCATAGTAGCCTGATTGCTTAATTAAGGAAATTTTAATATTAATTAAATACTAATAATATAATGTACTTTTTACCTGACTTTTTCACACCCAGTTAGAGGAAAGATTTATAAGTTACAAGAAGACAACGAAAACATACGAAAAATTTGGGAAAATATATAAATTATAAAGTTATAGTGTAGGTGTCGGAAGATAGGCAAGTGCAGAAACATAAATAAATGGAGTATGTGAAACGCAACAATAGACGATATTTCAGTGACAGAGTCTTCAGTGAGGAAGTATGAAGATTTCGGACATTGCATTATATGCCTGGCGGAAGGCAAGAAGGATACCCAAATCCTTAATAGTAGTAGATGCCATTAATTGTAAGTTTCTTCGATACTTACTCGCTAATTATGAAATAGTTCTCGACGTTTAGTGAACGTCATTGTATTACATCTGTTTGCTTTACACACCATCGAAATCTGTTTAAAGTGATATGCACATAGAGTATATATAAGCATTTGACAATTAATAATATTGGCAATATGGTTAATAAAAGTAAGCAACATTAGGGATTCATGTGATATTTTGGAGGTCGGAACTTATCTTGTTGAAATGAAATTTCGATTTAAGGAGACATAGTACAAATCTATTAAAGAGGGCAATGGCTCTGCAAACCCATAAGACTCTAGCTTCCGAAGAACAACGTAGTGATCAACTTGATCAAATGCCGTCTAACAATTCAAGTTGATCGCATAAACTTACCTTCCCTTACATATCTTATTATTTTGGAAACATACTGTGTAAAACGGGTTATGTTGATAACTGTCAAGCGTCCATCTTATTCAGGTGAAATAACACCAAGAAGATTTAAGTAAAAATGCCTGAAACGAATTTGTTGGAAACCTATCGAGAAATTACGAAGTAGAGAAATAGCTCGGTAGCTATTGATGTTTATGGATCTCAGGACAGGGCAAATGTGCACTAATTTCAAGATCAATGGAAATATAGACCTTTTTCAGGATAAATAAATAAAACCAAGAATCTAAGTTTTATCTAAAAACATTTTTTAGAAGTAGTAATAATAGTACGCTGTTGGAGATAATGGTCATTGAAAATAAAGTGATAATAATGAACGTTCTCGAAGACTATTTTTGCCATTCCACAACGTAGTATATATATGCATATATCGGGTATATATATGCATATATATGATATCGGATAACGAAATAATTTCATGAATCGTTCGTTGTTCATTTATTTCTTCCTGATTTACGTAAACTTTCAGTTTTAAATGAGACAAATTAACTAAAACTTATATTCTTGATATTATCACTACGCTAAACATTCTTTTTACAACAAATCGTTACTAGTATTAGGGGTGCAACAAGTTTATCAGTCAACAAGTCAACAACAACGAGCTTCTGGAATTACATGTTATCCAAATCAATTTCACTTAGCCTTGACTACAAAAAATCTACTACGCCCTAAGTTTTTACGAATAACAAGGACTATGGGGTAATGCGGCAAACAGTAAAATATTGGCATACTCGGCAGCATACAAATCTGATTAATTCGAATTCTCGAAACAATTGTTCCAAATTGAATCAAATAAATGGTGGCGCAAAGTATTAACTCTAAAGATATGGTTTTAATATTAATTTGCTTTATTTTTGCAATATTCCTGTCTTTCTCGGTATATCACGCCAACAAGACGAAAACATTTTATCAAAATTTTATGTTTTTCGATTTGATCGGTTTTTGACAACTTTTGCAAGTCGCCAACGATCTGGAGGCTTGAAAACATTTCACTCTGCCAAAGAATGTTCATTATGTTTTGTTTCCAGAGGCCCTCTTTAATTGCGTTTTGCTTTTGTTGTATATTTACAGTAGTAGCATTAAGTGGAAACATTTACTTTATTAATAGATTGTTTCTAGATAGATGGACTTAAAGGCAATACTTTTTAGCCAGTAAAGTCAGTAAATTCGCTAAAATATCATAAATTCCCACTTTAAATGTTAACCATACAGTGCCCTCTAATTTTCATTTGTTTTTCTTCTATTGTTTATCGACATTTTTATCCATATTGGGCTAAAGGAGAATCTTTGACTATTCCTTGTACTTAATTGCTTTCCACTTACTTTTGTTTCATATACAGCCGTTATATTAGGTACTTCTTATAATGCGTCTCCTCTTTTGGTTTACACGAAAATGTAGCCGAAAGTCCATCATCGATCTGATAAGACTAATATTTCAGTTAACTGACGTCTTGGTAATCAACCGAAGCACGAGTTTCAAAAAGCTTTTAAAACGGTTTAAGGAACCGTGGTAAAGTTTAGCGAAATTCTATCTAATCATCCGAGATAACGAGTACTATTTAGTTCGGGTTTTGGACCGTCTCTATTGTTGTGAACACCGCCCGAGTCGGGTCCAAGATCCCGCAGATAATCTGCAGCGTATTAGCCGTGTAGTTCCATCTTCGAAACAATAAAATTAATAACTGATACGGCGTGCTGCAGTAATGGATCGGTAATAGTTTATCTTAGAATCGATTCGAGATAGTCGTACGGGATGAGGCTGTAATTGCCTATTAAATTATACAAATTTGCACGTCATCGACCCATTTTAACCGTATTAAGGCTACAGTTTTCGATAATTTTAATATCGTCGGAATAAGGCGCTACGAAGTGATAAGCGATGGTATGTTAATGATAATGTAGAATATGTAATCACATGTCAAACGCTAATGTTCATAGAACTAAAAATACTAAATGATTCCGAAGTGCTGCTACAGAGCGCAATATAAACGACAATATAAACCCTTTATCTGGCGGAATATTGAAAGATTTAAATTTAAATTAGTGTTGCTTAATATGGGCTTACCAAATATGAAGTTAAGCGTTATTAAAAAAGTATCTTTGGGTTGTTATTATAATTGCAATTATTGGAAAGTTGTATTATGAAAGTATGTATTTTATTACGAGGGTTTCAGTAAGATATCTAGATAGACTGTATATGGTCTATCTAGAAATACAAACATTATGTTCACGTAAGCGTGTAATTTACTCTACTATCGCAGTAAATTCTGCGAGGAATATTTTGAGATTAAGTAGTGTTTTCAGCGAATGTTTGACGCTTCTTAGTTGAGTTTCATAAAGTGCTGCACATGCTCTATTGGATTTATAGGCTTAGAGATTGCAGAGGCCAATCCAGAAGATGGAAATCGTTTTAGCATATTCAATCTTCGATTTTTCGAGCGAATTTTTGCAAGCAACTGGAAGGAACTTTTCTTCCTGCTCCGAAGAATAGTGATGGTCCTCTTTGTTTTTTTTTTTTTTGGGACGGCCACTTCCTGGTTTATTTTTTTAAGTTCCAGTACTCCTACACCTTTTATTTGTGCTTAACTGAACAATACGAGATGAATACTTTAACTTTTTGGAGATCTTAGTTTGCAACATTCCTGCAGAAACTCAAAACTGATGATTTGGTGCCGTCTTAGTTTCATCTAACTACCTTCACCTTTTTGCCATAATAAAGTTCAATACGACCGAATCGCTAGGTAGGAAACTCTTCTTCTTCTAGCACACTTTGTCATGACTCCAGGCGGTAAACTTTAGCTAAGAATTTGAAACCATTTGTATAAGGTTCTATCTAATATTATTTGAAGGTTTTAAATAGAGAATATTGGCTACCTAATTTATTATCGTATTAATTAATTAGCGAAAAATATGTAATATAATAAATTTTAATGGTTTATCTAGACTTAGAGCAACCTTAAGTCGAAATAAAATGGTCTTTATACACAGGTTTCACTATTCTAAAGCAATTACGTACTTCTTCAAAGATTGGTACCTGGTCAGAAAAATTATATAATATAGGCTTCATAATCGAAGTAACGTTTAAAGCTTTTAGTAACTGAAAAAAGAATGTCTTCGTCGCATCTTTAAGAAATACTACCGTATATGCCATGAAAGCCAAGAGGTTTATGTTTCCTTATTGGGATATGTCAGTGGATGCTGGCTGGCCCCACAGCTCCGAAAAGGTACCCAGCATTATCATAATAAAAACATTCGCTATTCGTTTAAAATAATTAGCTTCCAGTTACGTATTAAGAGATACGCGGTATTGAATTATTAGTGAAAGAGGAGAAGCATCAAGGTCGTGCACCCCGTACCGCATTCGCGAATAATATTGGCGGATAATTGTTCATACAGGATTTAAATGCAGTCAGAATTTGATCCGAGTTGAAGTAGGCGCGTTTCTTTACTCTATATTTCTTACTTTTTCCGTGTTGCAAATAAAACCATTACCATTACGTTACTCTTTTGGAATTCGATTTATTTAATGCTAAATATAAGTTGATCACCACTTATCTTGTCATTATGCTCATTTTAATATGAGATATAAAACATTTCTGTAAGTTGAGTGCTTCGACGCAAATGAAAATAAGAAAAAAATATAATTGAAATTGGTTCCAATAACGTTTTTGCGTGGCTAGGGATACCTATAATAGCGCATGTAATAGCGCCCACAATTTAAGTACGTTGAACATATTAGTATAATGCTCATACATTATACTCAAGGCACTTTTCCTTTTTCTGTTACAAACATATAAATTTAGTAGACATCGTATATCAATTTATTTAAGGTATCCATACAATTAATACGCAATTACAAATAATAATTAGACAAAATATAATTCACTTGCAGTTGTTTTGTAGGCTTCTGCGGTCGTCAATAATACTATACTCTTGGTTTCTGGGTTGGAACCGCGTCGTTGACGTAGCTTCTGCCGACATTTCGTCTTCATTCTTATAGAATATCTTCAGGGCTGTTACGGCACGCTGGCTATAGTCACACTAAAATTTTGTTTCTTCTATTTATTTAATTTTAATTTATTTAATTATATATATTTAATAATTACATATAATTTAACAAAGTTGGTGCCATTCCTATTAGACGTCCTCTAAATGCAGAAATACCTTAGGGCACTATCACGTCGATACTCTTTATTGCCACTTAGAGAATTGTTTTTGGAAAAATACATTTTAAGAGTGTTACGAAATTACATGTTGGACTGCATGGTTTTCATTGAGAAAGGCTATACACTAATTTAGAAATTACTCCCTAATTTACTCTCTTCGGATTGGTAAACACATAGAATTTGTGGATAAATTAAACTACTAAACTTACTAAACTACTTTAGAAGTATCTAGAAAATTATTTTATTAATTTACATCATCCATTAAAAGCAATAAGCAATAGCAAAAACATATATTGTTGGATAACTAGCAGATTTATGCAATATGTTTTGATTATCAATTGATAGACAAGTATAACTTAATGTTAGCTAAAGAAGGATACAAAACTCTGACTGATAAAGCTAAAAGAGAATTCTTTCGTAATCAGTTAAATGCAATATAGAACAAAAACAGAAACAGCAATAATACGGCTCTGGGGCGGGGGTTCCATAAAACTAGCAAATAAAAAATCAACAGTTAAATGTACCACACAGTATATGCACGGGGATCGTGTGATAAGTACCTGTGTTAAGGAAGACAATGCATCTGTCTGTAATTTTTTTTCTTAAGATAATTTCTTTGTAGCTCTATATGCTCAGTCTAGTGATGTTCGAACTTTTTAAGGCATCCAAATAGTAGGATTTGTCAAACTCTACAAAATAGGCCTCTGTTACGGTAATGATCTCTTCATTTGAGGTGAACCACTTTCTACGGTTTTCAAGCTAGGAAAAAGAAAGAAGTCAGAAGAAACCCAACCTGGCTAATATGGTGAATAAGCCACCAATCCGTCCGCAATAGGACTAGCTTTGCTGTCTCAATTTCCCGATGAGCGGATCATGATGGTACAGAACGTCTTTCTTCGCTAAGTGGAATCTTTAAGTTAGCGTCGAATCGGTCTAATACTTTAGCATGGCTTCGTCCCGAGCTTATTCTTTTCTTCTACAATCTCAAAAAATCGTTGTGACTTTTACGATTAATTGAATCGTGTTCTTCCTTTTTAATGTACGTTCACCGAGAAAAATCCATCTTACTGACTAACCTTTGGTTCCTGGCGTGCAGTAATATTCACAATCACAATATTTGCCAGAACCTCGCTCGTATTGCGCTTAAACATGTTCAAACATTGTTTTGTACGCATTACGTGATTCCGTTTTTGATCAATCATCTGTAAACACAGCTTCCATCAGGTACAGGATTCAAAGAATGTATAACTCATTACCGCCACAGAAGGACTGAATTGTCAAGTGTCAGGTAAAATACGAACAGAACCGGGCGTAATATTAAATTATAAAACCGCCAATTAATTAAGAACGTAACTTCGCGGCGGCATTTAGACCATTTACAACAATTTTAACAAAACATTTACAACAAAACAAAGGGGAAAAGAGTCCATTTAGCCTCTCTCCTTTGATTGATTAGTTGGTGTAAAACGGACATATGTTTAGGTTTTGCGCAATAAAAAAGGAGGGCAAAAACCTTTTGTTTTTACTTCGTGTGTTTTATATGCTTTAGAGTATTTGGAGGCTAAAAGCAGATACTTGTAAATGTTCTTTAAAATAGAGATGGGACAAGGTATGTTAGAGTTAAAATCTCTTCTTCGCTCCATTCGGTCGTGCGGTTGACAATGGCCATCCACGAATTCCTGAAGCAATTGTTGCGAATTAATCAAATTACTTGTGTAGTAACGGATTGGCCGATATTTTAGTGTTTGCTACAAGCTCAAAAACGTTCTTTGTGTAAGTATACATTTTTAACACTATTTGTGCACGTTTATTACTACGTGATATTTTCTATATAATAGATTTTACGGTCCAAAGATTTAAATTAATTATTGTTGGCAAAGATATTTCCAAAATTCAAATATATGAATAAATTAGAGGAACAATGAATTTAATCCAGATTTCAAAGACACCGTGCATGTGACGAATAGGTTCGTGCTTTCTTATTGACGCAGTAAAATAGATATATATGCCCTCAAAATACTTAAAATGACAACTGTATTAAGGCTTTTCCATGCTGACTCAGATATGTGTGTAACTTCCGTCACGATTCTTGAACTATAAGAGCGTAAAGATAAATACTAATAACATTTTAAGAATTGTCACGCATGTTTGTACGTGCACGCACCGCAAGATCGATCATTGTTGCGCAATGTTGCCGTCGCCGTCCTCGTCAACGGTGATTGTAATTGAACGCACGTGCGCGGCTCGTTCCAAAGGCTCATGTAAAACGAGTGCTCCGATCTGACCAAATCGGTGTAATATGTATGCAACGGCTCCGGCACGACATTGTTCCAGCGAACTGCTGAAGGAAACGGATCAACAGCCACCACCAGCACAATAAGACCAAACATACACATCTCGATGTTCGATGCCTAGTTATTCTCTCTCGGCGAAACGATAATATTCTGAAAATCGATGTAGATAGTCGTTGTACGTACTACTCTCAGTTTATGGAAAAAAGGAGCCCGAGCGTGTGTATGTATCTGGTACCGCAAGTGGTTTATGTCCGACTGGGGATATCATAAATTGAGTCACGAATGGCGATCTTGCGCTTTTCTCTTCATATATGTACCCATCACAAATGTCGATTGTTCAGTTCTAAAATAGGAGAAACGACGATTTTACGTTTCTCGGATGAGGTGTGTTCTACTAGTAAGAAAAGACTTACAAGCCTACATTAATTAGTTCTCGTTTACTAGTGGACGGACTAACAAAAACTGCCATGCCTGAAATTAGAAAAAATCCCGCTGAGAAATTAACTTACGGACAATCTCCTTTACCTCGCACACATATAAGATGTAGGATTACAACTCTAATCAAATGGAAATTGTCTTCTTAAAAAAATTAAGTAACACTAACGCAATCTTTGATTACGAGTGCAAGAAGAAAATAAGTGATACGACTAATGTTATAAAATAATACCTTTTCAGGCGAACTGAAAATTACACTTGTTTTATCGTTCAATATTACTTCCGTGTTTTTTCATTGTAGTATCCTTTTTATAAACATAGATCCAATGAAGATACAGTGATCGTTGGTTAATTAAGCGCAAAGCTGAGAAATGCATTATTTTCGCACATTTTAAATCAACTAACTTACACAAATCAAGTCGGATTAAAGAAGTTTTCTCAATAGTTATAATTTAAACGGTAATAACTACAATGATAAAATAGCTTCCTCATGATATCGATAGAATCATTTACGGCAAACGCATGTGCAAAGACATTACCTACAGACATGTTTCTTTAAAAATTAAAACTTTGTTGCAATACAATAATATAATTTTATTCTATTTTATTTAATAATCAAATCCAGTAAGACAGAGAACGTTAGTAAGAGTCGAACGTTCCCTTATCGTTCATCTTTCTTGCTTGATCATCTCCCTCCACTTTACCCTAATGCTTTCCACTAAGAAAAGTAGATCGTGGAGGACCTGGAAAACAAATGGGGAAAGATAACAAATGCAGTTAAAATCAGCAACAGGTGGCAGCGAGCATTAATCTACCTCTACAAACAGAATTTAAAGCGTTTTGAATGTTATCCATAATCCGAAGAATTATTTATATCTTCATATTTAACTTGCTAAAGAACATATTTTAAAATGTGGTTAACGTGTTATTTCAAGTTATCTTAATTACTTAAGAAACAAGCGAGATATGTATTTTAAATTACATGAATTCAGGAGAGGTATCTAGAAACACAGTAATATACAAGATGATCAATAAAAAACAACAAACTTGTATCGTGTGGAGCGGACACTCAACTCCCTGTACATTTAAATATAATTTTATATTATTCATGACTTGAATAGTTTTTGGTTGCAAACTTTTCTATATTCTTTTCTTCGCTCGGGAAGGTTTACTGTTTGCCTACACGTTAACTGGACACGCTGAACTTTCGATTAGCACTATGATTGAAATTGAAATAAAACATTTACTGATTTTATTAAAAATTGTTTTCTTTAAAACAAAAAGTAGGTAGAAATTTTGATATGTGTCATAATTTACATTACGTATTGGAATTTCGTACCTTTCACGAATAATAATTACCTTTACGATATTTACTTTTAACGCATAGCTACCTTTCACATATTTGTCAAGAAACTCGTGCTCTCAGATTATACAAAATTAATAACAATATGTAAAGCATAACTTTGTCGCAACCGTATGAAGGACTATATATTTATACTAAAATTATTTTTATTTAGTACGTATAGTATACTATACGTTCCAAACATATTAGGTTAAATATAATTCCTATAATGGCAAGAATATGCCTTGCTGACTCAGAAGTATCTGGCCTTTAGTTAAATTAAACTAATTATATCAATAATACTCGTATTATGATGTACTGTTAGTTATTATTAGCAGTAGTTCACCAATAAGATCCAATTCACAATTATACAAGGAATCAAATTATCCAGCGACATTTCCTAATACCTGCCAATAAAGCAAACCTTTTCTTCGTTGAAATTAAATTACTTTAGATCCCTACATGCCTATGCGTCTAATAATATAACATGAAATGGTTTTAATATATTGACACGTAACTGTTTGCCATTCACAATTCGAACCAATTTCGACATCATTGAAAGCGACAGAAAAAAATTCTCGGACCCGTTAACTGGAAGCACGTTCCATCTAAAAATCGAATAAAGAAATCCATAACGAAAGGCGATGGCTGGTAACTTTCTGTTAGCGACTTTTTATTAGTAGAAGGCGAATAAGTGGAGTACATATTATTATTATTTTGCCTTCTCATGACTTTCCAGATGTATACGTGTATTGGGAACGCTATGCCGGTGCACTGTAATTAGCGTTGTTATTAGGAGTTTTTTCGACAGTTGCTTGGAATGGCACCAATGATTGATGCCTACTTGTTACTTGTTATAACCGATCCATTCATTCTTGATGTGTGCATAACATATGGAAGCGAGTTGTGAATACTACCTTATTAGCGTTATTAGTATTATTATACCCATATGTACCCTTGTGTTGATAGTTGTAATCTGCAATTTTGTAATAAAAATATCGAGAGAGAAGTATACACAATTATCTATTTATTAAACCAAGCAATACTTATTCAGGTGAAAATAAGCTCGCACCGTTCTAAGCTTTCTGACAATATAGATAACATCGAGTGTTATAAAATAGTATCAACGCTAACTGGTAATTTAATTGTGTTAAATAACTAGGAATTCCTCTAGAAGACGTTATACCTGTGAGTAGAATTTCTATGATTGTTATTAAATGATGTTTATATTTTAGACGTCGGATGTGATAACCTACACTGCAAATTAATGAACTTTTTCTTTCCCAGATTGCGACTTATTGTTAGCGAAGGATTTATTTAAATAAATTGATTAGTAAATTGATTAGTACATTTTAATGCACATGCATTTTGCATACACTGAGAAACCATTTTCATTTGCGTATATGACCAACAATAAGGCTAAGTTACAGACAAATTCCTGTAAGGACAACTATAAATTTGTCTTCTCTGAAAGATATACATATTTAGAGCAGCCTTCTGTGGTGACTAAACTATTAGATAAATACACATTCGTTAAGATTTTTATTCCGCGGTTCTAATTCAGCTAATATACTTATGGAAAAAACTATTAAATTGCTATAGCACATTAATGCATTCTTAGTTTTTATCTTTATATTCTAAGACTGGGCATGAAAAGAATAAATCAGCAATAGAAATTTGTTTTTCAATAAGAGTGCCTTGCTTATAGATATAGATACGCCCCTTCACTTTAGTACAATTTCATTAAGCTTGTATGATGCTCTTCTGTTACCATATTGTCCTTATTAATTAATCAACCATTAAAATTCTTTGATAATTCGAAAAATAATAGTTGCCATTACTTTTTTTGCAGAAAGGGTAACTTTAAACTTTTTGGGAGATGTTAATATGCCGCTGAATTGATCCTTGACTTTGACTTAAGGTCAAAATGATGGATTTAGGTTTCAAGACAAATCGGTCGATAATTAAGTCTGGTTCATCTTAACAAAACACCAAAAATTATTTGCACGAATCTCTATCCGGACACTCATTTGGAATGGCGAAAGCAAAATCAACCGAAAAATATACAGAACGAATCTTTTTTGTTTTTTCTTTTTAGTAAGAAATATTATCAACTTTTATATGCAAACCTTCTAGTTGTCACATCTTAGATCTTGCCTTCTGCCGTTCATTTTTTCATTACTCCTAATCAATCAAATTATCGATATCAGCATATTGATAATTTTAGCTGTTCTAATATCTTAATATGTCGTTTTTCCTTCTTGTATTTAAACATTTATTATTTCTTTACTTACTCGCCTACATGTTCTAAGTCATCACATCAGAATCAATTTTGTTTTAATAACTTGCATGATTTTGCTATAAAAGCTTCAGATGGAATGATAATCCATCAATAAAAGCTGAGTTATGGATGGAACTTTCCTGCTGACTAAAAAATATGATGGGAACTCTTAAAATAGCAGACAAAATTCAATTTTGCAAGTTATTTTTGATTCTTCATTCATGAAAGATACTATCCACTGACTGTTTCTGATACAGCTTAAGATGTACCATAATTGTCTTCTAAAATCACGATAATATTTTTAAAACTCCATTTTTTGTACAATTTTTAATTTTCTAATCCCCGATACTACTCAAAGAGACTTGTTTAAAAGAAGATTTAGCTAATAGTGCTAATTAAATCTCTTAATTTTTAGAAAATTAGCAATATTGAACAATACTTATTCCTAAATGCTAGTTTCGTAAAGCTAGCGTTTATCAAGTTTTAAACATTTTTCATTTCATTTTCACGATATTAATTTTATTAATTAAAAATATATTATTTGATGATGTATACGGTTTCCATAACCTTGGTGCAACTCTGGAAATTTCTCTGCTAAAGATAACACTTAACTTGAACAAAATACCAATTATGTACGGAATATCGCTACAATATTAAATATTATCATTACCGATAAATCATATTTTAATTAGGTGCTATGTTTCACGCATAGTTATAGCGAAAGCAAAACAAGCTAATCACTTAGTGGTGATACATGCTATTAAAAAGCACATGTACAGCCTATCCACCTAAAGTGGGAGCAGGAGATAATTCTTTTTCTGAGCAATTTATAGATAAAGTTTTCGATTAAAAAACATTAGAATTTATTCGATTGAATATTTCTTGTTTTCTTCTTAGTTTTTGCAGAAACTAACGTCTACAAGATATTCTTCGAAATCGTCGCTATATCTGATTTTTCTAAATGGAATAGCCTGTATTTTTGTTCAAAATGTAATAGAAAAAACTACTCTAGACTTTCTTATAAACATTTCCCTGTATCGTTCTTTAATAAACTAAATATGAAACTATGTAGATAAGTTTTCTGTTAATATGCATAGATTACCGCGACAAAATACAACATGTTTTTAAAAAGTATCCATTATAAAAACAATCTGCAATATTTAATTCATACATGTACTTTCATTATATTAAACAACATCTATTCGAAATTAACACCATTTTCCTTCATACAAACCTTAACGCGAGTTCTGAAAAAGCCCCATATGATCGTGCGCGAAACGTCGAGCTTTCGTTCAACAAAAATCGACATAACACGGTCCAAACTGAAACATGTTAAGTTTTAACTATGTGTTAAAGTTAAGTTGTAACTATGTGCTAACAAAACTTAGTATGCGATGTTTTAAACAAATACATTTTTTTCATACTGAACTCTAATCAACATTTATCTACCGATTTTCGTTATTTTATTACTTATACGTGCTTGTTAACTTGGTAGACACTAAGTGGTAAAATGATTACTTCAAAAAAATGCTAGAATTGTACCAAAGAACAACGTTTACACAATTTTTTTAATTAATATCTTTAGGGAAATAAAAGTTTATACGTAGCACATTACGCTTTTAAACCAAGATCTTTATCTCTGCACGTTCATATTTCATTTTAGTCTTTTTTATTAAATTTAGTTAAAAGAAATAAATTCATGTATATACAATAATAATTTAAAATTATCTCAGTTATCTAGAAATCTACCATAGATCGATAGAGGGAATATTGAAGAAATTGGCGTGTGGATACTTATTTAAACCAGCATATGTATGTGCTCAAAAAGTAGATAAGCAAATACATAGAACTGAAGTTAATTTATTATACCATGTTTCAGTTTTATTCCGAAACTTACGTTGACATTAAGTACACATCAATATATCCTAATCTACAATAGTTGATAAATAAAAATTGAATGAAATACCCTCAATAAGGCGCACCCTCCTTAAGCAGATATAACTTTTAAATAATAGCGCTGGGTTTGACATTTTTATGTTGATTCTATTGATAACATTTCATTTTTATATCCTTTCCTGGTAGATACGTAAGGTCGTAAACCCTTTGTTATAAAAATTCTGATAAGTGCCGACTAGCGCGAAAAGTATTTCGACTTTCCCGTTTATCTTTACGTATGTACCTTGAGCGTATTAATTTTACCGCACAAGGGTATGTACAATAAGGCGCACGAAGCTTGAACTATAAATATTGATTTTAGATTTACCGAAAGTGATAATATTAAGATAAAATTTATGACGTCATAAAAAGTGAAGAAACGTCACTATAAAAGGACTATCTACTCACGTCTTAGGTAATTTCATTCGCTTAAATCACACACTTTGGTATACGCACATATGTATATAATGGTTTCATCCATATATTTTGAATGTAAATAACATATTTGTTAATTCTTAAACTTTTGTGCACACCTAAGACTTGCACCGGAAAACAAACTTGTATCCTGCATTGTATCTGAAATTTAGAGAAATCTGACGCTTGAAATAAACAAATATTTGATGAGTTTTTGAAGACTTTAAGCAGCAACCTCTGCGATTATATTGGTGGATCTATGTGATTCACAAAAACTAAAACAGTTAGCTCCTAGACTTAGTAAAACGTTTAATAATTTATTTTAGATAACAAGCAGGTGGGAGGATAATAATACTTGAATTTAGCCCAAGGATTTGAAGATTAATTCCTGGTTCTGCAATATACGTGTTAGTTTACGGTTTTATGTAAATATTTTAAGTAATAAACATTTACATTGGTCTGTATCTGTAAAACCGGCTGTTTTGAGTTTTTTTGCATTTTTGGAATTGAAACGATAATATTTGGAAAATTGTAGCAGAGACTTATTAAATTTAACCGTTCAAATGTAATCGTTCAGAAATAGGTTTACATTTGTGTTCACAGTTCTAAATTCTTTTATTTTTTATATATTTATTTTTTTTTCGTTTTATTCTCTCCAAATATTTGGATTTGAATCGATTACTATATACCTTTATTAGATATTATTTATTGAGGTATAAATGTACGGATTTCAAGCCATAGTTTTTTGTTACTATTAAAACCGAGGAAACGATGAATGAAACCGACAATTGCATGTTCGTAAGTAGATTTCCGCCGACATAATAACTTTCATTAACTGCTGTTTAAACCCAAAACAGTTGATTTACACAAAATCAAAAGCAAATTGGATCTTTGACGAATGGAAAAAAGTTATTTTCAACGACGCTGACTTAAAAAAGTAGTGTTAAATTTGATTGAAATATGCTGAATGCTACAAAGTATCAAGAAAATTTGTTTGTTGCCCAATATTAACAAATTCTAAGGAAGCGACGTCGGTTTTGTTTCCCAACAGGATGACTTCCCGTCAAGCCATGCCAAGCATTTTTTTAACCACGCAACGGTTTACTCGGTTTATTACACTTATCAGTTATATTAATTCACCATGCTATCTCTTACTTATGCCTTTTTAATATTATCTATTAAACCTTTTGTTCGCTACTAAATTTAAAGCATCATTTTGGTTACTCCAAAAATAATTACCTACAATGATTATCATGTCAAAAAATATGTTATTTTTGTCATTAAACTTGTAACTGTAACACCAATCAAAAAAACTCCCGCTCGTACCTTAATACTGCGCACAACACATCAAAATATCTATATATTCTATAATTACAATAATTATACACTAGTGTGTACTGTCCTTTTCTAAAGAACGAGTCTCAACAATAATTAAGTAATGGAATAAGATATCGGAACTTTCGGCGATGGAAGTACATGTCTTTACCGCAGCGGCGAAGTTGTTAATTATACCTTACAGAAGAAACAAACACACAACCAAAGTTCTCATTTGAATATTAAAATGACGCTCTACGTTTTTCTTATGACATTAGACATTAATAATGGTGTCTCGTATCTAAATGTTGATCTAGAGTGCTGCGTGCCGTACATAAAAAAAAATACGCGAATATCTTAAACAGTTTCTCAGGATTGTATGATAAGTAATAGTAATAATATGCATACATTGCGGAAACTACAAATAATAACCAATAATTATAGAAGGTTGATAGTTTACCAACTTTAAATTTGTAGAAATATACATCTATCTACATCACATTCGGCAATGAAAGTATTAGGTTGTTTCAGAAGCATAAGGTTTCCTTTCCAATTCGTTGTGTAAGTGCTACTTTCCTATGTGTATTATTCTTCTAGAACAATAGCTACAAATTGACTGTATAGACAAAACAGTATCTTTGATCGCTGCTAAACTATTTTTACTTTCGGAAAATATACTTAATGTGTTGGTGGTACTTTTTGAAATAAATTTAGGTTCCATTAAACTAGCCGCAAATATACTGTAATGTTATTAAAAAAAAAACGAAGTTGTCACCAGTGCCGCAGTCACTTCTTCTTTACTAAATTCACATTGTGCACCTATCGGTTTGAGGATCCATCTATTGGTAGAAAGCCCGATGCCCGGAGAAAGAATCCTGTGTTGAGTCGAAGATCTTTGGGGCGTAAACATAATAAAATTAATGTCTTGCCAATGACAAGTGCGGGGAAGATGTATATATCTATTATTCTCTATCTCGAATGTTAACATAAGAAATTTCTACAGGAAGTTCTAGGGCATATTAGTCAAAAGTCAATGTCATGTAACAGTTGCGTCTGTGCGTCGCACTACAACAAAACCGTTCGTTTCGGAATCCAATTCAATAATCGTATATTTTAAATTGTTAACAATTGATATAGGTGTCAATGAAACAAAATCGTTGGCAACGAAAGCTAACAATGATTACATATTATTTGTGACTTTATGTCGATATATCATTCAAAGATATCATATTATATATCCTCCAATTATCCTAGGTTCTATTCACTGTTTAAAGTTAAAAGTTATTCGAAAGGGCATTTGAAGAATATAATATTGAGAAAGTGGCGTACAAGGAACATAAACCTTGTGTTTACGTAGAAGAAAGCTGCAGCATTTAAAGTTAGTAGTTGTTTCATTTCTCGTTTTTCGTTTTAATCTATCGTCAAACAAAACTTCCATTCGCCGAAAGAGCGTCTAACAAAATGCCCGCAATCCCGACCCCTAATTTTAGTAAATTTCTGAGATTTGAATGAATGTCAGAAATTGAATATTTCTGAAACTGGAATGGAATGGAAATGGATGAAAACTGAATATTTTCATCCATTTATGTATGTAAAGTTGGCAGTTACAAGACAGTCAAATGCAAAAATTTCCAAATTGTAATTTTAACTATTTTTGTACTTGTATACAATGGCGACCTGCTTAGGTTTTCCCTTTACATTATTGCTTATTATTCTAGAAAGCATTAATTTGGCCTTTTTAAGGTCATTAATTTGTTAATGACCAAAATTAAGACGCCTCTGACGGCTGCCAGCTTGTTTTCAGAAGCTGCAACCTTTTTTTCAAAGTGTTTATTGTCTGAATTATAATTGTATTAACATTTGAGTCACGTGCGAAGATTCGAGAAGGTTAAGTTCCGGTAAAGAATCATATAAACGTAGTCTTTATATATCAATTGATTCACCATTCAAATTTCTGAGACTCGTTTAAAATCCATTTATAATTTCTCAATTGGAGTTAAATTAACGAAAGATTGGTTTTCAGATACCCTCAATCCCACAAACTCTAAATTTAATTAGCTAATTATTAAAATCATCTATTTCCCCTTCCAATAACACATTACAATATGTATTCATGCAGTTTTTACATTAACTGGAGAACACACGTTAAGCAAAATTCGATATTTGTCTGAAAGTGCCTATAGCTTTATAACAAAGGAAGTTATTTTTTAAATGCGGTGACTGCCCAAAGGTATGTACAAATTCAGTAAAATTGCTGTGATTATATATTGTTTTGTATTTCTTTATTTCTTCCATTATATTGATTTTTATGTTTTTAGGTATTTCAAGCATGTTTAGTTATTTATTCGACTTTATGCAAAGGTATCTTCAAGGTATCTTCGCCAGCTTTAATAGGGCAACTTCTTTTAAGGTGTTAACAAACAATCATTTTGGATCGCTCAATATACTAAATAAAGAATTAAATTGATATGAATAATATTAATTTAGTACTTAATAATAATAATAATAAAGTATTAAATTAATATTTAATATTGAAATTAGTATTAAATATTATTTTCAATGCGTTTACAATTACTATTTCTAAGGTATAAATAAACATGGACATAAAGTCACACATTTTTTTGTTTTTTGTATGTCTTTAACCTATTTAGGCTAATATATTTCCGCAAATGTCTATGTAATTGTTAGGTTATTATACTGATTTGTTTCTTCTAAACTTGGCAGTTCTTTTAATTTGATAAAATTGATAAATTTGAAAGGTACAGAAAAATCTGCTATGGCACCAGAACAGAATTATTTTAATAAATATATAGTTCCTAATTCTCTCTTTACCTAAAAGATGCATTAACACTATAGGTCTTTTCCTTTTCTATATTAATAGATGCTTTCAGTGGTAACAATATTTAATTTGATAGATGTTTTCGGTTGTAGACACCGTCGCTCAATCGTCTAATGTCTAATAATTTCATTGATAAAAATGTTAAAGGTATTTGAACCCATTTCGCATTAACTCGCGTTTAAATAGAAAAACTAAAACCGCACAAGATATTCCATCTAAAATAATAAATTGAATGCTTAGCTTTCTAATTATTGATCATCCTATATATGCAAAAATATTTTTGTAAGATACTATGAGATGTCTATATACATAGGTGCAATTCTACGATTCTACAAGGCCTATCTTCTACCTTCTAGAATCGTAGAGTTACACATAAATGCCGTGTGCCTCAAAATTCCAATTACAAGATATATTGCAATTCAAATAATTAAAAAATAATTGAAACTTGAACGATTTTGCTAGCGTACCTACTTCATAGTTCATTCTATTTATAAGCAATTCATCATACGAGAGCACAATAACAATCATAAGTTGGAAGGCACGTGCAAAATGCGCGCGGTGTGCTGCTACCATAATTTCATTGTGACCGTGTTGCTTTTATACATATTTGTATGTATTGAATCGGACATCGGGTACAGTCAAAAAGTACGTCGACGACAATTGCCACGCGGCGCCACGTGTCAGGTAACATCGAGGGGGTACCGTGAGAACCTCTGGTCCGCAGTCCGGAAAAGTGTTTATCCAAGCGACCCCACGATAGCGATCGCCCACATCTATATTGACTGTATCCGGAACTATTTCCCATGTCGTATTTGAGGCCGCTAATCAAATAGTCGGTTTCCGAACACAATGCTGATGAAACACGACGAAGAATATAATTTGTTACTTCGTATTATTAAGAGTACTGCCAAAGACGCTATTTCTTTCGTTGCATACACATATAATATTAATCTTTGTGATTAGAAAATTCAAATATTACTTACGTGTGACCTAAAGCATAATCTATATCCGTAGTATTTTCTATCCTTTACGTAAAAAGATTCGGAACGGATAAATAATATAAGCGCTAAGTAATAGAAAAATCTCTGTATTAAGTTTGACAAAAGATAGATACGATCATTTGTTACCTAAAACAGTAGAGTTAACATTTGTTTCTTTAGGGTGGAAGGTCTAGTTTTTTTTGTTGATCTAAAAGCAAAATCGTTGGTTTTTGGTATATTGATTATTTTTTTCAACATTCTTAAACTTATCTGTAATAAATTTTAAAACATTTATGTTTTTTCCTTTAAATTATGTTTCTATTAGTTTGTATTATTCTTTGTATTTATAATAGTCTTACCTATTCATCTCCTTTTCCTTGCTTTCAATATTCTATTGCTAAAAATCATATTTTGCAGACATATGTACATACTATATGTTTCTATTTGTTTATCGAAAAATGTCTCATTAATCATACCAAAAACTTTATGTCACTTTCTCAAAATATTAATTAACGATCAGATAAATACGCAGACATGCACGCTGAACAAAATTTTAACGTATTCCTTTAATAATTTTCTGTGTTTGAGATCGACAATAGGTTAGAATTTGGAAATATGTTTCGTCAACATGCTACGGAAATTATAGATGAAAGTGAGCCCTTCTACATACTCTGATTTAGAGAAATTTGGAGATGAATATGAAGAAGCATGCGGAATGGAAGATGGTAATATAGATGCCGATGATTTTCGTTAAATTTTGAAGATGAGAGAATGAGAGGATTGCTAACTTTTATGCCATCTAAATTTTAAATAATGCGGATGAAAGCTGGTTTAATTTGGAGCTGCTCGCTGGTCGCACTGTAACCCGTAAAAGAAGAGTTTGCAGGAGAGAGAAAGCCGCAAAAAAAGAATCTGCAAATAGTATTCAAGGAAAGTGGAGGCGCATTTAACCCGAGAAGCAAGCGAAAGGTTATTTCAAGTTGGTACTAATATTTCTTACATCTTCGAACCATAACATTAGACATCAAATGTTTTACATGTCAGGCAAATTAACATCCTAAATATTTAGGAAATGTTTGACGCATGTGCTTTTGTACCGAATAACGAGTGGGACGCAGACAACGTTGCTACTCGACTCTTGGAGTAGTCACTGTCCTACCAAATTCCAGGAGTACCTGTCTGTCGATAAACTTACACATATTTAAACCATTCTCAAGAAGACAACTTGTATGGTGCAGCAACTTTCTTTCCTAAAATATCATAATTCACTTCTATATTCTTGGTATGAAAGCGATTACATAGATACTACTTTTTCAAATTACTTTACCACCGTATTCAATCTGCGGCAAGCTTGCGTACAATGTGTGCACTGTAATGATTATTTCTGTTTTCAAATTTTTTTGTTTAATTTTCGTTACCATTAGTCAGAATAACTGTTAGTATACACATTGCCCATTCAGTTCTCTATCATTGCGTTAGAATATTTCACATTCGCCATCTTAACATTCACTGTGCAACTCTGCTTAGTTTTTGTGGTTTTTCCTTTTAATTTTACTTAAACCATGTGGATAAAATTAGAATTTGTTAAAAATTTTACAAAATCAACCATCAGTAAAGCATGAAATAAAATCGAATATTAATAACACAATCTACTACCATAGTCACGTAATCTGTAAAAACATGAAGAAGATTGGTCATTTCTTTTTTAGGAGATTACTTAAAGCCACATAGTATATAACAACGTACTGAGTGACATAACATTCACTTAATCTTTGCTTGAAAGGTTATTAATTTCATTGCACTCTATTGTATGAGATTAATCTATTAAATTCAATTTTAAAAAATAATCGTTAATATCTTGAAAACTGTTAAAATTAGGTACATCAAACCCTAATTTCCTAGAAATTTCCTTTTCGATCCAAAAGTATAGTTGAAGATTTTCAGTTTGAAAATATCTATATTTAGAAACAGCTACGAACAACCGTGTAAAAAAATTTAGCAACGATAACGACAAGGTGTGATATTCATGAGTTTTCATTTCGTTCCACAAAGGTAAATAGCTTAATAAGTACATCTTCAAATATTCAAATTCAGCAAGAGCGGTGCAAATGCTAAAATGCTAACGTCTTGAGAACAGTTGACCCTAAAAGTAACACTTCTTGCAATGTGTGCAATAGATTAAGCTGATAAGAAGTAAACCATTATATTTAAAATAAAAAAGTTGGTAATCATTTCCGATCCAACCGGAAGTGTTTGTGTAAGCGAAACTGTTCCTTACATGTATACTGACTTTCTTAAAGCGTTCATAATAAACTTTAGTGTGTATATCAAGACCATCCGTATTTCATGCTTTCCATCTCTACTAAAATCTCTAGTACTAGGGATGCAATAATAGGATAAATTATTAAAATAATGTCGGTAGTTATCACTTATTGTTGTCGTTAAAAGTTTCTCCTTAAATTTTCTTTTGCAGTCAATGCGTCTTCCTACCTTGAAAATGGTAATAATTTAGCCACCTGCTTGACACCGTCATAAAAGCTAATGTTTCTCACTTGCACGTACGATATTTATTTCAAATTCAAAGATTCAACAGGTGTTAAGTTGAAAAAACATATCTTGAACGTCGGCAATTGCTCTTTGGTTCGCACAAAATGATCCTATTATTCCTTTATTTGATCCGTTCCTTTATTGTGTATTCTTCGTTGAAAGACTACATACATCGTCGTCTTTTTTATGTTTCGTCGAAAGTACCTACTTGTTGTGTACGTCAAACGTAACATCTGCTGAGTTAATGCTGACTTGATTGAACTTTAACGATAAGTTAACAACGGTTCTCACCTAGAATGGAGACTGCAATATCGGACACTTAATATTAATTAAAGTGCATTTAAATTAAATTAAAATGACGTACCATTTACGTAAACCTAGTATATATGTATATAGTAACAAGTGCATTACATACGTGACATATGTTTCTGTTAAGCGGTAAATAGAGGTTATTTTAACGTGTAAGGATGTGTATATATATATATATAAAACTGAAAAGCACCGCAAGGTAAGCATGCAACGTGTTGGGCTTCTCCCCTAATCGACTACAAATTTAATGTTTTTCACAGTTATATTCCTTGACTAATAGTGCAAGGGTAAGTCATTTATTTATTAGTGTACGAGGACCTGTGGGAACTCTTGTTTCACATTAGGGGAGAGTTGTCGGACTCGCATTATGATTTTCGATTCAATGAAGCGCGCTCCCACCACAGGTAAATAATCCACGATCGGTACGCTATTGACGTCCGGTCACAGCAGATATGTGGGTAGTTTAGCATGAAGGGAGACGAGAAGTTACCCTAGTTCCATGGCTCAGTGACCAGCTGCGTAAAATGAAGATTACAGATTAGCGTATCGCACTGGAAATAACTAATATTTATGAAGTAATACATTAAAAGAAGTATCAAAAATAAACGGGCAAATTTTCAATATTAAATTCGTGCTTTCTATGTTGTGTTAGAGAATAAATTTGTTGTTTTGGTCGTCTAGATCAAGGGTTCCCAATCTTTGTTTTACATCAACGCCCTTTACAAGAATGATTTCCTTTTCTATAATACAGTGGCATCGAACACGATTATCTTTCAAACGATTGGACATAAATGATTTTCTAACGTTTAGGCTAAGATTGCTTAATTCACCTCGTTCAAAACTATTTAACCTGTTTATTGTTGTCCGTGTCTCAATAAAGCCTACTAACGATCACTGCTGATCACTTATTTTTGGTACGTTTTTCTGGGAGAACATGAAATTTCGTGAAACTATGGTAGAGATTTTACTTGCTGCTGTTTCTTTTCGTAAAATTTTTCTTTAAGCATAACACAATCTACCACCTTTGTCATCCAACCTTCAATTCCTCTTTATACAGACAATATTCAATTCAATATTCAACAATTCTTCTGTTAAAAAGATTTACAAAGGATGGGTCATATCTTCAATGATCCCCTTTAGTAACAGGAATTCCACAGTGGTTAGCGGCTGATTATTTTGATTAGTTTATGTATGGCAAGGAATTTAATACACTCTTAAGACTTCCCTAAAACTATTTTGGAACAGAGCTTTTAACAGCTAGATGCCATTATCGGTTCTTTCATCATATATTTACGCTCATTGGTTTGGTCATAGTCACTAATAATCCAGACACTTCAGCTTTGTGTCGTACCCAATAGGACTGTCATTTTCATTCAAGCAGCTTGGTTCCCTCTGTAGAGACGTTGTCCCTGATTCTCCCCGGAATGTTTCTACCTAAATTTTGCGGTACCTGTAGTAAGGCAGCCTGTGACAGACGTAGGTGCTTTCGGAACGTTTAAAATGTGCGAAAAAAGAGCAACATAGAAAAATTAAAAACTGTAAAAACGTGTTGTGGTCCGACGAATCGAATATAATTATTGAAAGAGATATTAATTTAAAATTAAATGTTATCACCATAATAATATTAATTGTAAAGGATAAATATTGCTTTTGACACAAGTTCCTTTTTTAACCTTTTGGTAACTCTGGAAGTACGTTTCCGCGTCGTACAGCTAACAAGGAATTTCATGATTGCATCCTTCCTAGCGTTTAGCACGATCATGATACGTTGGATGAACATCGCCAGGAGGCGCTAGGGTAATGTCCTCATCTCACAAGTGCATGAGTTACCAAACCTACATGCAGAGAAGTTCTAAATATGACTTCCATCAGAAGAGTTTTTAGAAAACATTTCTCTCCGACAAAATAATGGTCCCTGTTGCGCAGCCGGAAAAAGAAACAATTGGATATGTGAAGTTCCCAAAGTAAAATGCAATCGGGTATTTGTGACATTTTACAAGAACTCAACCAAAAAATCGCCAACACTCTTCAAAAACACTACATGAAGCCAAATAAAGGAAGTGCGGAAAAATATTTTTTTCGGCGCCACGCGAAAATTTGGTCGATTCACGACCAAATATAAAATTTTATGATGTATTCAAGATTGTAAGTATATTTCAATAAAGTTTTACGTTTTGCACAGTTTAAGATGCTTTGTTTTATTAGCCAAACCTTTATACTCAATCAATAAATAAACTGATAAGTTAACCTTTCCAAATTGATATTAAGCAGTTGAAGGAACATTGTTGCTTTTTCTAAAATAACAGAATAACTTTGTTCATCTTAATATATGTAGCTGCACATGTAGCTGCTGTAATGTTACAATTTACTAGCTTTCATTAGAGGCATGTATACTGAGTGCAGGAAGTCCACTCGTTCAACGTCAAAATCCCTCTGGCGGTTATAGGTTCGATTTCAGTAGCTTCAACTCATTTTATCTCCTATCGTCTAGGTAGTGGTGGAACGGATTAGTAGCTTGTCTTGAATCAAAATTCCTCACGACCTAAATTTTCCGTTTTAAAGTAAATTTTTTTTACAACAATCACAAGAATGATTTCAGTCGTATCTCAGTGGTTAAATCCTCAATTAAATATCAGTATCATATGCCCTAGAATAGCATATAATCAGGCTTTCAGTTGCGTCCCTGCATTACATGCTTTATGCTATTCTTAAAAAATAATATCAAATAGTTATTAAGATTAACTGTGATTAAACAATCCCAAAAAAGGAGTAAGAAGGCGCTAATTAATTTTCCGACGACTTGGAGGACTCTAATATTCATCAAGGTAACAAGTCTTTAGCCGTGTTTTCATTTTCTAAGTGTTCATCGATTGAATTTTATCAAGTCGAAGTTATAGTCGAATGGGATGGTTTGACATAAGCTAGATTCCAATGCATGGCGTACAGAACTTATATTGAAACGCCGTAATATCAAGTTAGTTTCTATTTTCAAATTTCTATACTCGTTAAATTGCATTTACCGCTGTCGATTTTAATTTAAACAGCCGAGAGAGTCTAGCACAAACACTCTCCTATTTTCTGATCTAACTCAAAACGCGATGTTTTATTATTTTTACAAATTATAGCATATACGTGTGTTTATCTACATATTCACAGCTGAGGATTAACCTCAAATAAATCCATAATATAGGTTTCATTAAAAAAAATCCTTTCTGTACACAGTACCTCTAGGTATATCAAAGGTACATATATTATAGAAGCGTATATATGTACATATGTATACACGTACTCTACGTCTGTATACACATACCAACCTACATGAGAAAACATCGTGGAGTTTTATTACTCCAAACGTTTATGACTCCGTACATATAGGACGCCGTTTCACATGCTCCATTTTAGGGTGAACTAACACACATGGCAACTTTCAGTACACATTTAACAAGCGCCTCATCTGCGTACACTACCGAAGACAGAGAAGACACTGGCTGTAAACAATATATGGTATATGTTTACCAGCGTCTGATTAAAAGATAATTTTGTATATTTTATTTGTCTACTTCAGGCGCTTTCAGTACACACACGAGCGTCTGATGAGCTAAGACATTGCAATTTATTTACATGCCCAGCTAGTAGCCACGTACACATGTAAATACACGACAAAATGAATTAATTTCATCATTCATATAATTCTAATTTTTCTCCATATTGTAAAATAGTAAAATTAATTGATTAGCCTGCATTCACGTTACGTTCATAGGATATTAATGACTTGAATAATTTATTCCTACTTTACTACCAATCTACTTACAACAGCAGAAACGTACGTACATAATAACTAGTATTTAATCTGTTACGACATGTCAACATTCTAACAGTTACCATATTTCGAATTGGAACAAACGTTTCACTAGCAATTTTTGCATAGAAATTCTCAAGATTTTGAAAGTGTATACACATTTAAATGACATACGCAAACTCGATAAAAGTGTCTTATATAAAACCACGCGCCCCACATTTACTCTCCTAGATATAACGACAAAAATCCTATCTTAAATCAAATTCAGTCACGCTCGAACGCTAACGCTGAAAAAAAAACATCAAGTTACGGATCATGTAGCGCTGTTAATTTATTATTTATGACAAAGGCCATACATTTTGTAATACACGTACGTTCTCTTTGTTATTTCTTCGTGAAAAACGACTTTAGGAAGTTCTATTATGTTCTAAGAAATAGATTATTTGCTGACAACTCTTTTAAAATGAACAGATTTTTATTGGGCAACAAAAAACGAAATAGATGATGACGGCTTGTTTGTAATTCTTGTTAGTATTCGATTGTCTAAGAAACAATGGTATTGTAAAAGTCTTCACCTTACAACAAAAATCGTAATGCCAATGTGGAAGTACTGCTAAAGAATGGTCTTGTAATCCCAGAATTATAAGCACTTTCTGTGCTATTAACCTAGATACTGGAGATTTATTTTGTTTGTTTAAATGTTTTTAACGCATAAAATGGCGATTATGAAACCCAGAAGTGACTTTAACAGAGACGATATGTAATATAAACAAGCTTATAATTAATTTTAACTTGGGTCATATTAGAATAAAACGAGAGTCAGGTATTGCTACATAAAGGTTCTTCTAACAGAATGCAATTCAAGTTCTTTTGAAAACCTTAAACCAGTAAAAATATTGAAAGGTAATGGTAACCTGGTAAACTACACGAATAGTATCTGATTATGTTTTATTAATTACTAAAATAGAATGTTTTAAATAGCTATAACTGTTAGTTATTTACTATCTGATTTGAATAAGAATAGCAAGGACTGTGAGGTAGTACGCTAAAATATCAACACACTCTGCGCCACGTGATTTATTTGATAATTCAAAATTGTTTCAGGAATTCGCGGACTCCACTGTCAACTGTCTGACTGAATGATATGAGAGAGAGATCTTTGCTCTATCTACTTTAAAATATACAAATATAATATTACAAGTAGCTACTTTTACGGCCTATTTACCTTAATTAAAATATGCGAAATATTCCTAAGTATAGGAAAAAGTGCTGGCCACCACCTTAACAACATAAACGTATGTCCGTTTTACTCCAAATAAATCTTTCAGCGTGGAGAAATTACGAGAGTTTTAATAAATTTACATTCCTTTTCATATAAATTGTTTTGTAAACGTCTAATTCTTCGAATAAGTAACAATGTTAATTAAACTGGAGTTTGCTAAATCAGTATTACATGTGGCTTTGTTTAGGTGTTGTCACACTTGACGGCTTGTCCATGGAGGTAATACGGCATGTATTCTTTGAACCTGGTGCCTAGCACCAAGAACTGCAAACATATCGTCTATGTACGTATGCCCGTTGTTCGTAATATTTACAACCAATTTACAATTAATACAAAGGGAATTTTATCATTGATATTATTTAGATTTAAGAACTCGAACGAAGCTTTTGGGATCGGTATGACAGGAAAGAGTGCACCAACATCAAACGATTCTAATTCAATATTTTACAAACTCTAGTGAGCTCTCTACTTCTAGACTATCTACTTTGATGGGTACATTTACCTATATATGTTACTTGAACACTTTACACTTGGGCGGTGCTATCAGTCTTATAGCTTTTTCCGGTTCATAAATGTTTAGTAAACAATGAATTTTTGGAATGGTCGTATGGTTGACAACGAGAGTTCATAATTTTCTGAAACAATTGTTGAGAATAGTCAAATAATTTGAATCATATGTTAGCCGATGTGTTAGTGTTTACTACATTTGAAATAATGCAATGTTACAATTTGGCCAACGGATACTGTATTCGACGATTTAAGGGCACGAATCGATTATGTAAAACTATTTTTCACTAAAATAGTAGCCAAATGATATACAACCATCTAATACCAATATAACAAGTAATATAGACATATAACATATTTTTCTTATAAAAATCACTTATTGCTGGTTAAAAAATCGTAAATTTTAAATTTAGTCGATATATTTATAATTTGTTAGTTTTTGTATTAAATAATTTTGGCTGAATATCATTTTCACTAACAAGAGAAATTAAAAAAATTTGGAATGTTAGTAATTCAACGTATTTAATGTTTTTTCTTGCTTAATACTTTACTTGTTCGTTTTCGAAATTAACCTGTAGAATATTTCGAACCGCTAGCAAGTCACGTTTCTTGCTTAATACTGCACAATTTTGTAATTTCTTTGCCTTTAGATGTTTTAATTCCTTTACACAGAATTAAAGATTGCGTGATATGATAACTGAATTTACTTTGCTAATACATTACAAGTAAACTTACGTAAATCATCAAAAAATGAAAAAGGCAAAGATTACAACGTACCGATTTATTACCTTACCTCATTCAACCTTAACCTAAAAAACAGTAATCTTGCATGCGATAATATAATATACAGGATTAGACAAATGTTTGGATTCATTTCGGTGGTTACCTAAATGCTAATAAGTAGAGAGGACAAAGGCAGGTAGAATTATTACTTTTTGCAGAGACTAGACAGACTCGTATTTTGTCGACTCTCGGGGCGACCACGAATCCATTCTCATGAGGCGAACAGATACGAGTCTACATAGTATTCTACGTTGTATCTACTTAAAGAATAGCACTTTTTACTCTTTTCTTCAAACAATGTTTCGACTGTGCTTTCAAGCATATGTAACATAACTATTTTAAGGATCCAGTTTCTATTATTTCTTTTTCTGTTTATACGAAAAAAGGGTAACCCCGGCTTATTTTTCTTCATGTGAGTTAGACATGTTTTTATCAAAATGTTGTTATTCGCTCTGGCCACATTATACGTTATTGTTAACTAGCTTGATATAGACGGCGTCATAAAGCTTATTTGTGAGAGCAACGGTGAACAATCCAACTATTCATTAGATTTACAGGAAATTTTCTAGTTACTTTACTCACACCTTGGGCTAAATGAGTATCTTCGTTAGAGACAACCACCTCTCAACATATAATTTGTCATTCTTAACTGACAGATACTTCAAGAAACGCGTTTCAACTATTTCAACCACTAAATTTTAAAGAACGTAATATGGTTACGACAGTGTATTGCCATACTTCAATTTACTTCTTACAAGTTCGTAATACGGAGATTTGAAACAACGAGAATTGGTAAAATCCAATAACAAAGCCTGAGTTGATTGAAGCAGCGTAATTTGTCCAGTCTGGGCAAAATTACGTTACAACAATTGTTTAGAATTGGCAATACTAGAGTATGTACCAATTGCATCTTTATCAGTGTTTAAGTAGCACACGAAAAAATAAGCATCACAAAGTTGCTTGGATTGCAACCTTCCTTAGTAGCCACTGTAAATAATGTAAATTTAAATAAATGTTAGCTATTAGAAAGTTGCAGACCTAAATCGAATCCCTAGACAATAGCTGCTAGGGCAGTATAATACTGAGCGTTTTAATGCGCAAATTATCATTAAAAATTAATGTAAAGCCAGATTTTATTATTAAAAAATACGCTGGCTTTGGGTATCTAGCGCGTGACCATAGAATTCACGTATCTTGCTGTTGGCGCTACTCTGGCACTACTATTGAATATCAATTTCTTATAATGGTATTTGTTATTATCATTGTTTTATACTTACTGTCTTTTTATATCTTATAGGTTATATCGGAATGTAATGCAAAGAAATAGTTTCCGTAACGAGATATTTAGAAACATTTTATACTTTATAGTATACATCGCTATAGACTCACAACGTGATAAAACAACAGCGTACTTGACGAATATCTCCTTGTTCGTTGCATTAAAAAACTGCGGCGAAAAGTAAGTGTTTCTTGTGATATTGATTAGCAAATTGTTTCATAGCAACGCATCACTATATCATCAAAATTAGAATATCTGATTGTATCTAGATAACGAAAAGGACAATGAACTATATCTACTGTTACTGCACACGGAGCTTGCAATTTATCAAGCTCAATTCATCTCAGTTAATGTTAGTTAGCGCTGGAACAACGGTTTTGAATTTTTTTAAATGACCACTCTCCTCAGCTTAGTGAAATTATTAACTACAGATACGTCAAAAAGACGCAAATTCATCTCATGTTAGTTTGTCGTACTTCAATCTTGCTTTTCTGTTAAAAGAATACAGTAAGTGCTACTAACTAAGACTTAAGACCAATTCTTAAGTCATATTTGCCAAAACATCCTTATGAAGATCAATTATGCTTAAATATAAACAAAATCTAATGGATTTATATCTATGGAAGTCCCTCAATTTGAGAACATTTTATTTACAACATTTTGAGCATGAAAATCTGTTCTGTTCTATCCAAACCAAACATTTGGAAATAATTGTTTAATTTTCCTCAATAGTCAAGCACAATTAGGTTTAAATATCTTTAACCTATTTATATATACAATGACTCGCGGTATTTACAGTCATTCGAAGATATTGTAACAAGTAAGCAAACACATTTTACAGCAGAAAATTTAGAGTATGTTTGAGTAATCTATGTTAGTAAATCACTTCTAATGCGATGCATCTTCCGTTTGATGCATCTACGCCTCTGATATTTTACACTTAGGTAGTCAGACAAACACGGAGAAGTAGTATCGCCTAACTGTGTACCGCTTTCGCTAACGAACGTATGTATGAATCTGTTTCAAGCGTCGGCGACAGAGGCGGTCGTCGATCCACGGTATGACGATGAATAAAAGTAGACATTACGTTTTTTTTCTCTTACCACTATGCATACCTTTGCTGCGATCATTCAACCCATTTTTTCTTTTTAGTTATAATTAAATTGATTGTTTCCCCAGACTAGACATAACCTGATTTTTGAATTTATAATTTTAATTGACTATCTTGATCGCTAATGAGCAAACAGTTAAAGTTGCATTTAAATTTTCAAACTTATACAAGTCTGTTTCATTAAAAATAAAGAAGTTACATAAAAAAGTTGCTTAACTCCTCAAAGACTATTAATATCACTTAAAAAGCAATTTAAAATATTTTATTTACATAATATTATTTTATAATTTATTTAATTTTAAATTTAAAGTTTTATTTGCCATTTAAAGTTTGGCAAAGCAATTTATTTTTATGATAATTATATTCCTTAAATGATAAAAATGATAAAGTAAATATTATTAGAGTTATATGATCAATATTTTAAAGCTTATATTAATAGTTGAAGTGCTGTAAACGCACAACCACTTACTAATGTTCCCACGAAAAGTCTCTCTGCGCGTGTGTATATATACATACGCAGATATACATATAAACAATTAGAAAAATCTTTCTCACTCATTCTACGTATGCGAACAAGCGCGTTGCAATAATAAATGCTTCCTTCTACTTCTCTAGATGCATCTGTGAATAAAAATGATCTACTTCCGTTTTTTATGCAAGTGACGCAAAAAGAAACGTGGAACTAACGCATCCGCTACGACGAAGCTAAATAATACATTTATACGCGCTATGAAATAATATCCACTCGACAGTACAGTTACAATTTAATGGCAATAATGATGGCAAATAAAACAATAACTTTACATTTAATATACGAACGTGTTTGTATTTTTCATATACGTACGTACGTATACTTTTGTCGTTTCCTTCGTTAAATATAGGAAACCAGCATTGTAATTATGGCTTCCTGTTGAGAAGTATTATTCGTTTTTATTCATACTGATATCTTCTTTTTTTTAGTCGTGACAATTGACAATAACGACGACGATAAAGAAGAACAACAATAAGAGAGGAAAGCTTCGGTATCCGTCATCGAAACGCCGGTATGATTTATTTACATTGGCGTAGATAGGTCATGAAATGTGTAGTACACATTTATTTATTCCCAGTACCTCGGATGAGTCCCGAAATTTTATAGTGGCGTTTCTCGTGGGACAAAGTTGCCGTATCTACATGTATGCCGTATATACACTCACTGCATTGCTCTTGCGCCATATAACCATTCATTCGCTTCCTTGATATGTACTGTAGCACTCGAGTGTTCTCGCATATGTGATAATTTTGGACGAAATGAATACTGAACGAAATGAATACTGAACGATACTAGATTTAAGTTATCGTGGTAGACAAAGACGTGCAGGGTGTTTCTTTGTGTGATGGTCTTGAAGTCCTGTGTATTTGTTAATGTGCCATTTTAGTTTGATAGAAGCTATTAAAAGAAATAATCACAGACATATAATGACATTAAAAGACGAATTTGCACCAAATTACAAATTTTTAATGCATTCTTTTTACGTTAAGAAATGCAGCAATAAAGGTTTTGGTGATCTGTTTTCATAGCTTTCCAAGAAGCTAACTTGTTTCTATGTCAGAGGACTGATTCACCGAGCCCCTTGCTAAGCAATGTAATCGTAACAATCGTCAAATTGACTAATCTCAGTTCTAAAACAGAAGTTTTTTCTCCTTATTCATATTGTACATACTTCCTTACCTTGAAAAAAACTTAACTACACCAGGTTATATTGGGTAAGACGTTAGCTCCTGTCGTTCAAAAGTTAATATGGTGATATATTACTTCAAGACCTTATTGTATTTAGTGACAACGCAAATCTTAATCTAGAAAATTCGATACTAGTGCGTCACTTATACACTTGTGTACTGGTTGTTAAAAAAAATAATTAAATTAGCTGCTTAGCATTCCTACACATATAGCTTAGAGGTCCTTTTAACGAAATACTGGTTCGCACAATGGATATGTGAAATGTGTCACAGGATCTGCAATTGTATTGAGGTACGTAAGGCTGACTTAACACAGTAAGGAAGGAGGATCTAGCTAATTGTTAACTAAAAAATATGTACATAGAACAGAAATCCCAGTGATTTCAATGTCAGGAAAATCGTAGCATCAATATGATGAGGAAACGACAAATGCGAATCTAAAAAGCCACCAAGATCCTTAAAATGAATGAATGCAATGAATGTATTTAAGATGCTATAATGAATTATAAGAACGGACATGCCCAGCAAATGGAGCATCATTTATTAATAATTGTTATATTTTTCTGCAAGGATTGCGAATCAAACAGTAAATTTTTAGCTCATTTGCATAAGCAAGTACTCTGCAGACCAACAAAAGTAAGTCATTTATGTAGATGAAAAAGAAGAGTACCTAATATACAGTCTTGAGGTATGCCACTAGATATGAAGTAATGACATTTCTAGACGGAAATCCATTGTAATAGACATAACATGATCGATCATGAAGGTAAGATTGAATAAGAATAACGACACCATATAGTAACAAATGGCACAGAGTTTGGATGTTGGAAAGCTATGATCTATTACAATAAAATATGTTCAACTAAATTAACTAAATTTAGTTGTGCATATTTTATTAATAATCGAAAAAGTAAAGCTCGACGTAATGATGGAGTCTCTCATAGAAAAGATTCACGTAAGGCTGGAGCGTAGTTGTGAAAAAGGAAGCTTAAAGGAATATCGTGTCTACAAACCATGATTGCTTCTAGTTTACTTAAGGCGCGCGAAACCTCTTGAATAGTAAAGTATCCAATACTAAAAAAGCAGCTGTTAAAATTTAAACCGGAACTGTAACGGTTAAAGGACATCTGAAAAATAATCAGAAAAGGGACGAACAATGTTAAATGTCTTCCCAAAGACCCGGAACTTTTAGAGGAAGAACGTTTACCGTATTTATTACAATTTTTGGTAATAAATCAAGTCTAGCAAGAAATACGATTATCAATACTTATTAATATTAGACGTCAGATCGTATGGTATATTACAAGATGTAATATGGTGTCTTTAAAGAAAAGAGAATTTAATTTCTTGAAGCAAATGGCCTAGCCTAGCCGAGATTTATATTTAACAAATGCTATCGCTAACAAAGGAGCAAAGAGATTATATAATTTGCCCTCTTTAGTTCTAATTACCTTCAAGAAAAAACGTCTTTGGCTAAGTGGTTAATTTTCAAACGTCAAATTTTTAAATTAGTGTTTTTATTCAAGTAATTCGACTTTCAGAAGCGTTGGTGCTTGTAATTTCTTCGTCTTTCTGTTACTTAAGACAACAAGCTTCTCGTACTTATAACTTATAATTCCAATTAAAGATAATCTTTCTATTACATCCTTGATTTTTCTTATAAAAAATATTGCCCGTTTCTTAATCGCATATTGAACAGAAATACTCATTAAATAGTAAGCTGCAGTGCAATAAAATCTCCCTTAATTTAATTAGTAGCTTAAACTAAGGAAGTTATGAAACATATTTCTGCTGGAAAGTTCAATCATACGAGAGAAAGTTACTTACTAACAAAAAATGTAAACGTATCGAACCTATTTGTAACTGGAGGAGAGAAAGACAAAAACCGGTAAATTGCGGCAAGGAAAATAAACAACTAATATATTCATGTTACTCACGTCTATTTAGAATCACAAAGCGTGCAGCAGATAAGAATTGGATACTAATTCTCAAATTACATTTGATACAACGCAGATATTTGAAAAAAAAAAAAAACACTTTTATTTTGTATAGGAAGCATAAAAAAGCCCACGTAACAAACTTGCATTAAACCGTGTTTGTTAAAAATCCGCTTCGAAAGCAAAAAATTTACCTAGAATCTCTCTGAAACTCATTCATTGGCTCGGTTAAAAGTTCAGGCGAACAGTCACCGAATAAAATAAATATTTACAGTGCTCTTGCTCGAAAAACCTTCCATCACTAAAATAGAACGAGATCGAGCTAGTATCACGATCTGACATTTGGATACAATTAAACACAATCTGTTTTCAGGTTCTCCAAGAATTAACCCTAATTATTTAATTATGAAGGTGAAGTCGTGCAACACGTTGTATTTGGCGTTGCGTTCATCGACATCCATCAAAATCCTCACCGTAATCGCCGCGTTTATTCTCAAATTATTGCATTGTCGTAGTTTTCTAATGAAGTTGCTTTCCATCACACAACGATGACTTACTTCTTTTCCTAGTGAGCGCTTTAATTGGATTGCATTAAGAATAGACCTTAATTTGGAGCAATCAATGTGCTGCTTTTTGAATGATATTAATAAATACCGTCGGAATGTAATAACCGTTGAATACGTATTTTCTTTTTTTCTATTCAAATATCCGAATTACATATTAGGATGACATTTACATACATTGGAATTACTGCTTGTTACAATAAAAAAAATAAGGAGCAAGCTGTAGTTGAAATTGAGTTCAGTAATTTGTTTCTTTTCAACAAATCTAGAAAACTTTCTATAAAAAATCCCAAACCGGGTGCTTTATTTAATAAAATATTTTTTAATTTATTTTGTCAAATGCAGCTCTGTATTTGTTTGAAACTTTTCAATTGTTTTTTTTTTCTTAAGATATAAAAAGTATAATTGCTACTAGTTTACACACCTATATACATGACAGAAACTGTTAGAGACCAGGTAGTTCAAGAAGTCTAAAAAAATCTAAGAAATGGTGCTCATACTATCGTTTTTAGTAAAGATCGTCATATCCATCATATGACTTTCTATTCTCGATTCAAACAAAGAATTTTTGTTTATGTAGAGAAATGGAAAAAAAGCGAGTTTCGAGCAGTGCTTAAACACCTACATTTAAAAGACTTAACGCTGAAAGAAACCAAAGCTGAATTGGATGAAGTTCATGGCACATCTGCTCCCGTGTTAGCAACTATTTATAATTGGCTAAATGAGTTTAAACGGGGTCGTACACCCTGAAAGGGTGAATATTGCTCTAAATATCCAATAGAGGCGACTCTCGCCGAAATGATTTACAAAATTCACTATATGGTTTTAAATAATCGACGAACCATAGTGCGCGAAGTAGTTGAGACTACAGGCACATCGCAAGGTACAATGTTTTCAATTTTTCCCGAAAAATTAGATATGAAAAATCTCGACAAACGCGTTGCTCTCTGCGAAGAATCAGTGCAATCGTGAGGTTGACTCTAAGGCAGTTTTTTGAGATGCACACGAAATCATTTACCGCGATTGCTTGAAAAAATGACTATATATAATAACTTGAAAGTATTATGTGTCGTGATTGGTGTAAGTATATACTTAAATATAATAGCAAAAGCACGAAAACATTAACATTTCAAGTACAAATGAAAAGAAAAAAAACAAAAATGAAGGGAGCAACACCGAGTACCGAACCCTGGACAATGCCTCTATTTACTAACGATGCTGGAGAATCAACATCTTTTTAATCACGCCATCGTATTCGAACAATTTGTATTCGGTTCTGCAAGTAGGATTGGAACCATTTGACTAATTTTCTTGTGTTCCATAAGTTAAAAAAAAAAAAAATATGTAAGTGAGCATAAATATTATGCTGCACCCAGTCAAATGCTTTTTTTGAGGTCGCAGAAAGTATCAACTGGAATTTTTATCATTTCGATATAAGTATCTCATATAAGTCAATGAGAAGGGATGATGAAATAGAATACCATTTCCTGGTTGTTCGCAATAATATTATTTTTTTCTAGGAAGTTACTGGGCTTACCTAACATGCAATATTCTCTGACTTTCGATATAGCCGATGTTAGAATAGTTACCCATCATAGTTGCGTCAGTTTTCTTGTGTAAATGTGTAACTATATTGGAAATATTCCTTTTTCTACGGGCGAATTCATGAGGTATAGAAAAATATTCGTTAGTAAATGACGAAATTCCTTTAAGATATTACGTGCGATTCGTAATTACTTCATCTATAGAGAATGGCAAACAATACATTGAATTCAGGTTTGATTGTCGCAAGTTGAAGACGAAACATTGGCAAATTATGCTATAACATTGTCCACTGAATCTATGGTAAAATTATTGAATTATTTGCGCAATTGCTAACGGTTCGCAAGATACTTGTTGTGACATTTTTTCCTTGTGACATCTGTTGGCAATTAACTATTATTATCTACATCTAGTCCTAAGGCAAGAAACATTTAATTCGTACATTTAGCTAGGCTTCATTAATTAAATCGTCCGTATAGTTAAATGATGATTTACTTAGGAACACAGTCATTTACTATTGCTTTTTAAGTTAATATTAAGTAATACTTTAAAAATCGTCAATTTTTTGAGGCAATGACTTGCCCAATATGCAATCGTACGGCACCGCACCTAAGTATGCAATTTTACCCCCGGCTTGTTTCTTACTACTTCGAAACCGTAAAGCAGAATTGCTAGAAAGATAATACAAATCACTTAATTTGTTTGAGTCTCCTTGACCAACTGTTTGAACAGAAATTCTTTAATTTTTGTTAGAAAAATTTACTTCGATATTAAAACATCCAAGTATTAAAAATTAGACCATTGTTTACGTATTTCCGCTAGTTTTAAACCATATCTTATTACTGAAATGTTTTAATGCAAAATTTATTTAATGATGGCGACGCGAATTTCCTATACAGGATCGTTCCTTACAGCCTTGCTGCAATTATCTTCGTAGGATTTTTCTGCGTAGTTGTCATAAAAATGCTTGAATCAAGTTTTCGTACAATTATTAATATTTCAAGTTGCACTCGTAAAAACCAGAAGTTATATAGCTGTAAACAACATTTTGAAATACAGATTCTTATTTAGAGGTCGCTACACTTTGCTTATATATAGTACAAACGTACATTGTTATAAGAAGCTCGTGGAAAAAGAGAAACTTGTTTTGATTCCACATTTTAAGAAGTTTCGTATTTAAGAAATAAATTTTATTGTTCCTTTTATAGTACGTCTCCAGCTGGTTGGTGCTTTCCTTAGCGCATTCGCTTTATTGCTTGAAAGTAAAAACGTTTCACCCTCAAAATTTACATACGGCAACGTTTTATTATTTACCTTCTCACATTTATTAGCGCTGTTACGCCATAGTCGTGTTCTTAGAAACAGTTATATTATATATTACACTTGATAGGTACGTGTACGCTTTTTTTTTAACAAGAATAATTTTACAGATCATAAAAAAACTTATATCGCGCACCTGTATGTGGTCTACCTTGAAAAGTATGTACGCTTTTGTATTTGTATTGCACACAATGTGTGATATAAATAACTTAAGATCATTATTAAGCGGTAATACGAACCATTTCAATAACATTAATTATCGCTCGATTTGTTGCAGTCAGTGGGGTACTACTTTGCGGTAACTTCGATCAATCTTTCCGATTGCATTCAAGGCTGCAGCGCGCATTAATTAAGCAACTTGCAATATAAACGTAACATAATCAGTAAAGGTGACCAGCATTCATTTATAAATCCTGATAGTTACTATTTATACCAGAATATCTTGCAGCTTGCAAAAAGCTATGGATAGCATCAGTCGGGATGGAGTTGATCAACTCGGGTTTTTTACATTTTTTAATCGTATTACAACAACACAGAAACAATTAGCTGTTTTCTATTTACAATAGTTTTTGATGGACACGCATCTGTGATCCCGGATGTGCGAATACCATTATCTTGTATTGACTCACATGTTCTGGAATTTATTTTTTTCTTTTGTTTTTCCCGTAGTCCAACTCAAATTTGACTTTCAGTTTTAAATAAATATCGTCTCTTACGTTGTGCTCTAGATGCGTTTTACTTGGCGTGTCGTAATAGTGCTTAGCGATGTTAAGTTGTTTTGAATCGCTTGAGGAACACCCTCTTCAACCTTAAGACTTAATGGCGATAAGAAAATTGGAATGTTGCATCTTAATTTAATAATAATTGCTTATATTTCTGCAATGATACTTGATATCACGCGTTGATTTAGAAGTATACACCCGCCATTCTTTGGTGGCATACATGAAGATGCAACTTAACATTTCTTTTTGTTTGGATGAAGATATCACGATTCTACTTGCCTTCACTATTAATCCATGTTTGTAATCCATTCTTACGTTTGAAAGTTTGCATAGTTAGGTCATTTCTTACGTCACATTTGGTTGGTTAAATACTTACTTAAATACTTCTTCCGTCGCGTATACCTTTAGGTCTGTTCCTCAAAACCATGCTTTGTACTCGCTTTGGTGCCACTTTTTGTTATTGACTTGTGCAAAATCAAAATTAATGGCACATATTCAGCACGCGAATATAATAGTTGTGGCTTCTTTCTCCGAGTCCGAGTTGACAATAAAAAAGAACGATAGATACCATATTCAAGGAGCATATTATATATTATCATTTCAGTATAATTGTATCATCAAGTGTGGCATAACACATAAACGAAACCGGGCATAACATTAAATTAGAAAACCTGAAATTGATTAAGAACGTAACTTCGTCGACATATTCTCGAACTAGCTGTGCGGGATTAATCAATTGAACTTGTGTATGGCGGAGTGTACTGATACCTTTGTGTTGTTTGAAGTCAAATACTGTTGTAATCTTTACTAAGGAACTACTGCTAAAAATGAACTTGGCATTTTAGACAACAAATTATTTTGGACAACTATGTGCTGTTTTTCTGAAATAGATACATAAAGCACTTATTGTGGCTTTTTGAGATTATAAAATGAGCTCGGAATAAATTTCAAAAAAATTTCAGCAATTTATTTGAATGGAAAGGTTCGAACAAATCAGGTTTTATTTTTCAATACATTTCTTTGTTTACTAAAAACATTTTATACAGGAGGATCCTGAATTGTCTTCTGAAATAAAAATCCTTATTATTTACTAAATGTTTAAACTCGACAAGAAGAAAGATAGATATGTTTTCTTTCAATGTAATTCCTCAAGTTTCATGAGAGATAAAAAATCATCTAAGCTACTGTCAGTCCATTGAAGAAAGATTTTTGGAATTTTATCCTAATTTACTATATGCTTCGAAGAGAACGTATTTGCCTAGCTGCTTTAATTTCTTGGTTAAAGAAATGATTCCCAAAAATGAAGTCGATTGTCTACTACACGAGGCACATTCCGTATAAAATGCCTTTCGTGAAAAAGAAATGCAAAGAGGATGAAAGCTAACCTGTTTTCTCTAATTAAATTTCTTGAATTTTTTGTTTTCCAACAATTTTATTATCCATTAGTAGATGAAATTGATTCGAAAATTGTTGACAAGTGCTGCTTTTAATGAAAACTGGCTGTATTTGTATATCACCACAGTTCCTGGTACGAAATAATACACCTAATTTCCAAGAAGGATAGATAACATTTATAAAAAAAAATATATTGCTTTTAATTACAGATAATCTTGGAGAAAAAACCACCGTTTCATAAGTAACCTTTTTGCAATTTACATTAAAAACTATTTATGCACATGTTTCATAATGGCTCGAGCTATATTTACCGCGTGATGTGTTTCACTGCCTATACATTTTAATATAATTTATGTATAACAAGCCTTATTAATATTAATAGCCGGTCTGTGGCAATGACAGCATCCCATATATAAATGGCGCCTACATACATATGTATTCATCTCTCTAATTTTCTCATAAACGTTTAATTTAATGTTTAAGGAAATGCTTTTAAAGGAAAAAAAGCAATAATAAGGTACAGCATCCTTGAAAATAAGAATCAATAATCATTAAGAGCCTGCGGAAAGAACTATATCACGATCCATAATAGTTACCGAATAAATGTAACAAGGATCTCTGGGCTTTAAAATGAAAACGATATCACTTGGGCTTAATTGATTGTACGGTCACAATTTTATTCTTAAAACGAATATCGCGATCTCCTTCTCTTACATTCCGTCTATTTAACCGTTCCTATCACGTTCGTGTTGATCTTATTATAAAGAAATAAGCCTCCGTGGAGACTTTGCGGCCCGCGGAGAGTCGATAACTAAAGATGGTCCATCACTCTTTTCGCCTAGAACATTGCGTGAATCTGGTGCTGACCCTATTTACACTTGGGTCTTAAACGGTACTCGTTTAGCGCCTCCTCGTTATTTATTGTGCACTGCGTTGAAATACGACGAGATTGAACCACAGGTTATTATTAATTGCACTAGGCTCATTTATGTAATGTAATTAATTATTTCGTTGCCCGTTATATGAGACTACGTCGGACGTGTTTCGATAGTAATTGGTGAAAATGATGGTTAGGTGCCGCTTTGATTTACGAGTTTTGCCAGAGTGCTGCTCATAGCGAAAAATATGATAACAAATAAATTGAATAATTGGATTTATTATATTTAACAGCGTACTGTAAAATGAGACAAAACTATACTGATTTTTTCCTCGGGTAATTCGTAGAAAAAATGTAGCAATTCCACATTTAACGTTATAACTAGGGACGACGAAGGCAGGTGGAATTATTCTTTTTTTGCAGCGACTAGATAGATTCGTGTCTATTCGTCTCATAACAAAGGGTTCGTGTTGCCTATTGGTTTCCCCGAGAGTCGACAAGCACGAGTCTGTCTAGTCTCTCAAAAAAAAAATAATTTCATCCGCCTTTGTCCTTTCTAGTTATAACCGTTATCATTGTTGCCCACACGAACTTGGTATAAGTTTTTTGGGTTTTTGCTACAGGTTAATACATAATATTGATTGAGTAACGCATTTTTATAAGAAAATGTGTAAAGCTCTTTAGTCAAATAGGTTAGTTGGTGTTAAATCAGTCGCTGGAAAAGTTTATATTTATGTATCTCTTTGATTAGAATTATAACAGCCTCCTGCAAATTTTAAACTACGCACATGATCTTTAATAGAAACTAAAACCCGGTGTTATTCATTTCAGAACAAAGCTTCTTATCAAAAATTGTACTATTCTTCAAAATTTTGAAAAATGTACATGCTCCATTAAAAAAATATATAAATTTTGATTTATTATAAAAATGAAACAACAACTTAATTTGGACAACTCGCAAAAGACAGGAGAACAGTAAACCATCTTTGAGATTTCAAAAAATGCCGTCAACATGGGACAAAAACATAAATGAAATGCTAGAGAAAAGATGATAAAAAAAAATAAAAAAGAAGAAGCAGAACATTTGTTAAAAATAAACTTTTTAAAGAAAGTTAAATAGGTGAATAAGTCCACTACTATCAAGATTTTTATTGTTAAATTTGGCATTATTATCCAAGAGGAGGAACCAGGAGAAAATTATTTCTAAGATTTCCAAAATCAATAATTAATAAGAATAATGTTATGTTATCTTGGGCAAAGTGCATTTGTTTTTTTTTAGATTTGCGTTTGTTTACGTTTTCTTTGTTTTTATATAGTCGCAAATTTGTGAAGCGAATAGGTGATGGCTCTTCCCTCTAATTTTCCTAGTACGTTTTCGCGCCTGTCTTATACATTACGGTACGATCGATATATTTTTAAAAAGTCATACAAACGTATAAATACGTAATTCAACTAATTGAATTTTAGAAAACAAACAACTATGAAGAAGGTATAAGTCAGTAGAGAAAAATGACAATTTTTGGCCAATTATTTTAAAATTTGAAAGGCTTTCCATTAAATAAACTTAAAATTAACTATCAACAAAGTCCATTTAGACGATTGTCAAAAATTACAAAATTTGTGTTGTATTCTTGTTGACGTTAAGATTGTTTGATTTGGTAGATAACAATCACAAAATTGCAAAAGATCCAATTATTTATTTTTTGAATTTTGATATCCTTCAGAAAGTTTTGAAGAGACTCATAAAGATACGTTATCAACCGGCAACGAAGCTCCTACTAATGTAACCTACATATTTCGTTCCAAGAATAACGAAAGCCGCAATGGTGGCCCTTTAATTTAGATCAGTCTGTATAATTAACCATTATGTAGTACAATTAGAGAGTTAATTAGTATCCGCAAAGGATAATTTAAAGATAAATGGATGTCTTTAACAGTGTTAAAATAAACTAATAGTTTACAAAACGATAACATAATTATCATTGATGACAGCTACAAGACTGCAAAAGATAACTCGTAAAATATTTTGGTAAATAGATGGTTGTAATGAAAGGCGAGATTGTAAAATGTATCTAAGGCAATTAAAGCCGCCTTGAAAGACGAAGCATTTGGTTTTGGTCTAGATGCATAATAAGTACGTTATGTATAGGATAAGTAAAATTTAACGACACAAACTACAATTAATCCTTAATTTTTTAAACTACTTCTACTCTTGCTAAGGTTGAAGAATGTGTGTTTGCACTTCCGCATTCTTTCTTTGCTAATGTTCTTTTTATGCTAATGGATCGTCTAGTTAACGTTAATATCATTTTTCTCGTCATTTAGATTTATTGACAATTATTTTTTATATGTCGTACAATGAAAATGCGCTAACCATTAAGAAATAATCCTGTTTTTCATGTTCGGAACGTGCTCACCTTAAAATTGTATCAAAATTAATCCTCCGTGGTGTGAAAACTTGCATACCTTGACTCATTTAATATGTAACAGTTAGCAAAATTAATAATACGCCGTTTAAATTATTGCGTTCGTCATTATAAAATACTTCCGTATTAGCAGGGGAACAAATAATTATGATTAATGAATGGAGATTACTAACTAATAATTACGTGCGAACTGCAAACGGGCCCGCTATCTACGATGATATTAATTACCTGTATGGAAAACAGATGCCTTGCCATTACACGTACTTTTATTGACCCAGAAACGAAATGAGCTTATGAGAAGTTAATTCGGTAATCAATGATGATTAATCATACTTATCATCCATATCATTTAAGCACATCTATTGGTTTCAGATGGTTACCGGTTATAATTACTTACAGAAAAAAGTTCTCGTAATATACATTAAAGATTAATTTATACTTCACATCATAGTGTACTATTTACTGCCCTGAACGTAGCAAACATTGACACAGTCTTCATGACGTTTAATATTTATCTGTGAAATAAAGCGCCAAAACTGATGTGTATGATGTGAATCTTTTGTAAAAATTTATATAAAGAATGAGCTTTATTACTAAACATCTGCCGAAGATATATCTGAAAGACCAAAACAAGTTCATATCCAGTAGTAAAGAATTGATATCGGGAGTTTCGAGAGGATACGACAGTAATGTTCAACGGGAAACTGTTTGTTCTCAAGCAAATGTTTAAACAACATCATCAGTTAATCACCAAACCTTTAGTCGACGCAACAGGTATTTGAAATGGTACAATTACAGCAAATACATGTTCAGTGATTTATTTTCCGTATTCATGATTTTGATTTAATGTTACTTCAGACGTATATGAAACCTCAAGGTTAGTTAATACAACGGATCGCCATTGAAATAATTACCAGAAAAGTACTATTTTGTATCTCACTTAACGCAGAAGGAACGCATCATTTTTTTGTTTCTTCGCTGACAAAATTTTCCAGTCATCTTATAACGGTATACCGTCGAAATTTAATGGAAATATTTTCAGTACATGTGTACATGTATGGAGCTGGATATCTGCCGAAGGACCAGGTCAAATATACGTTATCGTCAGCCAAAGATATACTGCGGATATAAACGACATAATGTCGTCGTCTCGTCGAAATTGGTTTAATAATGAGTATTTCAACGAGACAACCACGAGAGTATGCAAAAAGCATTGTGAATTTCTCTAAAATAAATAGTTGTTCTTTTTATTTAAAAAAAATGTCAATCGTTAATAGCTTTGTTATTTGTATTAATCTAAAGAGTTATCTATAGTTAATAGCAAAGTGCATGTATGTTGATGTTATATAATCTACATTTTTAATTTCTTTTACTTTACAAATATTGTTAGCAACAACATGAGAGGCAAAAAAATTTGAGTTATACGATCTCATTTCCTATAATTTTTTTGTTGTGGCAAATAAGTCTGTGTCACTCAACATTTATCAATTTCATTAGACTTATTTGCCGTTATTTCGTAAGAGACCGAGCGAGAACTTTTTCAACATAATCCCATATAGATACATATAGGTATGCAATACGTAATTCTAAGAGAATCGTAAAAAAATCCAATTTTAATTAAGAATTACGTATTCAGGTGATTGCGTCTGGTGAGAGCTATTTTTGGGCACGGGTCGTATAATTGGACGGGTCGCCGAATTCGCCTTTTTTTTCGAAAAGATCTGAGAAAGGAAAGGTACAGCCGGCGAGTCGTTTCTGAAGAGAATAAAACCGTTCGCGGTATTCCCATTTTAAATATTTGCACGAGATAATTCTAAAACGGATGCGCAATATTTACTGACGCGATCGAGTTTCCTTTTGAAGTAATACAGTTTATAAAAGGCGAATGACGGTTTGTTACTATTAGGTGTGACGAGTACGAAATTGGTTTTAATTTAAAATACTTCAACTTCACCAGCAACGTTTTTTTTTTTAGTAGTGCAATTCTTAGGAATCTGATTAGTACTGCATATTTATCTCCTTCTTTGCAAACGTAGAAGCTTTAAATAACGGAGTTATTGAACTCAAAAACCGATATCTCTTTAAGATCATCATGAGACTGTAAAAGTCATGATTTACTAATTTTCAATATGAAAAGAATGTAGGCATACAAAGTCATTGTCACAAAAAAAAAAAAATCAGCCAGATTATTTTCAAAATCCTTTCATTTACGTATAATAGGAGGGCAGTCTGAAGAGTTTCCAGCCAAGCACAGATACAAGTACTTTTCTTTTTGCTTTTGTATCAAGAAGTAAGAATTAGACTCTTGCTTCATTAAATTTTTAAAAAGCAACAGTAAATAGCTACGAACAAAATATAGAACTTGCCTTTTGTGCTATTTTTTTATTTGATATACATTTGAATACGCTAAAAATATAAAATATTATTAACTATATTAATGTGATCTTAAGTTGTACCTTTGCATAAGCTTTTCGTAACCACAAAAGTTACAAAATATCAATGATTTTTTTAAATTCACTAGTGTAACATCAAGGACCTAAAATAACATAATAAACAAACCAAAATGAATGTATAAATGTAAACATTGATGTTTATAAAATGCCGTTGCAAAGGTAACAGCAGGACTTTGTGTCTGTATATTTATTATGTGTGTTAGAGCTAAAACTTTGTCCTGTGTATACCTGAGGATATATGTTTTTGACAGACATTGTGAAAATAGTAAATTGCACGTACTTATTACGGGATGTTGTTGACGAAGCATTATTAATAATTGGGTTGGAGACGTTGGGGCTATTTCCTCAATTTATCGGATTTTTTGAATTTGACGTTTCGGCGATGTTTCGTTCTACCGTCTTCAAGGTAGCCCTTGATAAGGATTGTGTCTTTTTAAACATTTTGAGACCCATCTGCGACTGAAGTGAGGCTCGAACCACTTTGATTACCAAGATATTGGGAAGAACAGAAAATGCTATTCAGGCTGGATTGCGCTGTAAGGCTGCGAAGGCTGCATTGCGCAGTAGAAACCCTATTCCTTACTGCGTCGGTTGTTGGGGTGGCAATGCTTTCGCGAACCAACTGGAGCCAGACCTTTTTTAATTCCACGCTTGGAGTGCTGACGGCATTTGATATTGTAGCCACGTACCTTCAGCCTTCTGGTTTGATGGTCTTAATTTTCCAAAATCGATACGTTATTCCAATTAATTCTGTGATCTTCATGCCCATTAGTTGGATTTATTAGTTTCCCTGAGACGAACCATTTTCTTGTGCTCTTTGATTCTCACTTATAGGAGCCTGTTAGTCTCTCCTTTATAAGGACGTCCGCATTCACAAGGAATTTGGCATACACACAATTCTTCGTTTGTTGATCCACATTGTCCGGCTTGGTCACTGTCAGTATCGATCTGGTGGTATTTGTTGTTCTTATAGCAGTTTTCACCTTGTATTTGCTACTTATTCGTTTCTTCGAAACACCTCTAATGTATGGGGTAACGGTCGTTCGTTTCGTAAGCTCTTCGGTAGGTGCTACCTGCTATGTTTGGTTAGTTCTTGTGCCGCTGTCCCTTATTGTGACCAGTGTGTACTCGGGATATCCGTTTCTTTTGAAGATATTGGTTATAAATTTCTCTTCTTCATTTCTGTCTCAATTTGGCTTCGACTTAATTACTTACCTGAGATCATGCCAATTCGGTCAAAAAAGTTCCACCCATTGAAAAAACTTTCGATTATTTCCATATTTCTCATCAGAAGACACAAACTCGTCGCGTTGCGTTTGCTGTATCACTTCTAAACTTTCAAAAAGAAAAACAAAAACCAAGGCGCAGCCCTACAATGTAAATGTGCCCAATTTTCTGTAATCACAAATACTAGCAAATTCTAATCTTTGGTTGTAGCTTAACGAATCTGCATTTTAATTTCATTAAGATCGATACATAATAAACCAAAGGAACTGTACTTTGAGTTAAAGAAGTAATTGGAAACAACAATTTCTTTGATTAAAAAAGCATATTTTTTCGAGGGTAAAAAGAAATTGCATTAGAACAAAGAAATATGCTTAATAGAATTAATTTCTTTTCTTTCCTTTTTAGCGCGGTGAATAGATTATTAGATTATTAGAGATATTAATCAAATAACATACATCTCTTCCGTATTTGCATTGACTGTTAACGCTTAACGGAAAACGGTTATATGCCATTTAAGAGAGCAGTTACAATTTATTTAAGTATTTAGGAGCTGTTTGATTTTAAGGCAAATATGGGCTTACTTCAAATATAAATTGTAAACAATGTCGCATGTACAATAATACGAGACGAATTGTCGGGCAGTGTAAAAGTGTTTCTACCGTTTTAAATAATCGGCCTTATATTGTATTTCCTGACCTCCTACCGATTGCCTTTGAAGCAATCTGTTACCTGTTTGGACCGTACTGCTTTTCAATTCCTATTGTTTTAGATTCGATACGAGAAGTATTCAGAGAAAAAGATAGGAATAGAACGGCAGGTTGTCATTTCTTGGAACACGAAGTCCTGAAGGTTTTGCATAATTTTCTAAAACGATTATTTGTCTAGTACGGCTCCTTTTGCTTTATCTTTCTCTGTTGTAGAATATAACGTCGTTTATATGCAGTCGTCGTCATTTCCATGTTTTTATCGTTCATTTCGCTTCGGCTCATCTGTGCCGTTAACATTAAAAATGAAAGTTATATCACTCTATAATTATTATCTTGAAGTGACATTTTTATTGTTTGTCGCCAGTATAATTTTGCCACTGCTTGAATATCCGACATCAGGTAGTCTGGACTTTTATTTCTTGTTTGCGGTACCTTGAACCTTCAATACACAGGTAAATGCTTATTACGTAGATATGTAATTGCAATTAGTTTGATATGTGCTAACAAGATTCCGCAGAACATTAATTAATCGGACACGTCTTCCTCCGATACAGAAACATATATCCGCAAAAAGGAATTTGAATTATGTGTAAGATGATGCACGTGCGTTCCACTTTTCTTTAGGTAAACGGCGTAGCCATAATATTTAAAAAGTACTAATACATACCTCGTTATTACCGGTACCGCATATTCAGTAAGTAACCTTTAATGAAGTGATATAAATTATGGAGAAATTGTTTAATTAAACTTATATCACACAGCTGCTCTATATGAAGACTATATTTATCTTGGAGGAGACATCTTCAATAAATTAAATGTAATAAAATCACCTTAAGTGAGAGCCACACTGACAATTTTGAATCAAAATTATGTTCGATCAGCAAAAAAAATATCTGTACGCATATTTAAGTTATAGTTCAAGATCTCTTTCCGCCCATTTATATACATCCCATATTATCCGAACACTTCCATAAAAATTAGTTTCAGAAGAAATTAATGATAAGGAACGAACAGTTTATGCTAGAATAGATATTACGTTTTATTAATTACTTTAACATTTTATTTGTGTTAATAAATTTATCACTTTATTAAATTCATATATTTATTCATATTAAACCTCCTTAATTTCTTGCAATAAACAAAAGTATCTATATTACGTTATTATAAAAAAAGAAAATGCTTAAAATTCAATTAAACGCCTAGATCTTCGCCAGAGGAACCATTAGAAACTATACAAAAAAAACTCGAAATTAAACACGGATCAGCATCGTAGAAATAAGATATTCCTTCATATCTTTGTCGCAGGAAATATAAGCTCGACGTATGTTGTACCATAACTTCAGCGGAGCAACAACTAGTCGGACTAATCTATATACGTGCAAAACTAAACTATATCACAATGTTATTAGGTGGTCGTATACTGTACGGGTGATCCAAAAATATAGAAACACCTTTTGTCGTAACTCTTCCAAAAAAAGAGTTTTAATTTAACTCACTCAGAATGTTATAACTACATCGTTAATCGATGATAGACACAAGGAATACTACACATATATGGTATTTCGTCGTAGCAGATTTAGTGACGTAGATTATTAAGTAACCAGCCCTTAATGTAGTTTAAGACAGTCCCATTGTAAATTATACCTTGAAAATACAGATTAGACGTTGCAAATTACATGCTGAAGACTCATTAAGGCAGATATCTTGCTTTTTACTTAACAACATTAACATATAAACAATCTTTAAAACTTCTAGTTGTTTTTATATCCTAGCTGTCCTCTTGCTTTTCAAATTCCACGTATTGAGTTGATATGTTGTTCGCATGTTTTCTGCCCGTTTGCTTACCTTTCTATTCACTAAAAACGCATTAACAAGGTTTAATTTGAAGCATCGAAAATTTGAAACAAAATCTGAAATAACTGAAAATAAATAATTAGAGAACTTTACAAAAATTTGTTGTAATTCTACAATTTTATTTTAAATCCTCACGAAAATAAATTAAATAGATTTTTTAAATTTTCTCTAGTGCTTTCGTAACTCTTCTCAAAATCTCTCGTTTTTTATCGTGTAATGTTTCGAAATTATATTTCATCATTCTCATATTACCAACATCTCAAGTTAAACTACTAACTTCGAAAATGCTACGATAAATGTGTAATGTAATAAGCAATTAAAAATAAATCTTTTACAACTTGTCATATTAAAAAAAAAAACAGCAATACAAATAAGAAGACGACCTCGCCAAATACTACAAGCCAGATGCAAACGAGGATCGTACACTTAAATAGCTTTCAACTGACTTACAAAGATATAAGCCAGAACATTGTTCTATGCAAGACTGTTTTTTTTAAATCTTACTACCAGAAGTATATAATTCAGACGCCTGTTTATATTCTGTATTATATATTGCAGATGACTGTCTTAATGCATCGGTCGCCAGACAGTCGCGTCCCATGTAAAACAAATTTGCGAGCCTTAAACGTAGCAAACAAGTTTTCTTATACACAGAGATGTTAAAATGCGTTAAATAGAGTTAATTCAGTCAGGAAGTAAACAACTACTTGCTAACTTGCATATTACAAAATCATTAATCCCTTAAGCGTTGTTCCATCAGCATCTATAGATACCCCATGGAGCATCAACATCTTTTTATTATCAATATTTCACAGGATTATCACTAAGAGAAAAGTTTACGTATTGTTTGAGATTTTAACCGATCGTACGTAAAATTATACTTGTAGTTTAGCAGGAAGAGACGTGTATTAACTAATATATTTTAACTAATTATCCGTTGTTGCACTCAGAAATTAGATAATACAAAAAGATAATGATCCATCGTTAACATATGTAAGTAATTTTTTCATGTTTGAGAAAAGAAAGTAGTAAGAGGAACGCAAATCTGTTGAATGTAATTGATGAAGCACCAATTCGTACTGTAATTGGACTAGTTTCTTAATTGCAATTGCCGATGTATGGATTAAGATGCAAGTAAAAAAGTTTCATCGCTAGCTAGGACCTTTTTCTCTTTAGTTCCGTTTCCTTTCCAAATAATCCACTAAAATCATTCCTTGCAAATCCTAAAAAATCGTCGTCACAACTTTTTCTCGCTTTCTTTGATGTACATGCGCCGGCGTTGAAACTTGTCCACGAATTTGGGGTCACTGCAGAAAGGATTTGGATCAATTAGATCCAAGTTCGCAAGAATCCTTGCGAAGATTGCGAAGATTGGGAGGGATTTTTGGATTTGCATTTGTAGAGTAAGGCATCACATATACCGAAAAGTAAATAATTTGGCCGAAAGAAAACATAAATTCAATAAAAAAAAAATTAAAATTGGATTGGAGATTATAATAGAATGAAACTAAACGTTTTCCGGGTTCGAACCGTGTCACGTCGTTAAAAAATGTAAAATAATAATAAGCTCGACGTTTCGCCCACAATCGTATAGGGCTTCTTCAGGAGAGTGATAGGCGACAGTTAGCACGGTAACTCAACGTGTAAACCACGCCAGAGGCGAAAATAACTGAACGGGAAACAGTTGATCACGGTAACTTAGCATGTAAACCATGCCAGAGGCGAAAACCAACTTTTTATTATAATAGAATTTTGTAATTATTTCATTTAAAGAGAATTTTCTAAATTTTTAAAAGAAATATAATTTAAAACTTCATCTAAAATAGAAAAATGGTAACCCGTACAGAAAATTTGTTTAATGAACTTACGAAAACCTATCTTGCTTAATATGTAAGACGGGGATGAAAACCCAAGCTGGGGGAAATGAAGGAACCAACTTAAAAGAACTAACAAGACGATGTTTGGTTTGAAAATGTATGATATGGGTAACAATCACAAGAAATAAAGTCAATACTGCAGAATTAACAGTTTCATTCAATAGGGAGTCAAAAACATCCTATTAATACAAAGTTCGAGACAGTAGAATGTTAATTGCCTTCATCTCCCATACAATACACTCTTTTCTTCTTTATTAAGACAAGGTCCAAAACTTGCAAATCGGCCGACTTTATCTTGAAATATTAAAGTGTATCTAACTTTTATATCGTCGAATGTAAATTATATTCTGTCAGATTGTTTTAGATATGTCATTTTATATCAGCCTAATTGCATAATTTGAATAGCTTTCATCCAAAAATGATCTATTACTGTTCGAAGGAAGTCACATTATATCCGATATTAATTACGCATACACGCAATCAAACAGATTACGTAATTTTCACCAACAGCGGGACTAGTAGCAGCGTAATAAATTCATTGAATAATTGCCGGTTATCCAAGCCTTTATGAGATTTATGTCATTCAAATTTGACGGTTGTATTTTGATGGAGCTACTAGCGGCGTTAATTGCCAGTGTTCTAAAGAAAGATTTCTCTTTTACTGTGAGTGACGAATTCGTTCTACATTCAATATAATTCTATATGGTGGAATATAGAATTATATTCCTCCTAGAGATGGCAAGATGAACAATTACGAGCATTAGATCAACATTTTCTTTTGTCGCATGTCGTCGTTCACAAATACTGTCGATTTTAGTTTGATTGATAACGTTTCAGGTGTTGCCCAGTGGATGATGAGGTTTGTAGAAACTTGCCCCAAACATGGTGATTTCGACTATTTGAAAACAATACTTATCTTATTTCCACTTTGCGTTTATATAAGTACTACTTCGAACGTAAATAGTACACCAACACATTCTCTACTTGAACCTAATGCCCCGATATAAAAGTTTTAATTTGCTCATATCATCGTTCCGTTAAAAGCTAAGAGCCAGCGTTTTTCAAGATAGCAAATACTGCTATTCTATCACTAAAAGATTACTTTATAATGTTGTCTAATTATGTATTCTTAGTTTCATATTTTGCCTATATTTTATGATTTGTAGGAATCATTGTTGTCATACTACAGCCATTCTCATTACCATCGATTAGGAATTGCTGAAACTACCACCCGAACCATAGTCCTGTTCACACTGTATACTAACAGAACATAGTGATTAGCTTTAGTTTAGTTTAACTTAGTTTACTAATTGCCGTTCATTTAACGTAATTAAACTCCGTTTACTTTACTATAAATGAAACTATAAACGAACGTGGAGCTCATTTATTGTAAATTATACTGCGTACTTTTCAGAAATATACGTAGTGTTCAGGCATGACAACAGGGCTTAAGTTTTCAGTACACTTAATTCAAATAAAAATTCATTTTAACTGGACATACTTTTTTGAGTAAGGATTACCACTCTAGCTTTAAGCATTATTTATCATTCTTCGTCGTATTACTTTTACGATTGAAATATTTCCCAAAATACTTATTACAAATCAATATTCATTCGATCAAAATGTATTTCTAAGATTTTCTGTAAGCGTAAGTATTGTAAAAATTTAATCTTGGTAAGATCAATGAAATAAATGTGGAATTAGCTGTTTGTTATTACATATAATATATTATTATATTTTAATGAAATTTTAATTCATTATATTATATTTTAATGAAAAAGTGTAGTTGCTATTCCGCCAAAATTAGTTACATGCAAGTGATTTAAATGCTTGACTAAGCGATATGAATTAAAAATATGGATAGAGTGGAAAATATTCTGGTAAGCCCGTCATTAGGGGAAGTCTAAAGAACCATAATATTGCTTGCTCCCTAATTTGATAAGAGTAACATATGATTCAACGTAGCGTTTTCCTTAGTCCAATAAATACAAGTCGCGAATTGAATCTAACTTGTGTTATAACTAACTTGTGTTAGTTCATCTTGAGAAATTTTTTGGGGAATAGAATAGCCTTCTTCGAAACGATTTCGTCGTCACTTTCAACATCACACAAAGAAATGAATACCGATACAGGTCAGCCCTTCTCTGCGTTTCGGTTGCTTCGCAGATTCGATATTTGAGTAGTCCCATTTGCATTTCTTATATCTATTCATCCCTTATATATTTTCGGGAGAGGGGTAACAATCACTCAAATGATTTTTTTGCTTCGCTCCACACCATAGTTCCGCAAAATTTATATATATTTTTATTTTTTGATGAACAACTGCTATCTACTACAAATGTGAAAACGTTGTAAAGACATTGTTACTGGAAGGAACCTATTTTTGCGATGAAGTAGTAGTAATCTTTCTAAATTACTTCGAAATCTATCTACCAGCATGATATAACCACTTGCTGCTTTATTGTTTAGAAGACACGCACAAAAGCAAAGAAAGGCTAATTTTTTCTAAAGTAAAGTGATTAACTACTAACAGTGTAAATTAAAAAGGAGCTTACTTCTTGATCCAAAACAGACATTTTACACAAAATCACAAGCGCTGGGTACCCCCAATCTCTATTCTATGGCAACAAAAAAAAATATTTTGAATGAATGAAACCACAGTTGGAATCAAAGTACACTGGTCGAAACAAAAGGGATATTTGGAAAAATTGTAATAAAACGAATAAATAATGAATGTAGTACCTCGCAAATAAATTTATATTTAACTATAATGTTTTTAAATAAGAAACCAAACGCACTGACAAGTTTAAACTTGTTTGTGTACATTATAAAGCTACTAAGGCATTAGAAAGTATAAACGCCATTAAATGTGTATGATCTCTACGAATGGCAGGTTTGACAACTCATCGGCATTAATCGAAACATAACATCAACAAATTCTTATGTCTTTGTTGTTGTTCTTCTTATCAACAAATTGTACGCGGTGGCATATTTCTTACTGCAACCCGTATCCCAAGCATGTTCGATAGGATTACCGTCACGAGAATTCGCTAGCCACTTCTATTCTATTGATTCCCAATTGTTCATTCCAATTGTAAGCGATGTTTGCCCGATGTGGATCCATTGAAATGGATCATTCACCTATAGCGCCAGCGTACGGAAGAACAATGATTCTCAAAATTTCATCCAGATACCTCTGAGCAGTCAAGTTGCCATTTTATATCACATAAAGGTCTGTATGACCTTCTGCGATACGATTGCACTCCCACCTTTATACTGCGTCATTTTTCGTACAAATTATGGCTGATTACGTGTTCCAGGTTCACGCAAAATTAAAATATGCCTAGTATCCGGACTTAGGGCGAATCTGGATTCGTCACAAAACAATACTTGTGCCCAGTTATGCGTAGCCTTTCCATTATTATCCGTAATTACAGTTAAAAATTTGCTAAGATACGGAAAATGGTAAAGTCGAGATCACTCGTTTACGTACAAGTTGAAACATGTCAATGCATTCTGTTTCTTGTTTATAAACAATAAACAAGAATATAAACATAACATATAAGAAATAAACATTGTTTAGTTGCAATATAAAAATATTATTTATTTATTATTTTTTTCCTAAATGTGCTCTAGTTGTTGTGAGCAGTGTAGTAGGTAACCGTCATACAATCCGAAAAGTATTAACAATAACATTAAATTTTTCATCCGAACCTTCCCCAAGCGATAGCAGCGATTCAAACAATAATAATTAATAATTTGGCCCGCAAATATTATATGTTCTGTGTAATACATAATAAATGCCGTTTTGGCAAAATTTTCAGGGGAAACTTGCCTTTTTGATCTATTCTTTATTAAAATTTGGATTTACATTTAGAAACTCACTAAGTTAATGGAGGGGTGTTGCGAAATTAGACTTTTACACCGTTAATTCTGCCTGAAATCACTTTAGTTTGTAGATTAAGATAAACCTTCCAGTAATAATTAATTAATTCTTGAATTTAAATTTGTCATCTTCAAGCTTTCTAATAAAGCAAGAACTTTGCAATGGTGTGTGTAATTAATCACTATCAGATTATTCTTAATTAGGTGAGTCTGATATACATATACTAAAAAGAAAACGTTATCCGCTCTCCCGACCGAAGTATCTACATAAATCCTTGCTATGTCGCTTGCTGCCATTCTCTATCTGAGTAATTTATAAAAGTGCAAGATGAACCAATTACTTTTATTAAATTTACGTTGAAAGCTTTCACGCCGTGTATGTCTTAAGTAGCCACCGTGGATTGTGTTCTAGTTTTCACCAAGTTTAGAAGCACGTGTTAGCGCTGGCAAGCGACGCGACGTGCAGAGAGTGGTTGGGTACGGCACATATACTGACAGCTTGGCATGAACGGCGGCTGAGCGCTTAGCGTTCGACAATAACAGATTAAAACTACTCGGTGGACTCGTGCCTCAAGTAACAAAACCTTATATATCTTGTCAGTACCGTAACCCGGCGTTTCCCCATCATAGATATCCGCAAATAATTTAATGCCTTGCGGGTCTGCGGCGTTCATTAGTTGCGGAAATATTATGTTACACGTGCCGACTAATGGTATTAGCGGAGAAAATAATAATAATAAAAAAATGCAAACGAATGATGCGGAACCTTGTTGCGTTCGGCGTTGTGGAACGGAGAAAGGAATATTGCTAATATTCGAGTATGCTATGTAACAAAAACATTACACCACCAGAGTAGGAAATAAGAACGGTATAGAAATAATTTTACCTTGATTGTAACTACCGGTTGCGTTTCGCTATTTGGTGAACCTACATATTTACACAAGACCAATTCCCAAGTAAAAATAATTTGTTTTTATTAACGTAGAATTACAGAAGAAAATAGTTATTCATACGAGTTTATTTTAGTCGTTCCCAATCACAAAAGAAATATAGAAAGTAAATGATTTGTATTTATTGGTATAGACATACATATGTATGTCTAATACATACAATTATACTTTCTAATTAGCACCAAATGAAGAATTAATACCTATATTAAATTACCGTATACGAGATCAAAGAAGCATAAATTTCAATAATTTTCATTTATTCAATATTATAAGGCAATAAATTTTAAAATAATGCTGATGGTTTCAACAACCATCTGGTTGTTACCTTGCTTTTACTTGCACAAGTATTTAGAATCGACGGAACAAAAATTTTCCTGTATTGTTTCATTATCGGCATGTGGTAAGCAAAGCTGAAAAGCTACCAAGACTTTCAGACTTTCAGACTTTCAACATATGTTCCATTTCGATGAAGAATTTCTGAGTTTCAGTAAAGTTTCTCTATTTCGGTGAAAAATTGCTCCGTTTTCGGTGTTCGGTTTGGTGAGGAAAAGCTCATAATCGGTTTTTTATGTGGTGGTTACTCTTTCGGATTCATTATCTCTATCTGTGGATTAGAACTTATCTGGATCGATGCTAAAGTGTTTCACCCACACTTAAAGATACCTTCTTAAGTATTGAAATTTTACCAACAAATTCTCCAGTTAGGTGCTATATGTTTCAGCTGCTATAGGAAAGTCCTTCATTTCAAATTCCATCACAATATGAAATATTTTTTTCAAATGTAAAAAAAAAAATAAAGTTGCGGAGAATAATAAAAACAATTAAAGAATAATAAAACCTTTAACATTCTTTGCAAGAAACCAGTTAGTCTCGGTATGAGGATCGAGACGCCAAGCATTGTTGGAGACAAAATAGCAAACCATCCTTGCCTCGATCAAAATAAAAGTATATTAACAGTAAACAGGCTGTAAACAACTATAAAATAATAGCAAATGAATATTGATAATATTTTATTTAACCGACCTACAGGAGATAGATGTTGTTGGAACACTCCTCCAGCGGTCGAAGCCACTAAGAATAAAAAAAGCGGAAAAATAGTCAGGAAAATTACACTTAAGCAAAATATTAGAATGAGCGAATTAACCACATCAAACAGGAGAAAATAATAAACATAACGACAAATGTTTTGGTTTAGCAAAACAGCAACAGATATTTATGATAACAAAAAAGAAAAAAACAAAAACAACAGAAAAAAGGTGATAATTTATGCAGACGCTAGCATCTGATATCCTGCTGCAAAAAATAATAACTAGAACGACCAATTGCAGACTACCGGCACCACTTGCAGCCTTTTTTGACATCCATGCAGGAATTGTGCCATACACTTCTGACAATTGGCGATGAATTTTGGTCGGTTTAACAGCTTTTGCATTCCAAACAAGAATATCTGCGTGAATTTCGCAATTGGCGAGAGCGCCAAACGGGAACCCCCGAACGAAAGGCTGCCAAGCCAAGACCGATCATTCCAACAAGATGCGCGCATGCTTCTTTGTAAATGGGGAGAGTTACAAACTCAACAATGTTACCAACAAGAGCACAAATAATTTTCCTGTGCCCCTAACACATTTAAGACCTTACTTGTCAGCTTATCTTTTCCATATATTTTGATACTGTTCGTTTTAAAAATGCATATAATAGTTATGTAATCAACACGTGGATATCTCAATTCTAGCAACAGTTTACACCTTTGTTGGCTGTATCGACTGCAGGGAGGGAGGGTTCCCATTTATTCGTGTTTTTATTGCCACGAACACATAACACTCCGGATCATTCAGCCAGCATGGCAATTTTTCAAGGTCCTATAAGTGGATGACTATGATCTTCGTTTATTCTTTTATTTCTAGAAAATTTTCGCAGCAACTTAAGTTTCTCCAAGTCAGTTTTATCCACGCGTAATCCTACTTTTTCTCTTATTGTATCTTTCATACGTGCAATTCTTAAACGTTAATAGACTAACTACAAAATACAAAATGTCAATACAAATACTGACAGATGTATAGATACTTTTGAAATAACTAGGTAGTCGAACGGTTAGCATCCTTTCCTTTCGATCCGAACGATGCGGATTCATAACCAATTACGGATAAAAATTGGAGCATGCCGTCTTCTCGGATAAGGAAGTGAAGGCGTAGACGCCGTGTCAATGTAGCACTTAATTTATACAATTAACACATATAAAAACTTAATTGTATAAATGTGCATCATTATAATAAATTATCTGTACATATAAGGTCTTATTATATAAAGATCTCACACAGTATGCACGATAACACTAACTGTTGATTGTACGTAATCACGTTAACCTGAGGATGAGCAATTAATTCGAAACCGGTCTCAAGTTTATATCATATTAGAGTTTGTAAGATTTAATAATAATTTTTGTCATCTCTCATTTTGTCATCTTTTGTCTATTTGTCGGCATTGCGGCACCACACCGGTTACAATGCATCTGAAACATATAAGCCGACTATGGAGGCATTACCTTAAAATAATAATATTTCTGCCAGAAGCAATTTACATGAAGTTTTGCAATATTTTTAGTGGTTTGTCGATTACTTCCTTAAAATCCACCTTCTAAGTTACAAATTGATAAAGCTCACAAGGAATTACACAAGCCGTGTTATTTACTTTCTCAATTTACTCAATTTCACTTGATTATGTCAGTTACATCACTAACTTCTTAATTATTTACTAGTTGTTAGTGCCTCGCATCGCTTTCTAAAACCAGAGACGCTTGCATTTTGCCAATTTTGCCACCTCATAGCTACGTCGCTGATTGGTAAATAATTGCTTAAATAAAACGTGACTAGCGGCGGTTATCATTATTTCGTTATTAATGCTGCTCTTCAAATTTAGAACAATTACACTAACAAAATTTGATTTCCTAAGAATAATTATTTAAATAACTTAATTATTGATTATGTTACGACCCTCCCTATGTGGATATGCCCCAGAAAGAAATCCAGCGAACTAATTACGGCACTGCTCAAACAAGGGCCTTTAGAATATACGCAACGCAATCGGAACGCTACGTGTGGACAGTAGCGCTATTATCCATCGTGCCACTATTGTTACGCCCAGATCGTGAATCATCAATAAATTTCGTCTTCAGTCTCATCTCTCCTTTAGTTCTTTTACTCGCTACAGCTTCAGACGAAGATACGGAGGAGAACGCTGGCTCTTGTACTTCTCCTTGTTCTCCTACTGCTGCTGATATTCAATTTAATAACGTCCATTGTTCACTTTTTGTTCGATTTAATGAACTTTTGTTGGCGACGTTGTTGGCCTTTTTGTATGGAGCTCGTCCGCATCATTAAAATGTGTAGGGTTTGTGAAGAATACACCAAACATGTACATATATTTTAGAACGATTCCAATTCTCATTTTTCTCGTTTCTTTCATTCCTTAGGCCACTCTTTTGTGCCTATTAGGGCGATATTGTCTGGTCGCGTTGAATAAAGAATGAAATAGACAGGAATCCAGCACATAATAATGGGGGTTTTATAGTGCAGTGAAAGTGAACTTGATTATTTAGCTACATTATAAATTAATTGAAAATATCTTGTTAGTAATAACTAAAAATCACCTGGTAAATAGGACAAAATCAACATATTTTTTTATTTTTGCAAACCAAGAATCCTTGCTTGTCGGTTTAATACTAAAAATGTGCTGTTGAGCCTTTGTTGGATTGATATTTAGCCTTTTACAATGTGCATAAAGTAGCACATACCTATGTTAGTCATTCTAGAACTTCTCCGGCATAATTTTTCCTATCATAAGCAAGTGATAAGAATGCATTCACTTATCACTTTATCTATGTGTCTTCTTTGACTTCTTAGTTTTCCTTCCATCTTCTCACCTCATATTTTAATTACTCTTGTTAGACTAAAAAGTAAAAAAAAAAAAACACACTCAATGCGCGTTCTAAGTTACAGAATATCATTTAAAAATCATTCTCATTTTTTTGTTTACAAAATGTGGAGATTACCGACGAATTCCGTGGACGGTTGCACTAGAAAGTAATTAGCTACCCCACAGCCTGTATTGAGCAACGTGAAGTCGTATTAGATTAATAAAACCACTAGACAATGAATTAAGATGCTATAAATATTAATTATAAAGGACAAAGCAATTCAATCATTATTTCTCTTGTAAAACAGTTAAAAAGCTACGATCAAGATAAATATAGATTTTCTTGTATGTAAACATGCAAGCCACTTCAGGCATTTATTAAATTAAAATTTAACTTCTTGCAAAGCCATATTTGTATAAATTCAACAAGGTTGTATTAAAGAGATGAGCAAATATTTGCTTAAGTTCTTTGCCGATTGAGAAGCAAATTTCAAAAATTCTCATGTGAAATTCTTTATTTATTACCTACAATATATCATTGTTTCAATTCTAATATTGGATAGATGGAAGAAGATCGTATGATACCATGAAATTGGCTTTTAAATTCATCATAAGGTACAGAAGTGTTCATTCAACAATTTAAATTAAAAATAAATACCAAACAATGAAGTTGTACTAATATGAATGTCACGAATTACGATTACACATTGTAACAGGTCACTAAATTACATTTTAATTCAATGAATTTTATTAATTTAATTACAATATTCATAAAATATCAAGATTTAATTTAATATAATTTTTGGTTATTATTGGACTTCTGGTGTTTTTAATTTGCGGAGGATAATCAGGCCCAAGTTATTTTCAATAATTCCCATTTTGGAAATATTATTTGTAAAAACACACAACACATAAATAAATGGACAGATAGAAAAAAATATTTTTTAACAAGACGCATTCTACTTATTTAAAACTGCTAAGAAAACGACCAGAGAGGTTATAAAAATAGAATTTTAAGTGTTCAATCTAAAAAGGAAGAAAACAGGACAAATAAAAGAATTTCAAAACAAACGCTAACAACGCACTTACTAAAACTAGTTTGTAAAAAGCGTTAAAATAAAAGCTACGAAACTTGTGATTATCATTTAAAAAGATTTTTATTTACTAAAACATTAATATACAATTGAAACGCATCGGCTTATATGCGAAAAGCGAAAAAAATATTTTGTTAAGGGCTGTTTAGGTTCAATAGGAACCAGTCAAAAGTTTCGATTTATACCGGACGACTCCGGACGAAACAAAAAAAGTAACACAGTTACCATAGTCGTGAAAATTTAAATGGAATATTTTGATAATTAATGAGTAATGAAGCTCAGTTACTTTTATATTTTTTATACATAACTTAGGCGACTTTTGCGAAATTTAAGTACGTTTAAGGCTATCGCGATTAACGCTATTTCGATATAACGTGGTTTTTTCTCGAGCCCTAAGGAGACGTTAAATATTCTCTATGATTCAGTATTACGCGATTCTAAAAAAGCTGATTTCTTCTCCCAAGCCTGAACGCATCACCAAAAAGAAACCTTTGTTTCCATTTGCCAGTACGTTCATTGATAATAAAGTACTGCGCACATTCCTGAAAATTATTATATTATTGAAAATCGACTGAAAATAAACATCTTTCCATTTTCAATCGAAAGGTTAGACTCAAAAAATCTCTAAAAATTGTACAGGGTAGGCGAAAAAGTACTTATAATTAGAATTATCGTTAAAGTTAAATTTATATTTTCTTTCTTATATTAAACGGAACACGGTGCATTCATTATAAACATTAAACAAATATCTTTTTTTAGTAACGTAGCATTTTCAGTAAAATAAAAGAGATTAATCACAAATTGTGAAGTTAACACAAATTCTGTGTTCTCTCTCCGGCTTACGTACAAACTCTGAAAATACATTTAACGAAAGATCGTTTGTTCGTTCTTTAATACAATAGCATCATTACCACAAGCTTATTTATTTTAATGTATGAAAACTACAAACAAGGTAGGCGACTACCATTCGAACTTAATTCTAAAACTCAAAGGTGTAAATTGTAAAGGAGAGCTACAAGAATAGTTTAGAATTTTTCTAGGTTCTATTATTTTTAGTTATTTCTGTAATTTGACATCGATAGCAGGATACGTTAATACCAGTTGTTCATATGAACTGCGCTATAGAACCATAATAATTATGCAATTCAAATAATAAAACACCAAATGCCTTCTTGTCTCAAGTTGACTTGGTAATATTTATTTTAAAACGATAAGAAAGTAGAAAATGTTTTAGTAGTTCGAAGTGGTTATTATTTGGCTAATTCACTGCAGCATGCATTCCTCTATTATTGCAAGGTACACAATCTATATAAACCAGAAAATTGATGCATTTCTTTAACAGCGTATGGGCTCTATAATAACAGGCGTTCGAATTAGATCACAGCAACTCGGAATTAATGCGGCGATAGGGATAAATATAAATTAGAAATGCCTATTATAAAATATTGCAGCACGAGCAATAGGTTGTAGCACACATACGAATACATTTTATTGTAGTTCGCTATCGGCTATTCTATCCGGATCCGAGTCGCTAAAGCTCTCCGACGGTGGGGGAACCACTTCGTGCTCTATCGGTGACTTGCCGAACTTTCAAACCACTTGTTGTACAGAGGCGGCAAAATCAGTTGCGTTCGAACTGTGTTTGTTGGAAGAATACGTTTTAACAACACGATTTATTTACGTTTGCCTCTATACGTACCACGGGTAAATGACGTTTAAATATTCGTCGCTCCGATTTGATTATACGTATAGAATTAATACATGTAAGTGCTGTATGAAATTGTGTTAGATGAACTGACTCGATTATCGTCGCCGTGCATGGTTAATTTTTCGAACAAACTGTATCTGCTACAATTCGAGCTTAATCATGTAATTGTGCCAATATGATGACAAATTGACGTCGCGCCAAATTCGACCAATAAAACCCTGAAAATGGCAACGATTTGAAATTGAAATAGTCGAATAAAATAAACTCGCGAGTTTACAGTGAAGCTGCGTTCGCTTATTGCGGTACATTAAAATGATATCTTCGGTCGTCAGACGGACATTTGGTGCAACACCGTCAATGGATTATTGTATTATTATTGTATTTGCATGTCTGACGACGGTGACAACTGCTTCTGTAATTGGTGATGAGTGCGACTGGACAGGAAGGTAAGTTCTTTCAACAGAACGCTCGGCATCTATTTTTATCGTGCTTCGTAAAATGTAAATTTCCAAAGGCGATAAAATCAACAAACTGTTTTCTTGTAGTCATTTTATGGGTGGCGTAACTTTCGAGATAAAACCATTTCAGCGGAGACTAATCTGAAATTATAATATATTTCCTTATTCGTCCAACAGAAATCATAATTACTATATTTATACAACCTGTACAGTACTTTGCTGAGAGTATTACATAAAATATATTTTTACTACTTCGCTGCTCCATTTCATACTATTAAAAGATAACATTATGTCAAAATAAATAAACAAATTGAATCTATAAATTCTTACATACTTTACAACACTACGTAGCATAGCTATTGCCGTGTGAAACTATGTAATATTATTAAGTAATTACCTATTACGTGGTCATGCTTTCAATTTTGAAATATTACGCTTTGTGGAATTCTCATATATTACAAAGCGCCCGTCCATAAGTAAGCGCTCCAGGGTCGAAAGTTAAACCGTGAACTTATGAAAAGTGATGATTACAGATTAGACAATGAATTATGTTCCGTGACGTCTCCTGAAAATATAGTCAAGCCTTAATAATTTCTAAAAACTAGTTACAATGCCGTTCAAGATTTGTAGATCCATATTTTATAATAGAACCACAAATTTCGTACCACTACTAATTTCATTTCAAATACCTCGCATTCATTAACTCTATAAGCCAAGGTCAAAAATGTATTTCCTGTTATTACCACGCCTAAGCGTAGACGTACATACAAATCCTGGCAATTCCTCGTTTTTCTTTTTTTTATATCGCTTATTAAGCAGATTACTTGTATCAAAACACCTTAAGCACTATACTTACATTATTTCACCATCCAAAGACGATCGTTTGATTCCATTTATTCGATTTTACTTTCACTTCTTATCTTTAATTCATTGCAGCTTAACTGTAATAGTATATGCAAATTTATATAAATCAAGTTCTTGTGAATATGTTGAACCGTATATTGAGCCGAAAATTGTAAAGAAATTACAACCGAGAAGAGTTCTTGCAGTATCGATTAGTTAAGGTGTTTTTAGTTTATCGCAACAACAGCGCTCTTATGAAGGACAAAGATCACGGTGCATTAACAAAGGCGATATGAACACAATAATATGTAAAGCAGGAGTTATTAAATACGACGGAATAAATTAAGAAATTCCGTTTAAGATAAAGTGCCTTGCAAGGTCGGAGGGAAGTAAATATTTTTATAGTATAATAAAAATCACAGAAAATAGCCGTGTGATAACTCAGGATAAGTTTGCACAAGCTTCGGAGATCAACAATTTGGAACTTTAATATTGATTAAGTATACTTCCGGTAGTTTGCCTTTGTGATATTGCGAAAAAAATGGTGTTGCCACGCTTCACATTTTTAATTTTATTTTCTTCTCGTTTGCAGTTTGTATATCCTTATTCAATTAGTTTAGGATATTTAATATGTCTGCTAGTTTAAATGCCAAACTCCTAAACTCCTTATTCACGGATAATAATCTATTTCCAAAGTCTTTTATCTGATTAGAATATTTTCACATCAAAACGATCTTAATTTATTAATTTTTGTTGTTATTTGCAACACAATCTGTATTGCTTAATGTGCTTTCGGCTTCCAAAAAATAAAAAGCCGCCTGAACGTAGTTCTCTGTAGCTGCATTATGTGTACCTTTAGTGTGATTCTGAACTAGTTAACCGCATAGTTTTAATGTTCGAATGTAGAGAGTTGTACACTTTTACTGTAGTGTAGGAGTAGGGATTTAAATTAAGGTTAAGCAGGTGGAAGGGAGTTTGGTAGATCAATAGGGAGGACTACAAAATCGAATAACTTTATGATAAAGCGAAACAGCGTAGAGGAAACGACGTTGTTGCATATTGACGTTAACGTTTTTCGTTTTATGACTTATTCGGTCGCGCTTCCTAATTCCAAAAGTCAGACTCGAGCGAGTGCGTGAGTATACAATTAATTCAGGGCTCATAAATGATATTTATAAAATGATGGAACTGGAGAGTTACATAAGTGCTTCTTAAGGTACTCTATGATGAAGCTTCAACGCACCATAGCCCCCTTGTAAGCACTTAGTAATGTGCTGCTCGGGCTTCAGGTTGAAATCTGAATGTAGCATCAAATCTCCGGCGACACCAGGTCTCGACCTCTAAACATGATCACCCCAGATTTTAGAAGTAACAACTGCTTTAAGTCTTCATTCAAAAGTGAGCAAATAGATGCCACTTCATCCGGCGAACAACTAAAAATTTGCGCCAAAATGACAACAAGGATTCAAAATAGAACACCGAGGTACCTCCAAAGTCATACAAGACTAACGACCTGACTCCTACGAAGGATATAATTTTTAACCAACATAACAGCTGAGTCACACAGTCGAATATAACGCAGAATGCGAACTAACAATTCGTGATTGATTGTGTCAAACGCTTGGCTAACATCCGGTAGAGCGGTGACTCAACTACGAAGGTGACGAAATCCAGACTGACGAACAGACGAACTCATTGCTAAGTTGGTGTTCGATTAATTTCTTGAGAACGCCGAAAGTATGCTAACAGGTCGTAGATCCATAAATACCAGTTCTTTGAAGTTACACATATTTTGCAATGATGATAACAACTGTCGACAAATATTACTGCTTGACGAACCGTTCCTCTAGTCTCTATTCAAATATGAGGCCATACACATACGTGTGCTTCTTCCTTCTTCTTCTTCTTCCGACTTCTCCTGATTGGTGCTTGTTGCACTAACAAACATCCAAAAAGATTCCCATTTTGAATATTTACACAAATTAGAAAACATACGCAAAAATTCACGTCTCATTTAACATTTGCATTTGTCTGCATTCAAAGGTACAATTAACCTTGGATGTTTACCACGAGCGAAATAAATTCAAATCTGCGTTATACACATTTCTAGAAATCTGTTGAGTAAAGCATACTAACCTTGCAGAACTACTTAATGAATACCGCGACATTGCGATATTATTTAATCTATTTTATTCTTGACCTAAATTTCAACTGAGATAATTTGATAGAAGCTATTTTTGTTACCTTTTATGTACCCAGGAAGTTTATTCACTTCAATAATATAGCTAATAATTAGAATTTATCAATTTAGAATGTTCTTACATAATTTTCTGGTATTCAACGTTAAATATTTACTATTCGTATAGTCGATACTATATATGTACGTAATGACCTGATAAAAGCAAAACATGTTTATTTCGGCCGGAAATCGTTACTGCAAACACATTCTTTCAGATGTTAAGTAAATTTTAGAGATAAAACAACGGGGAGCGTCGGGCATTGACATACCCATTTTGAGGAATATAAGCGCATATTACATTTAAACCAAACCATTAATAGCTTCGTGTTTGCCTGGTACAAGATATTTTAATGTACGCGATGACGCCCTCGTTACGAAATCGTTTTTCTTTCCTTTTATGTTGCAACCGTTTCCGTTTGCTTTTCCGCTTTTTCACTTTCATTTCACTATTCGTCAATGACTTTCCGTTTGTTTTATAGCAATAGCGTTGCTTTATCATGTAAATTCCATTCCTAACAGATGTGTTTCGATACCTAACATTTTAGTTTATCATGCATTATTTGCATTATCGTTAAGGAAAATAATAGTAACAATCGTAATAGAAGAAAAAATAACAAAAAAAGTGGACGAAGTACGCAAACTAATCGTTAATTATTTAAATAACGTAGAAGAACAATTTGGGTTGTTGCCGGATACAGTAAGAAATATTTATGCAACGTACAGGAAACCTAATAATACTGCAAAAGTGAATGAATATCTACAACAAAAATTATCAATTGATCAGAAAAAGTCGGATTTGCGATCGGGTTGAGTTAAATTGACCATTAATCCTGGGCCAATTACAAGAAAAATACTTAATTTAGTGGCCACCTCTTGAACAAATATTACCATCTACGATTGATAGAGTACTTAAGAACTTTTGCTCTGTTGAAAGAGTGTCGTTTATATTCGTGCTCATTTTGAGTACGCCATGCAGCATGTTGGAAGGAGAGGAAATGTTCTTCATTGATGAGTGTAGGAGGCAAATATATTCTCGGCTTTCACACAGAAAATACTACTGCAACAAAAATAAAAGCGCAGTCAAAAGGACGCCATTATTCTATTACTATCGTAATAAACGTATTTGTTTCAACTTCAAGATGTGTCCCATGATGTAGTTCGTTTTTCTGAATTACTCACAACGTTAACCCGGCTGCTGATTTACGTGATGATGATGTAGAAAAAGCTTATCTTATTATGAATAATGTTAGGCTTTATAGAAATAAGAAATTCTAGTTTTCTTTCAGTTTGTAACCAATTGAGGAACTATTCAGCCAGTGGAAACGTATAATAAAAAACTCAACCAAGCAATGAAAATGAATTGAAATTAATGAAAAATATGAGACAGAGTACCAAAATTGTTTACGTTATGTTCAATACATGGAATCATATTTATATGGCTGTTTACAAAGAAATTAAACTGAACTAATTGTAAGTAGGTGTAAGTGAAAATCAACTAATATTAATCGTAGATCTTTTTCGTGCCCAACTGTTTCCTCCTCGGTTAGTTGAGCTGAGTTAGTTACCGTGATAATTGTTGCCTACCACCTTTCGCTCTCCTAAAGAAGCTACATATAATTATGGGCAAAACGATAAGTTTCTGTTTAACCATAATAAGGTCCGAACCTGGAACACGTTTAATTTTCAATTAACTCTAGCCGTGGAAGCCTTCGTTATTATTTTAAATGAAACCTTAAAGGAAAAATAAATGAAAATGACCTCATTAAATTCCAATTTGTGCACCACATTTAGTCATTACAGCATTTAATTTTGTAAACGCCAAATAAAACGTTTTCAGATACAATTCTACATCGATTCTCAATGCTAAACGATGACTACTTAGCGTACAGATGAAACCTTCTACATGACGACGCTTCATTGTTGTTATCCAAACAGATAAAAACGTGTATTTTAGTCTTATGAAAGCATTCTTGCTGCCATCTAGTTACTGAAAAAAGTTTATGTAGTAACATACTCCTCATATGGAAAAGAAGTTGTAATAATATTTGTGTTTAAATTGTGTTGTCACCACTGTCAGCAGCATGCCAGTGTTTTCTGTAATTCCCATCGGATTCGTCCGAAAACGAGTTGAATTTGAGCTTTAGGAGGGAGTGTATGTATCTGATGTTCATAGATATATTTTACATTACCAGACAAAATAGAAGTTTGTTTTTTCAAATAACGTTTATTTACTTTTGGAGTATGCTTTTTACGTATGAAATGCAAACACATGCAGCTATTTTAAATGTTTACGTTTCTTCGTTTTTGTTTCTATAGTTATAATTATTTTTTAGATTAATAAATGTTAAAATGATCTTAAATAAAAATTGCGATAGTACAAATCTTGTGTTTTAATACACAAGGAGATACTCTCCATATATTATACACAGATGTTTCAAATGGAAAAATTACAGAAATTTCGCATATATTTTGAGTTATCTATAAGACTAATGAAATAACACATAAACACGAAGATAACTTGGAGACAACTTGAAAGTCTTACTGATTTTACCGAAAATGCCGAACACAATGTTTAATTAAGTCTGTAGGCAAATTACTGCTTTTATTATATCTGTTATTAATTATAACACAAGGACGATGTAAACACTAGAACATCAGCATGCTTCACGTGGCACAAATTAATTGATTAAATCCGGAATAATTCTTTTGAGAATTCGTGAACTGTTCCAAATTTAATCAATTAATTTGCGCGAGCCAGAACGATCCGATACATCACCGTCTGCCTGTAATATTCGTTTAATTGGTTAATGTTATAAATTTTATGAGGTGTACTTCTCATCAAATTTCGCTGGTGGAAAAAGTAATCTCTTCAGCAGCAGCAATCGAAGAAATCGAAGTCTTACTACTGTTTTCTATTTTTGTAATAAACAATAATTATGTCGTAATTGTACTATAAACAAATTACTGTGTCAGTTTGGTGACTGTGTCTAATTTTCGTTTATTATGAGAATCTTGAATGCATCGGTTTAGAATAGGTTACATGTTATTTTTTTTAATTATTTTTATATTAAGTCTACAATAAAGTAATAATCTCAAATATATTTTAACGCCCGTATTGTACTGTAAAATGCAACTTTCAAAAGATTTTCAGATAGCATAGACTCTATTGAAAAACTTTTACAGTTACCTTCTGGGAAGAGCATACAAATAATAAATTTTCGAAAACTTTCTAAATTCATCAACTTTCATAGATGACTAACTAAAATTATGATTTTTAAAATTATCGCCATTTAAATGTAGGTCAAAAATTAACAATTCTAGTTCCGGGGATACCAAAAGGTAATTAATAAAAAAAATAAAAATTAATATATTTTTCTAAAAACGTTAGCTGTTAGAAGCAACATCAATGCATAAATATATTTATAAGTTGGATAAGTTATGCAAGTGTTAATTGTATACAATCATGTACATCACCAATTTCATATTTTACTTCAGCTTTCTCAGACGTTCGGTATAATTAACTCCTTTCTGTGGTCCATTCAGTTAAAAAAGCTCTGCTCATCCGCGCGACTCGCCTGACACTATCTCAACCATTATCTCGATTTTTGAGTAGCCGCGCAGCACGCTGAAAGCTTACGTACAAATCTACACGAAAAAAAAAAACCATCATAAAAAATAAATCTCTATATATGTTCCGTTTTTAATTAGAAAGCAAATAAATTATTTCAGTTACCGGCAAACGCATAACGCATAAATTGACATTCGTAAATATGTTTGGTAAGTGTTTTATATATACAGAGATACATGTATCCAGACATGTTGTGTATATACGTGCGTGTGTGTATATAGAGGGAGGTCCCCGTGAGAACTGTACTTAGCCCCATTCTCTCATGAACAGAAAAAAGCTCGCAAAAGTAAGGCACATGTGTTGTTTGCAAATTGTTGTTTCGCGCTCGCTCGAAGAAGCGTAACGCCGCACCGCAACTAGTTGATTTATCACGCGATACGTCATACCAATCTGTCGGATTCTATGAATATTTTGAATAAATTAAGTTATGTCCGCTGAAGGCATTGCCGCTTTGGGCGCATTTATTATTCTTTTTCCGTTGCAGAAACGTATTACTACGTGTCTTTGCCGGAGGAAAAATATTCTGACAATATAAACGTTGTTGGAAGCTTGAAAATTGTATTCCGTTGATTTACATCGCGAAGTCCTTTCAGTATATTCAAACAACAACAAATAGATTTGCGCAATTATTAATATATAAACATCTTAGTCATTGATAGGAGAGACGCCACTGGGATTTACGATGATTGTCTTTGACAGCCAAATATGATAGAAATGTACATGTTTGAGTTCGTAAGTACGTAATAATAAATACATCAGTATATCACTATATATCAGTTAACGTTTGCGGCAATATATAAGGCAAGTATCATATATTTTTGTAAAGTACTAATTTTTTGAAATTTTCTGGCGAGTAATAGAAAAAATATAATATGCCGCTCGAGTCATAAGTGCTTTTGTGGTCTACCATCTAAGCATAATTCCGAACTTTGCTAAAGTGTTGAAATATTTATTGTGTAATGATATACATACGTAGCAGCCTACGTCATTTAATTCTTGAACATCAGCATGGCTTTGTTGCGGGTAGATCTACCGTTAGTAACTTGGCGTGCACTGCGCAATATATTAATGATTGAGTTACTTACTAATCATAAGCAACTTGAGGACATCTACGTGGACTTCTCTAAAACTTTTGATAGCATTGGCCACAGTATTTTATTACGAAAACTAGACAATTCCAACATCTGGTGTACCACAGGGATCCTATGTGCTCTACTTCCTCTAAACTTTTGGGCTTTGCTATTCGTTCGTGCAGTCATTTCACACATTTAAACTCGATCAAGTGTTTGTATTATGCTGAGTTTGACCTAGACTTGAGTATGCAGCATCTCTATTACTTATACAAAAGTTTAACGATCGAGCGTGTTTAAGAAAGGTTTCCAAAGTACCTGTCGTTCAAGCTAGACAACACCTACCCCTGCCGAGGCACTGATTACGGCACTTTACTCTTCAGGCATGGGATTTTATTTCCTTGTCTGACCGTCGAGAAGAACAAAGCGTCGAATTTCTTTCAAATATTCTTATACACAAGATAGATTCCCCAGTCCTTTTGTCATTGATAAATTTTGCAATACCTACATATAACTGTTCCTCCTTTATCACATTCCGAGTACCGAGAGCAAATGCAAACATCTTTATGAAAGCGCCTGTCTGTCGTATGTTAAAAAAATGCAAATAAGCGGTATCTTTCCCTCTTATTTTGATTGTGTCGTATTTTTTTTTTATAAGTCATTATTCGTACGTGTTTGATTTTTGTTGTTAATCTTTACATATTTACGCCTTAGTTCGTTCTTGTTGTTTGTTCTGTAATTAGGATTTGCTATCATCTTTGGAGTAATTCTAAACATATCACGTATCTTGTCTTTTTAATATCTTTAGTGATTTTGGTTGTATGTGTTACCAAAAGGGAGCCTAATCTGAACATTACGTAATTTATCTCTGAATAATGTTACCATAAGTTACTAGTACATATCTGAGAAGGGATTTACAATTGATTTAATGCGCTCTGACCACCCGGACCCAATTAAATACAATGGCCGATCCGTAATTCGATATAAAATTCAAATGCGGACGCACGCACGCATATTTTAATGAGCACTAAAGACAAGAACGCCAACGTGATTGTTCAGTTCGAGGCCGATATGAGAGCCCCAAGAGACTGACTCGGCCCATTTTATAACAGTTTTCCCTTTGTCACTATAAAATCTTACGCATGAATAATAATCCTCATATTACATTTCTAAGACCGGTTTATATAATTTACATGTCATTGGCTGGGCTGCCTGCGGCTCGTGCCCCTTGCGTGCGCCAACCTTACGATGCTCCTTTTTTTCCTGCTTGCCGCGGTTCATTTCCAGTACATTCTGTCGGGCGAAAACAGATCGATCTCGGCCAACCGCGATTTACTATTTTTCAAAAGCGATATAATCGAGTAGGCGTTTATATTACTCGAGCGAAGTGTTCGATTCGGTTTATCGGATACTGATACGCTATTACGGGATTTTACCATGAATATTATTTTGAAATTGTTGAATGAAAGGAAATTTCCATCGTAGAAATAGTCAGTTGTATATTTATTCTGGATTTTCTTTTGCAAATCAAATTACATTCGCCCTGATTTGTTTGAAATTTTCAACGCCTACGTATCGATACGATACTCTTTACAATACAAATCCTTCAAACTCTGAAATAAAAATATACACATTTATCAAAAGCAAATAAGTAAATATGTAATAACTTATATTGTCAATATTCGTGCCAAAACAAATATTCTTATCATAAGCTGGTCAGGAGTAAGTGTATGTACATACCTACTCGAAAAGTATTTCAAAATCTTGATTTATATAATAAAAAATATTAATAGAACGTTGTCCTATTAGAATTAACGATAAGCTAAATCCACTGAATTTATTCGAATACCAGTCTTTCCTTTCCAAACATTGGTTTAATCCAGGTGATTGGGAAGTAAAAAATTGTGCGCGGTTTCTTACAAGGAATGTCCTTCTTTGTTTCAGAATTTGAGTTTCTTTGCCATTCAATTGATCCTAACATTTTGACTCCTTTTCAACTCTCGAACTTTGATACGTTCCGTTAAATTCATATACCATCAAGTCATTGTAATACACTGAACTTATTATTATGGAGATACTTAAAATCGCCCATAATTGTTACTTTATTTCGAACGCAAACGCGAATATAGATTACCTATTACTCGCCGAAAAAACCCATCCATAGCGAACATATTGAACAACGAATAATTTCTTGCAATCAATTAGCGACGTTAAGCTCCTTTAATTATCCGCCGCCGACCACCGTTACCAACGACTTCAATCATTATCTAGATGAATTACTCGCTGGATAAAAAATCGATTTAGCGCTGCCGGTCTCATCTAATTTTGTTTGAGAATGTTCTTACGTGTCCCGCTTATAAAAAAGCTACACTAGATACGGTACTGCAGTCGCAGATAGCTATTATTTTTTATTATTTTTGCAATACGAGTTGAGAATATAATTTCCTGATTTGGATGTACAGTGTCTTCACCTAGTGCGTGAGGAGTAGTAATTTCCTCCATCTTACCATTTAGATATAGGGAAATATAAAGATATCAATCTATGTCAAAGATGGCAACGATATCAATGGCCATCTTGTATATCCCGCTTATTAAAAAAATCATTCGATGCGTTGTTAAAAACTCTAAAAAATTGTTAATCGAAGAAAATTTTAATCACAGCAGTAGCGTGTAAGGCGCTTTAGGCAACAGGAGAATTTTGCGAAAATCTCAAATTTTGTCAATATTAAAGAAAGTTAACAGAAATTAAAAAGACGCATCTAGAAATGCAATAAGATACAGGTATTCATGTCCGTGTAGAATGCTTTTCGAATATTTCTTAGATGACATTTTTTTTTAGAAAAGGAACTACCTTCTGCCCACGCACGACGTATCATCTCCTTCTCTAAGTTCATATAAAGTAAGCATATTCCAAGAACCTACAATGTTTAAAACTTCCTAGCAGTACATAATCAATTTTAATCTATGTATGAATCCCGACCCACTTTTCAGTAATCACTTCAATTACCAATTAACCGGATACATACTTCAAATGGTAGATTTCTATTCTAACATCAATTGTTCCATTTAAACAGTCCGCGGTATTATTTAATTGAATCTGGGCGACGTCATAACAATTAAAAGCGAAGTCGAACTCGAATTATATAGATTTTATTTGAAGATGAAGCATTTGTTGTAAACCATCCAATGTTATGATGTTCTTTTAATTGATATATTTGGCGCCTTGGCAATAACTCTAATCATACACAGCGTCATCCCGCTGTTAATATTTTGACTCGATTCTATCGATTCGACACCGTAAGGACACTCCACACCGCAATATCATTTCGAACGACCGACGTGGCGTGTATATTATTATCATTCTAGGGTATAAGTGTGTATATTCAAAGGCATAGCTTGCTCGACGCATAATGGATTACAAAAAGGCTTTTATCTCGAATCGTGTGGGCAGAAGAAATGACATGGTCTCGTGGTGGACTGGAATACTTCGCCTTTGCTTCGTGTCTGCTCTTAGGTGCTTATAAGGCAACGCCTATTGTGGAGCCAGTTCCTACACTGCGCGACAGGGTAGGGCCTTTGCCCCCCGTTGCCCACGTATTTATTGTCATCCCCCTCCTACTTATGGCGTGTGTGTATACGTATATATAGTGCAGCGGAGATCTTGTTGATAAAGCTGATCTGCCGAAGAAAGCATGTTAGCAGTCGGGGCCGTAAAATATAGTTCCACCGATTTTATTCCGTAATGCTACAACGCTAAATGACAACAGAACTGAAACTATTGTTTTCCGCTGAGGATCGCATTCCGCTTCCCTTTCATCCTCGTACAATGTCTGGATGATTTTTTGCATACCTTTGAATAAATACATAAATCTCAATACTATGCGGATTGATAAATACGAAGTCTCTTCGATTTCGAAGTAAAGCAAGAATTATCTACTATTCGGTACCAATCGTTAAAAAGCAATAGTATTCAATGCTTTTGCAGTAAATTCCACCAACGTAAAAAGAAAGTTTACAGGTACTATCAAAATACTCATACCTTGCTTTCGTTATAACAATTAATATATCATACATATGAATTATTTATTTCTGAAAAGGCTTAAGCAAATATGTATAGTGTTGTAATATAACTAAAGAAATACATATATTTTTTTGTTTTATTGTTTTTTCTATCACTCTTGTACACATACACAGTTAGCGCATTTATGGAGAAGGCGATATGTGAAATTTTACCTCGATAGGTTGTAGTTTTCCACATATGTTAAATAAAACCCTACGATATGCTTAATAAAAATAGTTTAATGCAACATTTTACAGCAAGGATAATATTCTTCTGATCAAAATCAATTGTATCAAAAACATATTGTTTATAAGACCGGCTTCGACATATATAATTGGAAATAATCTTTGCGTATTTGCTTATTGTTTAGTTGGTTTTATGCTATTTTAAGTTATATCACATAAGCAATTTATCGAATTCTCTTCCAATAAATCACTCGTCGAGGGTAAAATAATGTGAGGCAATTATTTGAATGCATTATTACGATGTAGTTAGGGCAGGCAGCACGATGAGTAGGCGATATAAACCGTCTAGATAAGCCAACAGCTAGTGGAACGACTGTGGTAAAGTTTGACTAACGTATTATTACCGTTGCCGATATTAATCAAAATATTTCGAAGCTTAAGTGCACGCGGTTTGGACGTTCTTTATGTTACCCATAAGAATGAAACAAAACAGAAGAGCGGAACAGTTATCTGTAAAAAGACGGACTTCGCGGAAAAAGTATTCGAAAAGGAACAAGAAAGGAGCCTTATGCCTACTAGCTAAATCGTTTAAAAAGCTTCTTACGACCTCCAGTAATCGTGATGATTTACGAGATTTCAGATTTATTCTTCTTCTTTCTTTTCGAATTCTGAAATGGAGTAAAAATATTTTAACACGTTTATAAGTATACGCGGTTCACGTTAAGACGACATGCACGTCACCGATAGAACATTCAGCACGACAAATAGCACTTCACTAAAGTTACCATTTTTGTAAGGTATTTTTTTACATTTCTTCTGCCGTACCGTTCACAGCCCTGAAAATCACCAAAGCAACAATGCCAAATTTTCAGTTGTCATTTTGCGTGCCCTATCGTTTTATGATCGTTTTGTTTGTTATTTATATTCTTGGTGTTTATTTATTAGTTATCGTTAATTATCGACAGCTGACAAGTAAGATTAGGCACAAACAAATCTGTTATATAACCTATATTTACATTATTTAATATTATGACAGCTGCCAATACTGAAAACTGACAACATGGTGTAAATGTCATCTATGACGTGCACGTCTTCTTAACGTGAACGGAGTATAATGGCCTATATTTAGATTATGACGGTTCAAGCAGAAGTTCCTTCGTAGACTTTTGCAATTGGTAAATGCACTAGCAAGGTTGTTGCAACCCTGTTAGTGCAAAAAGGAGACAGAATGTTCTAAAGGAAACTAGCTCTCTGGACAGATGTTTTTAACGTGCAGATATGCGGCATTGAAAAGTACTGTACTTCGTCACATGTTTCTTTGTCATTGTATACCTTATCGAAATGTGCTTCTCGTGGTTTATTTAATAAAAGTGTACTACTTCCTTAATAAAAACATTATTCTCTATCTATCAAAATTTATTTTACTGATTAGATCTTACCTCGGGCTAGTATCCCGCAGTCATGTGTATAACATGGTAATACATTATCTAGTATGTCAGTTTTCATTATAAACGTTTCACAATGATTTGCATAAAACCTAAATAAAAAACGGTGTAACAACGAAGTTAAAGAAATATGTCTTTGTAATAAATTTTATGTTGAGCGCTATATATGAAGCGTTAGAAAATCTAAGTGGGTGTGAACGTGTTCTATCGACGCCGAACGAGATCAGAAACAATAAGAGCTCCAGGGCTTGTTCGACTTGCTACATTAAGCCACACACATCGCCATAATAAGTGCAAATAATAGTTACGGATAGTACCGATCGATAACCGATAAACGTCTTCATCTGGTTGCACTGGGCGCATAATATTTGCAGAGCTATTGTATCACCTATCACCTCACTGTTTTATACAATTATATCCGTTCCTTAGCTTACTTAATAACGACGACCAAATCTAACTTCAGTGTAGCATAAGTCATATAAATATTTGAAATATTCCACTTTCATTTATAAATTTCGATTTTCGACATATATACAAACCTCATACTACATTATTACATACATAGTACATGACCGTACATTTATCCTTGTCGCTGTTATTAATTTTATTGTAATCGTTGATCCTATTTCTTCGTCGAGAGCCAAACGAACCACAATGACACCGTAGTTTTTTTTTTGTATTCTTATTCTCATTCTCCACATATATTCTCCACCTCTTCATCTGGTTCTATATGGAGTGCAAGCGGGTGGTACCAGAAATATCAACATAACAATGGTATTAACGATCGTCGGGATTGTGTACTATAGTAGAAGCCATGGAGAAGTGAAAGAGAAAGAGAGAGGAGCAGAGGGAAATCGGACGTATAGAAGATATATTTTATTTGAATAACTCCCATGGTAACATAAAGTAACAACAACACAATCGTGGGTGTGTTCGGTTGCTCTACATTTTTTAAAATCTTATCCCGCAGCTGTTTTTCTTCGCCTCTTTTTCTTGCTGTCTCCACTAGCGGGCACACCGGGTGAGTGTACTTCTCTTGGTGCTCGTATGATTTGAAGTGACTGTCAGGGTTGCGTGAGTACCGGGGCGTGGAGTATGAATTCTTAAAAGAGGCGATGAGTGGGCTGAATTCGCCCAGAGTGTTTTATAGTCATTTATAGTCATCGGACAGCTATTGTAAATCTTTTCGATGTTCCAGTTGACAAATTATTGAGATCTGAACGCCTGAAGATCAGCGTATATTGACCTCTTATAAGTAAACAGAGAGTCCAGGGTTCTCATTATAACGAAGCAACAATTTATTTTTATAGTAAGCTTGTAAAAGTCGTTTCAAAATTATAATCTATACGAATAAATAATATATACCCTTTAAAGCAATTTCTAAATCAAACAATAAGTCACAATTACTCTTAAGCTGAAGATATTTCATATAAATTGCAAAGCACAACTTTACACTTACATCAGGTTATTGTTAGTATTCTAAGAAAAGATGCATTAAATAAGCATTAAGTGCTCCGTTAAAACCAATAAAAGTGCTCTATGTGGTATGCCTATTCCCAAAAGGATTTTACCGTTTTGCGCGTTGTATTGTTCGGAGAATCCAAGCCTAGATGAAAGAAGAAAGAAGTCTCGACCATATTTGCGTGCCAGCTTTTTACAACAACAAGCGCGGAGCTCTATCTAATTGTAGGAAATAATTTAATTTCTATATTCGTCTGTCCTCTATAAGGTTCATAGAAATATAAAGTTACTCAATTTATCTTCTCGGTAGTAAGGATTATCAGAATTTTAGAATGGCTGTTGTATAGAAATAACATTTTATTGTACTTAGGTTACTAAAGTATTAAAATGTTATTGCACTATGTAAATACATTCATCATGGTTTTTAATTTAATTAAAAGTACTTCAACAAAACAAAATTGATCCTTAACTTTTAATTTCGTTTGTTCGGAGATTACTAAATAAAGAATTCTTTCTGTACCCCTTTCTATGCTAACTATACGAAGAGTTTTTTAAAGAGACTCAACTGCTTTTACAATATGCAGTTAAATATTGTAAGCTTCATCCACACTGCAATATCAAATGTATATACATATACTTAAGTCTACATTAGTATATTTGTTGCCTAACCATACGTGAAGAGATATCGAATACCATCTGCGCCGCCGAGTCTTCGTGAATGTTTCAAATTGTCTGCGATTTATGTTTGGTATCTATATACACAAAAGTATATAATTTCAGGAACACATATAAGGTTGAAAGCCACACTTATAGTTCCACTTTTCAATGAAACAATACATGTCAACGTACATATTACCAGGTTTTTTTAATTATTTTTATATGAATATATTAATAGTTTGCTATTGATTAAGTATCAGTATTAATCTTGCAGGAAAACAGAAAAGAATTATTTAAACATTCAGGTATTAGGTGTTATTATAATTATAAACATTTGTTTCTTTTTTACTGTAAAAGAATGATGCAGCAATACGATCGCTGGAGGTTTTAATTGATGATTAAGTTAATCTATATAGAAAGTGTCTTAAGATGTTTCACGCTTGATGAAACTTTGTTAGAGCGTTGATCTAAATGATGTAAATGTAGGAACACTGGACACGTGCGGACAATGCACCTAATTTAGATAAGATATAACTTGAGGTAAGAGCAATTTTGGAGTAACTGCATTTCCAGTTAGTAACTGAAGGGATTCGCTGGAAAGATCAATCTAGTGCATAGAAATGTTATTAATTTACCAAAAAAGTTGATAAACTTCCATGCCATCGATGTGAAGTTCGAATATCGTTCTGTTTAATAATAATAGTAAAAAAAAAAAGTTACAAAAAAACGTAATAGACAATAACCAAAACTAATGCCGATGTAGTTCGTGGTATTGATGGAATCACATACAGCGAAAGCAATAAGAAGAGAAAGAGCGCTAGCGAAGAGCACTTGTTTCCACCTACTCGGTGTCTGCAGCGTTGCCCACTAATACTTCTAATGAAATCCCCAAACTCTCAAGAATTGATACGATTTCGTTGAACAGAAGATGCAACAAAGTGATTTGCGGAACAGCATGTATAAATTACTTCTTACGAAGAATGGAAGACGGTTAGTCGGCGGGTTTTTCATATTTGTCAAGCTCACGTGCATTAGAAGGGATTAAAGTCAGGAATCTGTTAATCTTGACGGCACGTGAAAATCGTCGGAGAAAGAACCGAGAAATCTGAGCTGAATCACTTTTTATAGTATTATTAGCGGCACTATATAATTTTAAAGTTCGATCTACGTATGTTATGGACGTGATCATGCCGACACAATGTTGTGCGAAAGCTTAACTCAATGCAATTAAGTAAACAAAAATAAACGATAAAGAAATGAGTAGTTTCACCTTAATGTAATATACATTTTCTCCATCGGAAATTATGCTTAAAATACGTAATTTACCCATCTACTTTCAACAATTTATTTATACCTAATAATTCCTGCGTTATTTCCAGCACTACCGAGGAAACATATCAAATTCAAATAATGACGATTATTTGGCGCATGACTCGTAACACCCTGTAATTTACCATTATCAACACTTGAAATCTCGTTTTTAAGTACAACGAATGAACGACCTGCAATGTCGCTCTAAAAAGTTTACAACAATGCGATATAATGATGTTTCTTTCATAAGTGACTTGAATAGGTTTCGATCAAAATTTTGATAATGACATCAACATCCAACGATCCGTTGCACAATAGCCTCAACGGGATAACTTTCTCTTGATCAATTTAAAGTGGATCCTGCGCTATATAACAATTACATAGAACGTATTATAATTATAACTAACACTTGGTGAAATTATCATTTAATGTGTTGCGAAAGGCAGCGTTTTGTTTATCAAAAATATTACTGCGTTCTGAAGTTTACTTAATACGGGGGTATTTGAGAAAGTACATTTGCTAACGTATCTTTTATTTCGTAGAATTTTTTTGTTGTCGATTTACAGTTCGGTAACAAAGCCTGGGCTTGTTAGGCGTCGCTCTTTCGATCTCTAGTAAAGTCACATTTTCTTAATGCGACCGATAAAATCTCCAGTCCACTATTTATAGGTTGAGGAACAATTAACTATGCTTCATCCTATAATCGAACACATTACATTGAATCCCATCGATTACAAAAATGGACAGGCAATTTAATTCTTTATTGCCTTCAATAAATTGAGCCATCAAAATCATATCAAAAAAATCAATAGTAACTAAACTTTTTAAATAACTAAGATCTCTTGTGCCCAACTCCTCCAACTATACAGCATTATAAAACATATCGAGTTGAATAGCGCCAATTTCCTCTCTCTTACTAATATTTTAGGGCTACGTGGTTTGCAGGAGTAACTAGTGCACCGTGACTGCGGAGCTGCATTGCAACACTTTGACACCTTCGTGTATTTCCACTGCATATTACATATTACAATGTTCACGATAGGAAATCTAAATGTTTGTGTAATTGACCTCCCATTTGCATCATCATCAACCGCCACTGATAGCCTATTAATAATCCTAGTTAACTTTGCTGATTTTAGCTATCGTAGGATGATTCTTTATTTCATTTTGAGATGGTACGTATTGCCAGTACGAGAACTTTTAATTTTGCCCATTTCCTAATTTCTTAATTCAAATGACTCGTTTGTAGACCGCAGTTGGAATTGGAAGAAGGTGAATGAAAGGCATATCCGGTAATTGTTTGACCAGATGATGGGTCTTTGATTTTCACGATGGCTTAGTAAAGAAACGTGGTTTTCGCATTACCTTATTCGTGTATCGGAGTAATTTCGTTTCGTTTGCCTACCTCTTTATGAAAATGTTATTTTGAAAATAGAATAAAAACAAAAATTTCAGCTTAAGATATATTCGTTTGAAGCTTCATAGGCGTCTCTAGGTGGTAGTTAGTCGCTAATACTTATGCCTGTTCCAACTACTATTCTCAAGCCGCCAGGAACCTATGCCAAAGTTCATCATTTAACTTAAGATGTTCAATTACCATCTTATAGCGCGGATTGAAATGTCTAAGTATCATAAAGTGTAAGTCAAGTAGTTCATCTTCGAATCTTGAAGAATTTTAAGAGGACCCGTATATATTATATTTATATTTCCGGGACATTATTTCCATTATTCTATTAAGAGCAAGTGGGCCAGCCTCTTATAAATATATCGTTAAATAATGAAAACTCATTATTTAACTACATAAACTAAAAGAAATGTAATTATTTAAATTACATTCAAGGAACTGACGTTATACAATTGGGGAAGAAGACTAAATGTTAGAACAAGTAACGCGCCATAAAAATGTCTTTATAGTAATCCTAAGTATTAACCAGGCGCGTCTATGAATATCAAACGTTCATACTCCAGATTCCTTTCAGTTGACCGGTTTCGAAAGAACGAAAGCGCGACAACAATCTCTGCTTTACAACCCGAACGCCTAAGCAGAACAATAAAATTGTCAATTACATCCACGCATAAAGAATATTATAGAACAATCATCGACATCGAGTGAAAAATATCCATACGTTATCTGTAACGGCCGCTAATGAACAGAAATTATGGCACGCCGTAAAAATGAAATACCACAGCGCCTTGTCTCAACTACGTTTGATTTCTTTCTTTCTGCTATCCGCTCGCTGTTATATTCCACCTACCTGGCCACAACAATAAAATCCATTCAAAATGGACTCGTATCGCTATAGGGACATTTAGATTAATGATTTATCAGAGGTTAGCATTAGCGAGCGGTTTGCTTTTCGTCTCTGTTGGTCGCGTGCATGCTCTCTCTTCTGGTCCCGGTCTTTCAGCGTTCGTTCAGCGCCTACGGCCTTCATTTCAACTATAAATTACACGGGCAGTCACAACTAAACCAACTTTTATGGTTGTTATGGCGTAATGGACGCATTTAGTGTAGGTAAAACCTTTTGAATTCGGTCTTGTGTTAGAATTTATGATCTGAACAATACTAGCGATTTAATATTGTGTATCAAGGTTTTAAAAGAACCCGTGCGTTGGCGGAAAGTTCAACATATCCTAGATAGACCATTGCAACTTGAAGGAACTATAATTTCGACTGCAGACTCAATTTTACGATCCAAAGCGTGGTCATTTAACTAACAATCTAAGAACAATTGAGATTTTTTTAAATACTAAGCAGTAAAATCTCGGCTATAAAATAACGAGGGCGGTATAACCGATAATTCAAAGTTAAATTCTCATTACACGTAAGGTAACATGCATATATCAGAATGGCGCAAAATGCTGAATGCTCACAACGTATAGCGTTCTATTTTAATATCTAAATAAATCACACGCACATATATAATTATTTATATTTTTAGCTTCCAATGAAGATTACTACGTAATCGAAACGTCATGTTAATCAAATTGCGAGAAACGCCCAACACAGTCTTAAGAAGGACACAGATTTTTATAATCTCCAAACTTCATCCCTTCAAAAGTACAACCAACCTCTTATCCAGTTATCTCAGTAAGAAAGTCGGCCAAGCTCCGTAGCCGCGAATGTACCCTACATTCGAAGTGTCACCGATCGCATTATCGAGATTTTCGTTAGGAACAACATAAAAACCATCTTCAAACCCGTTTTTCAGTTTCGAACTCTTAAGTTACTTCCTCAACTTCTTCTTCTAGCTACCAAATCCAATTTAACTCCGCCCGCATATTATCTTATAATTAGAGATGACAAAAGCAGGTGGAATTATTCTTTTTTTCGCAGCGACTAGATAGATTCGTGTCTATTCGCTTCATAAACCTACTGGTGTCCCCGAGAGTCGACGAAACACAAGTCTGTTTAGTCTCTCCAAAAAAGTAATAATTTCATCTGCCTTTGTCATCTCTACTTATAACCCTCATTATTATAGCAGAGAAATCCATGAATCTATAGAGATCTTCAAGCAGTGAAAATCCTAACTGATGCATTCACATAGAACAAACCCTACATAAACCCCTCCGAAGTGAGCAACCCTACAGATGCCTCATAAGTTTTCCGAAATACTAGAAATCACATCTTTTATTAAAGAGAAAAATATTTTCAGGTTTTTCTACTAAAACATCGTAGCTTTGTTTTAAAATTACGGTTTTTGTAGCAGACACCTTTTACTTTCCACAGTGCTGGTAATTCGCGATATGCTTCAGTAAATTCCAACCGTAACTGCTGGATTTCAGTAAACAAAGCCATGTTGCTTCCATGAGTATGTAATACGCATGCTAAACAGACAACCAGATACACACTGTGGCAGAGATGAAACCAAATTTGTGCAACACTGCAATTTACAGTGCAAGTCGTTGCATATCTCGTTTCTTGTGCAAAAGATAGCAAGAAATTCTAATTTTTCACAAGTTGCCTCGCTCAATCACTATCATTCACGATCAATGTTTCATACTTGATATTAATCAAGTCATAAAATCCTTTACACAAGCCATAATGTTACGTCAAGCTTCATAACATGTACATAACCATGACACGAACTAGTTCATTAATCTATATAACTTTCCTTGAATCTCTTTTTACGTTCAGATTATGTTTACCGTATCTTCGAAAATATATCTAGTGATTGTCGTAGTTCGTAATTTCATATTATATACAATTTGTAATTATTCAACAGTAACTATCAAACGTAGGAATAAACATATGATAATCGATTTCAAGCAAGCCCTCACAACTATAACTCAGGTATTTTAAAGGCTGATCTCTTAGAACATTTGTAATTATACAGAGAAAAAACCCCGTGTAGATCCTGTTCAACAAGTTTACTACTTCAGAAAAATTTTCACCTGCATCTGTTGTGTGGCTCTAAGTAGCGCAATGGCATTCGTGCTTAAAACAGGGTATGTATGCTGAGCTGGAGATGGTAATGAAATTAAGCTGTAAGAGTAAGTTTTACTGTTACCTAGAATAATTGCGTATACCTGCGCCTTGTAGATGTAATAAAAGAAATTGTACGTTGCTGTACATTATGGTTTATTTAAATTCTTTATTACAGCCACAACTAATTTGTTAATGTGTACATACGTACGTGTGCATATTAACGTTAAAATGTAATAATTCTGAATTATAATACCGGATTTAATGCGCGCATAAAGATATGTATTACTTCCTTATCGATACAAAACCAATAGCAAACGAGCGAAACTTAATTCTCGAATAGATCCATTCTTAATACACATAAAGGATTTAAGGCGCATTACAAGTTATATTTAATGTCCTGCACTATAACTTAATGAACTAAACTTTGTATTCCTTCGTGGCAATAAAGCAATTAAAATGCCCCACCTACGTAATATCCTGCCATAAAGTAGATTCATACGACCCTCAGTATGATATTTCAGTTTATTATAGAAAAATATCATTGTACTTCTACGCCTTTATATTAACTTAAGAAATCCTATTGTTTTTAATGATATAAACTTCCCGCCGAGAATCTTAATAATTTCCGTTTTGATATATTGAAGATCGATTTAAGCTGCGTGTGGATTGACACAGCAGCTTTTTCAATTTAAAGGATGAGTTATCGGAATCGATTGAATTGAATTGGTAATGAAGTAAACCTTACGTTGCATCTACATGAAGCTGTCATCGGACAATAAATCACCGAGAATATATCGATTCAAGAAAATCCTTTGTTAGAAATTTTTATTTTCTTTAAGGTTAAATTTGATTTCTAAATTTACTTTTAATGATATTCATTGGATTAATAATGTTGAATTTTTAAAATATTATAATTTGTGGTACTAGTGGATAAATTTAACCATTGAATAGTCGTAGTTGAGTGTAGTTATTTAAACGTTAGCCGCGTCAATCTTACGGACCTCTTGTAAATCTATTTTGTATTTCCAGACAAAATACTGTGTTTTTTGATTCTGTCTAGAGTCATAAAAATGGCACCTGTCTGCTATGTTGGATTCATTGACAGCTATTTATTTTTTCCTTTATGAAATATAGCTGCCTAACATAATGTTTATTGAGATATATTACCTGAATCCACATTTTTCGCGAAAATCTCCAAGTTTCTCATCAACGGTCACGTAGCTTGGAGTGGTAAGTCAATTCTTATAGTGGTTGGCAAATAGTTCTAGGCAAACTCTCGCCAATTTCCATTCTTTCTCTTTCGCTTTTAGAACTTGAAACAAATCTAAAGCGTTTCACTTTCTGCTCATTTGAGCGTTTCTAAATGGGTCTACTATCTTTAGCAGTCTGCCATCTAATTAATAAATTCTGCTTATTGTTAGTACAGAAAATTATGCTAACTACTTGCACTTTTTAAGTAATCAACTTTAAACTGTTAAGGCAATACTCGATAATTTTGCAACGCACAGAATAAACGCTTAAGCAATTAGACTCTACCAATTGAGTTAATCTAAAGATTAACAAATACGCTGTACTCGACTATATTCGTTTCTGTAAGCTACAATTATTTGATTGTAACGTCTGGAATACTCTCATTACAAGAGTAAAGTTTACTAAGGATCTTAGTATCTCATTCGATCCACAATTCCTTACGATTTAAAATTAGATAATAATCAGATACATTCATCTTCTTTAATAAGTTAGCCTTGTCTTGCCCCAATATAAGAGGTGTTAAACTCCACCCATCGGTTAATCAAGGTAGATGAAAGAAGAAATAGGACGAACGGCAACGAAGTACGGAAAAAAGGACGAAAAACGGAAAAAGGACCAATTCTTTCCGCAAACATCCGAGTTTTTTCCTGGACGAACGATACGATTTTTCCTTGAAGTCCTGCAAAAACCATCAGAAAGTAAACCATCTAATCAGCCGCCACTAACTCAAAATAAAGAACGGCCATCTTTTTCGTGATTTTTTCTCTAACCTAATATCCAAGCAACAATTAACTTATAAAAGGAGAAATAACATAGTAGGTAATTAGATAAATTAATACAATAAAAAAATAATAATTTTATTATTATTATTCGCTGCGCCACAAAGAGATACCGTTGATGATATATCGTTGTATTTCACCTAAGCAAGATTATCAACGAAATTTCGGGGAGTCGATTTGCCAGGCTTTATGCGATTACACAATGCAGACAAGAGATTTTAACTTAACACACACGCACCCTTACTTTGTTGGTCTGAGGTAACGGAAAGCCAGCAGAAATTGGTTTAATAGGATAGAAGAAAAGAAAAAAAGGTTTCGTTTAATATTTCATTTTGATATAGCGTATGTAAATATCTGTGTAATTTCTATTTTCGTATGTATACACACACTGGTCCGTTTCGTTTATCAGCAAATAAATTGCGAAATAATCACTCCTTCTGTTATGGTAGCATTACGTTGAGATCACGTATTGTTTTTCCTCTACAAACATATCACTACTAAACAAATACGTTCTCGTATTTCCGAATATGCAAGGTGTGCGTATGTAGATACGTAAGTATCCGATGACAACGCAATAACTGTAAGAACTTCTTTAACTCTGCTGCCTGCTTTGCCTTTTGTTTCCATCTTATCTACACCGACTTGCCCACGATTGAACATTTTTGATTGATTCAATGGAACGTGTCCTGGCGATTAATAGTAGCGATATCGATATGTGTGTATGTACATCTTAAAAGGCCTTACGTTGATCACGACTGCGTTAGCACGAAACCTATTCAAATGTACATACATATGCTATAATCAAATCAGAGCCATTGAAACAGGGATGACAATAAGTTGTTGCTACTCGAGAAGTTCATTAGCTTATTGTTTTCTATTGCAATTTCTCCGAGATTGGTTTGGTTTATTTCTTCGCAGTAAATTTTCCAGTAGCTACTTATAGTCCAGTGTATATCCGTATAATTATATAGAATATAATTTACAATATAATATACACAGTCACTGAGTTGTAGTATATGGTTAATTAAGGTTTGATATTGAACATTCAATTGTATTTAATACAAACAAAATGTAAAAGAAATTTTATACCAATAATGCGTACTAGGCTATGTAACGAAACTTTAATTAAGCGAATACCTTTAAAGCCAGTTAATTGCACTAAAAGATGATATTAAACAATTAACTTAAACAAAGGAATTAGTAAATATAGGAATGGTTTACAGCAACGACTAATTACTATTCAATTGCAGGAAATGTTCAACTCAACTGAATAACTTTAATATTCTGTGAGTAGAAATTTCGTCTTTGAAACGTCCATAAATTCAATAGATTTTTTTTTTCTGCTGATAACTTCCATTCAGCGCTGCAGTAATTTACATACTTTTACTTAAAAAAGCCGTATGTTCGTAAAGAGTGAAATCTAAACAGAATTCCTCATCAATATTCACCTGAGGAAATGGGCGTCGAATCATATGGTTCTTTTGCCTTTTTTAGCCGTGCGTACATATATGTACATACGTTACATATGTTTGTATGTATCGGTGTAGAAAAGTACAAATAACAAACTTGACCTCTAAGACTCCGAACAATATCGTCAATGTAACGAGTGTGATTTGAATACGACCCCATGTGCAATGGCAATACACGAATTGAACTTCGTGTATATGCTTATTTATGTATGTTTGTGTGGCACTATATGCAACCTACGTATATGTACATCCATCCATAATTTTGTTTACGTAATTATTTCGCCAAAGGTGAAAGATTTTGTGATGCTATTGAGCTACTTCTTTTATTAGCAATTTCGTATAACTTCACTCACTTCATAACCATTAACAATCGGGTTTTCCTTAAAATTAAAAGAACAATGTGAATTAAAGAATATTTGTTGGATGTTTGAAATGATAATTAGAGTCCTGCCTGAGGCTGAGGGTAGGAAATGCGGTCGCAAGCAAGAAACGAACGCAGAAACGAAGTATCACGACGGCCATGGAGAGTATGCTTTGCTACCTCTTGACTAGGTTGTAAAAGAAGGGGCGTTGACCATTACGATGATACTGGTATACGTTGTAATAAGGAAAATCGACGTTGCAAGATATCATAAAATGCACCTCAACTTCCAGAAGAACGCTTACAATAATCGGACTAGAGGCTGGAACGGATAACAGTTCACCACGTTTTGACTACGGCAAACCCAACAAACCTTTGACAAACGAATAGACTAACACCGATAAAGACAGCTTTGTCTCTTCGTAGATGAGTCAAAAACACTTGAACACAGGAACCGAAGCAGGAGCTTCACCTAAAAGAATCATGACCTCTAGGATCGGACATTGCGGCTTTCCAGACAAAAATCTTGGTGCTAACCCTAGCAGCTTGCTGCTCTACCGACCTTAAGATTGTTGGGAAAAGACCAACTTATCTACTGACGACGAGCAAGTACTGTTAATATTGAAAAGGCCAATAATGAGTCTGCTACTAGAGAGCTACAACACTCCATCGTCGGTTGAAATTGTCGATCATTCGTATCCTCGAAACGGCCGTCCCGGATTAATTAATTAAAACTTGTGTGGTGCGAAAGTTACCGATGTTGTTTACATTAATTACTATTATTGAAGAAAATATGTAATACTTATTACCTTCTTCTTAAGTATTACATATTTTCTTGAATCATATAACCCGTTAAAGTTAAATTTGAAATATATGTAAGAGGAATTGTTTGTAGAAAACGCTATTTTATGACAAAATTGGTTAATAGTAAAAGGTTGAAATAATAAAAATAAAAATTGGAGAAAGTCTGTCTTGAAATTGGAAGGGGATAAGAAAAAGGATAAAATAAAATCATTTATACTTAGCGTTAATCGAAAAGGAACAGAAAGAGGAAGGAGCATCCCAAAATATGACTGAAATAACATTTGGAATGATCAGCGATGCAAAAATATGTTCTATTTTAAATATATTCTTGTTAAATTAACGCGAATAACAGCTGGTTGCTTGGCATTTTATTGCTTTTGGCATTAATATTCACAAATGCTAAAATTACATTTAATCACGAACAAATTTAATCTATGATTAAAGTTGTTTAACCGCGACTAATAACGCCACAACATCATTCATTATCTGTAAACCGGGGGTTTATTTATGGCTTCTTATATTTATGAAGGAGTCTTACATTTTCACAATCTTTTAATGTCCTGTTTGAAATTTATGTTTATAAACTTTAAAATTAATCTGAGTTTAGTATTCTCATAATCTTCCTTTTAATTGTCTACCGGTCTGTATATGTTCTATTTGAAATAAATTCTTTTTAAATTTACGCAAATAACAACTATTTCCGTGAAATTTTACATTTTTTTAACATTAATTGAAAGTGATATTTGGTAATATTACCAGAGATTAGCGTACTAAGTCGCGATAACATATTTAATTTACTTTCTGTAAACCTGGGATCATTGATTGAGATATCCTGAGATTCCTTAATTAACAGTACACTGGAAAAATCCACCGCATGGCCATAATATCGTTATTCCTACATATGTATGTCTATTCGTATATGTATATATTACACTAATATCCAAAGTAAATAATCTTGAATCACTTTAACCAATTTCGGTATTATGTGTTGTTACGTTTGCGATTGAAAGTATCTCTAAAACGTCCATTGATTGATATTTATATTACCAATTAGAATTTACATAAGAAAATAAAACGTAAAACAATAAAATTCGATGTCTTTCAAATATGTGCATTTACTTGGAAAGCATTCCGCTTTTAACGTAACTGATGTCTTGAGCAAGCATTCTTAATAGTAATTAAACAAAACGGTATATTTAAAATCTTAGAAAATGGTAATCTGGGAGTACAATACATATATTTACATGTTTGAGATTCTTCAATGTTGAAACCTCGACAATGAACCACACATAAGAAAGATGTGCACTTTTGTCGGTCCGTGGCTGGCTGCTAGATTGCGTAGGATGACATCGACCTACATAATACCCAACGTCGACGTTAAAACATCGTTGGCCTACGGATCTTCGTGCCGATGCCGCGAAACGCCAACGAACAGTACAGACGGCGATAAAATTATAGGCATATTTCAATTTCTGAACGCGTGCGTTGTTTACTTTGGCTCGTCCGTCGTTCATCCCACAAAATGGACAGATAAGGCGAGAGATCCATTAAGTCGATAACCCATGAAATCGAAAGACAAAGAGGTGAACTTGTGAGGATTTCACACTGATGTCTCCTAATTAATGGTTTTATTGGTCCGTCGATGGTCGTAAATTTTAGATGGCACTCTCAATAGCCACGAATACTGCAGGTTTTATATAGTAGGCGATTGATAATCGGCGCTGTTATATAGTAGATTACAAAACTGTGGTTTTGCAAATTTTTTGCTCATAGAAAGGTGATTACTGGAACGTCACACTATATATACATATTATTATATACACATATATATATATATATATATATATTTTATTTATTTAAATTGTTGAAAAAATGTCTAATGGCACTTCTCGATCTACACATCAAAACTTTTGCTTTGTACAGTTGTTCGCAAAAGTACTTGCCCACTTACATCTTTGTGAAATCTAGATTTAATAACATCATAAAACAGTTTTTGATGAAACTCTTTTACGCTGAAAATATTTTCAACATAACGTAAATTATATTTCGGGTATGAAAAGGTAACAACAAATAACTAAATTTGGACAAGCAAAAGTATTCGTTACCCTGAAACGGGATAATTTGTCACCTACAGGTAGCTTTGTCACCTGATGCACTAAAGCAATATTTAATTCTTTTGCAATCTATATTATCAAATGACAGAACAGTTAGGTTAATGTTTGGTTAGAGATAATTGAACACCGTTAACCATGAGGATTCCCGAAAGATTCTTAGGTAGGTTACCGCAGTTACATTTAGAAAGATTTGGATGCCAGGATTTTGGGCTTATCAAGCTTGGATATTAAGGTGGCAGTGAAAAAATACCTTGATAAGAACTTTTATTTTTTTTTACGCATTTTTATTACATCCAATCAAATTAAAAATTGTCCTAAGATTTGGTACATGGTGGTGGTACATTGGTCCATTTCGGTACATTTTGCTTTCGGCTGTCTTAGCTTGTTAATTAATAGATTTTAGTTATTTCTTATATCGGTAACAAAGTAATTCCAAATACAGAGCAACGTTCCCATCACTTTAATTATTAAAAATAAATAAAAAAAATGTTAAATAAGTTATTAGTTTGGTATTAGTTAAGTTGGTTCTCCCGTACTCTTTCTATACTGCGAAAAATAAGGGAGATACGAGTTAAGTTCAATTTTAGTGCGATGTTTCCAATGAAAGACGGCATTCCTTTCGTACACTTCGTATCATTTCCCAGCCTGAAACACAGGCGCACTATGTTAGATCCTCCGCCATATTATAGAATTGGTGTAAGATTTTTCCTTTTGAAATCCTTCTTTCTTGTTTCTTTACGCACGCCACTTCCCAATTCAATCAAACATACGAAGAAATTAAGTTTTGTCTTAGAGAGTACACAATTATTTTTTATTGAAGAATAGCGGAAGATAACACCTAAGTTTACAGAAAAAAGTTTTAGTGCAAGCAGTCATCAGAGTCAACGACTACGCCACCAAACGTTAGGCTTAACAACAGCCTTAAGCCTGTTCTTTTTGAATTACTATTTCTACTTACTCAAATCTAATGTTGTTTGTACTACCATGTATATGCTTAGTCTTTGCTTAGTTAACTAGCGGGTCATTGAAAGATTAAATGGGAAATAAATTACTTTCGATGTTTTTTACAAGTATGAAGACAATGCGTTAAAAGTTTTATAGTTACGTATTATATTTTGTATCTTACATCGTAACCTACTCTATTTTTCATTTACGGCGAAGAATAATAATTAACTAGCCAATTGCGATCAACCTGTGCCACAATATAAAAAATATGCACCATTCTGTCACCTCATTAACGTCAAATTTTCTATACCTTCGTGTTGAACTTATATGCAATTCACTTTAACTATATTATACGATGCTGATTTCATTTTGCACTGGTCTAAATATGTTTTTCCTCTATTTATCGTGGTGAATAAATAGCGTCTACTTGGAATACTAATCATACTGCAATTTCAAAAGCCCACTAATAACCATATGCATACACTTGTCACCGTGTATCCTTGATTATTACAGTGCACGCACGTTCAAACAAAACAATTCCACCACAATTATGCAAATAAAGAACTAGTTCATCCTTCGCAGCGAGCAAAAGTATCCATAATATAAATCAGAAATACAGAACGCGGCTAGAGGGCAGATGCGTGTTGCCATACATAGTATTTTATATTTTCCTTTAATTAACCCGCGGCGACCAGACGTATCCGAATATTTTTTAAGTTAAGGGAATATTTGTATGGGCACAGAGGCCTTTCGTATGGTTCTACTGCAAAATGGAACGTGACATATCGCAGTATCGCTATTAATAACTTTAATCGTTTGAGGATCAGTTGAACATCACTGAATGACCGATCCACTTATAGCTCATTAATCAAGCAACATAGTTACTTTTCATCATATACTTGTTACGCATGTTACGTAGATATTGTAAAACGGTATTACATCATAAACTGTTCCTAACTTTCTAATGACTACAGCTGTTTTCATTAAGGTACGGCAGCTTTTGAGGTATGGTGCTACTGGTTTCCCTCGTTAAACGCTGATTCAATCGGAAATGTCTGGGAAAGTAATTAAGACTTCCAGACAAATATCGATAATTAATAATTTTGCCCCAACACTTTGACACTACAGTAAAGGTTCTTGTTTAATTAAAAATATTCATTTTGAAAATTTTAATTTATTATAGAATCACAATTCTGTATTGTAGTAATAGGTTCTTCATCTAAAATATTTATTTTTCCCGCCATAACGACTTTTTTATTCCAATTAATTTGATTTCCAAAGGAAATTATGCTCTACCAGGGGGCACAACCATATTTACCATTGGAGAAGTAAATACAAACGTCACAAAAGCAGTTAAGAGGTAGTTATAAAAGAAAGCTTACTATTTATTCCGAACAATATTCTGAATGGCGAGATGTATTCCTTACTATATCCTCCGATTGTTAAAGAGCCTTTTCTTTTAAGTATACAGTTCTTTGAGGCTCTAATTATCACATTACACTCTACTAGCTTGTATGCTTCTTTCTATAAATTTTAGTTTTGAATCTCCTAACAACAAAGGGAAACTACAGGAAGTATTAATAATATATTGTAAAACATTACCAAGCGAATTTTCCTTTCTTTGAGTGCTTTAAGTAAAAAATAGGAGATAGGGTTGCACATCTTAACCAATCACAACGTGATTCTTAAGTGACTTCTATAGAAAATGAACATTATAAACATTATAAAGGAGGAGAATATGCCTCCTGAATACAATACGAAAATAAATGTAAAACAAAGGCTACAGCAGTGGACGAAATAGATAATACATCTACAACGAATAAAAACATATACAAAAGCTGGAATACCGGGAACGAAAAGGAACGAAAGGGGAAACGTAAGTACCGCAAACTATAAAGACTGAAATTATAAAAAAGTAGTCGACATCGTCTGTACGTGACAATGAATTGTGAGAAGTACTTGAAAACAAAAGGAAAAAAATTGCAAGAATAAATACAACATTTTTGATAAACTTGAAAGGGTAGGCGACTACTTCTATACGACGAACAAAACTATCTCAGATAGCTGAGTGATGTGCAAGAGAAGAAGGGTGGTGTAGAATATGGGAAATCAAGAACAAAAATACGAAATTTAAAGAAATTATGCTCAGACATAAGAACCAATATATGAACTTAAACTATCCGGGAATATTTAATATTAGAAAAAATTATGAAGAAAAACAATAATTGACAAATATAACAGATTTTCTTGACTAAATAGATAAATAAGGAAGCAAGGTTGGGAAAGTTATGGCAACGATTCTTTAGGATTCCCAAGGCATAACCTTAATTGATTATTTGGAGAATGGAAGAACAACGAGATAGTACTGTATGCCTATTTATTGGATCGATTCAACGTCAAAGTTGAAAGAAAAAGGATGCATCTAGCGAAGAAAAAAATTCTCTATCATGATTATATCGCCCCGTCCCACTCATTGGCAATTGCGATAACAAAACTAATCGTTGTGGTACGAATACGTATACCACATTCACCAGATTTGGTGGCTCTCTATGATTTCTCCCTTTTCCCAAACTTTTGGTGGAAAACAGTTCACATCAAATGAATGGTCATTGTTCAAAAATCCTATTATATGAATAGCTCAAAAAAGTATACAGCTATAAGGAGATTATGTCTAAAAATGAATTTACTATGTGTAAAATGATTGCGCCATCTTCCTCAACACAAACGATTTATCATACCATCCTTGTAAGTAGAAACCTAACATTCTATTTTCAAGCATACGAACAATAGAATAACACTTGTAGTAATTATAGTAGGTGCTAAAATTTATATTCCACACGAACACAAAACTGGTACAAATCAGTATTTTCAAGATTAGCATGCATAAAGTGCTTTAATTCACTGGAAATTAGGCGCATATGACTTTTAATTATTATTCATAAACGTTGTCGCTAGCAGCCCAAGGCGAAACGAATAAGACCAAAGCGCACGTCATTGCTATTTGTGTACTCTTGGAACTGAAGTAATCTTAAGGTTAACTATAGAAGTCAATTAAAACCAATCTACATTCAACGATAATTGTACCCCCTCACACATTTCAATTCGAACCGTTTATTGTGGCGCTGTAACCAAGCCCATGGTCAGCTGCGAAACAGAAACTATCCAATTTGAACGCATTCTCCCTAAATCCGCGAAGATACCAATAATGGAAAGAACGTGCAGCGCACGCGCGCCTTCGTAGCGTACACAAATTAATTCCAGAGTTGATGGACTCCTTATGACGCTAGCAATAACACAGATTTGAGAAAGGCTTGGGCGGAGAGCTTGACCGTGATTGCCGCAGGAAAAAATCCTACTTACGTTATATGTTAAACCAGAGCAATTTCGTTGCAGTGTGCGCGTACGAAAGAGGAGAGTTTTGTCTCTTTTTATGTATAGCTATTTATGGTTTGTAAACAAACAGTGGCGACAATAAACATAACTTTCAAAGAATAGAACGGGCATTCTTAAGAAAGAGGATAAGTACATTAGTAAGAACTGCACATTTCTAAAAATTTTCTTACCGTTTTTAGATTGTTTGTTGCTCTGATTTCATTGTTAATCTTCAATGCTCGAAGCACCAACTTAAACCGTCCGCAAAATTTAAAAAAATGTTCAGTAAGGACTTACATGCAATGTAAGTCCTTACATTGCATGTATTGCATGTATTGCATGTATGTACTGAAGTATAATGTCTAATTATGTTCAGAAAAATCCACTGCAACGAAAAGCTCAAAAATACGAGCTTACAGTATACTATACCACAAATCCATCGTCTTTTATAAAACGAAGAATTTGTGACTTTTTCAAAAATGTTGCCATTTCACTCAATTTTTTAAAGTTGCTAACATCATGGCTCAACACTGCAAATTAAATTTCATCAGAAAACATCTATAAAATATATTCATGTGTAGATTGTTCAGCTGAAAACTAAGCGTCTCGCTCACCCCATTCAGCTAAGCCATGAAATAAGAATAGATACTCCTTGATCACTAACTTATCCATTAGTCATCACTAGAGAGGACGAAGCCGGATGCAATTATTATTTTTTTGTAAAGGCTAGACAGATTCGTGTTTTGTCGACTCTCGAGGATACCAGTAGGCAACACGAATCCATTCTCATGAGGCGAATAGACACGAGTCCATCTAGTCTTTGCAAAAAAGGAATAATTCCACCTGCCTTTGCCATCTCTAGTCATCACAGTAGCTGACCCTCCATATTTCTAATAATAAAAATTCTACTAACAACTAATGAGTAATGACTATGATTAGAATTTTTTAGTATTTATTTACAAAGTACAAGTGATATATGTGTTGTCGTAGACTTCCACGGTCGTTTACTTTCTTTTAAAGAATTTTAGCTTTAAATAAAATAAAATTCTTTCAAGAATTCTGATATAAGCAAATATTGAAGTTTTAGAAGCAAATTGTTAGTAACTACCTTTTAAGTTCAACAGTGTAAAAATTTAGAAAACAACTTCTTTATCTTTTACATCCATCTTAAAACGTCATAAACAATTCTGGCATTTTGAGAGGTTACGGAAGAAGATGACGTTCTTAGAATTGATTATCTTTAATTTTTCTCGAACATTAAAATTCCGTGCCGTTGAAACGCCGACGTTTAAAATTTATTAGTCTAGAGCAGGGGTGTTTTGTAAGGTTCCGTCTGTACTTGACGATGCATAACCATGTGTGTGTGTGTGTGCGCACCTTTTTCTGTGGTTGCCTGTGTGTGCGTTAATATTTATGCCGGAGCCCTTAGGGACAAACCGAGAAAGCTGTTATTACATACCAAACTAATCACACGGAGGTAAACTTTCCTGGACTCTCAGACAAAAAAGAAGGCGAATTTCGCAAATTAGGTGGTATGTGTTCGTGTAAGTACGTGTAACGGCATCCTTTTGCTCGCTTTCATTTGATATTACAACGTGTACGTATGATGCGATGCAAAGTAAAGGTGACCCTGCGCAAAATGGACTTAAAACGAATAAGAGTTAAAAGCAGGGGACCCGTACGAGATTATATTATATTTCACAATAACGGGGTTCGAAAACCGAGATGGTCACGAAGTCCGTAGACTCGGGTCTCAACTTCCCCGAGGGCGAACTCGCCTACTACAACGACCTAACCCAGCAATACTATTTATCTCACTCTTGCGTTTATCTTGGAAGGTGTATTTCTTACCAATTGATACAAATAAGAAAGAATATCGCAAATATGTATGTTGCTGTCTGAAATACACAACCGCCGTATTGTGCATTGTACGTTTTAGATGAACACATTTCTTAGTTAAAATATTATTTAATTACAAGGTTTCGATAATGGCAGGTATAACAATGTCAAAATTGTTCCAAGGTTTTTCCCATTTCTCGGTCTAATCTCCCAATGTAAGCAACGTGCTTATTATATCCCAGCGTGTATAAGTCTTTAGGAGATGAGAAGCTTTAAATTCTTCAAACTATCCCTTCGGAAATGGAAAAATATAATTACCAACACCATTACGACATACATAAACTTTACATTTACAATATAAAATAAAAATTGTTATCCGTCTTTTAGGTGTTGCCGCGTACTTGATGTTTGACTTGACGTTTCGCTGATCATGCTGTCAGCTTCATTAGAAGATTTCTGAAGACTGAATCTTTTGAAGTCGAAAGACATTTCTACAATGGATTACGGTCGTGAAAGTCTAAACCCAAAAATTTAATCGTCTTCTAGCAAAAAGTACAATACTTAGTGAAGCTTGCCATATAGTTATAAATCTATCACTGTAAGTTTTTGTTCATGGCGGCGTTTGCAAGTTATTACGAAGTAAAGTAAATATGGATTGTAAGAATTTTTTCCTTTCTATGATTCCTTCGCTATTATTAAAGTAAATGCTCTTTTTTAATCTTTAAAGAGCGATCATATCATTAAAAAAATCAGGATTTGTTAAACTCGGATAATCAAAACGTTATCTTTGGTGAAAGTTCAGAAGTGCAAATGCGTGTAAATACACGGAGAATAGTAACAAAACACCACGCAAAACAATAAATCAAACGTTAATTATTGCAGCATATCGGTAGATCAAAAGAATACGTCTAAATTCGTTAGATCCGCCGAAAAATAACTGAGGTTACCCTGTCACTTACAGCAATTATTTCTTCAATTGCGCAAACCCTAGAATTAATAATTGGAACGAAACATTAAATAATTAAAATCACTTAAAATAGTGAAATGGTATCTGAGCGGTACAGGCAATAAATAGTAAGATTTTCTGGGAACAATCCTCGCCCGTTTTGTTGTATACGCGGATGGATATACGTACAGAAAAGTATGAAATGCGTTATTTCCTCGTGACGCCGTTGGAAAAGATAAAAGTGAAGCGCAATGACCTGCACTGGCCCCAAAGGTTCAACTCAATTAAAAATTTAACATAGTTTACGTCTACTTTTTTTAGAAATATGAAATATACATTTTTCAATATGTCCCTTATTTCGGTTTTAATACGTCTTCCATTTTGTGTAGTATTTATGTAATGACAGTATAAACGGTAAATTATATAATAATGCGACCGAAAGTATTATATATAGTATTACGTGGTAAGTCATAAATTTCATCATTTACGAAAGTGGTCAAGCTGTTCAAGGTTGACGGAATGGGTGAAACCTGAAACAGGGATGTAATTCTATATCTTAAAGTTTCCCGCCACAACGAATTTAAGCGCTGTTTGTTCTCATTTCAAAGTATACATTGACTTTTAAAAGTATACGGATCGCGCAATATTTACACAATACACTAGCTTAAGTCAATAAATTACGCATATGGATGTATTTCTTTAAATAACATATGCATTATTCTTTGCATATGTTATCCCTATTTTGCCTTTACACCTTGATAAAAAGGTATTAGTGAGAGTCATCAGAGTATTACATAAATACTCAACACAAAAATATCAACATACTATCTTCAATAAACATGCTTTTAAATGGGCTAATGGTTCCCATTTAAACCAAAGTCTTAAAGCTTTGTTTTAAGCTTCCAGATGTTTTAGTAATTTCAACTAACGTTTCCTGCAAAACTCAGAGAGCATGATTAACAATCTTTACCAGAAAGCTTTTTTGTATAAAAGCATCCCCTAGATACTCAAGTATACATGTCAGATCAAAATGAAATGAAAGGGATGATTTCCAACGGTTTTTACGAACTTTTTCACGATTTCATGTCGACGTGCCGTATTGCATTTTAATGGTCTTTAAGTAAAACCGTCCACATTAATTTCCCTTATCCACCAGGCGACGGATGTGAAGAAAGCGACAATGGCACACTAGATATGTACCGGAGTTACCGCATATGTTAACGTGGTGCATCCCAGCAGGCGTGTATAGTTGATAACGCAACTGGTCGGTGCGTCATTGTGGAGTGTGCTTCGAGTATTTAATAGCGGTTTTCCTTTGATCTACCGGTTGCGTTGATTTTTCTATGCCTGTTTCTCGTGTGATACTTTTTTGTCTGGTGTATGTATATATACTATTTGGAGTACGTGATAAATTGTGGCCGGCGGAATCTTTTTCTACAGCTGAATTTTATTACCCATCTCTTGTATTTGTATTGTCATGTATTGATAAAATGAGTAAACTACCTTACCATCTATGGGTTCCGAATCGATCACATGAGCGCTTACTTCGCAAACGATTTTCATAAAAAGGTTGGTTAAGCCGGAATTACGTGCATCGATCCTACTAGTGAAATAATCTTTAGTTTTAGCTTTGAACGATTTAGATCGTTTTAACTTTTAATTGTGAAGGAAAATTGTTTACATTTTAGAAAGGGCATTCCCGCTATTTTTTTCTTTACAACGCTTGAATAAATTAAACGAGGAACTGTAAATTAATGGGAACACCACAACACATGTCCGTAACCCAATTCCTTGCATCAATTTACTGCAATTGAACAAAAAGACCAGAGTAGGAACCATGGTAACAGTACGGAGCGTGCCTCCATAACATTTCTCTTTGATTAAGAAAGCAGTGAACTGTAAAACCATTAATTAATATGTACTGACCAAAAAACGCAATTTAATTGGACGTTATTTATTTGTGTATATCCGTACACATGCACAACGGCATTTTTCGTATCAATTACTAAAATACCGCCTTACGAAATTAAACCGTCTTTGTACAGTGGCTTTTCCTCCTATAAAGAGATATTCGAACGTAAATATACGGTTACGAATTAAATAAGTATGTAGAGAACTAGTTAATTATATTTCCGCATTGTAATTGTAAATAGATATGGATTGAGTGACACTTTCATGCTTTTTATGATAAAAGTAAAAAAGATAACTAACAACATTTGTTGATAAAATAAATTACATAGATTTGCATTAATACTATATAACGATTTTCATTTAGACATATCCAATTTAAAAATGTCCTGAATATCATTATTTGTTATTTGATTTGTAGTTGAAATTATTGGATAAGGTCTAGAGATGACAAGCAAAGGATAATTGCCTTTGTCCTTTCTAATAATGACTAATTTAACTACTATGCTCAGAATCTCCAATAAACTTGTAGAAAACGGTAAAAAGTTCTGAACGAGAAAAAGTAACGTTTTGAGAGAAAATAGAACGACATTTATTTTTTTTTCACAAGCTTATTTGGCATTATCGACAGTTCTATTACGTTTCCAGTGTCGTTGGAAATTAAATCAACTTTCAAATAGAACATCCTGTATATTTGGAGGTCCCTGGATTGGCAAACGAAGAGTGAATCCAACAATGCCACACGCAGGTTACATTTTAACTTAACAAATATTACGATATAAATAAAAGAGGTTGATATTCTGTTCTTGCTCTAATGGAAATTGAATATGGAAGGATACCAAATTGTTTCCTGTGATTCCAAGATAATCTGAAGAACTCGCTACTAAGCAACATAATCAGGATCACGATTGAGAAACTATCAAATCTAATTTCTAAAAACTTAAAAAGCTATTCTTACTTCCATTTGCGATGATGTAATTATGATAGGTTTATTTAAAATGTTTAAAGACAACTTTTACCATGGCCTACGCGTAAACCGTGTACGATAAACTTCAAGTAAAATTCAATGAATTTGACAACAATCACGATGTGCACTTCGTTTACTTTAGTGAAACATAATAAACACTGCTGTTGTACAGTCAGAAATATTAGACTTTGCTTAAGTAAGGCAAGATAGAATCTACTAATGAGTATTAAGACTTAAGTTATTGCAACAACCACAGCAAATAAGTAATAGTTGTCCCCTGATTTACATAGTACTAAACTTGTTTCTGTAATCTTGCGTGGTTCGGACCAAAAGTAATACTATGAAAAAAAACACTGCAACATTATTGAGAATTTGTTACCAAAGAATTGATTCTGTTGCTTCGACGATTTCCGAGAAACGATGGCTAAGCTATTACATTAAGCTGCTTATATTTATTGCTATTTTGTTGCTAATTTGTTTATAAAGAATTGGTTTTGTTTCCGAGAAACGATGACTAATCTAGCACATTAAGCGAGGACAGTCACTACTTTTTTTAACTTCTCTCGCTGCGCATATATCATCGCGAATTAAACGGCATATTTTATTGCTAGTTTCTTCAACTAGTGGTAGATAACAATGGCTATGCTGCAATTAATTTGATTAGATATCAAACCAAATTCAATGGCGTAATGGTTAATTTAAATAACCGTTGTGGAAGAATCGTTACTGTTGGTCTAGCAAATATTTCAAGATTCTTAATAAACGATTAAGAGTTAAAGTTGGCAGGGCAGACAATATGATCTTGCTGATACGTTGCTAATTTGTTTTATACGATTGATATTGGTTATATTAATTCTGCGAAAAAATAACAAATAAGATAATTATTAGACAACTTTTATATGACTAAAAGCATACAAACGATCCAAATTATGATATCGAATGACATTGTTTCAGTATGATTTTTGTTATCAAATATAATCAAAAATTATAGCAAGTGATCGCTGTGACTTGACATGGTAACCTAGCCATCGTTCCTCGAAAACGACTGCAGCAACAAAATCAATTATTGGGTAATAAAATAACAAATTAGCAACAAAACATGACGTTTGGTTCATGTTGATAATCGCAGTGACCCAATAGTTATAACGAATGGCTACGCTGGCATATTATAATAGTCTAGCCATTGTTTCATGAAAAATATTGAAGCAACAAATTCATTTCAAAATATGCAATTGATTGCATGTTTTTTTGATTTTTTGATTTGATTTTTTTTGATTGATTGGTGAGTTCATGAAATAACTACATCAGCTAATAGACTTCGCTTTAATTAAAAAATATGTCAAAACTTTAGAGTCGCTATCCTATTTAGTATTGGAGAAAAGTACCGCTTTCCTCCAATTAACTTAATTACAAAATATAAATTTACAATTTATTTGGAGAATGGAAAAACATTTTTATGCAAATGAAAAAACAAACTTTTTTTCGTAGCTGTACAAAGCATATAAATGTGTTTTTATAAATACGTTTTTAGAAAAATGTATATTTGTAACTGTTTAAAGCGCTTTAATGTAGATCATTTCCTATTTGAATAATCCATAATTTAAACTAACAGATTTCAAGACCTAGAGTCTTGTTATCAATTTCTATTTTCTTAAAAAAATGGAATTAGAATCCGATGTTCAAGGAAGGTTGACGAGTATCTATCAGCAGCAGTGAATCTATTTTATAGAAAACTGAAAACCATAAAAAAAAGAATTAAATAAGAGTTCTCCTGCGTAAGAAAAACAACTTTCTATTTCAATAAAATTCATACCCACATACCTTTCGTATCCAGGAAATACATTGTAACTAAGCATAAATTATTTACCTTTATAGCATCTGAACGCACGCCTCAGTATTCGACTACGACACGCGCGTTTCTTACTCTTTGTTTATTTGAGGTTAAACCCATTAAACACATTTCCCGATCAATTGCGATCGGCACAAAAAGCTATACGCTTCGCTTGAGCTTTGCGGAATACGTTTCTGCAATTCGATACATATTAATAATGATAAGAAGAAAAAGAGTTTTACCACGAGTCATCTTTCCATGCGGCAATTTGAGACGCTCAAATTCCGTTTCGCAATTCGAGAAGCGAATAACTGGAACTTAATCTCAGGTACTCATCTTCAACGTATTCATCTTGTGCGTATATGTCTGTGCTGCTTTATGCGATCAAAACGAGGGTAAAGAAATGTGTAGGACGATGTGGGCTCATTGTTTAATAGAACCACCACCTGTCTAATTTAAGAACTCTAGGAAAGTATTACGCAATAAGATAATTTGAAATATAGTTATGATGATTTTTAATTATTTCGGTACCCGCCTTAATTATTACTCGTACAAGCACTTGACAGCGGAAAAGCTCAACTAATTACACCAAACGAAATCAGTCGCACAGTCTGACTCCTCGTAGGAACCATGACTCCGTTCACAGAATATTAATAAATTTCGTCGCATCGATGTTGTGTACCAGAAATGTCTATCACGTAGAACTATCTCTTAATACAAGCCCGCTAGAAAATTGACAGTGAGTTTATTAATTAAAATTGATAATTTATTCTGGACAACATTCTTTATCTTCTTAGTATCACGTTATGAGTTTTTAAGATGGTTCTCACCAATATATATTCCTTCTCTCGTAAGTTGATAAATTGTAATAAGATCATTCTATCGCAATTATGTACCATATGGTTTTAGCAAGTACCAATCGCAACTTTACTTCGATTGTTTGTTTTCACTTCAATTAGAGAGCCAACCTGCATAATGTTATTTTTTCGATATACGAGTTTAGTCGCAAATATGGATTTAGAAACTCTCTTTGCAACGAAGCAGACAAAGTAACTTACATATTTGCCAACGTATCTTACAATTAGATCGAGAAAATAACGCTCTACAAAGAAATTTACCACATAATTATCTACCATTTGGTTGTGATTTCGAATAGACAACAATAATAGACCAACGTTGCATTCACTTCGACTAGCAGCGTACCTACGAGAACTGCAATAACTTCCTAGTTGTATGTATGTTATATCCATGTAAGTGTGTGCGTAGTAAAAGTAGTCCAGTTTCACTAGGTGTAGAGATAATGAACGGGGCACGCCCTGGTCTCTCTTACATACATATGTAGTTACATTCTAATCCGGTTTCTGTACCGTTGAAATTAATTTACAGACGGCTTAGTTTTAATAAAAAAAAAAAAACAAGTAACACGTACAGGGATACGCGATATATATTGAACTTGATGAATTACGTACAGCAAGAAAGTCTAATAAATAGTAATGGGTATTGCAGCGGAATATTTTATTTTTATTACTGGCTTTCTAGTGATTAATGCCTTAATTTAAAAAAAACCTATACATAATTTTATTATACGTTGGTGTAAATCGAAAAGACTTACGTTCTATAATAAATGCTAATCGTATCCCCATTTAAATATAGAACGGTTTTGAAATTTATAGTATTAGAAAAAACGTAAAATATTTGCTACATGCTTACTTATGACAGGTATTTATTAGTGATTACTTTTAAACATTTTAGTATAGGTACTCTTGTGTACATTCAAAAATTCATTTTAGCTAATCAGTTCGCGTACTGAAGTGTAGGTATTTTTATTCAAATCTTCCCATAACTTCTACTAAAATTTTTTAATTGTTTGTCAAAATAACAGCAAGGACTATGGGGTGATGTGGCAGACACTAACATATAGGCAAACTCCGCACCACATATATGATTATCGCACCATAGAATAAACAGAGACATTAAACATACTCAAACATTGTGGAGCTGATAGACCGCAACATTTCAACCACAACATTTCACTATGTTCCAATAACTTTGGAGAATGAAGCACAGTTATAGAAGTCTCTTTACAACTAATTTGCATCGTGTCAATTTCATCGCGCTCGTCCTTCCCTCCAGTCCATGAATTCCGTGAGGGTGGACCAAAATCGATTCCACAAAACATCGATGCTGTGTATTCAATACGATTGAAAAACGATCGGCGTGTAACATATAGTTAGATAGAGGCACGTCAGAGACTGCATTGATTTTGGATGAATATCTAGGTGTAAAAGAGATCTGTTATAAATACAACATCGTGACAGATGACGAAACCCGGTTATATTCGTACCAGCCGTAAATTAAACAACGTGCAACTGTTTGGGTGTTCCCAGATCAACCCGATCCAAAAAAAGTTATTCGTTCGCGAAGTACTTCCAATGAAATGATTGTGTTTCTTTCATTATGCTGAACATATCGCAATCATTGCTTTGAAGGACCGAAGAACAACTAATGCCGGAAGTCATTGATGAAATCAGGAAAAAATAATCGATAACGTTACATCACTCTTCATCATGTCAATTTGTTATTTGAAGGAGAAACTTCGAATTTCTCATAGCCCGTATTTAGCTGATTTATCCCCCTACGAAACCAAATGACAAAGAAAAAATATACAGGCAGCGGTTTTTATCATAGATCATCAAGATAAATACGTTTCAATACGTTTTTAGCGGAGTATACTAACACCTTCATTTGCCACATAGGTATACTCTTCTGCAAATCTACACATTTGACTTTTCATCTTTTTTTTCAAATAAATTACAAAAAGTTATAAATGTACTACTTTTAGTTTTTACGAAATTTATTAAATCATATTTTCTATACAATAATTAAATCACCAATAAGAAAAGAAATGACTGTCACACGTCTGGCAAGTATGTAAACCACTAGAGAGTCATTCTGATTACGATGACGCATTAACTTAGGAACGTCTTGTCAGATATATTACCAAAGCTAGTCAAGGCATAAGCAATACACTATAAAAAGTTAACATCTAATCCCTGTTTCTTTATGAATAGTGCAGTAGTGTTTTAAAAGAATATTCCCGCATGTTTACTTATCGCCGAGTTTGATACGTTAAAACAGATATTAAATTTGTGTATGCTTATTATCAAATATATAGAGAAATCCAATACTGTAATCTAATGAATTTGCCTTTATTAATTAAAATAGTTCCCTTTGATCAAATTCAACACGTTGGTTAACAATTCTTATTGTATGTATTTGGAAATATTTATTTCCTGTTCGGAGTTTTTCTAAAAAAATATAGATAAATGATAAAGTACAGATTTTTATGATAATTAGATTTCAACAATTTTAAATTAATAATAATAATAATAAACAATGAAAATAAATCAAGGTAACAACAAAGACGAAACTTAAAAACAAGTTAATCCTCCAATTTAGATAGATTTATGGCATTGTTTTTTTTTATGTTCAGCACTAAATTCTCTGCCTAGGAACCAGCAATAGTTTCCCAACCGATTATATTGAGCTCCCACTAGTCTCGATACCTTTTCCATTTCTATACCGTGATTCTCCTCCAATTTATGACTCACATCTCCTAAATTTTCAGGGAAAAATTTGAGATGTGACTGAAAAAAAATATTTTTCTTCATTCTTATAAAGGAGAGCTTTAAATCGGTTAATGCAGCTTGATTTTCAGATAAAGAATCTTCTGTTCTTCCCATACGTAATTTCTATGATCCATTGCGAAAGTACTACAGGAAGATCGGTTATCAGTTGGACACGCCGTACTATTCTTAAAAAAAAACTTAAAACTATATCCATGTAAAATTTAAGTTATTAACGAACTCAATGCCGTAGATTATAATATAATCTATAATATAAGAAAAACAGAATATTGCCAATGGTTTTTGAATAACCTGAATAATGATGACGTTCTTGATAAATATTTTATTTCTGATGAGGCCTGATTTCATCCTCTAGGATATTTAAAGGTGATTATGGTCGCCAAAATGTGTCCCTGAACTTGTGGAGACATCGTTATATACCCAAATTGGTGCTTACCTGGCAGTGAAAAGAAGCAAAGAAGCGAATTATTGAATCCATATTTTTAATAAATATTGAAAGGTACCGAAATGAGTTATTAGAATATTATGATGATGAACAGGACAATGTCTCAGCGCATGTCTCAGCGACGTTTGGAAGAATTTTCTTGATAATTATCTAGCGAATTTTTCTCCAAAGTCTTCGGATCTTACAATTATGGATTATTTTATTTTTGCGGACGTGAACAACACGATTTTTAAAATGCCACAACACTCAATTGAAGAGCTTTGTGAGAGTATTAGAGATATTTGTGATAACACAACAATTCAACTGAATTTGTCAAACGCTTTTGAAAACATGAAGAGCAAAGTTCATGATTTGAGAGCAACGTTTCGATTGCATTCTTTAATTGAAAGTATTTTACAACAAATAAGATGCTCAATGTAATCTGTCAGATAACAATTGACAACATTTTGTTTCAAAAGACACTGTTAACATACTTATTTTGGAATTGTACGCTACCCTAAATGGAAATTTTATTGAAGGCACGCTATAAATAAAAATAAAGAAAAGATATTCAATCCATTTATCGAATAGCACCTGCAAATCAGTTGAAATTGGGTTTGAAAGATATATAGACCAGTATTATTATGTACATTAAACTAAACAACTTCAAGTAAAATAATCTGTTATATATTTGGAAATTACCGAATTTAAAAAATAACAAAAATAATTTTTACTTCCTAAAACTACTCATATACCTTCTACAGTTGTCTGAAGAAATGTAATTCTCTTATTATCTCTTCTTCTTCTCTTATTATATAAATTACAGAACATCTAAAGAACCATAAAATCCTACGTCACCTATTTATGAGAATTTACATTCTTCATTCCCTAAATGTTAAAATCCAAATTTAACATCATAACACTATCGCTCGTTTACAAATCCGAAGACAAAAGATAATCTCCAAACAGGCTTAGCAGACAACACCTATGTAACGGCACATTGAACTTTAATGTCATTAGTACCCGATTATATCGCCACAAAACGTTGATTATTAATTCTTATCCGTTTACGAATCACGCATATCTGCATATTACGGGTCGCGTGAAACCTATTCATAAAACGGCCAGTTAGGAAAAACGCGCCTGCAAGGCGCCTTATCTCGGAATAAGTACCCGACGAAAACATCGAATTTTATCCGCAATTAGAACCGCATTCATTAAAATGCCCCGTGCTACAGTAGAATTTGTTACGGATTCTTTTTTACCGGTCGACGTTGATGTATTGCGATTTAAAATCGTTATTTGCGAGTGTTGTATATCAATGCAATTTTTTTTATTTTATTTGTCGGCCGCCAAAGACCGTACGGAAGGCATCAGAAGAAAAACTGGCGCATGGTTCAGTCGTACATCAATCAAGGCGATCCTGTCTCCGTATAATTAAAACCGAATACCTTCCTGTCATAATATCGGGTAATACTATGTATTTCTAAAGGTATTCTTGAGATTACTATGCAATTAAATGAAATACATTCATTTTTGATATTTCAAGAACTCGGAATAGTGTTTTAATTGTCTTTATGCATCACCCACATTTGAATATAACCAAAATAACCAATCTGTTTTTTTCTTTTTCAGTGGCTTATCATCTTCCGTAGGCAGTAGGGGTGTCACTCCAATTTACCTCCGATGCACAGCCGGCCATATTACTTGGTTATATCCCAGAGGTGCTTTGCGTTTACTTCTACGGTTACCGGCTCAAGACAGAGAGTTCAGGGCCTGTATCAAACTTTACCACGATGGTGGCAAAGATATAGCAGCCAGGCTATTTCTCGAGGGACCAAGATCTTTACATCCGCTTTACACCAATGAACACGTTGGAACAAAAGCTGTTAGGTACGTTCTTTCTTCATTACTTTAACTTCACGTTTAAAGTACTAATCGGGCAATTTCTACAATTTTGTATTCATTTCAGGTGTTTCAATAGCAAAAATGGTCTAGTAGCCATTTACGTTGAAGCAGCCGACGCCAACAGTGTTACAAAGCGAGTTGCAGATATCGAATACGATCTTCAACCGTTACCGAGGGGTACCCATGGCTATGATCCAGCTGAAGGTAAGTATTTAATTTTCCTATTTCTGATTACGTAAAACAACCATTACTGCCCCGATTGGAGAGACGTAAGTGTAATTTGCGAGTTATTCACCTTAGTTGTCCGTCCTTGACATCGGGATGTAATGAAGAAAGAGGAAAAAATTATTATGGAACTAACCAATTTGGTTTGTTATAATATCATAGTTGACCAATTCATTTATTTTTTCAGAATGTCGACCCTGTACGGGTGAAGAACTTGCTCATGCTTTCTGCACGAGTGACCTGGGTATGTATACTTGCAATTGCAACTTCTTTTCAAAACTATAGCTGTACAACTCCATTCCTCTTATTGCAAAGACGCGATATACACATAAACCGAAAAATATTACGAACATTAATCTTTGAAATATCGCGGAACATTTGACCATTAAAGATCATTTGTACTCCTCAATAATATCTTTATTAAATATCCATATCTCTGCGAGTTACTGATATAATAAAATTCCTCTTCACCAACATGTGTGTAAATATTTACATATTTGTATTTATTTCGTCCCAACGTATTTGTTCCATTATCTGAAGTGATAAACAGTGATAAAGCCAAACGGATTTCTTAGAAGGAATTCTTATCTTATATCAAATAAATAACATCTAGCGATGAGAAATGCAACGGCTAAATTGCAAAACATCCAGGACGTATTTACTAGAAATAAATAAATAAAACGGTTCTGGCAACGTTATAGATGTTGTATACCCACGTACAACCTGATTAAGATTAAACTTCAAAATGTTCATATAGTTTAAATTATCAAACAAATTAAACAGAATAAATTTTAATATAGAAGAAACTAATGGTGGAAGAACTTAATGTTTGTATCAATATGCAAAGACAAATATACAACGAGACTGCATTAAACATTTCTCAAAGTAAACATCAAAATAATTTTGAAATATTCTTTTCTGCAAGCCCAAACGACCTGAAAATAGTTAAATAAACAGTGTATTCAATAGATTACGACAAATATGTATCGTATTCATCCTTCCAATGAATACGACCTCCTTAAATAATATAAAAAAAAACTTTCCTGTGTTGTACCACTGCTAAATATTCTGTTTTGAAATAACCTCCGTATTACTAAGAAATTTTGTATTTATTTTAATATTTAACACAGTGTACATAACTGAGTACACGTGTATAACGCGAAAAAGTTTGTTCACCTTTATGACATAAAAAATTTTAAATATATTACTTCAAATTTAATTTTAGAATTATGTTAATCTATTAAAGATGAAGTAAGGTAAACACAGAGCCAACAAGTAGCAACGTTTCCCGCCGATGGCATGTCCTAGAAACATAGTAGCTTTTTGTTGCTTAAAGTTTCTAATTGTTTGTTTCGTAAGTCGACATGCGACAAGTCACTCGTTTCGCTCAAAAAGCAATAAACTTCAAAAGTAAATGGATAACAATCGTCAACACAATGCGTCTATCCCTGTATATATAGATGTCGAAGGCATGTCGCTAAGATTACTCGCAAGACGAATAATTTTAATTTGTGATAGCACCAAGTATTGTTCAATGTCATTTAAATCGAGAAACAAGAAGAAGAACAAAGAAGAAGGATCTTCTTTTCTAAAAACAAAGTGAACCCAAACACAAATATTTCAATTTCCGCCATGATGCTTTTAAAAGAATACCTTCCGGTTGTTGTTTGCTGTATATATCGTACTTTAATTCTCATATAATTATGTATATGAGGATTATATACATATATAATTTCTCAAGCTACTGAAACTGGAAATTCTGTGAGGTTTATATCTCTGAGTTACAACATTTGTCATTAATGACCAATTTCCAGGAACAAAATCGCTGGTTGTTAACAAATGTTTCTGTTTGTTTATAACGCAATATCAATATTTATCGCATCTTTCGCAAGTCTAGCGATATGCTTTAAAGACTTCCTTCCTTTAGTGTGGATGGTTGTCATCAGTAATCAGTCGCTTGCCTCTATAGTCTTTCTTTATCATTTCTAAATGAATAATATAATTTACGTATGTCTGTATTGTTGTGAGTATAACATAGCATTTTCTATTGTGGCATAATTCCAGGTGTGGACAAGCCACCTTTGCAAGAACACTTCAGTTTCTAACATTTGCGGCACGTTTCACTTACTGAAGCTTTCACTAACAAGCTTTCCCTTTTGTATTGGCAATTGTAACATATTTTTAATGACAAAAAACATAGTTCCACAAAAGACGATGTTGACATTCCTTGTTGTTGCCTTTATGTGGAGCTTAATAAATTAAGTAAGTGGTTAGTTACATTACTTCGACTCCTTCGATTATTTTCGTTCCATATCGTGTACATTGTACTACGGAACTCGGATATAGGATCAAGTCGAACCGTTGTAATGCACTTCCGCAATCGCCAGCCGTCGCTGGAAATATTAGTCAAATTGCCGTAGGTTATAGCAGCTATTACATTAAGGAAACTAATCAGATCGTTAGATCTTCGTAAATTACTCTTCCATTGTTGTTCAAAAAAATTATCTTCTCATTTTGCAAGAGATACAAACTTAGAATATATTGTAGAAGTCTATAGAAAAGTATGTACAACATCCGAAATGTAATAATGTAAAATGGCAAAAACATTTATGTAATCTTATGATTGATATTTGGAGTAAACTACCGTGAATATTGCAGAAAAATATTTAAACTCCGTAATGATAGTAAGAACTCTGGCGTAGTATGGCAAACAACACAAAAGTATCGGCAACATCCGCACCGTACAAGTTTAATTAATTAATTAATTAATCTGGGACGGCCGTTTCGACGATCTTTCTTTCGAAATAAAAGTAAATTTTCAGCACATACAGGGTCATACGGGATTATAAAATTAAAAACATCAAACACCGAAGAATACAGCGATCATTAAGAACTAATATGCGATTAAAAGTGCCGGGATGACGACCAAAGTTTCAGAATGAGTGTAATTTAAATTTCATTAATATTTCGCTTTTATTTTTAAAGATTCATCAAGATCATTAATGAATTAAAGTAAATGGCCAAACTCATAAACTTAAAGATCCAACGATGCACAGTTACATTTCTTCTGAAACCCGGTTATCCCGGCAGTTTTAACCATGTATTAAAGAAGGACTAAGCAGAGGTAATTAATCGATACATACGATGATAATTAGAAACAGACACAATATTACACTAGATAAACCTAATTCGCTTCAATTACGCTTATTAACCAATAGTTGTAAGTTCCAAAATTTGCAGTGGACGTCCACTGATCATTCGATACTCAATTGTTTAGTAAATAGCTGAAGGGTCAATAAGTTTAGTCTATTCTATTACATACTCTTACTTAAATGTAACAAATAAAATAATTAATAACATTGACTTCACGGGCCCATAATTCTCATATTTTATATGATAAACAGACCTTAATACGTAGGTTAGTAAATATACTTTCTCTTACTTCTCTAGAATGTCTTTAGTTAACATGACTATTTACTGCCACAAATCTTCTGTTTGCAAAGCTCTAACACGTACCAACATTGTTACGTTCACGTTTCCGCTAAAAAGCACGTTCGTCGTCCCAAATAAACACCTGTAGGTAGTTAGAATTTATCGAAATTTACGGCTATAATAAATCTCCTTCACAATTTTCCCTTTCGTGGTATTTGACGACCTATAACCAGCCCATAAAACTGGTATTAATAGTACTTCTCCTGTTCTTTTGTTACAGTAACAAGAGGTATAATTCACGGCGTAGAAAACAGTGAAGAACTTCACGTCTCCCAGTTGACGGTCCGAATTACTAAACTAATAAGGCATACAACAGAAGATGGATACTACAAGGATATTGAAAGCAATTCCGTGGACAATTCCGTGGAGGAAAACGTTAAAGAAATTAAACTTAATGTGGCTGAACATTGCGGTGTTACACACGGTGTTGGTGAATTTGTTTTTATGGCTAGAAGAAAGTTGGGCGACCTGACTATAAAATGTGCCCCGCGATTAGAAGATTGGGCTGTCTTGATTAACAAATTATCGGAAGAAGGGAAAGCTCATTGCGTCCTGAGAAGTTAGTTTAGAAAATAGAGGAAAAAAATCTTACGAATTGCTGTGATGAAATATAATATGTATTTGAGGTTGGGGAAGTATTAAAGAAAAAGTTACGTATTAAAATGTTGGTGCTTTGCTGTCAAACGCAATAAAAGTAATATCATGGTGCAATTACTTTTGGCAATAGACACCCCGTCCAAATTGTATATAAGATACGATGTAAATAGTGTTCTATAGTATTCCTCCATATTGGAGTCTTGTAAAAAAATGAACGTTTATCCATATACCCTCAACAAATATAGCTGATTTATTTTACGTAAAATAAGCAATATCGTATCAGCTACGTTTTGTATACGCGTTGTTGTGTACATATACAGAAGATTGTATATTTATTTTATACACATTTTGCGCCATAAATTATTGTAAAAATCTAAAAATATTTTGATGCTATATATAGCAAACAAGAGGATTGTTAATTTACTAAATAATATCATTTAAAGCCTTCCACTTAAAAAGTGTGCACCTTTCTAATCTCATCGATTAACTTTTATAGAATTCTCCGCCTGAATTTATACGTTTGTAATTTAATATTAGATTACAGGTGAATTATGCGAGAATGTTTGAAATAAGGACGTAATTGACTATCAAATACCTATCATAATTTCAAAATCTTGTTAACTTTGATTAGTATTTTAATACTTTAACTTTTATTAGTTGCAACATCGAATTCTAAGTGCCAAAACGATACTATCCTATTACATAAACGATTTAATAATTATAACTAATGTTTTTGTAAGAATCAAAATTCGATCTCGTGTACATTTATTCACGTTAGTGTATCAATGGAAAGCAATATGGAATCAACACTTTTAATTTCTTGAGCCATACGTAATTTGATTTCATATTGTTCTCTTGGTAACAGAATTCCTTCTTAAAGTTTAATAATATTAAGTTCTACTCTTACGGTTATGTTAAACGATGTACTGTGATATGTAAAATTATTTTATATTATATATGAGAATTGTATTTGTTTACAAAGATTTTCTAGAAAAAGATGAAATAAATGATATGAAGTATAACAACAATAGTTTTATTACCAACGTCGTATTAAAAACTATGAAAATTATCTTTTCCATCTACATTTGCTATAAGAATATGTAAGTATTTCCATTAAAAATATTGCCACGCGCTATGATACTGATTTTTTTAGTTCCGATTACACTAACACACCGAATCAATTTCATTCTTATCCACCCTTTTGTTGCAAGCAAATCTTGTTCAATCAAAAAATTTCGCGCGGTGCCACTCTTTTTAATACGTGCACGATGCTATAAAAGAGGATCGTGTAATTTTCCATTATATCATCAATAAAGATACGTGACAATTTCCTTTATAACCCCTATTCAGAGCCCTAAAGTCCTCAAAAATTTGTTCACTGTTCTTTTTGAAAAGAAGGCAACTACTAACTATTTCACTTAAAAGTAAATAAATTCAAAGATTTCCACAATTACGACAAATTAACAACTTCAGTAGTAACCGTGTTATACAGAATGAGTCAGAAAGAACGGATCAGACCACAGAAGTCAATTGTACACCTGAAAGTAATGTAAAACACTCAAATATTCTTCTACGCGATTTCTATTTGTTTGCAAGTTTTAGGGTAATTACAAATAAACAAAATTCTATATCTTTTTAACAAAATAATGTATAAACTCGCAAATAAGAGTGAAATTGCTATTAGGATTACAAGAAAACAGAAAGAACAAAAAAAAATGTTTAATGAAATAAGTTATGTATGAAACTAATTGTACGTCTTTGTAGACATATGCTTGAAAAATTAACAAAACGTGCAACGAACGCTGCAGAAGAAAATAAAGAAAGAGAAGCACAAAAAACTTTTTCGTTTCCCTTCATTAACAAACGACCTGATCAAAGAAAACAGCCATCAACACATTTCACACATTAAACTATTTTAATTGGCAATAAGCATTTTGACCGACACATGAATGGTCGCGTATTCCTCGTTACAATATACTAAATTTTAAGAAATTTGCTCACAAAAACTCATAAAAGCTCATTTTCTAATTAATGCAGTAGCGGGGACAAATTAATAATATAAAGATATGTTGATACACACATTTATTCAAAGTAATTTGCTATTGGAACAGCTGTTTGTCGATGCCGTCGCCATTATTTTTTAAATAAATTCACACAAATTATTGGAAAGAGGACTGAATAGGTATTTCATAAGTAGCAGCATATATATTTCCATCAAATAAAAAATAAAATAAAATTCACTAAGCCAAATGGTTATTTACATCAGAATACAAAAAAAAATCATTTTAACTTACAAAGTGTCAAGACGTGATATTGTTAGGTCTAACATAAACACAGTACTAACCCAAGCAGACACTGTGCACGACTATCATCCCATATCTCAGAGGGCTGTGATTCAGACCTCACATCGGTCGCAGGGGATTAATAAAAATTGGAAGGGATATATACATTTGCGCAAACAATGAGTTTAGCAAGCAAGAGCCCTCATCAGGGCTACCCTGAAGACAGCAGAAGATTATCTGTCGAAACGTCGGATGCTATAAGTCCAATAAACGAGAGAGATAGCCCAAACAATAACTCGGGTATCTTTTAAAATGTTCACAAATGAAAGTATTTGAACGATAGATCATGATCTCCAACATGTGCTGTCAAATCCGAAAATGCTTAAATTCTTATTTCTGCAACTTGGAAATTAAATTTCACTAGTATCAAAAGTTAATACTCGAGCATACATGCATGTTTGTGTATTCTTTTATATCTAAACATGTGCCTCCAAGGCAATGCTTTGATGCGTTTTTTCTTTTTTTTTTTAGTTGAACATAAGGTGAACGAAAGATGTTATCCTAATATAAAAATGAGCAAAATTTCAAGCTGCTAAACTTAACAAAAACTTAACTTGGAAAATTGAAAGGTTCTTTATTTTAGCATTTAAATGTCTGAACTAAATGAATTTATTCATTCATATTGAATCTATACATTCCATCGAATAAATATTAATTATTTATTTGTTATTCATTATATTTTCAAAATGGGAGCTGAAATTATGTAAAAGGAATTACAAACAAAAAAAGTTAGTTTGTGCTTCCAAAATAGGTTTACTTACGTTCAAAGGCAATATAGACAAAATTTCAGAGAGGATACTAATTTGTTAAATTTGTAGCAATCGTTACAACAACTAAAATGCTCCACTTCCAGTAAATAACAATAAAACACTCGCATTAAGAGCAGTCGAAAACAACGTTGATTGTCACTTAAATAAATAGACGTCATGTGGAACATTTAAAAATCTTAACGTTGTCTGACGCATCTGTTAAGAGAAGTAATGAATCAAGTTCAATTATTAGAACGCATTAAATCATTTACATTTTGAGTTGGCGATTTTAAGTGAAATTAAGGATGAACTCATTGTTACAAATAATGTTGGTGGAATATATCCTACACCAATTACGAATTATGAAAATTATTTCCACATTGTTACGAACAATTTGCTAATCTAACTTGATACATTTCGAAATAATTTCATACTTTCTCACACGATAAGGCTATCCTGCACAGTTTTTGTTCCTAGATAAGGATATTATTTTCATTAAAACGTTTAGGAAAGGCATTTGTGCTATCAGATTACATCCGGTCCTAATTGGTGATAATTTATTGATGTAATTAGTGAAGATATATTCGATATTTCCTGTTACACTTTATATCTATAGAAAATAAATAATTATCACATTAAAACAAACGAATATCTTTAAATCTTGTACATAAGAAATATATAACGCAAAAAACATACAAAATCCTACAGCAAAATCCCATTAAAGGTTGAATTTTAACAAAGGAAGTTGGCAAATTTTACCTAATTAATCGAAAAACATCTGTAGTCTGTTAAAATTATTATAACAATTAAATTGGAAAATTAGAAAGTTCTCCTTAATTCTATTAATATTCCTAAAATATTAAGTTGCGTTTTAAAGAGAATGTTCAACTAAGTAGTACTTTCAGGAAAAGCTGAGCGAAAAGGTACTGCACTTATGCTTATTTAATTTATTTTTAAAGACTCCCAACGTTTAAGTACTTAAAGCTTTTCACTACGTTTCGTGAACAATGTACGTTAAGAACATTTGCAAAAAATCCGCTTATTCAGGCTTTCATTTTCAATTTTCATAGGAAATATTTAGGCAGATGAGAAGAGTAAGGCCCGGATCTAACGGTGACCAATTTTTCCATCCTATTATCAAATTAAGATGTCAGGATTGTCAGGTCAGGACTGCTAAATTGCTTTAGTATTTTTCCTGCTTGTTTGGTTAATCTGTTAGCTTCGATTTTTTGGTAATTATTTGTAGAATAACACCTAAGCGGCCCATTCTCGCGAAAATTAATTGACCCAATAAAAAACGAAACAATTTTGCAAACAACTTAAGAACTGGTCCATTTTGGTTTATGTTCAAATTTTATGTAGTACATAAATTTTTTAAACCCAAAAGATTTGCATAATTTTTAGCAGTTTTAAATGGACCAGTATGTGAAAAATAATTCATTTATTAATGTCAAAAAAAAAAACGCACACAATGCTCTTCGAGAACCTATTTGTTAAAATTTCAAATAGGTACGCAGTCACCATTACCATATTAGCTTATTAATAATTATATAAAAAGGCATGTACAACGTGTCCATCTAATGTGGACGAAAGATAATTCCTTTCCTAGACGATTTAGAGAAATAGTTTTCAGAAAAAAAAAAAAAACGTATTCGAAGACAAACGTTGCACGACATAAAATTACGTTGAAGTATACAAAGAGTTCAGATACCGCTATGCACGATGCAAATTAAAGGTTACATCTTGTATATTATTATGTCAACTTTTATCGATGTTATCTGTACCAATCGATCATAACTTCTGAGATAATTGATATACTCTGACAGGTCTCTATTTCTTTACTGGGCGATATTTCAAACACCTTACACGCTGAGGTGGACGATTCAACATTTATTTGATTATTTCTTGATATATTGCTTTAGGTAATATATCGAAAAAAATTTACATCACCTGCAATGGCCGTCCAAAGCGCTAGTATGCTTGATTTGTGCTATTTCAATTTCTTTTTATGAAACACTCGGTACATTTCTCTGCAGCCTGATAGAGAAACTGTAATAAATATTCTTTCATAAATATCTCCCTAAACCTAAATGTGTCATTCTTCGGGAAATTAATTAAGCTATGTTGTTCGCAACGGAAACTAAACACCTTAAACATAATAAACGTAGGCTTCCACGGCCGGAGTCTGTTAAAACTAAACGTTTTCCGGGTTCGAACCGTGTCATATAAAATAATAATAATAAACTCGACGTTTCGCCCACAATCGTATGGGCTTTCTTCAAGAGAAAGATAGGCACCAGTTAGCATGGTAACTCAACGTGTAAACCACGCCAGAGGCGAAACTAACTGAGCGGGAAGCAGTTGATCACGATAACTCAGCATGTATTCTGGTGCCTGCCTTTCTTATTACTATTATTATTATTTTTAAGGACATGGCATGGACATGATGACATGGTTCGAACCCGGAAAACGTTTAGTTTCACCTTAAACGTACTTTTTCTCTAAATTGCTTAAGAAAGCAATTATCGTCCGCTTGCCAACTAGGTGAATAGTTGTATTAGGAGCGTGCTTGTTTGTCTTCTTCGAAAGCAATCGATAGATTTTAGAATTGAATCGGTAGCTCGGTACAAATCTTTCAAGATCAGTCAAAATTGGTAAATCTACGAAAAACTGATAAACCTGTTAGAGTACCGATACCCATCCGATCGAGATTCTTAGAAGTTGTTTGTGCCTCTTTATTTGGTTTATTAGAGAAATATATTTATTTTTCGTTGTGTTATTTATCGCATATTTTATGCGAGGTGGCTTTAATACATTTGCGAAAATCTACATGTGCTTCCTTTTATTGATCAAGTCTATAGTGGAGAAAGATTATAGAAGAGCATTATTGCTAATATTGCTGCAGAAAATGCCGTATTAGGCAATTAAATGTTCTTATTGCTCATTCCAGAACAAATCTTTATATCAGGAATTACTTCTTTGCAGAATTTTTAATTAACTTGATTTTCTTTTGTAAAAATGCATTATTCAATTAATTTTCTATTAATGTTAATTAGCGGTAAAAACACTACTACTTCACAAATTTTACCAATTTGTAGTGCCAATAATAACAGAGTTGCTTATTAATTTGTATCACCCTGTATACCACTGCAAGATTGTAATTTAAGATTTGTATACTTTGCAAAAATGTGCCTGTATCTTAATTAGCTTGTAAAGAAAATATAATCAAATAAGCGTTTCACATGAGATATAAGAAAATATAAGAAATGTTGGTCTTATATTATATAATGGCCACTTTTGTCATCGTAAATTTACCACATATTTAACTAATAAATACGTTAGCGGAATATAAAATCACTAATATATGTAACAAGTCTCTACGTCTATAACAGCAAACAGTTGTAAGAACAGATTTTCTCACTCATGCCGCACGACATTCACAGCTGTATGTAAAAAAGATCGAGACTCTTGGAGCTATGTAGATAGTATTCTGAAATTATTAACCCCTCAACATCGTGTTGATTTACAAGTGGGGGAAGAAAAACGGTCATTGACCGATTCAACATAAAAAATTAAATGTAATTTTCGTTTATCCACTCGTTATTTGCGGAAATAACGTCTAGAATACTCTTCTAAAGATGTACTTTGCTTATGTTATTAGAAATACATAGATACTGCACATTAATGTCACTAACAAGTAGATTGTAAATTCCACATTAACGTCTTCGGAATAGACATTCTAAAACCAAATACATTTGTAAATGTCATCTCTTTAGTTGTAGATGAGCGGCAGGGAATTACTTTTTTCTACCATTTCCTGTATATAAATCTTATTCAGTGTTTGGTTTAGTCTGGTAATTTACTTGTCGAAAAATTCATTAACGTTTGTCGGGCATAGAATGTGTATACAGTGACACTACACGTAATCATCTTGAAAAAGAAGAATTTTCTAAAGTAGTTCTTTTGTGGTGTTACTATTATAAAGTACATAACTTAAGGCCGCTATTTGCCAAACTCGTTGTTTGCTGAATAGGGAATTTTTAGCGAATGGAAGAAAAATTCCAACGAATGTATCAAATTTAAAACTTTAAACCAAAAAAAAATTTAGTTTAAGTATACTGCAAGTCATAGTACGCTGCATCATTGAAATATTAAATATTTTTTTAATTGAAAAATTAAAAATGTTATGTATATGTAGATATATAGGGACCACGGCTACGGTAACTAATTCGACACAAAACTAAAATGGAACTCCCACATGTTCAACTTATAGGAAAAGCTATGCCGGCATCACTAGTATGTCCCAGGCTACTTGGTAAGGACCGGGGTCAAATAATCTTTTGATGGTACACCGCAATAATTAGGTCCACGGACACCTGCCTCGCTTTGGTTTTGTGGCCAAGAATAACTAAAAAAAACTGTGCAACAAGAATTTTGATCAACCTTAAAACATGATCATCATACAAGAAGGCCTCACGAATAGAAAGCGTTGGAACAGGTATAGGCATTAATGGACCTACGACTCCGCACCAACATATTTCAACAATTTCGTCGTAAATAACCTCGAGATTGGGATACGAGGCGCAATTAATAAGGCAATAAGGCAATTGGGACGCAAAAACGACTTTACTTTGCGGTAGATTCCAATTCATTAAGAGATCGAAGATAATAACAAGGCAGACCAGCTAGCCAAAGAAGTAGCTACTCTTCATCGGCCCTACTCCCTTTTCTGGCCTACAAGAGAGCCACATAAAACAGGTAATTAAAACATCTGAGGACAATCAAAAGACCTGACTGTCGAGTCGTACTGACTCGACTTTGTATTTCAAACTTAATGAAAATCCTCACGTTTCTAACATGTCCAAATTCCTTAATTCTTGTTTAATGTACATTTGAGAGAAATTTTCTTTTATTCTTTTTATTAGTAGTCGGTGTTTTTTGGCATATACGCTAGTAAATGGTCAATGCTTTCTTATTGTGTCGTATCCCATATTACCCGTTTCTTATATATTTGTATATATCTATTATTATTTTATTATTATATTTATATATATGTTAAAGCACTAATACTGATCTATGCAGAAAAGTTTATAACATTCCTTGCCCTTGAGCACTTACATTGTCTTATTAAAATATCTGGCCAGCCTCTGGAGATAAGAAAAAACGAAATTCAATAATTTTTCTTCTACGTAATTCGTTACTGAAGATGATGCTATCCCAAGAAATATTTTATTGGAATCTCTCTACTTACACCAGTTCAAACGAATACAAGATGCCTGCTACGACATATTCATAAAATTACATCGCCATTATGACAACTGTATGATCAACGGGATCATAAACCTGGTGGAACGACTTGCATTACCTCGCGTATTGCCTTTAAGCTATTCTTGAACTTGGTAGTTTATCTATACGTTTACAACGATGATGGAAAAGAAAAAATCAGCTCTCCAAATATCAAATTAGACAACTCTCGTAATTAAAAAATGAAAGATTTCGTAAAGTGACTATTGAAATGCTTGCTAGAAACATCTTTTGATGCGACAGGTACCAGGAATAGTTAAAGAATTGTCTTTCACTATTAACAACGGTGAAAAATTAGAAGAAATAAATTAAGAACTTTAAATTAAAAACTTATAACGTTCTTACTTTCTTTATTTTCATAAACTGTAATGTTACGCTACAAACATTTAAATAAAAATGAGCTATTTAAATGAATAAACCTATTGATTGGCATAAATAAAACAAAGTACATGCTAATACTTCGAGTATTTGCGATTTTTTCTGTGGATGAAAAGTAAGTACTGAAGTAAATTCTAACTACGTGCATTGTGTATAACACATGCACCTTGACTAAGAAGTCGTTAGTATATTTGTCTAGCATATACCGAGCTTGACGAGTAGTTACTGGCTACAAGAGTTAATAGTATGCTACATCTTGCGTTCTTGTGCTTCATTTATTCATGATTCAATTATATTGAAGAAGGTAAAAAAGCAGGTATTTTTTCTATAAGTAGATGACAGTATAGCATTGCTGAACGGTATTTAGCCCAAAGAGAAGCTTTTAAGAAAACTGCTCTTTGGGCTTCTCTCGCGAAGATTTCGAGGAGAATTTCCATATTAGAAATAGCACATTTCGTCTACATCCGTCCCATCTATAAGATGTTTTGCCTTCTCTCTTTTTTTGTTTTCACTAAAAAGAAGCAATTTTGTTAGAGATCTTAGTATTCTTGCTTCAACTTACATCTACTTATCTATGCGATATAGATCTGATTGAGATATCCTCACGATAGCTGGCAAAGAACATACTTCGTCAATTAAATAGTAGATATTTATTGTAAAAGTTAAGGATTTCGTAAATAATTCAAAGAGTGGGGAATGCTTCAACAGCTTTTAGCGTTTACGAAATAAATATTCACGAAGTATTTAACAGTAAGGATTACAGCAGTTACGCTTGTCACGGAACGCCTACCCTAAGCGTTTATAAATAAATACTTGAAGTAAATACCAAGTACTTGAAGTATTAGGCGTAGATATTTTGATTTGTTTATACCAACTGCAATGTTTATAAAAATACATGATTACTACTATTTGACATGTTAGTTACTTTTCTCCGTAATCAAAAAAATCACAAAAAATAATATCCCCAATTTGTTGCTAAATCTATATACATATGTATCTACATATGTTACATTCATATCAACAATTTTCTATACACTAACTACACTTTCAGTCTGTTAAATATTGGCTTTCAAAACTTTAATTACCCTATAAAATCACAGCACCATGTATTTAGTCACTCTAATAGTTTCGATTGACTATGAGCTCTAGGTACATACATACCAAAAAATCTAAAACAACTGCTTAGTGCTGTTGTCCCGTATAAAATTTTGCTATATCCCCTGTTTCTAGATATGAATATTTGCAATAATAAATAAATAGAAAAAGGTTGACAACCCAAATAAAGATAAGGTGATATATTACAGCAAAGCAGGACAGGGTTATCCTTGTTACGTTAAAAGATGCCACAATAATGAGTACGTGGTTCCAGCAACATTGTTCCAATTTTTCATGTGTAGAAATCAATTATATAGTCCTGAATAAAATGAAATATTGATACAAAAATTAACCCAAAAATTTAATGGTCGTCTGTTTTCCAAGTATAAACTAATGAAATGAGACGTAATTAATATAAATTGTCGTAATAAATCCGGTATTTTCACTATCGGACATCTCTTGGCTGTATTCCCTTAGTATCTACTTGTTATGATAATCAAAGAAATCAACGATTACCATCGATTTTGCATGGAGGTAAACATTTACTAACTGGTAAATGGGTATTAAATGAGATATGAAACAGCTTTCAAATTTGCCAAATTTGAATAAAATCGTAAATAGAAATTTCTGCGAGGCTACCTAATGCTAACACATAAAACTCAAGTATTAAATTACATGTGGTATAAAAAGTATGAAAATAAAAAATTATAAATATAAATTGAGATAGGCTAATAAGCAAATAAGCTGTTCTCATCATTAATTTTAAATAAAATTTAGAATATAAATAATAAAGTAGAAAATTCTTCCTGTGTATGTTTGGTTGTATAAACTATTTTTTTTTGAATGCTTTTCCATAAGTCAAATTTAACTGCTATAATTTTCACAATAAAAAAAAGAAAACGGATTTAGTATTTACGGCAAGTTTAAACTTTCTAATGTTTGTTTTTGCGTTAAATTTAACCGGATAAAATCTATCCTCCTATATACTAACATTTTAATTCTTAGGAATATTTTCCCGATACTTCTGATTCCAAGTCTGAGGTGCTACTGGATATACTAGCCTGGCTATTTGATTTATTTTGCTTAACTGACCATTCCACTAAAACGAAGCATATCGTTCCGAACACTGCTAGCCCAAGTAAGATGCCCAACTGAATGTACAGGCCGATGTGAGAAGAATAGAAGAAGCAAGCAGCTGCTGCAACGGACTGAAACAAATATTCAAATTATGAAATTTTTCTTAAAATATCCTAACTCTATATTTAATACTTTCAGAATAATTTAACAAGTCAGTGGTTTTTAAAATTTCAGCTTAGAATGCAACGCTCAAGTGCTGCATGATTCACGTATTGTTTCATGTTGTACAATTAACTTGTTCTTTATGTTGAAAGCAATATCGTTTCAACACCCCCTGGTTTTGTTTAGAAGTCTAAAGAAATGGGATAATCCCATTTTCGTAAAATTTAGAAAACAATGTTTCTGGAATTCATTACACAACCACCAGAATGATAGCCGTGTTTAGCTCCATTTCTGATTACAACATCTTTCTTCGCAATACACGCACACTGAAAAATATATAAACTTGGTAAAGCCAGTACTTTATACTTAGTAAATACTGCAGAGAATATCTTGAAACAATAACCAAAAAAAGATGCTAATATGGTCTTCCTCGTGGTATTGAAGAAATCGGTCACGACAAGAGCTGAGGAGAAATGAAAACGCACTAGTCCACAGACATGTTTCTCTAATGGAGAAAAATTCACTCGGCGCCACGATGATGACACCAAATAGATAGAAACAATCAATACCATGAGAAAGCTATTTTAGCATTACTTTTTGGTTAGTAAATACTATTCTACCTTCCTTCTTCTTAAATTAAAGATACTTCTAAGACACAACTTCTGAAGCAGGAATATCCTTCTGGCTTCCACAGATTTATCTCAGAAGATAATTACATAGAAACCTAGAGACGTTACGTAATCATATGATGATAATGATATACATCGGGAATAACCGTGATCTACTTGTAGAACGCAAGGTATACACAATGCCAGATACTTTAGTAATTATTGTCTTTTCTGATGAGTCCTCTTGCAGTTACGCACGTGTTATAGGAGATGAGTAATTTATGGTTCTCAAGTCTCTCCAACTTACTTGATAAGATTTCGTGGTCAACACTATCTTCTGTCATGCTTTCGATAAATCTAAAAATATTCCCGCTTCTTTCTTCTATGATAAAAAAAGAAAGAAAGATATATGGTTGTATCTGTAAATCTACTTTGTGTACATGCATTTTGCGTAGGTACGAGTAAAGCCTTCCTAAACATTGTATTACCAGTAACGCATTGTCTTTATTTTAAGGATTACCTTACTTTATCGTGTAGCTGTGTCTAGAGCAAGCAGTCAACATGTAGTAATTGAATATGCTACCTAATTTGAATATTGTCGTATGTATATATTGAATAATTCTCTAGGTCAACAACACTAAACGTTTTCGTTAATCGCAGCAAGTGAAGGTGAAATATAACAGGGAGAAATATTAAATCAACGTAAATGATTGGTTCTATAAATAAATACTAACCCATTGAACTATGTTTATTTGTTAAATATTTTGTTCGAAAAAGAAGATTAGGTTATTAACAGAAAGATAAAATTATAAAGTATATTTGTCGAAGAACTGATTTATAATTTTTTCCATTCTAATAAAAAGAGTCCAAAAATCTGTTCTGCGCGTTTCGATGTTTATAAAATAGTTCAAACAATAACAAGGTGATGTGTGGAATATTTACCTGCGTGAATTTAAAGATGGCAAATCCTGATGCACTGTCATCGGCAAACACATCTCCCAAAATAGAATATATCTGGGTATTAAAACAAGCGTCTCCCAGACCCAACAGGAATGAACAAAATATGGCAAGGTAAGCATTCGTTGCTATGAAGGCTTCTTCTGTTGTATTTCCAAATGGAGCACTGTTCGGCAAATTAAGGAATATTGCAAAGAACGCTGCAACGTGCACTATGAAGCCTCCGACTATAATGGGGTCTCTTCCCCAACGAACGGTTTTTGCTCCCAGTATTCCGAACATAGCTCCACCTAAAATTAATCTTTGGTATAAATATTATAAGAAATAATACGCAATACTCCTACCCATAACTTCTCCAAGACCAATAAATATTCCAGAAAGACCAACCAGCTGCGTAGACGCATCACCCAGTTGTTTCGTAAAACCTATGCTGGGACTATAAACCCCGCTATAAAACGATAGTTCAACTCCTATTAAAAAATAACGTTAAAGAATTTTTTTACGACTCATATAAATAAAAGATTCTACCTGTATAAAAGAATGTTATGCTTAAGAGTAGCATATTCTTCGTGAAAAACAATTTTCCAGCGTCTTTTAGAGCTTGCACTGGCCCTCGATTGTCCGTAGGTTTTACGGTATTTTCATCCGACTTCGGTTTTGGTAAAAATAGAACAATACACGTTCCTGCTATTGCGATACCAGTCAGCACCCAAATCACCATCGATCGAGTGCCCTTATCTATTTTATCCAACCCTTGGAATTGAATATAAACGAAAAGGTTTCCGATGAACATACTGAAATAGATCAAGCATTACTATTAGTTTAGAAATTAGTTATAAATTGTTACAGCATTAATCTAAAACTATATTTCACAACGGAAACTTGTTATTTGAGCTATTCCCACTATTTTTGTGGCACGAGTTCCAGCCTAATAAGCATAAAAAGTAAGAAGACATGTTCTTCATCAAACGATTAATTTGACAAGAAATGGACTTTTTCTGGAATTTACCCTGAAGGTAATAGTAGTACCGAAACGTCGGGTTATACTAATCTAACAAATGATGAAAACAGCCCAAACTATAAATAAATAAATAGTGAGCATTCGCCAAGAATATCACGTCATGAAAAAAAGTTTGTGGAAAACATATTTATCACTCGATTGTAATTCGAAACATTAGTTTTCACGGCCATAATCAAAGGCAGTGTTAATAAAATGAATAGATTTATCTATTTAATGATAATTTGTACAATTTTCTCTTGTATTGTTCACGTCTAATTTCGAAGCGTTTATATGTCATTAATTTCAGATTTATGAGTTACAGCCTTACAACCACAAGTAATTGTAAACATTTTATAAAAAGCATAAAAATGAAAATGAGTAATCGTTACTCGCCGAGATCCGAAGGAAGTGTTACCGTTTGACAAAAACATTCGATATTTTATTACGGGCAATTACCAGTGGCGAATACCCAATCTACTCGCCGAGAACCGAATGTAATTATGTATTACCTATATGTAGGGCAATATAGATCTCAAATAACAGTATCCTCGTACGCCTCTCACCTGCGCTAGTGAAGTGCGAGTAAGAGGTCTACTAGAATCCTAAGATCTGAAATAGACATTTTACCTAAACGGAAGAAACGAAAGTACTGAAAATAACATTTATAACAAAATTTAGTATAAAACTCACTTCAACTTGTTTCAACTTTCAACTTCGTAGTATATTTTTTAGTTAGCAAACTCTATCCATTCGATCATTCCGTTCGTTTTGTTCAAAAAATCGTGATTTTTTTAGTTCATCGATTTCAGTACATAATTTTAAAATGTACAGAAACAAATATGTACAGGTTTCGAATTTTATGCACTTGACAATTTCTTAAATTAATTTTTGTTTTTGCTAAATTATTGATGATATTTTGAGATATTAGCTGATTTTCTTCGCATCTATTACCCAATTCTTGAACAATTCTCGTCTTATAAAGATGCAATGTTTGGAGGGAAGCAAATTTTTTTCGAGAAAACTCCTTTTAAAGTGTTTAATGTTCCTAATATATTTGCGAATGACCAATTGAGATGATGTATCCGTTTTCCTTCATTAACAACTTGTTATAACCAAATTCCGAACGAAACGCGGATTGTAAATTTTTCGGCCACGAAACTTCTTGCAATTATTTTTTTAATTATCACAATTGAAATAAGATATGTAGCTGTATGTATAATAATTTGTCGTACGTGTCATGAATACTTGGCGAGTTACATCAGCAGGCGAAAAATGAAAATTCGTGCTTAAGATTGGATTCAAGACAAAAAAATTCAAAATAACGTGTGCCAGTCTTTGCTTTGGGATATCGAGCCATAAACTTTAAAGAACTTATTTAATTTTTGTGCCTAAAATTAATAGTGAATCATACATATTGCTTTGAAATAGAAGACTTGTTTACAGTTGCAAAATACCTTGGAAAACGTTCTTAATTATTGGGGAAAAAAATACAAATTTTGTCAAGCATGTGATACAGTCATGAAGAATATACCGACATCGTTTTTATTTACGCCTGTTGTAACGCTAATACTCTAAAAAATTGTCGAAAATATTATAGAGGGACGTCACCCATGTCGTCGTGTATTTCCCGATATGACAATGTGGAGCAGGTAATCGTCATACTGGGGATACAAATCTACTATTCAACGCTGTAAGAGAAGAAGAAATAATTGATGTAATACTTGACGAACCAAGAATTAATACCGGAAGAATTGCTTCCCGTCTACAAGTTGCTCAAAACTTTGTTTGAAGGACTTTAAACGAAGAAGTGTTGCATCAACCAGGAAATTCAGAACAAAGATTAGCATTTTTACGATGGCTTGTCGAACAAGACGCGCAAGATCTTAACTGTAACATTCTACAAGAGCTGTTGTCGAATGGGGAGACGACCATTTTAATAGAAGGTGGATAGTTAAACGCGGTCCATTTCAGTGCTCTGCTAGATTGCCAGATCTAAATCCACTGGATTTTTACTAACTGTTTCAGTGATTAAATGAAATTATATTTTCCACAAGTTTGAACCTCGATATCTCCAAAACAAAGACGTTTCGAAAAATCGGATATATTGAATTTTTTACTTAGAATCCAATCTCGAACACGAGTTTTAATTTTTCGTCTGCTCGTATAAATCACCCTGTATATATCATTCTATACAATAACAAGAATGCTGTCAAGTCCAATATTCTTTTAGTCTTTGTATTTAATACACATATATTGTTCTACTTAACAAAGTTTTATTCTATTATCCGGTACAAGGCAGAAATAATCATATATATGTACATACATCTTAAGAAAAAATTAACATTTTAAAATAATTTTTACCATAAACATTCGACGAAAGTTCAAAAGTCAATGACATAGTGGGCGAAATAACATTAACAAATGACTACACGATGATACTTTAAAAAATATCTCCGTTCGCAATAAAGCTGCACCTTAAATAAAGATATGCATTCTGCATTTGTATCAGCTACCTACCTGGCTTGTAGCATGGCCCAAAATATACCGGAATTTCTAGATATAGTCGCCGGCGTCGAATTTAATGTCAGATAATTTCCTTGGCCTGTCCATATCATCGGCGCACCAATTCCAATCACAACGCTCGCTACGTACAGTAACCAAGTCCTTGGTACCAAAAATGATAGAATAAACAGTACATAGGTTACGGCTCCGAATACCATAGCGAATTTCGGTCCGATCATACTAATAACGGACGGCGCTGACCAATTAAGAACAGCGAAAACGGCATAAATGATAGCCAAACTAGTATAGCCGTCGCCATTGAAATCGGGATCTTCCTCGGAGATATTTTCCAAAATGGTTTTCTAAAAGCAAATAACATACGATGATATTTTTTTGTTAGCTATTTCATCCACTAACAAATGGAAGACAAGTAATATCTTTTTATCTAACATTTATGGCCATTATGTAATTATTTAGCAGCCGGCATATTTCATAAGTAGCAAAAAAAAATACTCAAATTCGAGATAGTTGCTATTCTACTGGGTAACTATACTAATTTGATCTTAACTCTACATTTCATAGGGTAGATGTAAAATTATTAATAAAACACTTTTCCATTACACTAAACTGCAATGTTGCTAACAGTATTAATGGTACCTATGCAATAGTGCTGTAAGTTTGATTTCAAATTAACTTTGCTACTAAATCAACTATAGAATAAGATCTTAAAAGGAGAGTATAAAGACAACATTAGACATTTTTAACCGAAGCTGGCACGATAATCTATGAATGAAGGGCTACAATTTTATTTAGTAAAATACGTTTTAAACACATTAGTACCGTGGAATGGTGAAAAACAAAGTATCAGCATTTTGTCTAATGAATACAGACAAATTGCAATAACTGGTTTGTCGTAATCGACCAAAGATAGTTTTGTGTTGTTGCCGAGCCGTTTCAAAAAGGCGTAAAAGTTAAGTTAGATCAGTATTGAAGTTTGAGTGGTTGGATTTATCTTAACTTAACTTAAGTTAACTTCTTCTCTCTTATTATCCGAATTTTGATCGGCATGAAGAGTTGTTAAAGATAGCAGTATCCGATGATACCCGGATGTCCAGTGGCGGCCGTAGTACAGCGGCAAATTGGAAAAACCGAAAAAAAATCGTATCGACCGAAGTTCAAACGTTATCAAACACAGATGCGACACATAAAATTTGCATAATGTACCAATCGCAGTTAATTGCAAAAGCAAATAAACCACATACTACGCGGAAACTTTAAAAACGATTAGAAAGTCAGTGCTGGTGCTTTCGCTTTAATTCATTAATTCTTTTGATCTCATCGACAAGTATTTAAAGAGTTTCCTCCATAAAATGTAAATGTGAAATGACGCAAGAATTTTTGACATCATAAGTCTTCAACAATATATTATATAAATTTTTTTTAACAAAGAATTTATGACGTACACTATGCTGGAATTCAAATAATAATAATCTCTCCTGCACGAAATATACGAATTATTTCGTGCAGGAGAGTATGAGGAGAGATATGAAGTTTTTTGCGCAAGTATTTTACGTAAACTACCCCTTGGACTCTTCGCAAGGTAACTGTATATTAGTAGTAGGACGGCATATGATTACAAATTTTATGAATCGCATCTATGTTTGATGACATTTTAATCTTGGCCGATATCCAATTTGTTGCTGTACTACGGCTGCCACTGGACTTTCGCGTATTATCGAAAAAACTAGCTTCTACCAGTGATTTTCCTTCTCGCGCTAGTCAAATTTTGGACATTAAGATTATTAAGAGATTATCAAGTATTAAGATAGAGTTTACAACAAACTGCTATAGATACAATACAAAACATGTATCTTTAATAGAAACTAAGAGCCACTGCAACTTTCTCAATATTCATTTGAAAACAATAGTCTGTAAAGCTCTTACATCAGAAATTGAACTACTTCAAAGTTTTCAAAAATATATAGATACGTTCTTCCATTTAAAAGATCATTGTTTTACTAACTGTACATTAACCAATTATAGGTACTTTTACATTCTAGTTGTTCATCTAAGAATTTATTTTCAGGAGATTTTCTTTATACTATAATTACGATATTTTCAAATTAAAAAATCAGGGAACATTTTGCCACGAAACAACTAAAAACAAATGAATCTATTCATTAATTTTTTAAAGGATCGTTTTCTAAGAATATAAGTTTATCATTGTAATAACAATTTAATTTTCAAATAAATTAATGTTAATTTCTCTACAAAAATTTGAAACAAAGCTAGTTAGGTTTTGAAAAAGTAACGTGCATTTATTGTATATTGCTAAGGTCAAGCCCCACTAATTTGTTGCAATGAAATTCATTGATGAAGCAATAACCAAAAAAGGTATGTTGAAACTAACTACCAATATCAATACACCAAAAGCTAAAAAATACCACTAATTGATCGTATTTCCACTATTGAGTAAGTGTTCCTTATCCAACAAAAGTTCCCTAATATCTGATTATATACACGTAGCCACTCATCGGCGTCAACAACAAAAATTCTTAAATAAATTTCCCAGATTGTAGATAAAGGCAGAATTACAAAGAAATTACTAGACTGCACATGTGGTTGAAAACGTCCAAGTTTGTATACGAAACGATATTATGTTGTAAACATTGCACCAACCGTGCGATATTGCATCAGAATAGGTAACAAAGTCGGTGAAAGTAAAAACGTTCAAACAAATTCATTAGTACCTCGACCTTTAAATATACGCAAGAGAAAAGAAGAAATACGTCGAGATTAAGCTAAATACCCAACTCAGTAGTAGTAGGAAAAATTACAAATAAATAACAACGATCGCTTTCGAATAAAATTTAAAGAGTTCAGAGAAAATGTAACGGTTTCGAAATTTTAAAGTGTCTGGTGTTAACATTAAGAAAAATAAAATAATAAAGGCATATATCGTTATACTCCTGCAAGGTATAATAAAAGTTAACGACACCGAGATATTTCTTTTGCAGTTATCTGGTTCAGAAGAAAACGGAAGCAATGGGATAATGGCGCATTCTCAGAACTGCTATTTAATTTTATATAAGATATTAATTTCAAAAATTCCATATGTGTACATGGATAAAGATTCTATATGCTACCAATAAATAATTAAAAATAGTTATAACTACTCAAATTCATCAAAATTCAATGTGTATTAATGTGAACGTTTCTAATACTTTCAATTCGTATTCATATCTTACAATACTGCGTAAATAATATAAACATTTACTTCATACAAAACATTACGTTATCACTATAACCCATTTTTTTGTGTGGTGAGAGCCCAACGAGTTGAATAAACTTTTTAAGGCTTAACATAATCTTAGGAGCCTTTTTAACGTAAATTGTGTGTGTAGTGTTCTTTTGCCTTTTACTACCACCCTCTCGGCATAAAGGGTGAAACGCAGTAAAGTGTACTCCATCTGCGAATGTGAGAACCAAGAAAATATTTTGATCCTAACGGAACTCGAATACTCAGCTGAGCACTTAACGGGGCAGTCCTTTTATTAATGCGAGTCGTTAAATAATATTTACAAGGATTATAAGTTACAATTGATTAAACTTTTATAAAATGTAGGAATAATTCTTAACGGCGAAGGAGATTAAGAGGGAATTTTGGCAAAAGCTCTACAACCTTTAAGCTTTTAACTTTAATCAACCCAATGTGCAGAAATTACAACCTGTATTTTCAAATTGTCTTCTTTTACAATTTACATTATTCCGACCTATAAAAGTAGAAAAAGAAGTGTAAACTTTTTCTAATGGCAACTTTTATTAAACGCCAAAAGTGAGTCAGTCTATTAAGTGTTTCACTTCCTCCTTAACTTTTGGACAAGAAAAGCTAGCGCTTATAGATGTAAGTCGATTTCTGTTTTCAATTAGCAAACTTTTTCCGCGCTCAGCAGTTCAATTGCATTTCCAATCAGAAGCGATGTCGATTTTTTATCTCAAATAGAACTACCTGTATATTTTTGATTTTAAAAAAATAACTGAAAGGCGAACTCTACGATTCCAACATGATATACTATAATTCAGATAATATCTGGGTATGCAATAATAAATGTGTTGGTAATCTGATTTTGCTGTAATGTTAGCTGGCAAAGAGCGCCAAATTATTTCTTGTGACGGCAAACTGATCCAAAGAGCTCGTTGCTACGCAAAGTAATCATAACAATTGCGAAACTGTCAAATCTCAAGTCCAAAAGCAAAAAATTTATTCTTATTATATCTTGTATCAGTCATATATTCGTTAATTATTCACGTTAGTGTTTTCCTCTTTTTAGCTTGTCTTTTCTTGATTATGACGAATTTTGTTGAACTTAAATAATTCTGGTATGAACTTTGTACAGATAGACTGCTTTAACTGAAGATAATATGATTAAAATTTGTTGCACAACCGCAGCAAACAAAGTATATAATTAACACAATATTAAAGACAGTCTGCTTGTTAATAATAATTGCTCTTCATTATTATTATTATAACACTTGAAGGTATTAAGGTTGGGGCTATGAGCTGGCCTTCGCGTAGCTTCCCCAATACGAATCCACCTATTTCCAAATCATCTTTATGAAAATTCCGTTGCTTTTCGAGACAAGTCAATGCAAACAAGGCGCATCGTTATGCACATAGTGCATTCTTTGAATAGTGTTCAGCGAGACCTCATCTTTTGAAGTATTCAGTTTATTTTCCAAAAAATTTCTATGGAATTTGATCGGGTAATCGAAATGGGCCAATTATCGATTGTATCTGCCCATACATCAATGGAAAATTCATACTGGTAATTCCGCATTACAGTTTGATGAGAGTCTTGATCGCTTCGATAATGCATATTATGTTCTTAGCTTTAAAACATCTTCGCGACTAAAAGCTGCTTCATCGGTGAAGAAGGCTAATGAAAAAAAAATGTTCTGCAACCACACACAATAAATGTAGACGTGGTAAATAATCTTGTTCTAGTAGATGAAATTTTTATAAATGAAGTGATTGAAAACCCTGTTCTTTAGGCTTGTCTTTTATTCACGGATTTTCTACTATTCAATAAATGTTCTAACATTAGTAAAATCTTCTCTTTCGACAGATACGTTGAGCTTCTGGAGAATTTGATCGAGCTTGGTCATAACACATAGCCGCATAATTTTTGTTCAATTATGTCTTCACAGTCGCAAGAAATTAAAAAGAATTCTAAGAAACTGTTTAAATTATTTTGAAGACAAAAGGTCTACGGACATTTGTATACAAAACCTTTTTTTAATTAATTTTTACAGCCTTCTATCGCGTGGTATGTGATATTATTGACACAATTGAAAGTAACGGCAGTTTAAAAAATCACAGTAGATGCAATTGAAGGAAAAATACAAAGAAATGGACGTTAGGAATTACAAGACAAACAATGGAACAAAATTGATAGCCGACATACATGAAAACAAACACTCCCGGTTTTGTTCAAATAGATATGGAGCAATAAATTCCAATAAGACCCGACCCAACCAGTTGTCAACGGCTATACCATGTTCCACAAAGTTTTCTTAGTTTTCCGTCGAATAATTGATTTATTGTTTATATCTCCATTTATTTAAAGAATATTTTCTAATTCTATTATTTCCATCTTAGTGATGATACTCATTTTGAATTTTGATTGGTGTTTGGAAAGATTGTCATTACGTTTCTTTTTGTTATAATGTACATTTTATATCGATAACAATATCGTGTACTGCCATTTAACCGGGCAGTTTTGATTTTGTTATATTTCATCAGATTCATTGTTGTTCTTCTTTATGTAAGTATCAGAATCTGCACTAATGCTATATGTAACCGTATAATTTGTTCTTTCATGGCAAATTTCAACTGACCGCGAAGATAACTATGTATTACTGAACCAGTGTGATAATACCGAAGACCCAGTTTATAATTATCGCAATTTGTAGCATGTAATCGAACTTGAATAGCGTTACTGCAACACTTTTTAGATTACATTGATTTCAATACAAACAAGATACATCACATTGATTATCTCACATTGCGAGAGTACATTGCACCAGATTTATTGCCAAGAATTGTTTTATTTTTTATTTAGCGAAATATATGGACCAATAACCTACTTAGATAGCCTTCATTTACAGACAGAAAAATAATTGAAGATATTTATAAACAACACGGCCGTCCCACAGTATCCCTGCAGAACTTCATCTTACGCATTCTCATCTGCATAATAATAAGACAAAACGCCCACAGAAACCAGCATAGTTAACAAAATGCACGGTGCAACACTGTTCTCTTAAGTAAAAAGGTCGTATCTGATAATTTTATTTTATTATTTATATAAATGACTTATGTATGAAAATTAGGTCGAAGGTGCTACATAGAGGAAAATACGCTGCAGTAAAGTTTACCATAAATACCACGCAACATGTTCTTTATATTACGAATTATGCAAAATATTAAGACTTTCAGAAAAAAAAACCGTTTTTCTCAACATTATATAGTTGAAACGCAGAAACGATCTCCTTGCTTAGGATGGCAGTATAACATCTCACTTGGAGATGCCTGGATTTCTTGCCCAAAATTTTGCAAAAGCTGTAATTCATGGAATAATTCAAGACAGTTTACATCGCTTTCCGTTCTTTCTTTGTTTGTGAATATATCTTCTAATTCGATGCGTAATTTTTTTCGGTCGGCTCGACGCCCCTGGGCGCTGCCCGAGTTTATTCTTATGGGTGGCGGAGTCCCCAGTTTAAACATATCTTAAAGTTTAATGTTCGTCCTCTATACATTTATAAATTCTATAGACTCTAACTTGTAGGTATTGGTTACGTATTTGTCAAGATGTTCAAGTACGATTGTGTGCGAATTCTTAAAATTTGGCACACGATTAGCATAACGTCGTAGGTAGCACCTAGGTAGATATCTAATAAATTATCAAATTATGTCGCAATGCGCTAACATTTAAAACCAATAGGTTTCGCAAATGTCCCAATAACCTGATTTGATAACATATTAACATTCACTGCCACACATAAATATCCAGGTATACATCGATCATAAATTTATTAAATGACATGCTATATTTCGAGAAATTTGCGCGGCAATTCAAACCATTCGGATTTTTATATACATTGCGTAATCTGTGTACCGTTCAATTACATAAAATTACAAATGTTTACATAAATTGGCTTTTTTCAACTGGGTTAATTACGAGTAATGAGAAAGTGCAAGTTATTCAATTTTATGTATGTGCATTATTGAATGTATAACTTAAATAATGCTACAACTTAACGCAGTAACAAACAACTGAAACCATGAAATGCATGAAACAATATCGTGCGGAAAGCTACAACAGTAACAACATTTTTCTTTTTCCAATTAAGTTAATTACTGAGAAAACGCAAGTTATTCAATTTTATGTGTATACATAAAATGTGTACACATGTATTAAGTAACTAACGTAGTAAGAAACCACTAAATACTTAAATGCATAGAAACAATATTAAAGGCGGTTATAATAATAACACATAAGCGAATTATTAAACAACTGTTAGAAATAAGCAAGCTTCAAAACTTACAGTGACCTATCTACATCAATAAACAATATAATAAAGAAGGAATTTCTATTTTTATACTTTATTTCTATAGAATATTTTAATCTATTTCTTCACTTCAGATGTTATCCTTAAATCGTCCTTTCCGAAACAACATTTTACAAATATCAGTCATTGGACCTAGACCCACATCCATTCAATTGCCAAATATTATTCGATTATCAATATATGTATTAATACCAAATCACAACACGATATAGCATAGATTAATTAGTAAACTGCAACATAAGTATAAATAAAGGACAACATGATTTTACAACGATAAAATCGTATCTAGTAAAGCATAAAGAACAAGTTGATACAGTTATTCTATAGGCTTTCGCGGCCATAAACCAACGTAGATTTCCGTGCGAAATGCTGGCAGATCTATGCAACGCAGTCTGGAATCTATGCTAATATAACTTATTTTTAATTTCATCGAATAGAATACTTAAGCACTGTTCATAGCTAGTATTCTAACGTCTGAATACAAAACAAGTGACAATTGACAACCACTGGCAGCTTCATCTTTTCATTTCTACCTTGTTATGCGACATGCAGTAACAAATCTAGAATATATTTTTCCTATTGTTGGCTGCTCTCTTAACTAGAGAGACGTGATGCGATATACGGGTTGTATACGGCGTAATGGAGTATTATGTTTCTAGGGTTGTAAAGAGGACAGTGTGCTAGCACGTTTTAGTCGGTAAGGTATCGATAATAGGGTAGATAAATTTAAGTAATTTTAAGTAAATTTAAGTAATTAATACACAACGTAATGGTAACTGTAACATATTAGGAAAATGTTTTTTAACTCCACTCTTTGTTTTATTCTTCTTTAAACAATCTTTACCAGTTACATTTTTTGCACTGTTAATAATAATGTCGCTGATCTCTTTTCTAATGATAAAGACAAAGAATCTAATATTTGTGGTCACAAAGAGTGGTAGAGAGGATTTTCTATAGGCAATGTACCAACTATTACATTAACAATATACCTTCCTTTAATGTTTGCCGTCGTTTCATCTGCGCTTATCGAGGCATTTCTAATTGTCCCAAAATGGAGAATATATTATTTAATGTATTTCTTCAAGAATTATATAGAAATTACGTAGTCCTTTTCACATTTATTGAAAAGTGTCTAAATTTTTTTAGTGGCGTCTATATTTCATCATAGCTTCAATATTCCAAGACCTACGAATTTATCAAAATTTTATATTATTTATAAGTTCTGGTTTGGGATCATTGAAATTGGTTGAAAAACGTCGGAAATATGAGGTAAAAGACAAATAAAATAGAGAAAGTTAGTTAAAAACAATAAATAACGTCAGTAGGTATATTGCCATAACTTTTTATACAGAAAGATATACCTACATAAAATTTTACTTTTATGCGGAATATCTAAAAAGATTCTTGAAAATTCAATTAGTACGGGAACTCCCCGCGCGGATTGCAGCCACATTATCTACGCCTCTGACGAGGATGACATCAGGAGCAAGTATACTTTTGAATGGTACCATATTGAACACTAAAGAAAAATGCTTAATGAAGGATTTATAAATGGTTCTTAAATAAATATACTAAACAAGATATTACTCTTCTTTCAACAATTAATTTAAACAATTAATAATTAAAACTAGAAAGTAATACTTAAGCAATTCGAAAACCAATAAATAAAATTTAGATCAACACTAGGAGAAAATTATCTTTGGATAAAATCAGATGAAACAAATAACAAAATTACACCTCAAATTTATCTACGCTACTGCATATTCCTAACCGACACTTGACCGACTACAAACTGCACGGAGCGTCGCCTCTCTGATAAAGACGAAAGTCAGTCAGGACTTACATCATTCTTAGATAGAGATGTGCAATGTTTATCGATGTTAGAAAAACATCCAAGTTGAATAGTCGATATCCCATGTTTTATCATCGATGATAGGGGCAATCCAATATCGATGTTATCATGTCTGCAAACATCCACCGAAATAGCAAACAGTGTCTATAATCTTAAAAAGAAAAGGAAGATACCTTACTTCTTAAAAATAAACTCCAAGTTTATTTTAATCGACCCAACTACTATTACAAAAAAAAAAAAACGGTGGACAAGTTATCACTGAGTAGTGCGTGTTATCAATAGCGGTACGTTTAAATGAAAAGATTTCGTTAAAACATCATGAAATACCTTCAATCTTATACATCACATTAATAGTACGCATAGAAATAAACGGCATAACTCCAAAGCTCATGCCTCATGCCAAACTCCCGGTTTACAAACAATAATGAACACTCGTAATATCTTACAATCCCCAATTCATCTCCATCAACATCGCTTAGTTCCCGAACAGTATCAAGGACTAGCGCAATTGGCACATTGCCATGTAAAAAACAAAAAATATATTGAAGAGATTATCAACCCCTATGCATCCTACACTTATCATTCTAATATAAGTAATGAACAGTAAAAAGCACAAAACTTTAATAATAAAAAAGTTTGTACAGCAGGATCTAACTGCGTGTTATTGTATTGCAAGGTTCCTTGAACAAATGGATGGATGAATCGACATCCCTTAGTACCTTGTATGATAAATGCCCGTAAAGGACAGGATTTTAAAACGTAAAGAAATTACCGCTACTCTTAGAAACCTCGACTAAGCAAATGTGCGGCGAAAAATACACAAATAGGGTCCTATTAAGGAGAAAATAAAGAAGCTCTACCGTGTTCTGATATCGGCAAAATATTAAAGCAAGCTTTATTGAATGAATGTTTTCAATGGTTGGAATATATAAATCAAACTCACTTATTATCATTGCCTACCCATTAAACTGTGCCAAAACCATTCAAGCCGTCCGGGAAGATATTGAAAAATTCCATAGCTGATAAAGATTATGACGATACTAACATTTTCAGAATTGAAGAATGAGGTGGACTAACGACTTTCATCTCTAATTTAATAAATAAGCAATTAAACGAACAAGCAATTACACAAAAAAGATGGTTATTAATTATTTTATTTTCTTTAGAAGTCCCAAATGTGTTTGACTTGTAATGGGGAATATGTAAGAATATGATAACGGAAAATAAAAGAAAGAGCTAGCAACAGCAAACCTGTCTGAATTAGATATGTATCTAGAGAACTCAATGATAACCATCATTAGAAAAGACAAAAGCGAGTAAAATCATACCGTTTTTGCAGTAACTAATAGACTCGTCTATTCGTCTCATAAGAATGGATTCGTGTTGCCTACTGGTTTCCCTGAGAGTCGACAAAACACGAGTCTGTCTAGTCGCTGCGAAACGGGTATGATTTCACTGGATTTTGTCCTCTCTAACCATCATACGTACACTTATTTGGATAACATAGCTGGGAACTTTTAGTAGTCATCGCCATCAAAGCGTCTTTTTTTCAGAGCTGAATAGACGGTACCTGAACAACAAAACCGAATCAAAGAGGAACTGTTATCAAAATTATTGTTTTTACAGGAAATCGACAAATGATGTTGCGATTTCTATAAGAAATATATAATAGTTAGAATTGCTGTCATGTGTTCATAAGGTTTATTTTTTATTTTTGAGTATTTGACTCAAATATTAAAAACACTTATATACACATTTGTTTTTAACTTTTGCTTTACCTTGATACATTTCGATTAATTATTATAAAGCGAAATGTCCCAAACAAAAAAATCAGCTAGCTAATATTCTTTGGTGTATTGTATCCCAAAAATTGTTTGATCTTGTAAGTTTAACGTATGTGACATCCTAACGGCAAAAAATTATCAATTATAACTGATTTTCGTAGTCTCTAGCCTCCAGTTATTGTTAGTCAACGCTACATTTTTAAAATTAATAGACCATAATACAACTTTTTCAAAATTGATACGCACTTACAAATTGTAATTTCCTCATCACAAGTTTACTTAAAGGAGATTGTTGAAACCACATTTTTGCTTAATAAATAACGCTATTGCATAGATTTTACTTTTAATTAAGAAACAAAACGTTTTGTGCAAACGTATAAGTGCAAACATATAGTATGTATCAATACTAGTAGAATTGTATACGCTCTATAGAGTATTAATCATTTAGTACAATGTGGCATAGAACTAACCTTGAAAAACGTTATGCGTACGCTTTAGCGCACTTATTTACACGAGGTACCGATTGAAAGATTCTTTATGAATCGCTCATCCAGAGGAAATAATTTCATTTTAAAAAATAATAGACATATTCCTACATCTGAATATACTATGTTTATAGTTGTAATCACCCTCCGTACATATTTTGCTTGATTTAGTTAATACGAAATGTTTTGGTACGTCCACACAAATAATAACATCGTAATTGCTTAAGAGATGGTACTTTCCGTAGCACTTTTAGAATTTTTGTTATATCATACAGAACCGGAAAGTTTGAACGTTAATCATTGTACGATTTGATAAACCGGCAATGAAAATAATGACATTGGCCATGTGTTTATATTAGTGTGCGGTTCACGATAACAGATGACCTTCAATATATGAATACGTATATGTAGTGCATAAATTATCTAAACCTTAAGGTTAAATGTATGAAAGAGCAAATGTGGTTTAATTTAAAATTTGGCGGGCGAATTGGTACTTTTGATAACCGACACGATTTAAGTAATTGCAGTTAATCTTTCGGTTATTAATAAATGTTTTAGTCATTTATAACATTTATAACAATTCCGATTGTTGAACATGCATAATGTTACATTCTGCGAAAGTCCACTTTAGTGCAAGAAAGCAAGCAAAACCGATTTAACCACTCTAGCTAATTTTATAGCTGAAAATAACTAGAAAACTAACTGAACTTAAAGATCTGAACTTTAGGCAAATACTATGGAAGATGTTGTAGTAAAAACAAATGCAATATGAAAATATTTTATGATATGGTACAATTTTGCACGCAGGCTTGGATCAATGATAAGTATATTAAAATGCATGTAACATATAGAACGATAACACTGACCAAGAAGGTTTTTACCCCAAGTTAGTAATTGATGAAATTGAACAGCATATATAAAGTAAAAATGATTCGAAAAGCGACAAAATTGCCTTAGCTCTGGTTACAGAGAAAATGTAGGTCGAGACTTGTTGCAGACGTGACGTGCAGACATGAAAATTTTGTTGATTTTTATAGTATGGCCGGTAATCTGGTCTAGTGCAATAATGTTTATAAACTTGCTGAAGCTTTTGGAATAGATCATGATCCCAGTTCTTGGAGATTATTCATAGACTCATCAAAGACCAGCCTAAAAGCAGTTTTGTTGCATAATGGAAACCATTATCCTTATATTCCGATAGGTCATGCTGTTTCTATGGAAGAAAGTTACGAAAAGCTGAAAATTATATTGGAAAAGATAAAGTATAAAGACTATTCCTGCAATATTTGTGCAGATTTTAAAGTAATTGCAATTATTTTGGGTATGCAATCTGGTTACACCAAATACTGTTGCTTTTTATGTCTTTGGGACAGTCGTGACAGGGAAAAACATTACCATAAGCTAGTTTACGACAACAGTTTATACCAAGAAAAAACAATGTACAACATCAGCCTCCAGTAGAAAAGGAAAAGATCACAACACCAGCTCTCCACGTGAAACTTGGGCTCATGAAAAACTTTGTAAAGGCACTGGATCTCGAAGGTGAAGGTTTTAAATACCTTCGTGGAAAGTTTCCAAAATTAACACTAGGGAAACTGAAAGAAGGTATTTTTATTGGACCTCAGATACGAGAAATAGTAAATAATTAAATTTTTAAAACCAAATTAACAGCGAAGGAAAAAAACAGTTTGGTTCTCCATGATATAAGTTTTCACGAATTTCTTAGGAAACGAAAAAGCTGACAACTATAAAACTTTAGTAACGGATATGTTACAAGCATTTCACGCTGCTGGCTGTAATATGCCTCTTAAAGTGCACATTCTACATTCTCACTTGAATTTTTGTTCGGAAAATATGGGCGACGTTCGTGATGAACACGGTGAGCGCTTCCACCAAGATATCATGGCAATGGAAAAACGGTATCAGGGGAGATGGAATCCTGTTATGTTAGCAGATTACTGTTGGATGTTAAGAAGAGATGCTGTGGATATTGTTTATAAGAGACGGAGCAATTTGAAATATACATTAAATTATGATCTAATCTAAAAAAACCTTTTCATTAAAATATAAAAAAAATCGAGCTAACTTGACCTTCTACCTTTTATTAAAATAAATGTTTATATGTCTTCTATTGAAATTAGTATAAATTATTTTATGGCAAAATCAAAAGTCGAAATTTGCTGATCAGTGTAATCAAATCTATTGTAATATCTTTACATTAATTTAATTATATTTACTGCTAACAGATTACGATAGGTTTATCCAATTAATTGCAAGAGCATAATATTAAAATAGTTTCAGTTACACTAAAACGTAGTTGACTTTTCAAGTGTACCGTTTATCTACAACAATACTTCCTCCATAACAGAAATAATTCTATCGTAAAGTTCCATCAATGTTGCATAATTCAAGTCATGAACTTCCTTTTAAAATGAAAAAAGAACCTTAGAATTAATTAAGGGAAATCCTTACGGCATCGCTTTTAAGTATGCGAAAGAGTCGCGACAATAATGGAGGTGTGTCAGTGACGTAGCGGTCGACCTTTCCACGAATGCAAACGCGGTTGTTAATACCAGTTTTTCAGCTGTCACTTCGTTACGCTCTATATTATTTTCGCGTTTAAAAAATCTTTCGACTCTACATCTACACATTATTCTTAGATAACGTTTTATTTCGCGAACAGCAAACATTACAAACGGCGATATGACGCAATTTTCCTCGCTTCAAATTTTCTGAAAGGAACGTGCTCTGTTTACATAATTTATTTTGGATTTACACTCATACCTATCATTAAAGTAAATTTTAAAATATTTGCTTGTTTTAAGATAGTCTGATATCAAATGCAAAATTATATTTGTGTTATTACGAATAAGAAGTAAGCGAAATTTGAATACAAAAACAACGCAAAACTTATATAAATAAATGCCATGCCGAAAATACCTTTGCACAAAATATTCTTTCTGAAAAGAGGGATAAAAGAAAGAAGAACTTTTAATTTAAGTAAGATATGTTTGTATAGATAAAGATTATCTAAATATAATTGATATTCGTAAAATAAGCAATGTAGTAATAATATATATTTTACCTATAACCGCACAGTTTGTGAAAGTTTTTGTAGCAATAATTTAATCGTAAAGTTTCAAGGACGTTTTTATCAAACTACTTACTTGAATATTGCCAATTGTTTGAAAAGCTGTAAATATTAACATAAACGCTAGTCCCAAAAGGAAAACGTTTACGAATTTTTTGTCTACCGCCATTCTTTCGCGATTTTTAATTTACCCAAACACGCGCACTATTATACTACCAAACATTGACTGATTGAAATCGCCACTGTACGTATGTTATATAGCAGCCGGGCAAATAATGTCGTAGTTGGCGTACACAAATAAGTATTAAATAAGAATAATGTTAGCACATTACAGACTCTGCAAAACATGAAAATAAAAACAGAACTACTACTACTCCAAGAAAAAGAATCTGAGCCTTTCTAGAGGTAAGGATCGGGAACAATATTAATTGGAGTATGCTAGTAACTTTTAATCTATTTTTAAAACTTAATATTAAGCTTCTTCTGAATCGTAATAAGTTTTCTCTGGTGATCGCTAATATTGTACTTTCTAAAGCAAAAACATCAAGCATAAGTGAAATCGGAAATTCGTAAAAACGTTGAACGTAATAAGATAGTGTTAAAAACCATCTAAAGAAGACTAAATATAGAAGCCCCTATTACTAAGCTAACTATAAGGCAAACGATTTGGAAGACGGTAAATATCGGGAAAGATTTTTATGTCACTTTATATGCTGAATGACAACTAAATCCTGTGAAGCCCTTAACTCCTCGCTGGTATATTTGTTGCAATGCAACTCCATGCTGTTTGTTTCTTATCGTGCTATCACCGTCTGCCATATGTGATGCATATGCATTAACCTCGACAAATGATGATGACAAATGAATCAAAGAATATACAAAAGGACATGGACAAACTCGAAGGTATCGGTACACATCGCGCCATGCAAAATTCTTAGTTAATTCAGACAGTTGTTTCGGGAATGGTGAATTCCCATAAAAATGAAAGATCTCTTGCACCACACCTCTAATAATCGATTATCAAAGACTTCAATAAAACCGGAATTGCACTGTTAAGCAAGTGATAAAACATTACTGGCGACCCAAAAATTCTAACTAATGAATACATTATCCGTAGAAATTAAGGTGCCACACAGATTCATAAGAAGAGAAATTGTTTCCATTTAAAAATGGATGAAGAGAACAAAATAGTTTTGAACAAACCCAATTATTTTGCTCGCGTCAACAATTTATTAAAGTCAAGACCTTAATAGAATGTGAAGAGTCTTTCTTCTTTTTTTTCCTTTTAACCGGTTTTCTTCTATATTCAATTTTTAATTATTTTTGGGTATGTCTATTTCCTTTTTCTTTTATTTTAAATTACATGTTATTTCGTTTTAGAAGTTACAACAGTAATGTTTTGGATTTGCGGAAAATATATATTTGTGTTAGTTATTTGAAAATTAATTTTTATTTTGTTTGTGAAATTTTCGTCGGCTTAATATTTAGACTTTTCATTGTAAAAGTGGACATTGTTAATAGACAAAGACTATGCGAATTCGAGTTTGCCTAAATATTGACTTCTAACGGTTATTCTTCATTTCAACTCGTTTCTCTGTTAATCACGAGAAAATATTTATGGTTGAAATAATTTTAATCTTAAGGTTATTTCATTGAGTTCAGCCTAACTAAAATTAACATTTTAAAACGATTCTGTTTAATTTTACTGATTCTTATAACAAATTTATGAAGGATTACACAGAAAATTTTTAACCACCTCTAGAACAACCTCTGTAATTTTTTGGTAACTACAAAATTGTTGCCAGCAAGTTACGCAGTACCAGCTGTCAGTAATCTTAGTCTTCAACTGAGATTGCTGCAATATGTAAATACGTTATGATGCAAGAAAAGGACGATATTTCGAAGTCGACGTTCAACTTTTACCACATCTTACGACCTAAACATTTTATAATTTCCTAGTATTCTCTTTTCCCAACAATTAAATGTTAAAAGAACGAAACGAATTGCAAGAAGGATTATGTTTGCACTGTTTGGTGAAATGCGTCAGCGAAAAATAATTTGTGTCGGATACAAGTTCTGTACAAGACAAAAGAATTTCAAGAAATATTGAAAAACAGGAATAAACAGACTAATCCAATTCAAAGGCTTCATCCAACATCGTCATTAAACATATCAACATCCTTTGTTTCTAGTACATCTCTCATAGTAAACGCTAATGATGAATTGGGCACAAATCCTATCAACAGAAAGAGATTGGCTACGTCTCTCCTAGTAATTAAGATTATTGGTTTGGTCCATTCTCCCCTTGTGGGATTAAAATAGGCAAGCCAACCGAATCACCGATTGTCGACTTGAATAGAATTAAGACCGTGATTGTTGAAGAGCTCGATAAAGCAGCTCACAAATCTGATCCCTTTCGAAAACAGCTAAATAGGACCGCTCAAAGTAAACCGGCCCCGTTTATTCATAAATAGGATCAAATCCTCCAATCATAGCAAGAGACAAGACACTAGGGTCACAAACATCAAAGGAAATCAGCGTAGAATATTGAGGATAATATTCGGTGCTATCCGGTGTTGAAATAAGATTTTAAGGCATAATTATTCTACACTCGCTGCAGTTCATTCCACTAACGTTGTTAGATGTACATGTCTATTCAAAAAAAGCCTGGAAAAAATAACTACTTCAAAAGCTCCAGAAAATGTTAAAATGCCAACCAGCAATTCTAATACCGGAAGGAATGCGGGTGTCGACACAATCGTAATGCTTAACAACCTACAGAAACTGCCAGTATCCGTCGCCAACACAATCACACAACTTAAAGCTATTATTTCAGCTACTAGAACGTAGTAATGTCTATTAATTTCATGTCATTCGTATATGTTTAACGATGGGTCACCATTAATTTCAATAAAGTGGCAGAAACCTTACAATGACATCTTGAAAACATATTATTGTGAGCTTAAGATATCAGATAGGATGAGTAAGAACCAATAAAGGGCATATTCGCTGCTAGACCAACGAGCTTGTGTACCTTAATGGCTTGGGACCCATTGCAAAGTGATGTGGTTTTTGTATCACAATTACCTTAAATTGTGTATACATTCGTATGAGTGGGCTTTGATAGCCTTTAGAACTGCCTGAGTGTCATTGGATATGGTTATGGTTTTTCGCTATTCGCAAATTCAAAGCAGAAATCTCTACTTGAAATATGTTGGTAGGCGTAGGTTCGCTAATACCTGTTCCAACATCTTTCATTCTTGAGTCGTGTGTATGCTGTGCCAGGATACTTTTTTTACTCTCAAGCTGCCCAGATGTCTTTAGCCAACTTACTAGTAGTAACATAAGCTACACATTTATACAATTTAATATTTTAATCATTCTTTTATAGTTCCACAATATTCTCCAGATATGTGGTGACGGAATATTATTCTTTTAATTTAATAAAATAGATACTTTTGAAAACCAAAGCTTTTTGTTAGTTTTTGTTATTTATATTGAAAGATATACTTATTTTTGATATTGATTTGAATATTTTTAGGTACCCCAGGAAAAATATTGTTTGACTTACCTTTCCTTATTAAGATTGTTTATGCAACTTATTTAACAGTAAGTAAAGCAGGAGTCTATATTGTGAAAAAGAAATCTATCTAGACCTTTACGCAATATTATGGCGCCATCTATATTTCGTGTACTAGAACTATAATTGTGGGGTGGTAGTATTAAGCTTAATAGAAATGGAAAACGTGCAGTAATTATTTATTATTTCGCTCATGTAGATCAAAATTTCTAAATTAGAATAATTATAGAGAGTAGCAATCCAAATGCATAAGCATAGAAATTCGATCGGGAATGTACAGCTTAACGTTGGCAATTTGTGCGATGAGTAATTTGCATTAATAGTGTGATGTCGCTGGTTGTGGTGTATAGGAAAAAAGAAATTTGTTGATATATTGTTTATTTTTGTATGTGATTCATTGAATGTGGTTTTTACGAATCAGTGCTGTAACTATCAGTTAATCAACCGAGGTTCTTTGCCTAGTCCAGTATCTTAAAATCAGTGCGGAAGGTGTATGAAATTCGTTGTCTCTTTCGATTTCGATCGTAAACGACAATAATTATCGGCAAATTTATCAATGATAAATATTACTTTGCACAAACATAGGCTATATCCATTACACGAGTGATGATATCCACTGATAATTAAATTTTCCTCATTAGTAAATATTTTAAAAGAAAGCAGTAATTATAAATGCTTGATGAAGTATGAAGAAACAATTTTTTCGTGTGAAACAACTCGCCGATCAAACGTTTCTCAGGTACTTGGGTAATATTTTCATGGAAAAAACAATTTTTAATAAAACAAGCTCTCTTATCACTACCATTATATTATCTTATATTAGACATTGTTTAAGCAATTTAGAGTCACTATCGTTATAATCTACTCCCTCGTCTGTATTTTAGCAGCTGTTGTATAATACATTCTATGTAAATTATGTATTTTACTGGAATACTTGTTTCAGGGCAGATAAAACTGAGGAGTTAAATTATGAAGAACTACAAGTTGCCGAACGTAAAATTGAATATTTAAAAAATGTGCTCAACGCAATATGCAAGAAAATACCTAATGACATTTCCACGCCGGAAAATAAAGAGAAGAAAATTGTAAGTGTACGCTAAAGTATTGATTTTTGAGAGTACACGTTAATATTGTATGATAGAGAAACATATATACATACTTGGTAGTTTCAAAACAGAATTGCAATATAGTGTTCTATTCAACTAGTATTTATTTCTAAACATAAGGTTCACTCGTATAATCTGAATACATAAATGTATTATGTTTCCTAGCAGTTTAGTTGTTATGAACCTACAATAGGGAATGGTAATTAACGCAGAAGTAAGATAGGCTTATGCTATGAATATACACTTTATAAAGTGGGTGGCAATATGCTCATATTCATAAGAAAATGAAATGGTAATGCTTTTTCTTTATCTATTGTCTAAGTTTATATTTACAATTTATCAATATTGACTAGCTTCATTTTTAATTCGTGGCAATTACAGCGCACGATGAAGTAAAAAATTAGTGGTTCTTTATATGTTTCTCTGTTTGTTAGTTCATTACATTATATATAACTGAAACTAATCGATTAATCTTAGATTTTGATGATTTCTAAATGTGTTGTATTGACATTCTTTTTTCTCATAGAAAAAATATCCTGAATATCAGTTAGCTACAATACTCGAACAGTATAACAAAAGAAATTTAGAGATCCAAGAGCTAAACGGTAAAAGCGAAGAAAGCTGTGAATTATTCCGAGATGTTTTGACAGAATGTGCAACCGCTGAACATGCCTTAGCTGATGAGCAGTATCAGCATGAGCTTAAAGTAGAGCAATATGTAGGAAAGCCTCTATTTGAAGTTCTTGACAAGGAACTGCCCAATATTGCTAAGCTGAGGAGATCTTTGGCCAAATACGTTCTAGATAAAGATTCGGCTAAAAATAGATATAATAGTGTAATAACCTTGTAAATTGCTATGTTGACATGTGTAAATGTACTTCTTACTTGTAGGCAGCTAAACATGGATCCCAAAAAGAAAGTATTAAGTCAGAAATGGAAGATGCCGATACAAAAGTTGAACAAAGTAGAGATGCTTTGGCAGCAGAAATGTTTAATTTGTTACGAAGGGAAAATGAATTGTCCCAGTATCTTTTGCAAATATTAAAACTTCAAAGAGCACACCACGAAAGTTCATTGAAGAGCTTAGAATGTATAATCCCAGATTTAGAAAGAAAAATCGGTACGTAAATAGACAAGTAATTATGAAAAAACTTCAAATTCTGTTTGTCTGTAGGTGACAGTCCAATAAAGCCTGTGTTTGGCACGTCTCTTGTTGAACACCTTAGGGTTACTAACAGAAGAATAGCTTATCCTATGGAAATATGCATTCGAGCTTTGCAAGAATTAGGAATGTCTGAGGAAGGGCTTTTTAGAGTAGCTGGAAGTAAGTCTGTTTCATTTAAGCAATTGCCTTTTTCTGAACTCTGGGAAAAAAACTGGCAAATATTTATTACTCTTTATTATTGCTAAAAATTAGATAATTTTGAACTATTACGCACCTTTAAATATACATTCATATTATCTTCATTAAAAAAAAATATATATGTAATCTAAATAAAATAAACAATCTAATGTAAATATTTAATTGGTTTTCCCTAGAGACATACATGTATGCACAAGTCTAATCTATACTGTTATATTATAGGCGTTACTAGAGTGAAAAGACTTAAACTGTCTATTGATTCCGGTTGCTTTTCCTTTTTATTACCGGAATATCGTGATGTTCATGTAATTGCTGCAACACTAAAAATGTACCTTCGTGAATTACCGGAGCCTCTTCTAACAAGTATGCTGTATAATGATTGGATTACTGCTATGAAATACCCGGAAGAGCAAAGACTTTCAGTTGTCCAAGGTATTCTCGATAAACTTCCAGAATCGAATCGAGATAATTTAACTTACCTAATACAGTTTCTATCCCAATTGTCCAAACATCCAGAAACTAAAATGAATCCTAGCAACATAGCAATTGTGATGGCACCAAATCTTTTATGGCAAGACAGAGAAATTCTAGATAGCATGTCTAATTGTGCTATATTGAACATGGTCATAGAATTTTTAATTAACAATGTAGATAAACTGTTTACAAGTGACGTGAGCGGATATTTAAAACTTTCAAGTGCAGATCTCTTTCCTACCGAGGAAGACGAATTTCCTAGACCTTATATACCGCATGTTAGACCAAGTGAGAGTATGCCAGAAACTGCAAGTCCAAAAACTTTAGCGCGTAAAAAGAAGCCAGTGGCGCCAGGACCTCCGCCGAAAATAGGACTAGATTTTCTAGAACGAGAACGCAACACATCCCCTTCATTTCATTATAAAAAGGATCAAGACACCATTGAAACCAGTAGCTTGACTCAAAGTATCGGATCTTCAAAATTAAGCTTAGAAAGTGTTGAAAGTAGTAGTTTTTCGCCACAGCAGGCAACAGGGCAAACTAATAAGATCACACAAGATTTAGAAGGACCAGAAATGGAACGACAAGATATCCTTGAGCACAAATCCTTCTATCCGTCTGGAAGCCAAACTCTGACGAGACCAAATAAAAGCAAAGAAATTACTAATGTGCAACAGGTAAACATACTTTATATTATTGCATTATATGTACCTTAATGTAACTAATGTATCATATTGCTCAGGATAGTGGTCATTCTCTGCAATGTCAAGATTTCCTTTCAACTTTGTCATGGTTATGACAACTTATAAACTACATGTAACTATTTTATTCGTACCATATTTTATTTGAAAAAATATTTAATTGAGAGATTGGATACTATTGACTGAGAAATAATAGTAGTAACGACTAACTAGGTGACCAAATTGTTAGTTTTTTTAGTTTTCGATCTGAACTACGAAGATTCAAATTAGCGCTGGGCATAGTAACTGATAAGAATAAGAAACTGATACCAAGTCAAATTCGCATTCAAATCTTACCCTTACCGAATTCTCGATTACATCCCATCCATATTTACGTACCTATGCACTGGAGCAAGCGAATGAATAAGAGCCTAGTATATTAACTTAAATAAAGACGGCGGTCCTATTCACAAAACCAGACAATTCTAATTATTCATTAAGTTCAAATAAAAGGTCCCTACTGCCTTGCTCCAGTACTGATGTGCATAAATATGAACGCGGGGCAATCGAGAATTCGGCAAGAGAAAAATTCGAATACGAACTCGACTTCGCATTCCTTCTCTCAACTTACAGTCATTATGCCTTGCGTTAATTTGAATCTGCTAGTTCGGATTGAAAACCAAGTATGCTATTCCCTCAATAATATAACAATATTAATTTTTGAATTTGTGGATAGGTAAAACATGTTGATGAAGAACCAGTTGGAATGGCCGTAAAAAGAAGAAGTTTTGAAGATCTACCACCACCGGTGCCTAAAGAACCGCAGATGAATTTTGATGAATCAAAAACAGCCGACCACAAATATGTTACTTCACAAAGTAGTGTAAACATTCAATTAACTACAGCTAGGCCTGTACATCAACTCACTGCCCAGTTGACAAACGCCAACCCCCCTACAATTACAAATCAATTGCAAGGTGATTATTTAGTAGCAAATTAAGCCGTTAAATACCGCTACAAGATATAATTGGAAATTCTAAAAATATTTTCATTATCTCAAGATTTACTACAACTGTAATTAGTAGGTTGCGTTTTCGTTTTTTTTTGTGTGTTCCTTTGTTAGCAAAAATTATCTATTATTATCTACTTATTATGTCTATATAACGACGTAATAGTAAAGCAAATTTAATATATGGGGATATCGTTCAAAACAATCGATACATAGAATAGCATTGCGTCGGTCATCAGATATCGAAACGAAACTTTAATTTCATCAATCAACTCTTTGATAATAACCAAATTCATCATTCGAGCTTCAATGTAATATTTCTAAATATAAAATATGGAAAACAGCAGAAAATTAATTCTTAGGTGGCTATTTTAAAATCTTCAATATTTTCGCGGTATCGTTCGATTTCCACTTGAAGCTACTGAATTTTTGAAGTAACTTAACGTAAAATAAGTTACGTTTCATTAATTTCATTTTATTACCTTTTCAAATTGTTTTATACTCCTAGTATATGAAGGATACAACTATGAATGCTCGCTGGTTTTTTAGCTGTTGCGCTAGATATGCATCATTATATTTCTGCAACTGAATTCCTAAACTTGTAGGTGCATATTCACCTGTATTATCGGCATCACCTTCACCGGCATTAACTAGAACAGTGGGATCTTATGGCATCTATATTAGCTGCACGTTTTAAATCGCTAAAAAATTCGTTGCGTTCAAATATCGATTAAATATCAATTATCCTATCATACATTGTTATCCAGTTTGCACAGTGAAATCTAACATCCAACCGGAAGACTAATATCGGAATAATAATGCAGCGTAAGCCGAAACGTACATTCCTATGTACATATGATTACGTATGTTCGATAAAAACATGTTTAGGATTTAGACCACGTTTATGATATCATAGTTTACACGTATTCATCGATGGAAATATACTTGAATATAGTAGTTTTTCTAACAATTAAATATTCTACTTATCAATAAATTATGTAGAGCATACTTAATCTTAAAATTATCGATGTAAATAAAGATAACTAATTTCAAAATTGAGAAACAGTAATCAGCGAGAATCGTGAATTCGAGTGAAAATAGCTTGTGAAACTTACGAAAATAGACACGTTCTCATTTCTAAAAATTACATTTCGAAATCAGCTGCCAATTTTTACTCGCACATCATTCCGAATCAACTAATCGTTCAATGAACCAGTTCTTGAAAATTAACAGATATAAAGATTTAGGTGTTCCGAGTTCATTTATTCAAGGATAATATGTCCCAACGTCATAAAAACTTGTTTAAGTAAAAATGGACCAAAATATTGCTTTTTTTGTTTTAAAATATGCTTAGATAACGCTTTTTTTCTTTACATGTAATATTGATATTCCATTAAAAAAAAAAAAACCTGCTCATCTGGGAAAATGGATTAAACAAGCTATATTTAACAAATGAAATGTAAAGTACATTTTCTTTGTTGATTTATTATGTTTTTATTATTTCACTGCACTAACCAACCTTATTCAATTTTGCAGAAACCCATTCTTAACTTTTATAGGTTATATTTAATAGATTAATTCACGTTTAATATTACAATATTGTTATTATTATTTTCTTTACAGGGAAACCAGTGGCTGCACCCAGACCATCATTAACAGAAAGCATAGATAGAGAAGCTTTCAAACAAGATAATCCCATGACTAGATCTCTGAATTCGGTTTTATCGGATTCAGAACAAGTACAAATTCGCAAGCCCCTGAGTGATGATAAATCAAGCAAACCAGCTGTACCGGTTAGACCTGCATCGTTAAGAACAGCTCTCCGTATGGATACAAATGATTCCACTTGTCAAAGAACTCAATGTTCAGTTTATAGTACCCCATACAAGCAACAGCCTAGTATAGTTCACATTCAAAACAGAGATAAACTTCAAGGTCATGACACTCAGATGGCAGAAAAAGAGAAGTTTCTTGGTCACCAAACTAGACCAGTTGAAAACAAATTTAACGACATTAATTTCAATTGTGATTCCTTACGAAGCAGAACGCCTTCGATGAGTGGTTCGATGAAACCAGACTTACCGCACAAACCACCACACATGAAATCAAATGAAGTATTAAATACGGAGTCAAATGAAAAATGTAACGGAAACTCCACAAAACCTAGTCATATACGTACACGATCCGATGGAAACATAGTAGATCCATCAAATCCTCTGGCAACACCCCCATCTCCAAAAAATTTAAATAAACCAACACAACCACCTCCTCCGCCACCAGTACAAGCGACTAAAGTAAAATCGGAAAGCGATAGTACTGACCTGTAAGCTATTCCCATCGTGTAGGTATTTATTAATTAATATTAAAAACCACTCTAGTGAATTTGGTGATTTCATTTGTTTTAAATAATGCTAAAAAAAAGAAAGTCATCCGTTAAATCATGAAATTTTAATATATTGTATAATTTGTACTATACCTTGAAAATCGCAAGAAAATTGTGGCAAAACTTGCAATTTATTTTGACTGAAAGTTGAACCTTTTAAATAAAATATATATTAAATTTTTAATTTTATGTTTCTTGTTATTAATATGATGTGCGTTATAAAAATACTTATTAGAATTGCTTATTCGTTCTAAGCGTGTTAATTTTTGTTTTTTAGAAATCCTTTGCAGACGCCTTAAAAATACAGAATTTTTGACAATGATAGTGGAAAACATGATGCAGCATGGTTTGCAATGTGCATTTGTATTCTATTGTTCATCCGTTTTTAACATATATATATAATACATAGTAAACTATTTATGCATTTAGCACATTAAATTATTCTTTATTGCTGACTGACAATAACATTCCCGCTTTAGCATTTTAATCGACTAGTGAAGGATTGGAAGAAAGGATTTCAAGAGAACAAAATCGCACAAATTTATTACCCTTCGTACATTTTTATCAACTTCATCCTCTTATTTTAGTTTTTCTTTTGACATTTTATTGAATAAAATTTATATTTTAAACGCATTATTTTATTTTTATTTTCCTTTTTCTGTTATTTCGATAATTATTACAGCTGTGCATAGACGTGAACACCTAATAATGTGTAATTATATTTTTTACAAAAATTAGATATTTTTCATGAACTATTTCATGTTCGTTTATTCTGTAAGTCGAATAAAATAAACATTTATATGTGTTACTCGGTTAACAGTGACATAATACTATTCATTATAGGTATATTTATTAAAAGAAATACGTACGGTATTCGTAATTAAATTAATTAGCAATTTATACTGTTATTTCATTATATATTACACGTGTTCATGACGATCCATAATTGTGACCTTTGCACTATTTCGCTTGCCCAACTATGTAGACGCTAATACCATAATCACCAGCTTTTACAAAAAATTGTACACATAGCGGTTCTGATACTTACCATTTTTTTGCTATTAAATTAGTGAAATAAAATACACGGTGACAAAAAAAAACAACAATTACAAAAAAGTTACTTGAGCTACTTGCTCGCATTTAATCATTCCTATTTAAAAACAATGAAATACGAAGTGTAAAAACAAAAATTTTATTTGTGAAGGTAATTATGTTGTAGAAACATAGTTATCTTCACATAATTGCTTTCAGAATAGAAACAAGTTAACTGAATTTTTTCTCAATAAGGTTCATATTACCAAGAATATCAATTTCGCCTTTTAATAAAATATTACCACTAGAATAGAAGCAACTGAAGTTTTCTCAATTTTATATTTTTCATAAGAAAGCTAATTACTCAAGAACGCAATTGTCTCAACACGCTGTACAAAAAATGGTTGGCATTCAGATTCAAATTTACACATCCATTATCTCTATGATCATATTAACAACGTTTAAGAAACATACTGGGTATACTGTTAAACAATCAAATGTATGATGAAGCACCACTAGATGCAAAATATCAAATCATACCCAATTTTTTTTGTCTACCACTGTATTTTTACTTTGCTAAACTCGACAAGGACGCTTTTCATATTGTGTAGCTTTGTCAGTATAGTCAACGTACTGGATTTTTCATGTTACTTGGACCGAGAAAAAGAGGCTATTGGTTGATAACCGTTTCTTTTCTCTGACCAAGTTATATATGGTTATGTAAGATGCCAATCGATATGTATACTTCGTTCACTTTAAATATATAGCGCTGTGCAAAGCTTATATTTTCGACGTTTGTTATTCGTAAATTCAAAAGATATCGGAATTATCCTCACTAAGTGATGCTTTGGAATTGGCAACATAAATAAATCTACATATTTTAAATCACTTTGGATATCCCTTTAAAATTGTAATTATTGTAGCTATTTTAAAAATGAACTACCAAATTCTTTCGATTTTTTTTTGTTTACATTAAAGAAACGTAAACATGTTTTTCTTGAGTATTTTACTGAAATATTTGCCATTAGTATTTAGAGTTACTTTCAAAAAAATTGACAAAGGTTATAATAGAACTAACATTTTTACATTCAAATTATTAATTATTTAATCGAGTAAAATTATGGCAGTATCGTACGAACGTCGATTACAGCGCTATCTCCTATGTTCTTAAAGTGAATCAATTATATATATGAATCAATTTCGCATACGTACTGTTACTACTTATAAATTCAATTTATTTCTAAGGTAACGCCATTTTTTAATTGTTAATGTACTTCTATCCATATTCAAGTGTTACCAAATTTCTATCAGAAAAATTCTTACTTGTAATTCTCTTCATTGGCAATTGGTAATAAATTGCTTCCAAAAAAGTTTCAAGCAATTTAAAGAACAATATTCCAATGCAAAATGATAATTTAAGCATTTTCAGTCATTCATTGATCATTTAACTTTATTATAGTAAATGTTAAATTAAAATAGTATTGATTATAAGTGAATTTGTATATTAAATTACAGTATGACTTAAATTTATTGGCTTTTGAAAAATACCATATACGCACACAACATTAGAGAATCGTGGATCAACAAAAAATACAACTGTTGGTGAATTACATATTCGCATACAAATATTAAAATTGTATCGTGCTGTTGGTAAATAAATATGTTTTATATGTACTAAATCATTGTTATCAATAAATTTTTTAGAAGCATGTGTTTCAACTTAATCGTTAATTTACCTAAATCTATGCAAATAAAACCAAGCTTTATTTATGTTACATTTTAATAAACGTAAAGAAATACAATGACCAGTGATTAGTATTAAAGAACATTATTTTGCAAATAATGACTTGATTACATCGTCATTAGATGCCATGATGGGCGTATCACCGTTGACATCCTTCACATCAATGTTAGCACCATTATTAATTAATAATTTGACACACTCCACGTGACCACAACTCGCAGCGTAATGTAGAGGCGTTTGCATGTCACAATCTGGCAAATTTGCGTTAGCTCCTTCATCAATCAGTAATTGCAAAATGTTTGTAGAACCTCTGTCAGCAGCCCAATGCACCAGACCCAAACCATCAGTGTCTAACTCGTTGAGTATTGATTTCAATTTATTTTGATCATAGCTTTTAAGAGATTTTAAAACTAATGTATAGTTACCCTCTTTTACATAATCTACTAATGATCTTTCAGAGTCATTAATTTCCTTCTCGGTATTTTGCAGTGTGGAAACAGTAACCCAAAACTCCTTCTTAGTGGTAATCGAATTTAGGAAGTTTCCATCTAACTTCTTAATGATATCTATATAAGCTAGTTTCGCTTGTTTTTGAGGCATATCACCCAATTTGTGCCATGCTTCCCATTTGGTTTTTCCTTTCATATCAAGCCAGCCCGGTTTGGGAGTTTCACAAGGTCCTTCAGATGCTTGCTTGTAATATCCATATAAAGTAGCTAATGTTTGATTGTCAACGTTTGGTAATAAATTTGGAAGATGATTTGCTGCTTTTGTAAACGCTATGGAAATATCATCTTCCACTTCAGGATCAACACTAAATTCTTGTAAATCACTGTAGCTGTCTGAAGATTTGGCCATTGTATTCTATCTAAGAGTACTAACTATCAATTTGTTTAATTATTGTTTCCAGAACCAGCTGGTTCTACTTTCAAAATGCTTCCTTCTAATTTATGGTTACCAATATTTGTTGCGCTTTCGTAACCTTCACGATTGCTATAAACAACAAAACCATAGTTTCTAGAAAGACCAGTTTTTTTATCAAATAGTACAGTAGCTGTAGATACATGACCAAATTTACTAAAGTAGGTCTTTAATTCGTTATGACCTACTGTCCAAGGAATATTTCCCACATAAAGCTTATACAAATTACGTGCTACAGACGCCATTAGTGAGATATTTCTAAGAGATGAATACTATGGTCGCCGATTAACTCGTGGATATCTAATCCAACACTAGACCCTATATTATTTATGTTGTGAATGTAGCAATGCAAATTCCACTTTGCTAACAAATGTTCTATCGTCCAATCAGAACTGCGTTCTTGATAAGTACATAAGAATTTAGATCCCGGGTTTAATTCTAATATGTGGGAAACTGTTACAAGGATATCTTCAAAAACTGACGGCTCGTAAAAGCAATCAGAACCCAAAATTAAGTCCACCGGGCCGTGTGCCTCGAAATTGTGTAAAAATAAGCCCCAGGTGAGACCTATTAAATTTATATTTTTGTTTATGACTAAGTTATTTAATTGGCAACTTCTTTTTATATGGGCGAGTGACTTCGGTAGTGTGACAGAATCGCTTAATGTTACCTTGGCTCCGCACTTAGCAGCAACAATCCCAGGTAATGCAGTTCCTGACCCAATTTCCAAGATCCTTTTATTCAAAAGTTCAGATCGTCTTTCCCAAAGAAACCAAGCTAGCACTGGTGCAGATGGCCAAGTGTAGAATGAATAACTAGCTTGTAGTAACTAGAATAAAACATCAAAATGGTACGTTAAGCTACAGCAATACCATATATTTATATTATATAATAGAAATATGCAAATCATAATAGAAATAACATAACAGGATTAATTTTCAAATTAAAAGTATTGAACTCGTTTAGTACTATTCTGAAAAACCAAAGTCTTACCAGAAAAATCAAAAGCTGCTTTATAAAATGTATGTAGTCACTGATATTGTAAATTCTGATAAAAATTAAATTAAAAAAGGTTACTGAATAAATAAATTGATATGTTTGGAAATTAAAACTAAAATGTCTACTGTAAACCAACCAAGAGTTGAGCCATGGCCTAATACATATTCGCGTGATGAAGGAATATTCCCTCTATTATTCGGATTCTACTCGATCAAGATAGATGCAACCATAAGATCGACTCTCAATGCATGAGTTAATACAAATATAATAGGTTAAAATGGCTTTATTTCACACTGTATTCGGCGCCCAACGCAGATTACATTCAGATAAAATCGTACCGTCTTCAAACAGTACAATTTTAAAATAACTGGGCGATCAACTGCTTGTAGAGAGCAAAATTACCTGTTGTAGAAAGGTGTATACTGCATTGTTTTCTCTCTTACCCAGGTTGGGTGGATTATTTTTTCTTTGAATGTACAATTTGTGGAAGCCTGAGAATTCATTATTTTTTGTTTCAAAAAAGTTCTGCTTTATTTTATAAGGCATGAGGACAATAAATAAAACGGCAATAAACCAAAAGCAGCAGCTTATTCTCAAGTATATATTATAACTAGTACAGACTAAAATTTTGCTAAATTTCTTGGGAATTGTAAACAATTGTATACAATCACACTTGGACAAATAGAATTAAGCTAACTCTTATGGTTAAGGATTAAAATAATAAAAACACCTGGGAAAAAGTAAGAAAGCAGAAACTTATCATTAGAGAGGACAAAGGCAGATGGAATTATTACTTTGCAGAAACTAGACAGACTTGTGTTTTGTCGACTCTCGGGGAGATCAGTAGGCAACACAAATCCATTCTCATGAAGCAAATAGACACGAGTCTATCTAGTCGCTGCAAGAAAGGAATAATTCCACCTGCTTTTGTCATCTCTACTTAACATTATAGATAGCACTGAATAATAATTATAAATAGGTTAAGTGCTCTCTTACCTATTTTAAGTCAGCGGCAGAATAGCAAATATAATTGTGTAAAAAAAAAAACAACAAAGAACGGTGTCACAATGAAGTTCGGATTACACTTACTTCTGGTATGATCACCTCCAATTTTTCCTCTTGAGGTTCTCCCTTGGAGTTTATCTTCGATGTGAATATAAACCTTTTTAATTTTTCTTTAGGTCCATCAGTCATTTGGGTTGATAAAAGAGCAGTAAAAGAAATACTATTAGTTCAATGTTTTACCTGAAAAATTGGTTATAATTACAAATTTCCAGGTAATCCGCTTTTCTTTGGAACCAAAAAGACAGATAACCTCAATCTGAAGCCTCAATTTCCTGCAATTTTCTTAGCGGCACGATTGGGTATGATCAGAAACCATGGACGACTTTCGTTCTTATAAATTGTACAGAATGCGATTTTTATTTATGTCTTAAAGTCTAGATTTAAAAAGAATATTATCGTCAGTGTTGTATTAATTCTGAAATAAATACTACTGAAGGTTCTTTTGGATTTCCTAAAAAAATTCTTTTAAATTCTAATCCAAAACTAGGGCATTTCTTGTAGTTTTGGCTGTAGCTTGTTTCGATTTATACGGATCTATAGTTACATTCATTTCAATACGGTTGCAGGTATTGACTGACTGCCTTTCGATATGCAAACATATTTTGTATGTATTTTTGTACATGGATTGTACTGATTTGTGATACCAAACGGGTACTTATGTAAATTTGTGCATAAGTGCTTATGTTAAAATGTAATGTACGTTTATTTCTGTAAAAATTATGCCCAGCAGATCTACTGTTACTATTTACATAATATATTCTGGCATGAAATAAATATAACTATAAAATAATGAATAAAAATAGAAGTTATAAATATACTTATGATGGACATACAAAATATTGAAAATCTGAGTACAGATAACGACGATGTTCAAAATGCATATTCTTGTGGTAGACTACTAAGAAAACAGAAAATAGATAAAAAAATTTGTGCCAAAGATGAGAGGAACGCCTCGATTAGGAAGGTTCTGTTAATGATCATCTTGTAAGTTCGTTGTCTCATTTGCGTATATGCTTTGTAGGTTCAACAAATACTACAAAAGAGAGAAAATGACCGTACTTTGGATGAACTACAGACGCTCAGAGAATATTCAGATGCCGTTGAAGAAGTGAAATCAAGATGGAAAAAAAGAGATGCCGCTAAAAGAAGGGTGGAAGAATTCGAAGAACCGCTTGATAAATTAAATGAAAAGTGTCAAATATTAGCACAAGCGATAGCGCAATCACAACATCTAGTTGTTTATACCGGTGCGGGTATTAGTACAGCTGCAAAAATTCCAGATTATAGGGGAACTAATGGTATATGGACCAGGTTGCAACAGGGTAAAGATATAGGGTACGTAATAGTAAAAATAAAATGAGTTGTTATTGTAATTATGTGCATCGGTAAATTTTACCCTCTGTATTTTTCTAAGGATTCTATAGTAAAAGTGTTAGTTTTGTAATAACATAGTTTGAAAACCATTTTCTTCAACTTCAAAAAATATATGAAACAGTATTAGAAATTAGTTTTTCAGGTAATCCTGCAGTTTATGGTTCCCATTTGACATAATTTATTTTCCTAACAATACTGCTATTATCAGGATAACACAAAATAATAATACAGGTAAAAATAAAAAGCAGTAAACATAAATCCAGTAGTAACTAAAACAGTAGAATTCAAATTATTAATAAATTGAAAAAAAAAAATTAAATAAAATAAAGTCAACGTGTATATGAAAAGCATATTACATGCTGTGTGTATACTGTGTCATGTTTAACTTTAAATCCCCCCAATAAATACATACACAAATAAAATTTGGTGTTTTGTATTGTAATATTTGTATTAAATACAAAATTTAACAAAACTAGAAAAAAAATTAAAACAAATAGACCGCGCATTTCGGTAATAGATTCCAATGTCTACGAGGAGTGACATATTACGAAGGCTAGAATTATGTTATTCTATGAGATATTTTATCAAATTTAGGCAATCGTGGATGTGTGATGTTATTTTTTTCTTTTTTTTTGGAAATTAATAAATAAATAGTATTTGCATATCTACTTGTGCACATCCACGGATGATCTACATTAAATGACCCATAAACTGCAGGATTGCCAAGAGGAGAATTTCCTTCAGTCTACATGCAGAAGATAAAATTGATACCTGCCATTCACAGCGTTCCAATATTGAATTATACTTGTACAGATACTCAATTTTACTTTTATATACTTTCGCATGTCTTCCGTAAGATCAGATTTTTGTTATATATGTACCAGAACAGCAAACCGTATTGCATGATATGCCTTCACTGGCTTTTTTAATAACAACTTAACCATGCCCACACATTAACTAAAAATGGTCCATCTTTTTCGGAATTACTGACGAAACTTCCATTTAATCGTATTCTGGGAGGAGAGTTTCTCGCCTATAAAAACTACTGTATCCCAATTTTCTATTTTCCCAATTTCATCTGTTCACAACACTTCACAGCTAGCAAAGCACTATTCCCTAAATTCTATAACTGAAAGTTCCAAGCACATTAAATGGTACTCACGAAACTGGTATAAAATTTAACCCACCAAGACAGTTATGGAATGCATACTACAAAGGTAGCGCAATTTTCGTACCACCGCCACATATTTGTCTAGAAAAAGGCATTATAAAAATTTTGCTACCACAACTTAAAGAGTTAGGTGCTTGCTCAAATGGATAGCACACACACAAGAGCACTACACTTAAACATCACGATATAATTTTGAAGGCATTTCGCTATAATCCTTGCCACAACACTTTACAAGCATTGGACGCATATTTCGATAGTTAGTAGTAAAACTCGACATCTTCAGCAGTTCAGTAAACTGAGCTGAATTAGTAATTTGTAAAAAAAAAATCAAAACGGCAGGTACTAACATATATTCTTTTGCAGAAATCATGATCTCAGCCAAGCAGAACCTACTTTCACTCACATGGCACTATTTGAGTTGTACCGAAGAAACATCCTTAAATATGTAGTATCTCAGAACTGTGATGGTTTACATCTTAGATCAGGCCTTCCAAAAACAGCACTATCAGAACTTCATGGGAATATGTACATAGAAGTTTGTAAAAACTGTAAACCAGTAAACGAATATTGGAGATTGTTTGATGTTACAGAAAATACAGCTAGGTATTCTCATAAAACGACTCGTAAGTGTTATAAGTGCAATAGTCCTTTGATGGATACAATCGTTCATTTTGGAGAAAGAGGAACTTTACAATGGCCACTGAATTGGTCAAGCGCTTGCAAGAACGCAAAGAAAGCTACAACTATACTTTGTCTAGGTTCTAGTCTAAAAGTTTTAAAAAAATACCCATGGCTCTGGCAAATGGATAAGCCGGCAAAGAAAAGACCTAATTTATACATTGTTAATTTGCAGTGGACCCCAAAAGACGATTGTGCGAGTGTGAAGGTCCACGGGAAATGCGATCTTGTAATGCAAATAATAATGGAGAAATTAGGGATAAATGTACCGGTTTATGATCGTGAAAGGGATCCCATATTTTATCACGCTTCAACATTATGCGAACTGGAATTCCATACTTCAACACAACCGGAACTTGTATACGCTACAGAAAAAAACTTAAAGTCTGAACCTAAGAGTGAAGAAAATAAAATGACTGCCAACTATTATGCACCCACAAATCCAACTGCGTACAATAACGGTTATAATTCCAATATTCTTAATAGACAAACAAAGCACCTCCAATTTGACGGCTGTGATAATATGAGCAATATGACTACAAGTGCTATTGACAATGTTTCATATTCAGAGAGTCTTCCGTCAGTAATGAAAACAACAAGCACCTGTATACTACCTCTGAAAACAAATAATACACCATTTACAATAGAAAATATATTAGAAAAACCAATAGACGTCATTCCAAATGGAAATAATTGTATCAACACAAGTGTTGTGAACCAAGCCTTGTTCAAGTATTATCACCTTTCTAATATTTTATTACATAATCAAATGTTTGCCTATCAAGATTTGCTGTATTACCCATTTCAGACTAGCCTGTTGTATTCAGGCTTGCATAATATTATAAGTCCAACGGCATTCATTGCAGACACATTTGCCATCAGACCCAGTGAAACTCAAACTAATACAACTTCAACACCCTGTATTTCTCCCTGCGAATTTTGTAAAAAATACTACAAATCTGCATCCTGTTTATTTTATGCTAAAACTGAATCGCAGTTCATGACTATGGAATATCGCTTTAGTAAATCAGAAAATGTAAAAAAACCTTTAGTATGTACTTGCTGCGATTACACTACTGACGAAGAAGATTTGTGCGTTGAAGATGGATCACCTTCTGATAAAATGAAGAAGTTAGATGACAAAAGTTTGAGAACCTCTGATAAAGAGCAACACAAAAAAATTCAGGCTGGATGGTTTGGTAAAGGCTACAAAAAAGGAAGAAGGTTGAAGAAGAGATAACATTTTGAATTTCTGTTGTTACATTATCAGTATTACATTATATTTTAGTATTATTTTTTTACTACTTACATATCCTTTTTTTTCAAAACGTAATAGTTGTCTACTGCAACTGTCTTATCTTTTATGTACTGAATGTGATGTGATCTTTATAAATAAATGATTGTGTTGGAAACTTGTAACAGTTCAGTTTAGATTAATCACAAGTACTACACTCCCAAAGACATTTTGAAGCCAAAGATACTATACGAAATTTTTAGCTATTTTTGGTCGAAGTACAGTTACTATACTGCCGCAATTCTCTTGCAGCAATATAGCAATCTAAAGCTTAATTCTAACATTTATTTTGTTTTGGTTATTTGTATCGTCGCGAACGTAACAAAAGAAAATCTAATTGATGCAAACATAATTTTTAAAATCTAGTTATTCTGTTTATAGTGATATAGTTACACAATTCTTCATTACAAACCTCTTCGAATCCATGCCCGTTATTAACTAGAATCAATAAACATATGTACAACTGCCATAAATATATATGTATAATACACAAGGCTGTACGAATTTTGTATCGCATAGGTCGCCGCCATTTTGATCTAGTACAGGCCCGTAATAGAATAAATTGAATGTAAAATGTAGTTTTAATAAGTTTCCGGGTTGAAACCGCGTCTCAGTAGCATAAGAATGCCAACGTTTCGCTCTTAATTTCATGGAGCTTCTTCTGGGCAGTTGCAAATTCATTAAAAGAAGAGAACAACGACCGCGAAAATTTACAACACGTAAGACGTACTCTTTGATAAGTGGAATATTATATGTAAATATGATAAAATCGTATTCTGACTGGGAATAAAAGTTATTTTTAATATAATTAAATATGCACTTTTTTGTCGTAGCACTCGTTAACATTACTATTCGTTAAGATATTAGTTATCGCCAATACGTAGAACACTAGTTATTGTTATTATAATATTAGCACGTAAGGGCCGCTTGAATGAATACTAGGAAACGTGGCGGCGCAGTAATTTGGATATGCGTGGATATTATTTACACGCATTTCACCTGGACTTTAGGCTGTAACAGCCGAAACAGTTGGAATTGTAGAATGGGGTGGCGATATGGAATTTAAATAAAAAATTCATTTTGAGAGGCTAAAGTATGAATACAAAAAGGGAGCCAACTAAACCAATTTTTTAAAATGCTGAAACTCCTGTTTTATTTTTGTGTAATACATATTAATATGTGCTGTTCACACTTTAATTTGTTTAATATATAAAAGGTTCAAATTAGATTTGTTCACAAACTAGTTAAAGGCATTCATCAGTCAAAAAATTTTCGGATTGTTTTTAGTCAATCAAATTGTGTCTGATTAGTTGACAGTCAAATAGTGTCTGTTGAGTTGTGATTTCTGTTTGAATAAGGCAATTAAAATCATTATCATTTATCAATGAAAAAAACCTATTTCATCAGTACATAGGATTATTATATGGGTGCCTATAGTAACAAATCCTGATATTACCGTAGCAGGGAATTTCAATATTAATTTTTTATCACTAAGCAAACTAGGGATTAACATAACCTGGAATAACCTTCAAAATCTAAATTGTAATGTTATAATGTCTATTAGCCCTTTATAGAATAAAAAATGTTTGGGCTGAGAACAAAGACAATGAACTTAATAAGTTCTGTGAAACAATCAACACAGTTGGTTACTGAAAAATCTTCGAAGATAATTATTAAATTTAATAAAAGAATTGAAGGTACGATGGTTGAAAATTGGGTGAAATATTGGAAAACTGTGTGTAAGGATTACAAAGATGTAGCTGTAGATCTTAAAGCTGATGTTCAGAAAAAACCAGTGAAATCAATGGTAATACTATCGGGACTAGGACTTGCCATATTTTGTGCAAAACACAATCCCGACGAGAGACACTTCAAAAATACTTTTATAAAAGCAACTAATGATGTGATACAAATACATCCAAGCATGCAACGCAAAGAAAGTGTTGAACATTTAGCATTTATTGATAAAGCATATAACAAAGATATTATACGATACTTAAATCTAGGTTTCTTCTCGTTTATATGGATTGACAATTTTAGTAAAGAATGCAATTTATTTGAAGCGCACTGCCCTTATTTACAATTGGAATATGCAAAGTTTCCTAGTAGAATAATTGATTTTGGATTTCTCAACACATGGTGGATTTTAGCCGAGAAAATGACTGATTATGATATAAACTATTAATTATTTTTAGATCTAAATAAAACTTCTCCAACATTTATTGTTTTACTACATAGGTATTAACTTACATATTTAGGAATGTATATAGTGACTGGGTAAAGCTATACAATTTGTCTTTTTTTTATATATATAAACCGTTTACATCTTTACGAACAAATAGAACTAGACAAATTTGCAACTTCAAAGAATCTGTTTGTAAATATTTGTAAATGTAAAAATAAATAAATACAATAAAATTACAATTTAGTCTTATGCAGTTATCTGTTGATATACTTTATACATATATGCAAATACAATTATTTTGCTACAGTATGTCGAATTTCTTCCAAAAAGCTGTGGGAGTTGTGTATAGTTGTTCCACCAAGTATTACGTGAGTTCCTGGATATTTTTTGTTAATTGTGTGAACTGTTAAGGACTCTTCATATGTAGCACCACCAACAATAAATACAATAATATCTTGATATCTGCCATTGTTGCCAGGTGCATTAATATATTTGTATAAATTTTCTTTTAGCCGACTTTTAATTACATCTTCTAAAATGTCATGTAAAAGTGGTTTATGTTGAGTGTACACGTTATCTACACCACTTAAACCTTTAAAGAACCGTTTAGTAATTTTTACTGCACTTTCATCGCTGAACAGATTACTTTGACGTATATTTGATCCTCCGTAATCTAATATATATTTTATGCACTTTATATAATATTGTGATACACCATTTTTTTCTAGCATGTTTATTAGGGCAGAAATATTATTGTTAGCATGATTTTGATACCTTAATGCATATAGCATAACTAATTTTGCAGCATCAGATTCTCTGATTTTATTTTTATCTGTTCGTACATTGTTTGGTTTAATATTACTTATTAGTTTCTTAACATTATGCAAATGTAAAGAAGTATCTGCATTTTGGGAAGCTATTTCTTGTTCCAATTCAGAAACATCTAGTAAAGTATTATCTGTAACCAACGAAGACAATTCTCCAACTACTGTAACATGTTTTGAAACGTTTCCAGACAACTTTTTAAATTGTGGATAAGTTTCAACAAAACTTTTCATGTCAGATATAGTTTCAATTTTTTTGTGACTCTTTGCTTTACTTTGAAAATGATCCATTAAGTTTTTTATATTTTGTCCTATTTCACCATAATTCATAAACATGTTTTCTGCATAAAATGGATCTTGTTCAGCAGATAGGACAACCTCCGATAGTTCCTTTGATATACCAGGTATGTTAGACAAATTAACTCTATTATTATTTATTGTTAGCAACTCATGAACCATAGCTTGATACGTCCATTGATTTAGTAATGGTGTAACAGGATCATCTCTTCTATCTATTAAAAGAAGTAGAGGTTGAGATGACTGACTAAAAGAAAATAATGCAGATTCCTTGTTTATAACATCCTCTACTCTACTCGCCAGGTCTTTACATACAAGTGAATTTGCTTGGTAACGAATAACAGGACATTTTTTCAAAGATAATAATAATGCAACTAAACCCTGTATAGTTCTTTGAAGAGCAGAATAATTCCAATTTGTTGCAACAGTACAATTCTGAATTCCAAATGAAAATAAATGTGGATTAACAGCTAGGTAATCCATATACTTTTCTTGTACTTCTTTGACCAATTCTTGTTCATCACTTTCGGCTAACAATTTAACATCGGCCTTTGCTATAATATTACTGAAGTACAAATAATATGCACCATATTTGGGGTTCCTTAACTCTTGGCACAATAACTCAATGTTTTGTTGTGTTGGTCTCAAGAAAACTAAACACTTGAGAAAACGGTATCCTGTACTACTATTGTTTTGTGACTTAGAATCTATTCGTTCTAATAGGAATACTTCTTTTTGTTGGATTTCTGATTGCCCATATACCATACTTATTATACTTGTTGTTTCTTTATCCATTAGTAATATTTTCATACCAGGTTCACTTTCCTCCGTCATTTTATTCACATATGCTTTAACAGCATTAATTACATTCATTTTTGCAATTTACTTAATACAGCAATAACTGCAAATTTAAGAACAATTAGAGTGTTACAAGTTTGTATTGCAAGAAACGCAAAAAATAACATGAAATTACGTTTTTTGATCGTATATGTCAGTTGACGGTGATTTTCGATTGGTGTAAAAATTCTATTCCAGAACAGCCCTGGAACATGTTACAATATACAAGCTGAGCATATAATAGAAACTTCTACGGTTTCTATTATATGATTACATGCATAACATGAAATCTAGTAGATGTGCACATTCTACCCATTGTATATATTTTTAAAATATTATGCATTCTCTTATTTTTTATTATTAAAGTAACTTTAACACAAATTACGCGCAAATCTTTCATTAGCACTGCTTAATATTGTATTTCAGACTTTATTAACGTAAGAACTGGGCCAAAGAACGGGTTCGCCTTTTAAAATATTGTGGATGCTTCTAACTCTTTTAATTTTGCATTTAAAAGCTTCCCGAATTATTTATTTTATTGTTCTGGAGGCGCATAATAAACAACTAAAAAAACAAAATTCGAAAATATAACTTCTACTTAAAATATATACAGAGAGATCCAGAAATAAATAAAAATAAATGGTGATAGTATGGGTAACCTCCGTACCACACAAGTTTAATTTATTATATAGCAATATATAATAATTAGTCCGGGACGGCCTTTTCGAGGACACGAATGGTCATTAACCGGTGATCAAATCGAATAGAACCGCTTTTTTGTAAATACCCAGTTTTTTTTATAAAAAAAGAGGGGGTGCTATTCACAAAACCAAATAGTCCCAATTACTTATTATGCGCTAAGTTCATAATTTGCTTCCGGCGCGGTAGCCTAACTTTTAGTGTCATACCGGCCTCTATTATTGGTTTTAGCATACAATACATTCGTTCCTGTATGATTTAAGCACATACTGTGGATGGTAACTTTGATTATGTAAGATTCCACTCATGTGCTGTATGTTCATTGCAGTTTATTGATGTATAACCTCACTTTCATATTGTTTCATATTCCATGTAAAATCGAAGAGAAATTCTAAATACATTGCTTATTATAATTTATAAATAAAATGATTACATACGAATTATGTTTGCTCATTCGAGTTATGCCAAAGGTAAGAGATTCTAGCATAATATGTATATCATGATATACTAATATTCTAGACGGAGTTAGTAACAACTTTAAAAAGGGCTGCGAACACCATATTTCTCAAAGGCGGAGTTATTAGAAAATTAGAAAGTTTAGGCACAAAGGATATGCCAAATAAAACCAGTAGCCATGGTTTTGTACACAATAAAGCAAGGTACATTATACATATATTGTAAATTTGTATATGATGCATATATATCTTTGTGTTGTAGCTATTTTTTAATAGAATTTCATGCGCCTCCAAGATACCTGCAGGATATACTTGAAGAATATGGAAGAGATGTTGATGTAATTAGACGGAGGATTTATAGAAAACAAGAAGAAGAAGTGCCAGAATGCACATTGAATGAAGAACTGCAGCCGCCTCCATATCGTAAGAATGTACAAGATCTAATAGCGCAAGCAAAGAAAGTAGACAAGCATAAATTCAAATATAATACAGGATTGGATTACTATCCATTCCAGAAATAGGGTACTTTTTACAATTGTATGATCAATTTAGTGTAGTTTTTTAAAATAAATTGGATTCAAACGTTTAGTATGAATTTTTAGTTACACTATTCCTGAAATTACAGAGCAACAGTCCGTAACTTTCTATAATTGAAGTGATTTGCACTATTATGGATCTACAGCATCTGATGATGTTCTGCTACATATTGGGGATGTATTTGTGTGTGTATCTAGTAGATGTACCGCTCCAATTATCAAAAAATATCCAAATAGGTATAAAAATTACAGTTTTCTGTAATTTTATGGCATGAATTTGATTATACCGGTAAACGGTTAGGTTCAGTTGAGTCTAACCTCGAATTTAGTTTAGTCGTGTTCTGGTGAAACTAATACAATACCCATTATAATTAAATAATTAATATAAGTACAAGTAATGATTAGTAGGTATCAAGTAAATAGACCCTGCATTGTAAATTTTTGTACAAATGCTCCGAGAGATAAATGCTCCTATGTCAATACAGTATTACTGCCGAAAACTAAATTACCTTTAAGATTGGAAGGGAAAAAACTTATTGAACGAGATGAATTATTAAGTAGTGTAAGGTTCTATCCTGAATTCTGATAGAAATACTTCTATAAATATAATTTCTAGAGTACTCAGTTTATGGATTTGTACAAATGGCAAAGGAGACACTTAGATGGAAATGAATTCATATTGCATGATGGTCCTCCTTATGCCAATGGTATGCCCCATATGGGACATGCAATAAATAAGGTAGAATCTTTATTTTGAATTTTCTTTTCATTATATGTTTGATTGTAGATTTTGAAGGACGTTATATTACGGCATAACATTTTACAAGGAAGAAAAGTTCATTATGTTCCTGGTTGGGATTGTCATGGTTTGCCCATTGAATTAAAAGCAATATCTGATAGTAAAGGTTTAGATCCTCTTGGAATTAGACAGAAAGGTAGGTATTAAATTAGCGATTTCAGTAATCTTATAATTTTGTGACTTTCATTTCATACAATCATTCAATACCAATGCAGTGTTGGCAAATATTCATTGGCTATTTTAATTGTTATATGATAATCACTCAATGAAATTAAGATACTTTGATTAAAAGTGCAATTTAGATATTTTAATGAGAAGTATTTAATTTTTTTTCTTTATTACAAGAAAGAAATAAGAAGAAAGGCCGGGTTAAGAAAGGCCAATATTGCTGAAAGTGTGAACGATAATGCAGATCGCATCTTAAATGGCAGAATATGACAGGAAAGGCATTTTGCAAAGACTCGTTGAACAGTTACATAGTCTAGGGAGAATACAGTAATGACTGGAGCTAATGAAAATATATTTTATCTGACACGCTGAATTTCTTTTTATCTGTCAAATAACTATTATGAATATAATATCTTAACTGCATTGTACATATCAATACCTATTTCGAAACTTGTGCCGGTACGGTCCCAAAATTTATGTGGAAATATTTTAGCTGATTGCATCGCGATTTTTGTATTGAATCATCACAAAATCATTGTTGAAATAAGTCTATAGTAACACTTAGCCTCTATTACTGTATTTTCTTTATACTGTGGATACTTGTTAAAATTTTAGCAATCACCTATGTGTCGTGTTTCCACTTCGCTAATTTTTCAAAACTTATGCGTATGCGCCAATGGTCTTCCATTCGTTTAGGAATGAGTGCCAGGTGTCATTTTTGCATTCTCCCTCTATTGTGGCTCTGGAAATTAATAAAGATGATTATTTGGCACTGCTTGGTATGTTTCTTTATATTGATATTTTAGTTTAAAAACATTGTCTAGTTATGCACATGCACAGATGAACCCACATGAAATGGAAGTCACAAACTGCAGGATATATTTTTTTAATTCTTAGCAAGAGCTTTTGCATCGGAAACAATTGTAAAACAGAAAGAAGCGTTCATGTCATGGGGAGTGATTGGTGATTGGAATAAGGCATATACAACTTACCATCCCAACTATATTAAGAATCAGTTCAAGCAGTTTTATAACTTATACCTTAAAAAGTTGGTGTATAGAGACGTAAAACCAGTATATTGGTCTCCTTCTACCCGGTAAGTAAAATAAGTTAGTCTACAATTTTTCTTTAAATACATATTTTATAGATATATTAAGAGATTATAATACTAATACTCATTTATTTTATATTATTGTTTTTAAAAGAAGTTACATAGAACGAACACTTTGTTATGAATGAAAGCAAAAGCTATCAACAATATACATCCCTGTGTAAAAACAAGTGGCGCCTAGGTGTATTTTAAAAATCCTATCTAATGGTCAGGGTTCCGGGAATATTTTTTATTACAAAATAATAGTAGCTTTATACTTTTAGTTTTTAGTCTAACAGAGCTGATGTACACTTTTTGTACACAAAATAAATGCTCTAAGAAACAAGTGCAGAACTTAAAAGCTGTGGGCATATTTGTCCTCCTTCGACTGTAAGGCCGTCTTTGAGCACATCAGGATTCTCCTGAATCGAGGCAATAAAGTAACAATTGGAGTTTTATAGAATAACGAGTCCAAATTTCCTTTAATTGTTATGCTATGTTAAGCCCTGGTATAGGGAGAGTACATTGATGATACTCAGCCGCTTTCATCCAATTTTTCAAAATGTAGTAATATACGCACATCGGAAGTAATGAACGTAGCGCAATTTAAAATAATATTTGTTTGGTCAGCAATAGTTTCATCCCGTAGCAAGATAATCATCCAAATCACACTTCTATATCGGTGAAAATAATCTAAATCAGCTACAAGAAAACGGAATAGTTCGCATTGTAGTCTGACCGCCACATAGTTTGAATTTAAATATTATGTTTGAGACGTTTGGAATTATATTGCATGAGAGTAGCATATTACACATTATAATTACATCAAAACAACAAAATTTATCAAGGTATCCTCTTTTTACACAGTAGGATAGATAATTATCATTTTGATAAAATTTTTTATTTCTTCAATGGAAAATGTATAATATTTTTCCTCTTATTCTCCTTTTTAACCTTGCAGAACAGCTCTAGCAGAGGCAGAATTAGAGTACAAAACAGATCATAAAAGCACAGCGGTTACTGTTAAAGTGAAGTTGAAGTCTGGTACATGCATAACATCCATTCAAGAACCGTAAGTAATAAGTTTTATGCTGCGATATATAATGCAATGTAATATATTTTTCAGTGTGTACGCCTTAATATGGACAACAACCCCGTGGACTTTACCCAGTAATCAAGCAATATGTTATAATCCTGAATTACCGTACTCGGTCGTTCAAAATATTACAAATAATGAATACTATCTCCTCGCATCTAATTTAATACAAAATATTTCAAACAAAATCAATGCGGAACTAAGAATTGTGCAATCATTAAAAGGTATAGTTTTTGTTAAGTATCACGTAGTAACTGATACGTAATAATTTTTTAGGAAGTGATCTAAAAGATATCACTTACATTCATCCGATTTATAGAAATAAAATACTGTGCTTTTTACCCGCTGCTCATGCAACAGAGACAAAAGGAACGGGATTAGTGCATACTGCGCCGGCACATGGACCAGAAGATTATTTAGTTGCACTGGAAAATAATATTGATGTCGTAAGTTGAACTAGTTTTGTTTTTAATTATTTGTGACTATATAATATTGCTACTACAGTTAAGCATTGTGAACGAAAGTGGAAGATACACGTCAAGCGCAGGATGTCATTTAGATAACTTGTTTGTGTTATCAGATGGAAACAAAGCCATACTAAAACTACTAGGTAATGATTTGGTACACTCTGAAGAATATGTTCACAGTTATCCATATGATTGGAGAACAAAGAAGCCAGTTATTTTAAGAGCAAGTAAGCAATGGTTCATAGATACCAACTCAATCAAGCAAAAAGCGCTTGTAAGATTTATTCAGAGACAAAGGATAGCACGATACTAAATCTCCTTACATTTTTAAGGAATTACTAAAGCATGTGAAAATTATCCCCGAAATTCACAGTGACGTGTATAGTTATCATTTTGAATCCCAGTTGCAAAAACGACCTTATTGGTGTATATCTAGGCAGAGGTCCTGGGGTGTTCCAATACCAGTATTCTACTTACGAGATACAGATGAAGTTATAATCAATGAGTAAACGTAATAAAAGTAGTTTACTATAGCAATAATAATGTTATTGTAGGGACACTATTGAAGCAATTTGTAATTTTGTTGACAGTAATGGTTGCGATTTCTGGTGGGAACTAACTGCTGAAGAAATACTTCAGGAAATATCAAAGCATACCTTAAATTTAAATAACATCAGAAAGGGAGAGGTAAATATCTTGTAATATGTACGACGAAATAATAGAATAATATATACATATCTGATATTACTTAGGATATTTTAGATATATGGTTTGACAGTGGTCTATCTTGGTCAAATGTTCTTCCTGATAAGCAAATTGCCGATTTATACATAGAAGGTGTTGATCAATTTACAGGATGGTTTCAATCTTCACTGCTTACTTCTGCTGCTCTAAGGAATGAATCCCCGTTTAAAGCCATATATGTTCACGGTTTTGCAGTAGATGAAAATGGAAAAAAGATGTCCAAATCACTTGGAAATATTATCATTCCGCGAGATATAACGGCAGGCACCAAAAAGCAAAAAGCTCTTGGCATCGATTCTTTAAGGTAAGAAAAGAAAAGAGAGTAAGAGAAAAGCTACTAGTACATTTTCTAAGATGGTGGGTTGCCTGTCATGCAAATCAAGATTCAATAGCAGAAGTTAGTGCAACAGTACTGCAAGCAAGTAACGACGAGGTTCAAAAACTTAGAAGTGTTTTAAGATTTGCTGTTGCTGCGTTATACGACTATGAAGGCGTAAACATAAACTATAATGATCTGAAATTAATTGATAAATATATGTTGCATTTGCTGAAGTGCTATCAAAAAGATGTGAGTGGTTCTTACATAAGATTTCCGTTTCTGCATACCACAATTTTATATTTTCATTGCAGGCGCAAGAGCATTTAGATAATTATTATTACAACAAATTAAACGCATCCGTTACGCATCTCATAACAAATGGTGTATCAGCCTTATACTACAATGCTATCAAGGACAGATTATATTGTGACCCAGCAAATAGTTTGAGCCGAAAATCTGCACAATATGTTCTAAATGCTATACTTCAAATCATTACAAGGAGTGTTGCTGCCATTGTACCTCATTTGGCCGAAGAATTCTATGCACACTTTCCATTAAGGGAATTAGATTCGTTTTTTAAAACCAAACAGTTTAATGCTCCTGAAAGTTGGTATTCTGACGATGTTTCAGAATTAATGCTGTATATATTAAACGTTAGAAAAGAAATCAATAAACAGATTGGTGCTACTGGTAAGAATAAACATGTTACAATGTTTATGAATAAGAAGCAACTAGAGAAACTTCAGGTACGTTGGTTGTAGTTTCATGGCATTGTCCTGTGAGTTTGCGCAAGGTGACTTTTACTTCACAAAAGTGAGTTCCTACAGTTATAATTAAACTGTAAGCATATACCTAACTAACCCTATTCTTTCGTTATCTATAAGGTAACAAACTGAAAAATTTCAGAGCACATAATTTAAACATTTTGGTTAGATGTTTACTAACATAAGCTGTTACAATTATTGTTAGTCCATGTCCTTTTTTTATTTATACACGCAAGATAGTAGTAGCTTGCTACTTTCCTAAACAATAATAATATAAGGTTGGGAGTCTTATTGGGTTTTGATGATGCAACGGTGTTCCTATTTCCGCGAGTTTGTTTAAGTTCAGCCTTACAAAGAACTTGTTTGCAGTAGTAGGAAATTCGTGGCTTTGTTATTATGATTATTTTGAATGTTATCATTCTTTTTTTTTTACCGCGCCATAGGGTGGAAGTTTTTTGTTCTTGAAAGTTGTAGGTCTTTCGATGAGTTCCTTCACCACTACGTCTCCTTGCATTGATAAAACTTTCTGGTTGTTTAGTATCTCATATTTTTCATTCTGATATCATTGTGTATACATAGTTACTCGAAAATATTAAATAACGGCTATCCGGATGTTAAGTGTCATAATGAGCAAGGATTACCACGGGTTGCTCGGACAACGCTATGTCATCCACCCTGATGGTAAATTTCTGGTCCGAGAGGTACAGCTTTACGATCCTTACTTGTCCCTCGTCGATATTCTTTCGTGGTAAATTGAAAGACATTATTATCCCATTGTTCGTCTTTAAATGCTTCGAAGGCCAGTTTTATCCTAGCATTTTTCTTTTCCTCAATAAGACTGCTAATTTTTCTAGGGCAGTATAGGACCTAAAGAAAATAAACTCCTTCAGAGATTGACTGATTTTTTTCAAAAATTCTGAGGCTGCATTTTTAGTGCCTCACTCATCACAATCTCGAACAGTGAAACCGTGAATCGACATTGTATAACGCTTTCATTCTATATCCTTCCCGACGTCCACCGGACACCAGTCTCAACCAAGTATTACGATACCGGGAAAGATTAGCGGCAAATAGAACTTTAGCAGTGTACCTTAGTGAAATTATCCGTTGATATATTTGCTCTTCTTTCCAGGACATCGAAATAACATTCAACATAAAAAAGTAACAAAACCTGCAATTCATACGTAAATTGAACATCGACTGTATTACTTGTAAATTGTACTGTTATGCCACAACTATAAGAGGAAACCACCTTTGCACAAACTCACTATTCTCTAGCATTAGATGAATTCTTATCCATTACAGCAATAAAACACGGCGTTATTAGTGTTATTAATTTTCTCAGCTAACCTGCACTTTAAACTTATTCTTTATTACATTATGTTTTTATATGTTTCTTTTGTAGAGATACATCGATAAACAGAATTTTTCAATGGAATTGTCGGATATTTTTCAAGTGGCTAGTGTTGAAATAATAGACGATGTCGTCAATACTGAAGAATATAAAGTTGAAATCACAACCAGTAATCTATTTAATTGCCCACGATGTAGAAAATTTTCATCAAACAATTTTAATGAATTGTGTTATCGTTGCCACCAGGTAGTAGGCGATACAAAAGTTAGCGTTCTTAACTGACATAAACAAAGCTACGTTCACAACCTCGAACTTATACTTACAATTAAGCAAACTAACTAACCAGATAATTGCGTATCTTTACGTATTAGTTACAATTTAAAGTTCAAAACAATACTACTGTGACCATTACTACTACTATTATAATAAAAGCTTTCTTACGGAACCTTTTAGAAACAAAAGATTTTTTACTTTCGTAAATGAATTTAATAACAGTAACATATAAATTTACACAAATATTAAACAAACAAAGCAACACATAAATTAAATTGCCATTTATTTTACAATACTGTATTGAAGACATCAATTAGAAACAGGTTGATGTTTGAAATTTAACAGAGTTTATTCAATTATAAAAATTAATAGATTGCAACAACGATGATTCAAGAGCATCTTACACAATTTGACGCATAAATCATCATATAACGGTCATCAACGGTATACAAAGAACATTTAAGAATATAAAAAAAATTTCAAAAAAATAAATTCAAGATACATTACAACTACGTCATCCCTAAAGATGGTGTCTTCGCCTTCTTATTTTTCTTTTTCATCATACGCTTATAAAATGGAATAGTTCCGTCAGCGCTACTATCGCTCGTTTCATCGAATTGCCTTTTTCTCTCAAATGCTGTTTTCTCCAACGGAATTGGTTTTCGTTTCAATTCTTCACGAATTGATGTTTCAAGTTCATTGGCAGTCTTTATTTTCCGTAGCAGGATATCACATTCTAAAGTTTTGCTCTCTAACTTTATTGATAACTGTTTAATGTCGTCTTTAATTTTTTCATTAGATTCTCTTATGAGCTCAATATCCATTTCCAGTTTTGATTTTTGTGTTTTAAATTTATTTAATTCTTCCAAGTTAGAATTCTCTATAAACAGATTGTGTTTCAGCATTGCAGTATCTATATCTCTCTTTCTAATCATAGTATTTCTTTTATTGTCTTCAATTTCTTTTCTTAATTTTTCAATAACATTTTTCCGTGTAAGTAAACAGTTTGAACTTTTTTCTTCCAATTCAAATATCCTATTTTTGAGAGATTGAACCTCATTACTCTTACTTGAAATATCTTTAGCTAATAACTCATTTGCTTTTAGCATTGTATTATTCAATGTAATTAGATCAGACTTTTTTATATTTAAATGATCCAAATCTTTATTGTTTATTTCTATTCTTTCCTTCAATTTGTCAATGTCTGCATTTAACACCTCCATATCCTGCAGATACGAAAAGACCGTAAAATATGTAGCTCTAATGATAGAAGAAAAAGTATTTATTACATTCATGCACAGGATGTTTCAAGTTTTTAGGAAGCATTATTTGGCTTATTGTTGGATATAGATTTTGATAACATTGCTATGTTTTAAAAGTTAAAACAACATTGAAGAAAGTCAAAAATAATTGGCTCTTTGCTACAAATGTTTTTCTGTTTATGCTGTGTCGAATATGTTTATTTATTTGCTTAATGTTGTAATTTACATAAACACACGGCCATTTTTATTACAACCTAAACCGTTTTATATATCTGAAAATGACATTTTATGATAACTTGTTGATCCAAGTTGCTTCAAAAAATATTCTATGACTGTTCCCGATTTTCATATCAAATATCAAAAAGCTTTCTTTTACTTAACCAACCAAATGTGTACTGCGGATTACTTAAGTGTGATTGGTACACGCCAAGGTGCATACAGAGGCTGGATACATTTTCATAGCTCATGCACTATTAACGGTTTTCTAAATTGAACACAAACTATATTTCAACGATTATTTTGGGAGCAGCTGTATTGAAAAATATCAGTGTGATCAGAAAAAGTAAACTCGAATATGTCGGAACATTTTTTTAAAAAATTGCGAAATGGATGCCAAATACAACCAGCAAATGCTATAGATGTTTGCAAATGTTTAAAATGTAACAAACAATTCTAGGAATTAATTTCATTATTTAGTAATTCTCGGGCACAGACTCCATAGTTCAGGCGCTTGGAAGAATCGAGTATTTTTCCATAAATGTTTATAATTATTATGGCAAAGAAGTAAAAGTTGAGTAAAACTTAGAGGGCGCAAATTGCCATTTTCAGTTTGGCAGTAATCTAACAAACTAAAATTGCTACGAAGTTAAACCGTTCATGTCGTACTATTCAGTTAGTCATAAATAGGTATGACTACTGGATCTTATCAAAGTAGCCTAGGAAGCAACCGTCACAAAATAACAACTAGAGAGAATCATCTATTAGAGAGACTTTTTCTCCTACGTAGAAAGAAAACTTGTTTGTAACTGCCTCTAGAAATTAGTAGGGAAAATGGACTAAAGTTTTCGATTAGAACGTTTAAAAGACGCTTAAACAGCCTAGGATTAGAGCTACGGAAGATAAAGGAAAGCGTTAATGTCCGACGTCAACAGAAAGAACCGTATAGAACGGACAAAAGGAGAAGATTGAAAACAATTGGAAAAGATCTCGTGTTCCGACGAAACGAATATTCAGGTAATTTTTTAAAAAGATATTGCTTTCGAATTGAATGTTACCATCATGGTAACGCTAATATTAAAGGACAAACAATGCTTTTGATAAAGTACATGCATAGTTCCTTTTTCAGCTTCTTGGTATCCCTGGAAGTACCTCTCTCCAACGCCGAATTTTGTAATGATTACTTTGTTCTTACTCTTCAACACGGAGATTACCACATTATGATATAAGAATACATGTCATCGTAGGACGTTGGTAAAATGTCCACAGGTGATAGTCACATGAATAACCCAACTTACATAGATGTTCTAAATGAGACATTAAGGGCACCTTATGCAAGACATTTCTTTAGAGAAGACAGTCATTCGGGCATGCACGCTATTACTTTACAGATACAGTTTTATAATGTAGTCACCATTGTAAATGTATTAATAAAGTTTTAAGTTTTAGAAAATTTTAAAAGCTCCGGTTTACTGGTCCGGTTTACTTGTAATTTAAATGTACAAATGCGGTTTCTTGTTTTTGGGGACACCATTGTTAACTAAAACTAATTTAATAGCTATATCTAACAGAGAAAAAAATATTGTGATGGAGACATGCCACCTAGCATGTTTGCACATTTCTTGTATATATTAAAATTGATTTGCAACTGCTACATCAAATTTTATACGATTGTATTTGTAAAGGCCAAAATTATCTACTTTGACAAAATTTAAGTTTTTAGATACCTTTTTTTTTATAATAGGTAGTATTTGAAACAGCTTGCGCAGTGTATTTATTTAAAACTCCTCCGATAATATTTCTGCTGCCAATTTAAAAGATTCAAAAAAAATGACAATGTAGAAAAAATACCTTTTCATAATCCTTTCCAATTTCTTTTTCTTTGATTAGAATCTTTTCCTTATTGTGAAGATTGTTATTTAATTCTTGTATGTCTTCTTGCAGTATAGCAAGATTTTGAAGAGCTTCATTTCTTTCTTTATCTGCAACTTCTTGTAACTTCAAAAGTTTATCTTGAAGATATTTAAATTCATATTTTAACGATAAGTTTTCCTTAAATAAATTTTCATTAGCATTATTTTGATCTTTGATGGCTCTTCTATGTTCTCCAATGCTAAATTGAAAATCCTCAAATCTACAAAAAAATAAATATTATTTGAGAACATCATGTAACAGAACTAACTTTTTCCTCATGGTTTCTTCAGAGCTGTTAAGTTCAGTTAATTCTTTATCACTTTCCATTGCTTCGTTCTTTATGCATGTTAAAATAGTTTCGCATAATTCTTTGTTTTGATTTATTCCAGTTTCAAATTTTACTTTTTGTTGATCAATATCCTTTATTTTTTGTTCTACTTCATTTATTTCTTTCACTACATCTTTATGTACCAGCGATTTTATATCATTTGAGATTTTATTTTGAACATCAATCAAACTATTTAATTCCAAAGATCTACTTTTTTGATCTAATAAAATATTACAATTATTTATATTTTCGGTGAAACTTCTATCTTCAGCTTTCTGCAATTTTAATTGTTCTTCGTTAATCATTTTTTTCTGATTTAGTTTTGCTTGGAAACTTTGTAAACCTCTCTTATATGTTTGTTTAAGTTTGTTGCACATATCCAAAAGGTTCTTTATATTGTTGCAAGAACTGTTGATTTCATCAGAAAATTCCCCTAATCGAAATATATCGTTTGATGCTATAAATTTATTATGCATTTCTAATTTCACCTTTTGAGCTATATCGCATCTTATATTGTGCAAATTTAAAATTTGATCTTGCAGTAATTGATTTGCTTCTTCTTGTTGATTATATTCACTTTTCCATGTATTATGAACCTTTTTGAAATTTTGCTGCAAAGTACCAAATACATAATGGATTCTTTGTAACCCTTAATTGGATATACCTGTAATTCTTTCCATTTACGAGATTCTCGTAATAACACATTATGTGAATGTTCTCCTTGCATTTTATTTTGATACTTTTTAATTAGATAATAACGAACAAATTGTTACTATTTGTGACATTAAAAATTTGAAATTTATTTTAATCAAGTTACCAACAAATAATCATTTTACCCTTGTCACTTATTGTATTTAGAAAATTATTATTTTTTTGTGTTTCCTGAACTGAAGCAGCAATCTGAAGATCGAGGTTATGTCCGCACTCTGAAAATTGGAAAACCAAGTGTTGTATATTCGTAAAAATGATAACAAGGCAAAGTTGTAACATACTTTCGTTGTTAACAAAGCACAAAAGTTGGAGAATACCCGTATGTTTATTAAATAAATTAAGGCAATTATTATGTGCTTCTTCTGTAGGTTTGTACATTTAGCTCGTCAATAGAAAATAAGGAAACCGTTGAAGGATGCGCAAATGTTGCACATCCACAAAAAAAGGAAATTAGTAAAGCCATGAAAGCTTATTTAGAACGTGCTCGTGAGCACGATGAATTCATGAAACAGCAAAAATATGAATTTCAAATAGGAAAAAGACATTTAGCAAATATGATGGGGGAGGATCCGGAAACATTTACACAAGAAGATATAGATGTAACTATAGCAACAGTGATTCTAAATTACCCCACTTATCACATTCAAATTTTTAGAATGCAATAGAATATTTGTTTCCATCAGGTTTATATGAAAAAAGAGCTCGACCACGTATGCGACCACCAGAAGAGGTATTTCCACAAAGAAAGGCTGCCGAATTTGATGAAACTGGAAGACCCCATCATTTTCTTTTTTATACAGGAAATCCTAATTTTTATAAACTCTTATATGTATTATTTTTTTTTCATTTCTTCAGAGTAAAAATTATCCATTTTTGTTTTTTAGGATATTGTAGAAGAAATAAATAACTTAAACAAATTTGAAGATGCCATGATAAAGAAAAATAATATGCCAGATCCTAATTTAGCATTGTAAGTGATTTTATTATTCAAAGAGAAGATATTCAATTCTTTTGTATTTTAGGCAAACTGCAGGTTATCAGTGGATTGACAAAGAGTCATTAGAAAAGAAATTAGTAGAAGGAGTTAGTGACAAAAATTATAATAGTTTTATTAATGCAATGGATAGACTGAAAAGTTTACCATATTCGTATAGAGCTAAAGAATTTATTTCTTTATATCAGAAGCCCCTCATGAAGCACACTAACCTGCTAGATATTCCAAAGTTACAATACGATAAGGATGGAAAAGCATTCATTACTGTTTATGGTATTGCATTATAGTTTTGGTTAATTTTAAATAAATATTGTTTCCGTAGAATGTAAAAGAAAACAAGCCAGGGGACATGTTACAATTAGATCCCCAGGAGAGGGAAAAATAACGATAAATAATCAAGATATACGTTATTTTCATGACGTTCAAAATAGAGAACAGGTAAGTGAACTTTTTTATGCAAAAGAGTCAATGTCATATTACTAAGCTAAGCGCACGACATTGAAACTTTTTTGTTATTAAGTAAACAGTATAGACTCATGAAGATGAGATACATGTCACTACAATCACACTTCTTTACTGGTAAACATCGCTGTTAATAAATTCTTTCACTGTATCTATAAACTAATGCCTGTGGTCACGATTCTTTATATTGTGGACGGTTGCGTCCAGTATAAAGTATACTGTTATATTGTATATCTTACAGTTTGTACGTTACTTTGTTAAAAGACGCTAGACACATTCAAATTTAGAATATGAGAATATATGGTTTTTGTAATGAGAATGCTACAGTTGCTGTTCACGAATATCGTCAAGGTCCAATAGCGAATTATAAATGGGTATGTGCAAGGGGTTGGTTCTAGAATCGCTCAAAAATGCGGGTTCGAACAAACCTTGCATTAACCATTAAACTGCATATCAGCCCCATTTAATGGGTATACGATCGCTTAAGTTGAAGGTAGAAAATCCTATTTTATATAATTCTCTATTTAACAAGTACATTTTCATACCTTTAGTCTTCATAAGCCCGAATAAAAGGTGGAAATCAGAAGGCCAAAGGTTGGCCATTCTTTGTGTAATAGACACCTTGATAAAGACCAAATTTTGCAGTCGAAAATTTGATGACTGAATAAAGAACGGTATAAACAGCCATTAAACAGGGTAAATTCAAAATCAATTTAACAGTTACATAGTAGTTCGTCATTGCTATCACACCTGTTCTTAACAAATCACATAAATAGCTCAATAATTGCTTTTAAATTACTTTCATTTGGATAAAGCTTAATAACAATTTGTTTTTTGTCAACCCGTAATTGTAAATAATTTGCATACATCTTAATTCCAATTACTTTGTTACTCTGCGCACGAATGTATTCAAATAATTTCTTTTGTTAAAGTAATATTAAATGTGTAAAGTGACACCTTTATTAAGAAGCAGAAAACTTATTTATGTTAATTCTAATGAAAAGCGAGAAATCTTAGGCTAGCTAGCCGACATTCGATTTCATACTTTGAATACGGTAGGCAACTTATTAAGCACGTTCGAAGCTGGTTGCAGTTTATATGGAATATGACTGTCAATTTTAGGATCCTTTGTCTATTGCATCAATGGAGATTAATCAAAAATATAGTTTAAAAATAATATCTTTCGGCCTCACCATATCGCATTTTTTGTTTCACCACACAAGAAGATAATTAATGATTAGAATCTGCATTTAAGTAGTTTGAAGTATGGTACATAGGCAGCATGGAGTCCCTTTACTACGAAGATTCTCTTCCCATATGCTATAACCCAACGTACGGCAACCAATTCTAGGTCGTGTATGGTGTAGTAATGTAGACAGCAAAATAGTTCATAAAACCGAACAGATGCTGCATTTTTATTCAGAGATATATTCAAAATATTAGGTTTAATTGCATAAATTTAAGGATTAACATGTCAAACTTTTATTACAATGCTGTGAAGAAATTCATAGTACTACACCTAATTTCCTTCTTTTGGCTATAAGCGTCCTCCTAATCTCCTTAATTTATTTAATATGACGGAAATGTTCCGGTAAATTGTTGTGATTTATATTTATTTGCTGAAATTCACTTAATAAGAGCTTACTGTGATATTGTGTATTTAAAACTGTTCATTGGTTTTTCAATAACTAAAATAAGAACTACGCCTTCATATTGCTTAAGCGTCTTCACGTTTGTTGAGAGCCAATTTTATATACAAACTTTAGATTTTAAATGTGGGCCTTAGACCCGAAGACTTAAAACATTGGAAAAAATGGATGTATTCATTTATGAAGTTATTAAGTTAAAAAAAAAGATACTTTACGTCCATTTGAATGGTTAAATTGCCTAGCTGTCTGTTTCTTTTAGTTACTGCTCTTTATTAAATTATGATTTGTTCTAGTTTATCCTTACTTTTCAATACACCGCCATTTTTCATTAAAAAGTAATCAAATATATAATACATTCTTTATTGGAAATTTGACATTCACGGTTTATAAAATTCGCCACTTTTCGTGCGCTTCACAGGCGTCGGTGTGGGAGTGATCGTTCGCATGTGTGATTCATAAATTTATGCTTCGCATGTTTAATCATGCGATGCAGTGAGGTCGCGATACGACCTTGTTACCGATATAAGTATAGAAGTAGAGAGATTTATTCTATCTGGAAGAATGAAATGTGCATTTGGTTTTCTGGTCATTAAGCCATAGTACATATTTAATACCACTTCTGAAAATTTGTCGGCATTACATTGTTCAATTGGTTTGGAAGCTGGAAGCAAAATTAAAGATTATGGTTGATGTGCATTTTGTGTCCATTTTACGTGCCATCACGTTAAGTATAGATTTTTTTACAATCAGTTGTTTCGCCCACATATAACTACAGTTTTTTATTTTTCAGTTTGGCTTTAATTTTATTTTCTAAATGTTTACACACTGATGGTATACACCTTCGTAACATTGTCTGGTAGGATGTACCGGTGTATTTCTTCCAGAATGAAATAAATGATTCGTTGCTGAACTAAATAAACGGTAGATTTCGCGCAAACATAATTACCCATAAACCGTTCCTGATATATACCTGCTTTGTTATTATTGTGCTTTGCACTTCTCACGTAGTCTTGGCAACATGTTTTTCACCCATTCACTTATTTATCTTAGAGATAGAGCGACCCATTCACTTTATCTGACAATAATTGTTTCCCTAATCCAATCGATCGAAATATCGACGACATTTTATTAGGTATAACGTATATGTTTAAGCTATCGGGTGCGAAATATACTGGATGCCTTACTATTGTAATAAGACCGCTTGCGCATGTATTATAAACCACACGCCCGAATGAGTATTCCCATACTGACGCCTATGAAGCGCACGGAAAGTGGCGAACATCATTCATAATTATAGTAATACAGGCGTGATGGACTTTTTTTTTCTTAATAAAACAACGTCTTTTAATTAACAAGGCCCCTTCAAAATGAAAACAAAGTAGTCTATTATATTCTTTTTTCAATCAGAAGATTTTTAACAAATTGTTTCGGCAAATGAAAATTTAGGAACTCCTAACACGTCAACAGAACCATCGGTAAAACGGACCGCAATGGATAAATTTGTTATAAAACTACTTGAACCGTGGTCTATTCGATGTAAATATTTTCAAAATGATTGCTTATGCATGTCGCCATCAACTTTTTTAATTTCGCCCTTTTATTTTGGGTACAATTTCGTCAGTTGTCTCTATAACAATCTTAGTTATTTCGAAAATGCTGATTTTTTTCCCATTAAGCTAATTTTTGAAGATATCTGCGATATTCTGCTTCAAGCGGATTTTATGGTTCGCAAAGTAAAAACGCTGCTCTAATTCATACTTACCGGACACATTATTCTTCACGGAGATTTTTCAGTCGGTTGAACAAGCAGTCTCACAATCTTAATCATTTTCAGTGGCAGTTACTGCTTTAAGTAACATTACTGCTGCGTCAGATTTGACAAAGGGCTTCAAAACTAATAACGGATCTGTAGCATGCGTAATTTTAAAGCACAGCTTGAGAATTTTGTACCAAAACTCATCTAATTCGTATTAAAGAAACTCCATCTCCTGCTGTTATTATGGGACGTAGTAACCGTATTTATTGTGTATATTTAGTATTAAAGAAAAGCCGAAGTATAAAAAAAACAGGATAATGATAATTTGCAATCATATATAATAACAATACAAACTTGTGTACAAACATGAATTAATGGATACTTAAAAATGGCGTTAAAAGAGAAATTTTTTTATATAGTATTACTGAAAAATATACGCAATTTTTGACTATACCACTCAGCGACGGTAAAATTTAAATGCAAATATATCTCTCAAGGTAATATGAATTTATACGACATACTACACGGTTTTAAGTATATTCGTAGCGGTACGTTCACAATAGAAGTAATTTCTAATGATCTTGAAATTCTAACACCCAACCCAAAGTATATCTACCTGCGTTGTAAAAAGGAGTTGCTTAACATTAGTAATATCAAGAACACTTAGAAAATTCAATTTGCTTCTTATGTGTACGTACATATATCCGTGTATAACGCACAAGAAGAATGAGTGTTAGTTTATCTCCCACCCGTTAAAAAACCAAACATCTACGCGACATAGAGCAATTTAACAATTTACTTTGTTCATCTTAGAATAGATAATACATATGAGATGTCAGTCTCGTGCACTCATACAGCATCTCTACCTGGAATCATCTCGAAGAAATGATCGTGATAATATTGAAATGTGCTTGGGTGTATTAATGGCCAACTTTCTTCAATAGCCGGACATTGCAGTAGCGCAAGAAAGAAGTGTGATGATTTAATAAGTTGTTTACCGGTCAAATAGTAAAATGAAGTGGAATTGTTGTGTTATTATTTATTATGTGTTTTAAACGCAACGATGGACTTTTCCAAGCCCGCAAGAAGAATATAAGAAGGTGAGTGGTGTACTTTTGCCAATATTTTTCTGATTTTATGCAATTCTAACTGAACAGCATCAGCTAAATAGATAATGGCTTTAATTTAGTTTTATGAAACAGTTTATTTGCGGTACATTTTGCAAATAAGATAATTGTCAAAAACCTCCCATTTGCTGAGTTATCTGGCGAATGCTTTAACGTAATTTCTTCTCGTTGATTTCCTCAATTTACTCAAACTGGTTCCAATTGTTCAATTGCTCTGTTTTAATTACTTTACTTAAGAGTTTGTTATATACAGACGAACTATCTTTCAAACTGTTTTTTTTTTTCATGCTTTGTTTTGTAATATTCACGTGGAAAATTTTACAAAATAAAAGCTGGCAAAGTTGTTTTCATTATTATTATTACAAAATGTTCAGCCCAAGTAAATATTTTTGATTGGTATAGTTTTATGCGTTCTTTAATAGATGCATCCTTCTGTAACTTGTAAAACTTGTTGCTTATAAATAAAGATCTAGCGGTAGATATTTTTGATGAATTTCCACAGACTTAATAAATGTTTTATTTTGATTTTTGCACAGTTATTTTTTTTGATTATGATTACCGTTACATTCAAAAAAATCGTACGTAACGGATACAGCGTTAATATAGATGCAAACATGAGTGCTTTGCTGCTGTTTGTGGAAGAAGGTTGTTTTGTTCAGTGTGACGTATTTTTCATTTTAACGGGGTGTTATGGTATGTAGAAATAATACTTGATATGTGCTCTCTTTGTATACGGTAAACTTGTGCGTATTGGCTTATCGACGGCGCCGCTAATGTTGCAGTACTCATGTCGGCAGCTTTAATAATGTTTTCAAAAACCAAGGACAAATCTTCCAATTTTTATTTATTTATATTCTCTAATATTACCCGCTGTTTTAAAAACATTTAACTGGTCTTGAAAATGGTTCTCTATAAGTGTTTAATATACAGTTAAGAAAACCAAAATCTTTATTTAATTTATCCACCCACATACAAAAAGAGAAAGCATGTTTATAACATAACAAACAAAGAAATCTTTGCATTTAAATGTTTTATTGTATAAGTCAAGTTTAAAAAATACTACACTGCAAGAATAGTACTCCTTCTGGCATTTTAATACTATGTTACATTGCAGATAAAAGCACAAGTGAATGTTTGAGAATGAGAATTAATAATCATTCCGCAATTTTCGAGAGAATGTTCGTAATCCAAAAGTAAAACAGTTTTACCGGACCTTTTTAATTAATCCAACATTACAGTAATTTTAGAACCTTGATTTTAATGTTAGTGTTTTTTTGTTTTAATCGCCTAATTATAAAAGCAATCTTTTAATAAACAGGTCTTGGTTTCGGTACCTGACGAGATACTTGTTTTTTTTTACATAATTTTACATAAATTTATTTGAGCCATTATTTTTATATTAAATTAAAGTCGCATACCTAAATAGTAGTCTTAAAGTAGTATATGCGGGAATTTCAATATAGCACCTTGCACAAGAAAAACAAGCCAATTCTAGTTTTTTGTTTATTATTTGTTCATATTACGCATAAACACCGTTCAAATGATTTTTCGTTTTAGTATTACGTTGTATAAATGAAAATTATTAAAAAAAGAAGCCTAATTAATTATCTTGTATTGGGTATAGTTCCTTTTACGAATTTCAATTCAGTAAAATAGGCGATTTGTATTCCGCGTCATTTCTAATAGTTGATTGAATAGAATCGAACAAATCAAACTTATATTATTTAGTTGCGAAATAATGCATCGATAGAAAGATTGGGGTAACAACATCACTTTAGATTTATTAAAGGGGATCATTTGGATCGAGAGTACGTCTTTAACAAATTTTCGAGCAGAAATAGGGTCTGACGCCTCAGTATAATTATAAAATTGTATTGGTCAAACATCTTCTTATCATTCTTCAATGTAAAAATGCGTATTTTGAATGTACTTGATGTAATGATCCCACATTAAAGTTTTGCAGTCCTTACAAAATTGCTTACTACTCTTGGACGACATGTTTCATGTTTGTGCAGACATTTTTGAAATGCCTGGACATTATAAGTACATAATTAGTTGATCCGTGAAGTTAACTTGATTTCTTTTAAGTTTCAAAATGCCCACGTTTTGTGTTGATTTGCGTCGTAAAATGTTATTTTATGCTCATTCCATGCTCGACATATTCAAAGAGTTTAAGTACTACAACGTTTTGTATTGATTTGCGCTTATTCTGTGTTCGAGATTGAAAAACTTGATGCTGTTGTCGCTCATTCACTTTTTAAAATTTTACCTGGCTAACATTTTATGCCCGTTTGACACTGATTTGTACCGTAAAGGTTTTATTCTAGATTTACCTCTGAGATAATCAATCTTTTCCCCGTGTCCCATTGTTCTCGGAATAATCGATAATACCATAGATATACGGGAACAAGGAGGATGTCCTTATTTAGCCGCCACATCAATTTTCTGATTCGGAACAATTAGACAATGGCAACGTTTTGTGCTCGTTATGTTGCAAATATTTCGTATTGTGTCCGTCCCGTTTTTGAGATATTTAAAATTGGAGGGTTGATGCGGACCCTCATCCAACAGCCACCGGATCAATTTTTCGGCTTTTTTGAAATGTTAATAATGACGTCGTTTTATAGATTTTTAAATTAAAAAGGTTGCCTATAACTTGTCCGATACCATACAAGAGTACACATTGTGCACTTTCAGGCAATGAAGTTTACGTATTCTCCATCTGTGCATTATTGCATGTATTTTGGTATTACTATTAACTTGAAATGTGTTTCTAACAAAGAGGTATAACTTGTAGCAGACCTTCATAGACAGTAACATTATAACTAATGTTATTGTTTCAAAACGCAAAAAGGTTCGGATCTATTACGCAAAAAGCGCAAGTTGTTAATTATTTAAAATTGCGTGTAAAATTTGAAATTGAGCGAAAATATCCATTGCGTACTTTTGTCCTCTGCCTACTTTTGCCCGGTTTCAGCCATTTTTGTTTAAGAAACGCCACAAAGCGTATCCATTTGAATGTAATGTCCTTTTCCAAGATTACGTACAATACTTATTTTATAAACTGGATAATCTCACATTCACCTTGCCCTACTGACACTGCCAAACTGTTCTATATCATCAACGGATGATAGCAGCTGACGATTTTAACAAGTATTTTTATTGCCAAAGTTTCTAAATAACTACTTGATTCGGATTGTGTCCAATTTTATCGAATTTTCAAGTTTCACGTTAAAAATTTGATATTTTCGTATCCTTTACTGGAGCGTTGGAAATTTTATTCATATTCGTCATAATATTTCTTTATTTGCCTATGCAGATATATCTTTTGACGCTTTCTAATATCAGCGTAAACTGTAAAATTTATTGTATAACAAATATTAACATATTTACTCATTTATTCAATTAACGTGTGGTATTTCGCTTTACAATGTTTACTGTTGGCTTGTCGCATAATTAATGCGTTATATGTTAATTAAATATAACGGAATTTTATACATTTTCTGTGATTTAGGGTTATAATAAAAAGACAACGAGGATTGCTTCCTCAAAGTACAGACAGTAACATATTCGAAACCATTACACTAGTTAAAAATGTTTGTACTGCTTTACTCGACATGTGAGAGAAGAGTTATGATGGACAGATGAGATTGAAAAAATGTACAAATTTTTATTTTCGTTAAAGTAACTACACCTGTTCAGAAAATACAGTTGCAAATATTGTGAAATTACCCATTATTTGCTTAATATTATATAATATTTTGGCAATGAACAAGTGGAGAGTTGTCTCTAAAATATTACGTATTATTAACATTTCATTTATGATATTTATGCATGGTGTGATCGATTGGAATAGTTCCAAATATTATAAACACTAACTTAAGGCCGCATGTAACATCTATAGGTTTTCGAAAACGTGTAAATTCATAAAGAAATTAAAATAAATAAACCACTTTTTAAATTCGATGAATTACAATTAACTAGTTTATTTATCCAGTTATTTTATTTTAGGTGAATGGTATCCGCATCTGAAGATAATCGATCCTTAACAATGGATAATCTAGGATTTCAAGATTTAAATGGTACTCATAAACTAGACCGGTCAGTGAGCCTTAATGTCGACGGAGAAAGTTTTCCTTTGTATAGTACTCCTCCTTCGTCGATATTGCGATGGAGAAGAAACAAGAGCGATCCAGAACAAATGCTAGAAGATTACCCGTCAGAGGAATTTGAATATATGGAATGTGGTCCATCACCACCGTCAGACCACACACCAAATATTTACGAAAGTTTTGAGGAATTCTCTTCGAATCATGAGTTAACCGTTCAGATATGTCACGATACTATAAAAATGAATTTGCTCGACCATATCAAGACTCAATCTGGTCGACATCAAATATTCGATGATATCGAAAATAAGAAAACCGATCAGGATAACCTGAAAGCTGCCATGGCAGGAGCATCGAAATTCGAAGTTAACGCAGCTTTCCTATGGGCAGCTTTTACAAAGCGTTGGGATTTACTTAGCGGACTCTTAGAGTTGGGCGCACAGTTGCAGTATTGTGAACCTCACCAAGGCCTTAGTGCTTTGCATTTAGCCTCTTTTTCTGGTTGTATAACTGGTACGCAGTTTCTAATTGCACAAGGAGCAGATGTTAACGCTTCGTTTAAGTGTTATGCGCCTTTGCATTGCGCAGCTTTTGGTGATTGCCCAGAAACCGCTATGATACTGTTAAACAACGCTGCTAAGGTTCACGCTTTAACTACTTCCCCAAACAATAATCATGAAAGCGTCTTACATTGCGCGGTACGAGCAAATGCCGTAGCTTGCGTGAGACTGTTTACTGCAGAAGGCGCTGATGTTGGGCAAGTGGAATACTCTGGTCTCTCCCCTATACACTTGGCCGCTGATTTAGGTCATGTACAGTGTTTAAAGATTATGCTAGAAGCGAAAGGAAATAATGTAAATGCAAAAACCAGGGAAAGAGATCTAACTGCGTTGCATCTTGCAGCTGAAGGCGGATATGTTGAATGCATTGAAGTATTGTTAGAGAAAGGAGCTGATACTAATGTAAAAAATCATAGGGGACAGACCCCGTTACATTTGGCAGCTCGTGCACAGGCGTATGATTGCGTAGAGTTACTTTTAAGAAAAGGTTGTGCTGATCCTAATATAGCAGATTATGACAGAAGAACAGCTCTGCATGCTGCTGTCGGTAAAGCCGCTAGGTCATATGATATCATAGAAGTTTTAGTAAGATGGGGTGCAGACGTTAATGCCAAGGACCAATATGGTTATACTCCATTGCATATTGCTGCTTTAAACGAATTATCCCAATGCGTTGAAGTGTTAATGTTTCATGGTGCAGACGTGACCGCCAAGTCTAAGTTTGGAATGACTGCTTTGGGAATAATTACAAGAAAAACGCCAGCTTCACTAGCTATGATTACACAAAGGCTAGATGCGGCAGTAACACTGCATCACCATCCAGATTCTCCAAATAGAGAAGTTGAATTGCGTTTAGATTTTAGAAGTATTCTTCAGCATTGTCATCCGCGCGAAATAAGCTTTTTAAATACGTTCGTCGATGAAGGCCAAAAAGAAATCCTTCTACATCCTCTATGCTCGGCTTTCTTGTATTTGAAATGGGAGAAAATACGAAAATATTATTTAGCTCGTATGCTATTCAGCTTGATTTTTGTGTTAAGCTTATCGTTATATGTTTTAACAGCCTTAGCCCATAACTGCTACAATCAAGGGAAAAATATGAATGAAAGTCAACCACAAAATCTTATCGAATTATGCGAGAAGAAATCTATGCTTGGTCATATGCTAAGAAATAATCCTTTTGTAATTGAAATGCAATGGTTTGTTTTAGTAGGTATAACGGGATGTGAAATACTGAGGAAAGTTTACGGAATTGTTGGATATCCTAATGTCAAGCAATATTTATCGCACCCTGAAAATATCATAGAATGGTGTGTAATTGCTAGCGTTTTTGTTATTTCTTTTATATATACTGGACGAACATACACATGGCAGAATCATGTTGGTGCGTTTGCTGTGCTGTTTGGATGGACGAATCTGATGTTGATGATAGGTCAACTACCAGTTTTTGGATCATATGTGGCTATGTATACAAGAGTACAAGGAGAGTTTGCAAAATTACTCCTGGCGTATTCTTGTCTACTTATTGGTTTTACAATTAGCTTTTGTGTAATCTTCCCCGATTCTTCGTCGTTTGCTAATCCATTTATTGGCCTGATAACTGTGCTAGTCATGATGACGGGCGAATTGAGCTTAGATTTGCTTTTGGACGATGATCCCGATGACCCGCCGTTCTTGCTAGAGATAAGTGCTCAGGTTACCTTTATTTTGTTCCTGCTTTTTGTAACGGTTATATTAATGAATTTACTAGTTGGCATCGCAGTACACGATATTCAAGGATTACAAAAAACTGCTGGTTTGTCTAAATTGGTTAGACAAACCAAATTAATATCGTATATAGAACTGGCTTTGTTTAATGGTTATTTACCGAGTTATTTATTGAATTTGCTTCATTGGACGGCGTTGGTATCTCCCAAAGCTTATAGAGTTGTTTTAAATGTAAAACCTCTGAATCCTAGAGAGAAACGCCTACCGAGAGATATTTTGAAAGCTGCACATGAAATTGCCAAAAAGAGAAAGTATTATGGCCATACAATGTCGTCGCATGGTAGCAATGTCACTACAATTTGTGGCAAGAAAGGAAACAACAACAATGTCGATTCTTGTAATGAGGCGGTCGTTGATACCTACAATAACATTATAAATAATCTCCAAACAAAAATTGATAAGAACAATGAAGAAATTGACAACTTGAGAACAGAAATCAGGGAACTAACAGCCACTATTGGAAAATTCATTAAAATATGTGAGAAACATATTGTGGAAAGCCACGATAAGGAAGATCGGAAGTAGGAAGTTTAGCGTTTTATTGAAACTTGTTATTTACTAATATACCTGTATATATAATCATCATAATCAATTTTATGATTGTTGATTTATATACTATTTTAATTTTACGAGGTTTATAAGATATGTGTACGCTCATAGTATTAATTACTTATATGTATGTAAATGCGAATAACAAAACGTGACATATATGTATAATTTAGTAAAAACCAATACGTGATTTTAGTAAGAACATATGTGATATTTTTATAATTTCCCTATAATCTATAAAATTCTTTTAATTGTAATTTAATAAAGGTGTGTGTAGAATTATTACTTTTTGTTATCCACGACTTACAGAATTGCACTTTCTTATCAAATGTGAAGTGGAAATATAGTTCACACAAGCTAGTGTGCGATCAATTTTTATATTCCTAGGCTCATACACAATTCCTATTGAAAAATTTAGTCCATATTTATTGTTTTTTTACTTCTTTTTCATTTAAATTCATTGGAATTGTGAACACGAGGCAATAAAGGTATCTAAAGCTATTTTTCAGTTATCTGTTCGAAAATCGTGTCTTCACATGTCAAATTAGATTATGTACAGTATTGAGAAATATTACAGATACAATTACCAGCACATTCCATGTTTTTTTTTCAGTTATTATTCCCCTTAATATTTACGAATATGGTTAACCAAGTAGATGTTGAAGCGTTTGTAGATGGCGGAGGACCATCTGGACAAGCCGGCGCAATTCGCTGGGGTATTGCAACTGGCTTACGGAGTTTTGTCGATGCGAATATGATAGAGAATATGCGATTAGGTAGAAAAAATTTTGTTACACTCTTTTTTTTTATGTTACCTTAATATTTTTATAGCTGGTTTACTGACCAAGGACTGTAGGACAAGAGAACGAAAGAAACCCGGTCAAGCAGGAGCTAGAAAGAAATTCACGTGGAAAAAGCGTTGAAATTCGAAATTCGTCTATTTTTACCATCTAATAAATATGCTTTGATAAGATATTTACATTTCATTCAGAGGTTTTAACCCTAATATACTCATCCCTTGTTTCAATATACTTCGCGAGGTATTGAACAATAAAAGCCTTTGAGATGCCAATTCTGCTTCCTGGCTTTTGACTTGCAATAATTTCAGAGCTTTATTTATGTGGTTACTGAAAAAAAAAAAAAAAAACGCGCAATTTAGCATTTATATAAAATTTAAGAGTGCTTCTTACCACAGATGAAATAGATATGTAACTAAAATGCATGCTTCCAGTTGTTCTTCAGCTTGACATATGACGTCATGAAATCGTCCAAGCTCTTTCACTAAATCGGTAACCACATTTTCAGGAAGTAAATCCGGAATACAACCCGTAGCTGCAACCGCACCACTATTCTTTTCTAAACTGCACAGTCTGCAGTGAGTATATTGCAATTTTATGCCACTATCGCCTTGTACCTAGCAAATAGGATTCATGTTTAGCTCTATTTGTGTTTACAAAAAAAATTACCTACTTGTAATGCTCTGTCCCAACTAAAATTATAATCTTTTTGCCGTCTTTGCTTGAGATCATTTATTATGACACAAGAGATGCCAAGTATATCCGACGTATCTGTATTATTTATAGGTACTTTCGTGGCTATAATTATAGTTCCCATAATACTTTAGTTCATAGCTAACCATATTACTTACTTGGTGAGGCTAGCTGTCGCTGAACCATTAAATCTCGGGTTTCATCCAAAATATCTTTTAAAAAAACTACCTTGCCTTTTCTGGTGCTCATACCATGAATTCTACCGAACTTTACGTGTTTAATTCTATCTGCCCATGGAATATCCATTTGGTGTAAAATACCTTTGGAAAATCAAATAGCTAGGTGTTAGTGTTTTCTTGTTCCTAATACCAACTAATTTCATTTAACTATTATCATTTGTTTTATTTTTGCACATTGCTGTATTTTAGAGCATCATTTAGACTTAATTTAAACTATTTACACTCTACAGTTACTAAACGTATCGATTTGATTTAAAAAAAAGGATGCGTATGCGGCTGTTGGAAATGAATTGGACACAAAAGGATAATCGGCAAAGCATGTATGCCATGCTTTAATCGTACCTTTTAAAGCGTTGAAATGATCATTCTGGCCATTCTCAACGACATAGTACATCTTGTCAAATTCATATTTTTCAAACCTATCGATGGCTGCAGCAATATCTCTTGTTAAATACAGAGTTGTTCCATCGCTCTTTACCACTGTTATATCTCTGTCTCTTACTCTAGCAACTTGTTTGCCATCATGGGTCGACCTCAAGATCTTCATTTTGTCCAATTTAGTCAGTACATCGCTTATATGCTTAGCGTTATACATCGACTCGTAGTTGTACTCATCAAATTGAACCCCCAATCTCTTATACATAAATTGTAACTCAGAAATTGTATAATTAATGTATGTTTTCCAATGTTCTATGTCTTTAGGGGAACCACTTTCTAATTTTGCAAACTCTAGTCTAGCTCTTTCTGTAATGCTATTATCAGAAGCCGCTAGCTTATTCGCGTGGACGTAGGATTCGTACAACAATTGCAGTGGATTTTGCTTAATATCTTCATTTGAATATTTTAGTTCCTCCACTCCAACTTTAATCAAACCAAACTGCGTACCCCAATCGCCCAAATAATTTAATCTAGTCACATTGTTGTTAATGTGAGCGTAAAGATTAGCGATGAAATTTCCGATTATAGTTGATCTTAAATGACCAACATGAAATGGTTTAGCAATATTTGGCGAGCTGTACTCGACGACGATTTTTTTTTGTTTTTCATTTGGACTCGGTAACTTTCCATTCTCAACAACTTCTTTAAGGAATATGCTTCTATCTATATCGAAACATATTTTTCTGTTTGCTCTATCTTGCATTGTTTGAATATTTTTAATTATATCGTCCGGTTCTATTTTTAATATTTCACTAACATTGGAAATACCAAAGTAATTTTCCAACTTTGTTAATGATATGCACATCTGTATGTTTTGTTTTGCTCCACTTACTTCAATAAGTGGTTTCAGGTTAACCGCTGTAATTGTTGTTTTTTTCTTTAAGCTATCCAATATCTGAAAGCAGAAGTATTGATTGTTAATACTTATGTACTGACATGAAATACTACATTATTCTAACAGTTATTTGCTGAAATAACTACTTTAGTGATTTGATTTTTTTAATTAATAAATAAATAGCTTTTCACTATTCCCACAAAAATTATCAACAATACTTTTTTAAAAAAGTACTACTAATGTTTAGAATTTGTCATAAGTTGTGAAGTAAGAACAAATATGTTAAATAATGGCTTGCTTATAAGTGTTGAATAGTAAATCTGATAATTTTGTTAAAGTTATAAGCAAGATATTGGAGAGACTAGAATATAGCATATAACAACACATTTGTCCGTGATGTTAAAAAGATATAATCCGCGCCTCGTATGAGTAAATTTAAACTTGGTTTATATGTTGCATTTAAACAAATAAAAATAAAATAAAATTTCTCCGAAAAGGCACTGTATAGGAAACTAAAACAAAACCAATGAATAAATTCAGAGGCTGTAGGGCCTGAAAATATCATTCATTGAAACATCAAAGAGGACCGAAAATAGATGTAGCTAACTAAGCAGACAACTGCATATACATATAATATGGTTGGTAAAACGAGATTCTTCTATATCCTCTACAAAGAAATTAAATTGATGCAAGTATTAATTTCGCGCCTAAGAAGCGCAACTTTTAAAACTCTTTGTATATAAATACATACTAATATTTAGATAATATTAGATTTTTTGGTTGAAGAATACTTTCGCATTCGTTTTGATGCTGTAAATTATTGTACTATTATTACATTACTGTGTTATATTGTACTATTATGCAGGAAGCAGTGTGCAAAAGTAATCTACTTTTCTTTTTTGTCCAAGGCTGTATAATTTCATAAAGATATCTACTTTATCTACAAATTTAGAATCTGTTAATGTAAGTGGTGCCATCTAATATGAATGGCAAAGGTTAAAGTAAACAATGTTTATTGATTGGGAATTTGCTTGAGGATTTGTATTGGAATCAGCACAAATAAGAATTACTTTAGTTGCTTACCTTGCGCCCCAGATATAATTTCAGTTTTGCCGTCATTATATAATGAAATTTGTGAACGTACTGGTAATTTACAAAAAAATCTTGAAGAAACACGTGAAACGAAATGAGCGAAATGGAGGTTATAAATTTGACAGCCTGACAAATTATACCAAATGTCAATACGAAACGCGAACATTAGAGTTGTTCCAAGGAACATTGTAAAGCTTTCGTTTAAATATATGGAAAAATCTTCTTCGTAGTTGATTCCTCAAAAATGATAAAAAAAATCAAACTAATTGTACAAAGTACCAACATTTAACTCAAAATTAGAATTTATTCAAGACTGGTTGCAGTTATTTTATATTCTTTATATATATTTGCGGTTTCTTTATTATTGCAGTAGATATAGTAATTTATAATCCATAACTCATTTTAAAACACATACGAATATAAACGAATAATTCCGTCAATGTTCGGTAACTTCTCTACTCCACCGATAGCAGTCTGTGCGCTGCTTTTGACAGTTTTAGATGTGAACTTGTGGTTTGTCAAATACAATTATTCACGAAGGGGCGTTAAAATTCATACAGGTGTTTCTTGCGGTTTTGGGAGTGCTTCGTTTTCCTGTGTTTGAAGTGTATTGTACAATAAACGGACGTCAAAATGAATAGCAGGATGGCCGGACAAACTTTAAACGATCGAATACTAGCCGCTAAACACAGTATTGCTGGGCAAGGATTAGCAAAATCTGTATGCAAAGCTACAACGGAAGAAATGATAGGACCTAAAAAGAAACACTTAGACTGTAAGTGATTAAAACCTATCTATTGTTTTAGCCAAAATCATCTAAGTATATATTGCATCAAAAGATAGGTGGTCTCGGAATTTTGAACATCTGATGACTAACCTATATCGGCACTTTTTAATTTTACTAACAAAAAAATAAGCAAATTATCTATTTTTTTTGTAGATATCTCATTCATACGTGAATTTATCTGCACTTAGCCTCTAATATTGTTTAATTATAGAATAGTGTCGGTGTTTTAAAGTAGGTATTTACTACTGTACTTAAATTTTTGGTATAAACTTTATTGCAACATTTTACATACGATGTAGCCGAGATCTTCAACATTAATGAGCTGATTTTAAATTATGCGACTTCCACGTAGTTATTTGTGATTTTTATGCATACTGCGAACATTTTGGTTTATGATAGATGTGAATTGTATCTTATTGCTGGCAACATACATACATAGATTGACAACCAAGCTTAATACGTAGGCTTTTTAAAATTCTTCGACTATTTTCTCAGAATTCAAAACATTACATCTATAGTAGATTATTGTAGACGTAAAAAACGGTATAAACATGATACAAACAATATCCAAAGAAATTATCCCTTAATTGTTATACAGCCTTATCCATAAAGTAAGCATAAAAAAAGCAGTATGGGAAACTTCTTTATTCTGGGTTTTTGGAAAAAAAGGTACTGAGCAACTCCTAAAATGAAATACGTACCAACAGAATAAGAAAAATTTCTAATACTATACCGGGTACGACCGAAAAGTTGATTTTGTCGCAAGAGTAAAGTACAGTAGAACATCGGTTAGCTGAGACTTTCGAGGAAGAAGGTTCCAAAATTTGGATACTGTGGATTTTTTTATTAACACTTATTTTACAAAAAGGTTTCAATTTTTGTTTGTTTCAACGTTTTGTAACGCTTCTTTGCTCCAACGCTTTAGGAGTAACACATCTGACGTTTCCAGTTGCTGCTCTACGTACAATAATGTAATTTGTAAACCTGTAAGACCCTGATGATGAGAAATTTGAATGCTGTTGGATGTCCTCAATTTCTTCTTCGTCGTCTTCGTGTGTTTCATCAGCTGGCACAACAAGGCTTATTATTTCTTCATCATTTGATACTTGGTCTACATTTTTTCATCATTTTTACCAACCAATCAAGACCATTCCTCAATTTCTTCTGCTGAAATATTTTTATATTTTCAAGACCCCTTATTCGCATCGTCAGCTCTTACAAACTAGCGCTTATTACGCTCATTACCTTAATTTTCATCAATTGCGGCAATAATTTTCAATAATTTTTTGGTTTTTGTATTGTGCATAAGTGGACCTTATTCCATGCTATTTCATGATATGGTACGTATTTTAACGACGACGCTGTGTTTCACGCATTTCAGATTTTGATTACTTGATTATTTTGCTATCACTGTAACCAGAATCTTCAGATAGCGGTATAAGAGATATAAGGAACATTCCATTTCGTCTGAAATGTAGATTAGTAAGAGTTTCTTAGAAATCATTGACGTAAAAGTGCATAATATGCATATTAATTATGCTGGGATCTTTAAGATCTCTACGTAGAACTTTATTAATTAAAATGGCGATCCCAAGTACATATGTATCAGTACGTTGCACCGCATCCTTCGATGTAACGAACGCAGGACTTTTATATAACATTATACGTACAATCTTATTCTAGTTAGAACGGCATTTTTTCAATGGTTGCTCGTTTCCGACAATTGTAATTTTTATATCACGATAAACCAGAATTTATCATTTAAACGAGTCGTTGCTTAACAGAGATAAAATCATTTTGCCTCCACTTCACATAAAGATCTGGCTCATAAAAATTGTTTTAAAAAAGCTTTAAATAAAAAAAGGGAATGCGTAAGTTTAGAAAAATTAAAGGTTGGAATTTATGATACTCTTCGAATTCTCAAGGTCATTACTGATTTGAATTTCCCAATATGACCGATGTTGAAGCTTATGCTTATGCTCTTTTGTTACGCTGCTTAAAACTTCTTGGGTAAGAATAAAGCAGAACCCTATGGAGAACAATACAACTAAGTTGTCCTATCTATTAGAATGAAATTTATACAAGAATTTAATTGAAGGCATAGTACGTTAACTGTAATTAAAATTTAGTTAACGACACGTATTTACGCACACCCAACATATCATATATGTGGTAGAGAGGACAGAGGCGAATGGAATTATTACTTTTTTTTTTGCTAAGATTTGACACCCGTATTTTGTCAACTCTTGGGGACACCAGTAAGCAACACGAATCCATTTTCATGAGGCGAATAGACACGAGTCTATCTAGTCGCTACAAAAAAAGGGATAATTCCACCTGCCTTTGTCATCTCTACGTATAGCGCTTCGATTTCCAGGTGTATTTCCTTTGCGTTGTACAATGTACGTGGTATGTATGAAGAAATTTAAGTGTTGTAACGCACCAGTCGCCGCTGTGTAGAAACTTATCAGAAAACTTAGTTCCTTTTCCTTTTTACTCTGTTTACTCTAGCAACATTCTAACAAATTATTTTTCTTATACATATATCCTACTCTACTAAAAGTATTTCCATTCCGATTCGTTTCGAAAAAAATCTATTGTGTTCTTGCGCTTTATACTAGCAATACAAATAAGATTTAAATTTGTTAACAATTGCTCATTTAATTCCGTAATATTTACAAGAATTTCAGCAGTTACTACGTGTCAACTGCATGGAAGTAGTAATGTTTAGATATTCTTGAATCGCACTGAAACACTTCTACGAGAATAGCTTCTGTTTTCGATTATGTAAACTTCATTCATTGAAGCTAAAATTAAATCACATCCTGAACTCACATTTTTGCTAACAGAAAATATGCCAACATTTATTAATAGAACTTCATTTGTATAAATAATAACGAGATTCCTTTTTCAATTTAATTAATAGCATCAACATTAATGCATTATTACGCTATTAATAAAGTAGAAAGGTGTAACAGGTAATACATGTATATTTGATATTTGTACATTGTTTTTTTTTTTTTTAAAGTATTTGAGTAATATGGCGGAATATTCATATTAAAATAGCTTTCCTTATAAGCAGAAATGACCAACGCAGATACGATTATTACTATTTTGCAGCGACTATACAGACTCATGTTTATTCGTCTCATGAGAGGAGGTTCGTGTTGCCTACTGGTTTCCTCCAGAAGTGGACAAAACACGAGTCTATCTAATTGCTGCAGAAAAGTAATAATACCTTTGCCATCTCTACTTGCAAGTAGAGAGGACAAAGACAGGTGGAATTATTCCTTTTTTGCAGCGACTAGGTAGACTCGTATCTATTCGTCTCATGAGAATGGATTCGTGTTGCCTACTGGTGTTCCCGAGAGTCGACGAAACACCACCAGTCTGTCTAGTCTCGGCAAAAAAGTAATAATTTCATCCGCCTTTGTCCTCTCTTCTGATCATCGCACCACGATAGGAATGGATTTGATGATTGGATTATAGTCGAAGACGGAGGGCTCATTGCTGTCACTGCTCACGACCTTCGCTGCCAATTTTCGCAGCTCTTCTAAAGTAGAATTCCTGATGAGTGAAAGACGTCTGCTAAAGGAACTATTAGAGCCAGATTTGGCTTTAATAAATCGTTCCTCAAAGTATTAACCGTAACACCTCACTACATTCTTCCTCATTATCATTATGGTCACCGATTTTCACATTTGTGTTTGAAAAAATGAAATAAAGAAATAAATTATATGTGTTTAGTTTTACATTTACAATTTGTACGTACAAATATGAAAACAGTTTCGTTTATGAATTGATCCCTGTTTGTAGCCAATGTTTTTCTATCAATAATTCCTTAGACAATAATTATCAACTTCAACGTATCTTTTAAAATGGTAATTTCGTTTCTTTCTCGTTTCCACTTCGGATATAGTAAGTCCACTATACCCGGTAAAAATATATCTTAATCGTGGAAAAAATTTCCCGTGCTTCGCTTACAATCCAAAGCTACATATTTACATGTCTTGGGCATGTGGCAGCAAATCAAGAACCCTAAAATTATACCAAAATTGGCATAAATACTGATTATAATAAATAATGTTTTATAATTGCAAATTGGCCGATAACACTTCGTTACGATAGCTTTGACCTTGACGGTTTAACTCTGCGTATGTAGATTATAAAGAATTGTTTTAAGATAAATTTGAGTTTTTCCATGTTGCAAATCGATATCGTTTATTTGTTGTTGTTATACTTATGCACAGACACAAACACCACACATCATTTTGTTTCATGTAATGTATGATTGATTCCATGTATTGGCAATTGCTGTGTTGTACATATGTATATAGCTGCATATAACACGTCACACACAAATCCAGACGATTATATGCTCTATCGTTTTTATGTGTAACAACGAAGGTGGTTTGAAAAATCCGCGCGTAGGTGAAAAGCACCTAATTTTTCAGGATAAACACGTTCAACGTTGTTCTAGTTTTCTGCTCCTTTCCGAATAATAATAATACTTTAAGCGAATACACACTCATTTCTGCAACTGTTTTCTTATTTGAATAGACCTACCTATCGGCCATTCTTTCAAAAATTAAACTTGAAGAGTAAGAAAATTATGGAACAAGTTGGAATCTCAACTACAGTTTCGAGGGAGTCCAATAACGAAGCATCTGTAATAATCCAAGTAATGATTAATCCTTAACAAAAAAAGAAAACCCTGTCATCAACTTCCCGGTGGAACAAACGATCTTTGACTTGTTTAGTGCAGGTTCTCCGCTGGTAATCCATTGTTTGGATTGTTTTGTCCCAGGTATGCAGGGGTGTATCCATGTTTCGCCTACAGCCATCAAATTAAGCCTAAAGTCTTGAAAAGCTCATTGAAACAGCTGCAATCTTTTTTGGAAGACGTTACACGATTTCGTTTTTGTTTCACCTGTGAATAATCGCGGCGCCACTATTAGGGACAAACGGTCTCGTGGTGTAAAATCAATGATTTCTGGAGGGCGTCCAGAACGCTCAGCATCACCTGTGATTATGCGATAATTCCGCCTACATTTCGAAACCATTTATAAACCGTTGTAGTCGAAAGTAAAGATTTACCATAACGCTTGTCATTTCATTCAGTACATGTTTTATCAACCTATTGAAACTCTTTCATCCATCCAAACACAAAGTAATAATTAATAATAATTAGAATATGATTTAAATTTGTTGCTCTGAGAGATCCTTCTAACTAGATACCTAACAGTGCCATTTCCTTGACTGCACGGACATTCCAAACTACTCTCGTAGCTAAACGTATGAGATTTAATACATACTTGGATTCCGCCGTATCAAAATGACTACATCCGAAGCAGCTAGTCTTATTTATTTCTTTTAATTTTTTGCAATTCTCCATTACTAGTTTGTTATCTCAAAAAGTTCTTTATTTTATGCACAATTTCAGCTAATTGGTATAAAATATCTCATTCATTTCCTTGTTCTTCCAAGTAACATACGAGTATATGCATTCATAGTTTACATAACCGAATCTCGCTATACCAGTAAGTTGTAAGCGGTACTTTTAGTTTTTTTTTTTTTAATTTTTAAGAACCTTTTCATCGATGCAGCTACTTTCTCTATCATTTATTTGTAATTTTCTTACTAAACTTTCACTGATTTGACTTTTATCGATCCATTAAGGCTAGATTCGCTGTATATTAGTGTCGCAAAATTAGTTGTTAAATATTTTCCCACTTTAATTCGTTTAAAGCCTTGACAGTTCAAACACCTTTAGGTATGTACCGGTAAGAGTCTGGACATTCCGAGCCGAAAAGCTAGACGAAGATCGACGTAGAGAGGTTAACATACCTCAAACTGTTAGGTCAAGTAGTAGATTGTCCTAAATATTAAGTGACAAGTCAATTCACAGTAAATAATGCATACTGTGTTAACCTAATTCGTAGTGTTCATATCGCAAACGGAATTTGGTGCTGCGATCAAGTGCTTAAATAAGTTCCGCGATTGAATTGCTCGACGGGTCTCCTTCTTCTTTTATATTGCCACACAGATAGATACATATCAACTGATATGAATAAATGAATGTTTTTAAATCTGTTTTAAGAATGATGTGAATGTGTTGCCGATAAAGATTCTGCTTAGAAAGAAATATATCTAATGTGATTCGTCTAACTGTAAATGGAAACTAATAAAAGTATGGCTGATAATAAAAGTAATAAATAGAATCGATTGGATGGGTAACATCGTCTATAACACCATTGTGAATATCAATTAAATTGCTATTCATTATTGATGTGTCTTTGAGACCAGATTCTTTATTTATCGTCTATTTGTAGCTTACAGGCTGAAGATTCAAGATTAAAATCCCTTGCATTTGTTTTTAATTATTTTACCTAAAAATTACTCCACAAATTTTAGTGTTTTTAAAAGCTCTTAATAGATACATCTAATTCTTTTACAACATCTCCCAATGTCGCTTATGATCTTTACGGCTCTATTTCTATTTTTGACGATGTCTATTTAAAAATCCGTGTAAATGTATGTATTTGATATTTTAGTTAGAATGAGTCAGAGTTAGGTAAGTATATTTACATTAGAAACGAAGCATTGGCAGAAACGTTTGTGTATACGTTTGACATTTTCCTGGATATCTTATACTGTTGTTCCGGAATAGGTTTGTTTGATTTAAGTAAATGATACATATATTGCAGATCGAGAAATTGTGCAAGACTCTGATAAAATTATAAATGTGATGGTTAGATATCTACCTTACCTTGTTAATTCGCTATCAATGGATAAATATTTGTAAAAACCCATAAATAAAACACAAACAGTAACATAAGCTGTATCTTCTTAGACATGTGATTTCACTGTAATTCTGCTGGTGTACTTTAGACTTCAATTCTAAAAATGTGCTTTTTAAGAAGGAGAAATTGATTTCCTTAAGTTAAAAGATATTGAAATTCGACGGGGATAATAAAACAAAAAACTTGATGTTTTGCTTTCTTTTTCTTTTTTTGTTTCGCATTGACCTTTGTCCATTAGTTGATTTGTTGGGATCATATTAACAGTTACCGTCAGTCAATACAAATTCTAGACAAAGACAGTAGTAAGTTGCGCAAACAATAATGAGTGCACACTTACGTATGTATCGTGTGAATCAGCGCAATTATTTGTCCAGTGCTTTTTATACATGTATACTACAGAACTTCGACCATTTCATGTCATTATACGAGGATGGTGTGAGAAAAACAACAACTTTGCATTTAGTAAGTTACTTGTCGATATAATCTGTTTGTAGCTCTGTCCGCTTTGTCTAGGAATGTTCAAACTTTTTAAGGCATCGAAATAAAAAAAAAATTGACGATTTCCGCATTTGTCGTGAACTGCTTTCCATCAAGCTGTTCCAAGTTCGGAAAAAGAAAGTAGTCTCAGGAAAATCTCTCCAATACTTTGACAGACGTTGACTAAAGAGTAGTACTCACAGTCAGTACTGTAGACACAAAATGCCATCTGGCTTCAAATATGGGCACTTCTCATACTATCCTGGTAGAATATGTAAATTGTTTATATAATTGCAGATACAATGGTGATTTTTTGTGTATCATATATTTACAAAGTTGCATAAAGTTGCTATGTTCCTTCATAAAAAATAAACATTTTGAAACAAAATTCTATTAGACATCTCTGCTATTTCCAAAATGTTCTGTTCTGGCCCCTCTTGCGCTGGCACTAGCTTTGCTACTTTTCATATTTACCAGGTTTGTAAGCCCATCATTGTTTTGACTTTCTAACTGGCTTTAAAAGATTGCTCCTCGGTTTCCCGTATATCCAATAAGAAATTAATTACTCAGTCGTTTTCCAATACCCAAGCCATGGTTATCTTTGGGCGACTGCCAAATCTATCCAGAGCACAACAAATACTTGAAAACTGCTACTTTCGGATTGCGCAAGTATGCATATTTTCCTTAATAATTTCCGGGAAAATACTCTCGCATTTTTCATAATAAATAAATTTCGTTTGTGTGATTATTGAAGATTAATTAGAGAAGATACTTCTATTAATAGTGCCTTTTATTACGCAAAAGTAAGCGTTCTAAAGACAGACCATTTTATGTCACAATTCAGTTTTACTAGCATACATTTTGCTTAAAGTCGCTTGCCAAGGACGATTGCGAGTGTGTGTCAATACAGAACGAGAACGCGTTTTTCTTCTTACATAAAAATGGTGAACCAACTTCTTCGGAAATACGCAGCAAGTAGAATTGGATTGATAGCGTATGTAATTGTGCGTTGTGTACTACAGCGGATGTACGGTGCATATTCATACATGCTTGCATATAATTGTATAAGCTATCATTAAATATATACCATATTTATATGATAGGATGGACTATATGTACACAAGTTACACCGACCTTCTTAGACTAACAAGAATTGTGATTCAACAATTACCAATTGCATTATGCTATTGTTGCTTATACGCAATAACTGTAAATCTCACAATCAAACAATATTCAGTAAAATAAGGGAAACGGAAATAACCACATATAAGAAGAAACGTTATGATTGTAATCATTGATTATATTCATGTTATTTTTATGCTAAGTTACTATCTAATATGTTATATTTGTTTTTATTTATCTATTTATCAGCCGATAGATACACCTATGTATATCATACGTCATATTTGAAAATTAATGGAAACGAAAATAAAACGTTTGAAGGTATGAACATATTTGTGTCATTGGAGATCGCAAAACATTTTATTGAGCAAAATGAATGACTAATATACAGCTATGTGTATACGAAACTTGCCTAGATGTAATCTAGTGAGGTATTGACGTTTAACTTCAATGCGCTCTAAGAAACTAATAATAAAAATACAATATTTGCCTTGCATGAGTAACTTTTCTATTGCTGTCATAATACTTCGTTTATTCACTTATTCTAATCCCTTGTATATACATCTGTTTATGGAATTATCCGAAATAAGTAAGGATTTTATAATACCGTGTTTTCTTTGAGGTGCCTAATACATATTCACATAGCTGTATAATACTACCCATTTTTATTCAAATATCTAATAAATATTTTCTTATCTGCACGTTTAACCTCTAGATTCTAACAGCGTGATACTTAATTATTTGTTATTAAACATCTGTGCACCAAAAAGGAATCTCTTCTTCAACTTTAAACTCTCCCAGTAACATATAAATTTTCCTTAATCGAATACATTTTCCTTTGATTGTTACGCTATAGTAAATAAAATTGTTTTGAAGATAATTGTGCTAATCATCAAGAGATTAAACGATTAATATATATGCTAATGTAAATAATTTCTAGTATTCATTTGTCATCGGACATTTTCCTTCAAATAAAAATTGACACATCTACTTAATTTCCTATTTTCATAATTTTCTATCCATGGCAGAACTATGCATTTCATCATTTCATTTGGGTTACATCTAAATCCTAAAGATTCAATATTTGGAATAATTTATTTCTGTTTTCACTTTGCTTAGCGAACATGTCAGAAAACAGTGGATTAATTCCTAAGCAACACAAAAGTCCACATCACACACGTTTATTAATTAATCCGGTACGGATTGTGTTGTTTCCTATACAAAGCCACGGTCCATTGTTTACTATACCATTTCAACATTTTAGATATTAATTAAGTGCAAATTCTGTATTCTACCAGAGGTATGCTGTTGTCGTACTTAAGATTATAAAATTATTCTTCTTTACCAATGAATACCGATTAAATGTCAACCAACAGATACAATTTAAACAAGTATTCATGTAGGTAGATACTACAAAAAGACATCTGCCAAACTTGTATTGGTTGAATGTGTAAAAGTTAACCCACTTAATATTGTTAAAATGAAGGTCAGTTTGTGAAATTGGGATACGCAAAACTGGTTCGCTTTTTTTTATAATTAACGTATCTAGCGATGTGTTTGTTGGGTTTATTATTTGAAGATAGGTTCGAGATATACATACACGGTGATGGGCAAAAGTGTGAAAATAGGTAAATATCTCCAGTTATTGCTATGAAATGCGGTACTAGTAGATAACTGATTAGTGATTATGAGAACTAAAATGGAAATATTGGTATTTTAATTTGATTTCCGAATTAGCTAGAGGCCAGTTTCAATTTTGAAATTTTAAATTAAACACTCTACATATTTTACACAATATCAGCCGCCGCTGTGTAGGAAGAATTTCATAAAATGAAGATTATTTAATTATCTATCGCGCCTTGTGAAAAGAACTTTTTGATGACGACTTCGATTTTGATAGAAGACCTGAATTTTGTGATTTTATCAAGATTTGCCACTGATTCTGCAAAAAATTTCACGGCAATTATTAGATTCCCTCAAAATCAGATTGGATGAACAGGTACAATTGAATTCTCTGCCAGATCTCCGGATTCATTGGATTCAATCTGGGGATGATTGAAAATCAAAAGCTTATATATTGCAGATAGCTGTCAGTTGGAATATTTGATACAATAATGTCATCTATTGTTTTCATATGGTGCTTAAACGTTCTTCTACGCTAAGTCGCTCTTGTGCTTGTATTGTAATTATAGTTAATATCTTGGTGTACTACTAAAAGGAACGTAGGAAACTATCCATTTTTAAATGGAAAGTCACATTAGTTGTAACGCAATCAGTTACATACAAGTATTGAATTTTATAGCAGTATCTACAATATTACAGTTGATACTTAGGTGTTTCCGAACTTTTACCTATCGTTGTATGTAGCTGATGCAATTAAAATCTTATTTTGAGACGGTTGCAACACTTCCAAAGTAGTCTCTAGCCTCTATTCGATTTTATCTTTTTCCTCTGCTTCGTTTAAATTTTATTGCACCTAATTTTTGCATGGTTCATATAAAAATAGGCGACCATAAATTAACCTGACATTTCAACTGTTTAATGTTGAATAAAAAGCTAGTCGGTATTTTTAAACTAAGTTTATGTATCTATTTATAAAACCTATTTTAAAATTTAACAGGAAATGGAAATTACAGCTGATGTTCATCGATATAACTTTGATAAAGGGGCTTCTGTGATTGATTTTCTTAATTTCTTCTCGCGCTTGGATTAGGTATGTTGATGACATATTTGCATCTTTGATACTGGCAAGTGTTTAATAACCGATTCTTTTCAACAACTAGTATAGATACGAGGACGCCCAAATTCCAGTTTTAACTCTTCGTTAAATTAAGGTACTGCAACTTTAAACGCGTATCTTTATTTACAGAACCGGTTCGGTGTTAATAAAATGTTAGTAACATTTTTCTCTTTATTATGAAAAATCCACAAATTAATTTAAACATCGTATGGAGTATGGCGATTGCTTATTTGGTGTTAATCTATTTTAACATTCAATATGATTCTTCTCATCATTGATGAAAATTATTTAGAACTTTTGGTTACTTTTTTAATGGAAGGAGAGGATCCTTTCGTTTTGAGATCATGTCATAAAATGCTATAATTCTTTTAGTGTTACCTTTCTAAAGAGTTCAACGACTCCTATCGTATATTTCGACGAGCAAATAATCAGCAAACCACAGGTAGGTCTTCTGATATACATATTTATATATGTACCTGCCTATCTTCTTATTGTTCTGGTATAATAATGTATAATAGATTAATTACCTTTTATTTTTTTATTACCTTATATGTGTGCGGTAATGAACCTAAGAGTTAGTTATTACACAAGCAACGGTGAAATAGGTGATGCGAAATTTTTTCGATGAGCATCTCAAAGAAGAAACCGTGAGAAATAACCACGCAACTTTAACGTATGCAATTAAATAATTGTGGATATCAATTTACTGCCCTGCACAATAAGAAACTTATTGACTGTATGTGTAGATTTGGAGAAATTCTTAAAATACTTTAAAAAAGCTTTCATCAAATGGGGAGATGTTTTAGAGAGAATAAATGTTTTCACTTCCTAATTTGTGCTTAATTATTTAATCAATTTCTAGAAAGTTGCCATTAATATTAATATTTATTCTTTTCTTTTTATATAAATATTTACTTTGCTAGGTTCATCAGCATTTTTAATTTGTGCTATTGCAATGAATAACATTTAAATCTCTTCTGGATGAAAATTACGTAAGTTGTGATTCTAAATGAAATCTGGCAAATAAAACACATAAAAGTTATTCGGAATACCATTGGCAACTATGCCATTCAACTTAAATTAAAATGGTAGAAAAAGTATTGACTTCGTTGCTATTTGAGGAAGAAATTAAAAAATACAAACGATATAATTAGAAATTATAAGTCGTAGTGAAATCGATTTATCTAAAAATTGAACGCGTTCTATGCGTCACCATTTTAATGCAAACGTACTCATGGAGGTTTATTAATTACAATATGTTCATCTTAATTGGACGTATCTAATTTAATTGATGTGTATCCCTCTTTCAGACCTAAACTGCAAATATAATTTTGTAAATACAAGGTTAATTAAGCAGAAACATTGTGGTTACATGTATCCCTTGTATTAAGAATACATTTGGAAAAATTACTGTAGTAACAACAGATATTATATTTAGTTACACTTCTACTCTAACACCCTAATTTCCGTAATGTTAAAACATTCGTTTCATTTTCTAAATTTCAACGTGAATGCCCCTATGTTTGATAGATTGCCGCTTTGCACTGTAACAAATTCCTCCGACATTTTTCAGACATGTTTATTTTATGTCACTTTTTTTACAAAACAACAATGGAATGATGGAACCTGCATATAAGCATATTTTGTAAACAGATACAAATCAGTCCGATGGTTATAAAAGCGGATAGAAACAAATATGGTGACGTCACGATGGCAATAGTAAATATACGGGCGTACTCAAACGTGGTCGTTTTACCAAGGAAATTTTTGGATTTTAATATTTTTTGCATGTTATTTGATAAGTCATATCAAGTTCAATGGTCATTTATCTTCAGTGTTTATTAATAATTATTTTGAATTTATATTTTTCATGTGCATTCTACATTTGCTGTTTTTCATTCGAACAACCCGTTAAAACTAAACAATTTGTTAGTTTCCAATTCAATCCGTTCCTCTTTTGATGTTACTTTGCTTACTTCGATAGTTGTTGAAGTTGTTGTTTGGAAGCAAAGTTTATACTGTTCCACTCGGTTACCTTACACGTGCCAACTTTATACTTTTGGCAACTGCTCCTTGTTTTATTTACACTGTCTCGGCAATGTTTTTATTTACTTTCTTAATATAGTACATAAAAGAGCAATCGTCAGAATACTATTATTATACAAGCATATTCTTATTAAAATTAGCTGCGGAATTTCAAAGGATTTTTTCTCGAATTTTGACCTTTTCATTTAACGAAATCACCTTCAGCCCAAGCCCAGTCTGCTAACGTAGTTGCATTCATGCTTGTATAATCAATCAACAATCAGGTGTTTATAGACTCTTGCAAAAATATAGATTAGGATTAGGAGGTTTTAAGAACTTATAACTCCATGGTTGATTGAAATGTAAATATCTTACACTGTGCCCACAATAATGAACTGTTCGTATTTTGAATTTATGTATGATTCCCAAGTATTTCATAAAAGCTCTAAAAAAGGTTTTTGAGTGAAAACACCTGCCCACGGATGTTATTTTTAACATCAAAGGACCGCGTTGAAAAGTAAAATGAATAATGGAACAGCCATAAAGTAGAACACGAATATTACGTTTGGAGTACTGGTATTCATTAAAATTTAAAAACGCAATGAATGGAGAGGCACTTCAGTTAGGATATTAATCAATACTTTTGTGTTACATGATGTAGTATCAAAATATGGATTTTCGAAGGGTACTTGAATTTATATTTCATGCGCACGTGTATGCCTATTTCCTTCGAATGTTTCTTTTATTTCTCCTCTATCTTGAAAATGTTTTGGTTTAATTGCCTTTTCGAATACGATGATTTGTAAATTTCTTCTTATCTCTTGCTTTTTCGCTTAAGAAATTTCATTGAGATATCTTTTGAAGGGCTAATGTCACCTGGAATTTTAAGACATCCCAATTTTTATTTTAGTCGAAACTCCTGGGCGTTCAATATATTTTCTCTCTTCCTTTTGTAATCTCGTAAACGAAATTTCTTTAGTCAAAGATTTTCTAGTTATTTTTATTTTTACTTGGTTAACCGTAAACTGGCCATTATTATTCGATTAACGCCATTTCTTTTAACAAAATGAATAACCGGTTCGTTAACCTTACAGAGTCAGCCAACTTTAAATTCGGTTTCATTTTTAGGACTTTACTAGAAATAAATTTTGAAAAACTTTTTACAATAGAGCATTTTTTAAATTTTTTGTTGAAATCCTTTTCCTGTTCATTACAGATGGTTTTTTCATTAATGCTATGATGTCAGATCCTCATCAACTCCTTCTCTGTCTCTTCGGGTTCAAGTTTTTCTTTTTCTTTGGCTCAAAATGGTTCTACACTTCTTTTTCTCTTACATTGTATTGGGTGATTAAAAATATGTTAAATATTTATTTTAAACTCAATTTGAAAATAAGTTTAGTCTGAAATGGTCTCCTATCGCCACTTGTCTCACTTCAATATTTTCATGGTTGGCCTATCCGATATTATAGACTATACTATAGTATTGCATAATATTCGCAATAACTTGCCTGGGAGTTTTTTTTATTTGAAAGTTTTCTTTTTTAATTGCCTGGGAAATTATCTTCCCTACTACGTGGGCACTTCTCAAATTATATGAAAGTCTTCGTGGCGAATATGCTAAACCGGAGTATTAGTCTCAATTTGTCAATTTCTATAAGAGGTCATGAGAATGTTCTACTAGAGCAGAGTTGACTTGCAACCGTAATCTAAAGCGGAAGAATAACAGATCAGCAATTCGGTGGCGGGTTATTAATTAATATACATGTGTATTTAATATGTACATTTTTACATATGTACATTCGATTGCTATCTCTCTATTTCAGTTTGATACATTTACAATTCACATTCCGCGTGTGGATCTTTTTAAAATTGCAAATAAAAATAGAAGTAACGGGTTTCGTGGCAATGGATGTATATACATACATATTAAATAGTTTATAATGGAAATAGGCTCATGGTTATTGTGTGAGTCACAAAGATGCGTTCCTTTAACGTTATAACGCGATAATATGGGAAAACTTGAATTGTTTTCCCATATCAAAAGAATGAGATTCCCATTGGTTCGATTCAAGGCGCTTTTACGTGATGCATCTTGGAAGGAACTTTCATGGGATAATTGTATTCGAAGAATTACTTACTTGATCGATGCATAAAGAGTACGCGTAATTTGATTGCTTAAGTAAAACTCGTAAAACAACTCTCGCCTCTCTGGTTACTTTTACTTGTCGCCGTATTGACGACGTGAATTCCGCCACGATTCGTTCGATCTATAAACGAGCATCTTGAATTTTGAAAAGATAAATAATCACTTATATTAATTACTAATATGATGATTGACCTTTACATTAATTGTATTAACACTAAACATTTCATAAGATGGGTATACTTATATTATTTCGAGCAGTTTGAATTAATTATTGCTTCATCGTTACAATAAGTCAGAATTAAAAATTTCGCAGTAGTTTTTGTCATTTCAGTTGTATATTGATAAGAATTTAGCGGATGAGTTGGAGGACTTCCGTCCCGCAGAGATTTGATCTAGTTGGGTACGTCAAAAATTGATAGAGCCCGATTAACATCGAATGGCACCTCATCTGTACTAGTCACGTGACATATGTGTGTACAGATCATCTTAGAAATGTTGAGTAAAGAAACATATATTAAATGTTAATTGTATGTACAAATGAATATCCAAGAGGTTATGTGTTTGGCGCTACCCATCTAGTGACTTCACCTATATGGTCGATTTCTAAAAAAAGCATTTACCTTTGGAGCGTGAGTGGTAGGAGGGAGGATATTATAAGTCAACGACGGTGGTGATGAAAGTGAATAATTACTTTTTTTGTATTTCATTTTCTATTTTCTATAACTTCTAAATTAATGCAAATTCTACTAAAAGACTCGGTGTAAATCTTAGGCATATCAAGAGGTAATTTCATTAATTAATAAACGTTCGGCTAGTCACCATCAAAATTCTCAGTGAAGTTTCACGTTATGGTGTTGTAAGTGGTGTAAAATGTTGTCAGAGATTATAGAATCTCAACGTTAGTTGCGTCCCTGTATCGTACATTGGATTAATCTTTTCTGAGTAGCAATTGTTGATCTTAGTTAAAATGTTAACATTTCTTGCAATTTCTGGAATACCGGTGTAATTCTCGATCGCTGCTATGCAACGCGAACAACATCTAAATAAATGCCTGGTTTCCATGTAACAGATGTCCAGCTTGATTTTATGATGAACATTTTATTTCTTGTAGTTCCCTTGAATTAGTATTGTTATTTCAAAAATGAAAAATTTCTTTTACTTTATCAAATTTATTTGAACGAAATATGAGTTTTTGAGATAAGCTTTATAAGATATCTATGCTATTACAACTTAAAAAGTGATTAAGATGTAAATGAGTGTTCTAGTTATTTTGACCAGTGTATATGTCTTAATATCAAGGTTAATGGAGAGCTTTTGAAAACTTGCACTGGTGCAAGAGTCTGGTCAAAATGACAGTAGGCGTGTGCATCAATTTCCCAAAATCTAATTCGGTATTCGGTATCGAACACATGTAATACTAATATTTGAGACAGAATAATTTGAATTTCTTAAATGGCACTCATATTAAACGTTCATTGTGATTTGAAGTTTAGTTAGAAAGAGGAACAACGCACAAAACAAACAATAAAAAATACATCTACATTCAAAAATATAGTGATTTATTGTACCTTTGTCGTTGCCTAGACACAGCCAGATTTTTAATAAAACGTATGGCAATACTTATTAAAAAGCACGTACCAGATATGAACAGATAACATAATAGAAATAAAACCTATTAACGTGGTTATAAAGGTTGTTATCTTATTCACATTTACTATCTTTGCATTTGTTTCGTGTGTAGAACAATAAAACAAATGGTACTGTCCATTGGAAATGTTAACAAAAACCAATTCCTGGGATTAGGAGAACAAATTAAGGATTTATGACAAATAAATGATGTAAAGAATCAAAATTTTTCTAAACAATGTATAGATAATTCGATCCTTGCAACTTTGTACAATACGCACAACATATCTATTAAAAGCTAGAGATAAGATATATGTATCGAGTCAAGTTGCCAAATCGCTGGTAACAAATATGAAAAACGCAGGAGGTACTAATTGCAAAGTATAAATATGAAAATGTTTTCCACTTATATAAATAAATAACTTAAATCCCAAGAAACAAGTTGTACAGATGAGATGAGTGACTCAGAGGTCTGCCTTTTCAAACCCGTTGAACGGGTTTTTGAAGACAAAACCTAAGCGATGTTTTTGACTATTCTTCGTTTTTAAGATTCAGGAACTTTGTTAAATCGAAGTGATTCTCCGACAGTAGATTACACCATATTCATTAAGATTCACATTACCGTGGGTGTGGAATTTGACATACAACATTGCTTGAGCCGTGGCACGCATAAAACAAACTAGCAACTTTACGAGATAAGAATTCGGGAGATTGTCATTTGATAATTTGAATATTTTGGATAAACCGTCCGAGAATTTTTTCTATACCCGATCTATAATATCCCATTAGTACTTACATTTCCGCATGTGTATGCGATAGCTGTGTGATAACTAAAGAGACCAAACGATGTGCCCGAGCCCGAGAGAGTTTACCAGAATAACAGTGCGCTTATTTAAAAATAAATATATTGAATCACTTTACAAAACGTTAAGAAAAAACATAAATAACTTACTTAACATATTTACATTGTTGCAGAAATATCCGGATGTGCGCGATGGTCGGGCACATCGTTTGGACTCTTTAGTGATAACATGTTTATAGCGCCAAACTCCCATAGTTTATAAATGCAATTTACGGCAATTGTAAAATGTTTATTTTTACACTTATTTGAAGCCGTGAATCATTGGCGTTATTAATTCCCAGGATTCCTAGTTTACAACTTAGCCCAAGTATAAATGGGTTTCCACGGAAATAATGGTTTTCCTTATCAAAAATAAAACCTAAAAGTTATCAACAGAAGATGTTTCCATATGATTATTAGTACTGTTTACCTTCTGTTTTTTTTTATTTATTATAATTTTGCTATGTATTTTGTACAATATTAAAAATTACCGAATCGGCAAACACTTTGAATTGAATCATACTGGTGTATCATAGGAATATGGAAAATCCCATTAATATTTCAATTCTTTTTCCATACTTTCATTTCAACGTTATATTATAGAACTATCGATTTATTAATTGTACCGTGTTTACCTGTATGTATTGTAATGCAATCTAGTCTGTTTCTTAAGATATTACGTAAATTGTTTTCCATGCCGTATAATGAGTTAATAATAATCGTAATAATGTGTAACAGGGAAAGTGTGCTGCGTGAACGACGATTACTTCTGTTTGGTGACACACATGTAACCATGAAACGATTTTATTTACATTTGGTTTTACAATCTAATTTATAAACATAGCATATGTTGAATATATTTCTTGTGATCTGGTCGCATAAATTACATGAACTGTTCGGTATTTACACTTGTAATTGAGTTAGGCACAAACAATTGCAAATGAAAATGAGATTGAAAAGAAGTGAAATTATTCATTCATTTTTAAAAATAAAGCCATTGTTCTAAATCATGCGTTGTATTAAATTGTATAGATACTAAGTTTTAAGATACATATACAGCGTGCGCGGCTATTGCGTCTATGGGAATAATTCCTTTTTAGAGTAAAAAAAGGCGAAAAAGCATTCATATAAACCTATCTATACATGGTGTTCAATTTTCGTAGCGCACCATACAAATTCGATTTTTTAAATGAAGCAGCCTCTATCCTATTACGCTTTTTGATCCTCCTCTTCAACTCATGCCAACTTTTATCTACATATATTCCTGTACATATTTTTCCAAGTTTTTGAGGTAATAGAGATCTTTACGAAATGTTGTTGTTTAGCATCTACAAGATGGCCATCGAAGTAATCGCCGCGTTTGATCCAAGCTATTTCAATTTTTGTTGTGGAATATCTTACATATTTTTTAAGAATCTGATAGAGAAATTGTTCTGGAATTTCTATTTAGCAAAATTGCAATTTTTTTAACAACTTTGAACTCTGAAACTTGACATAAATTGCAGAGAAGCATCTGACCACGTAGTAATATAGGATGATGTTCCATTAAGAAAAACAAAACAAGTATTGTGCACTATGGGAATTGTGCTTGAATACATATTGAATACATGTGCAACATTTAACTCCGAATATTTGTATTTGAAAAGTTTTTCTCTAAATTGTTCAAGAAATGAATTATCTTTGCTGTACGCATCAGGACACGCTGTACAGATCATATTTCTTCTTATATATTTCTGTGCGTCACATTTTATAATAAATAAACAAAAGTTTTTTCGTTTTGTGTTCAAACGAACTTTGTTGATTAAAATCAACCAAGTTTGGTTAAATCTGGTGACCATTAACAAATTTAGCTGGAACCATATATCAAAAATTAACATCGTGTCTTATGGAATCACTTACATTGTTGATTAATACATTTTGCGGTTAGTTATCAAAACATACAACTTATCTCGCGAAAGCGTGGGTTTATTTGTGCGAAATGTTGCGCGACAGTGATCGTTGATAAAAAATTTAATTGGCAGCACAATAAAAATACAATGCGTTTTATATTAAATATGTTGTAATTGTCCCAGATATTTGCGCAATGTGTTATGTAATTTTTCAAGACATGCTTTCGGATACTCCAAGTATTTTTACGGAATACGACTTACTAAATTGTATCGATCAACATTTTCATCCGGGGACGTCGTCGACAAATAAATATTATGTAAACTTTATATACTCGGCTGCTTTCAAGTTTATGTTGAGACTTGCGTCCGTTGTCGTTGCGATCTACGAAAGTCAGTTGAGCAAAGACGGAATCGCGTAACAATGTTTGTACATATGTAAGTGCAGCAAGAATAAATTTTTGTGATGTTATGTGAGTGTAGGTAAGACATGGATATATAACTAATGTCTAGAACCAAGGTTCGGTAGGTAAAATGGTTTCTCCTGGCGAACCTGCACCGAAGAGCCGAGGGTGATTCTATCAGTCGGAAAAGTTACTGCATTGATTTTTTAGAATTCGCAAAGCATAATCATAATTAGTTATTTGGAGAATGGAAGGACGATTATGGAAGAATACTATGCTTCCGATTCTTTGAATCCGAAATTTTGAACTAAACAGAAGAAGGTCCCACCTAGCGGCAATAAATATTCTCTATCATTATGACAACGTCTTGGTTCACTCATCAATTGCGATAGGATGGTAATATTCGTATTCAAATTTAGCCTTCTACGACTTCCTTCTTCTATACTTGAAAAATGGCTTGGCGAAAAGTGGTTCACTTTTATCACGCCATTCGCGTGTATCTACACAGAATAATAAATTCGATCTTGCCGCGGCGCCGAGAGATGTAATTCTAATTATCACTTTTAGCGATCGCGATCACAAATCTGTGAATCTAAATATGTATTAAAAGAATAACTCCCTATTTTGTATGAACGTTATTATATAATAATGAATGTACATGATTAAATTTGGCAAGAATTTCCGATACGAGCTATTCGACAAGTATGAGGTGTGTAGGATATGAGTAGTGAACTAAGAGTTATCCGAAATTGTAATTCCACAACTATACCGTTCGAACAGTGCATTTATAATAGCCATGCGCATTATTTCTAGAATTCCTTAAAACTGCAGGCTACGACCCATTCATGTAGTAGGGGAGCTTACGTAACAATGACACATTTGTTGGTTCTACTGGCATCCCATCAATCTCTCTCAGTATATAGCTTGGCAGTATCTAAAGCAATTGACCTGACCATTTGAAAATGTCAATATTTTTTTCATTCGTAGGTTATGTCAGTATGCTTGTTAATTTAACCCAAAAGTAAATTATTGGTGACATGGTTTGCAAAATAATTGCATATACTGTAAAGGTACTTGTAAAGGTGGTTTAGAATATTTAGCTGAGATTCCATCTCCTAAATAAAATTGGACAACCATATTTTAACTTGGAGTGGATAACAGTAAGATATTGTGAGATGGGTCACGCAGTGTAACCCTCGACAATTCAATTTTTTTTTTCAAAATTTGCTAATTTAAAAAAAAAACAGAAGGGTAGAATTCTTATTTTATCTTTCGAACAAATTTTAACCAAATCACTATTCCTTAGATACCGCCTTTGCTTTAAAAATATATATTATTCCAGTTATTCTTTAAATTTTATTACTAATATTAAATACTATTTTTTTATTACTTGTAGGTTTACTTTTCTGGCCTAGATTTTATTAATGAATTTCAGAGTATTTCTTCTATGATTTTGTTAATTTTGGGTTTAGAGATCGTTCTTTTCTGAACACATGACGCCTTAACCCAAAATTAACAAAATTGTAGAAGGTTTATTTTTCCTTTTTTGTGATATAACGACTGTTGTATATAAATAGCGTCTCACTGTACACTACATACAGATGCTGCAGATTTTTAATACTTTACACTTTTAAGCTCAACAAGAACATGAAATAGTGTATGGACTTATTTAGCCAGACGTGTGTTAAGTAGTATAAATTAACAGTTTTGTTCTCCAATGGTTTTTGAATAAAAAAAAAGTGCCTCATTGTTTCCCAGGCACTCCTATTTGCCTGGCATGTCCGGTGTAATAATTTAGAACTGTATTTTCTATCAGTAATTCAGCTAATATTTTGACAATGCTTTTGATCTGCCGACCACAGCAGGGTTCTGCGATATTGTTTTATACGATTGATTATAAAAACTTCTTCGAAATTCAAATTATTTCTTCAACGTGTGACGATGCTAGCTACCAGTCTTTTGCTTGTTTGGACGTATTAGACATGGACCGTTATGCTTATATACTATTATACTAATAAACTAATGCTATTGGTTGTAAAAGTCGAAACAATTCATCCATACATATTTGGTGGAATTACTTTTGTACAAAATTTGTTATCCGAACCCACATCAAGCTGAAGCTAATCATGTCGAGCGTGAGGAAGTTACCGAAATAAAAGTTCGAGAAAATTTTGAAAAGTTATTTATTGACTAGTGTTACTAGTGGATTTTATTGAATGCTGTTCAATCTCTAGATATCAATGTCTTAGAAAATTTAATTCTAAAATAAATAAAATTTAAAATAATTTAATCACCAGTGTAATAAATGTTTAGAGGTAAACTACGTAACAACATGCTACAGACTGAAATCAATTTGTTCTTCTTATTTTGTACACATTTTGCACCATGAGAAATGGCATACTACTCTTTTACAGGAAGGAGAGAGTAATGAAAGTGCATAAATCAATGCCAAAATTAAGGTATTTGTTGTTAGTAGCATCTTAACACACAATATATTATCCATGCAAACCAACATTGCGGTTTATTGTCCGACGGCATATTGCGATAAATAAATGTGAAGTGAACAATTCACACATTGCACATCGCGCTATAAAAATGATAATCGTTTATCGAGTGTTCTGTAAAACGCATCTGAATGCAATGTGATATAGGGAGTTTCTGGCTTAGTAACAGATTTGTTTAAATTTGTACTCGGGTTTCCATTACTGCCTAATTATTTTCAGGGTGTCTTCAATACTCATTAACTGGTGTTACTTTCGCCAAGATGTGATATTTTATTTTTAAATACTGATTATTTGCGCATACATAAAAATGTTTATTGTGTTCTCTTTTGAATACCAGCAGGAGAATCTATACCGACATATTCACCAAATAGATGTCTCGCTTACATATTTTTGAACTTAAGTGGCGCATTTGTGTATATCATTGACGTTTTATACATAGTAGAACCGTATGTTCACTTATTAGTTACAGGCAATATGCATTCTGTCTACTTACGCTCGCTGCATAATTAAACATGATGCCTCGTGCAACCCAAATTACTTACATAAGTATCTGTAGTCGCTTTCTTTATTTAAACATTTTAATGTCAAGGTTAAGTTAATCAAATATATATTGTTGCTGTCTGTAGTCAGTGTTGGGAGAAGGTTAGCATCTTAACCGGTCTCATATTTTGCCTTAAAAGGGTCATTTTTTATTGCCATTGTTTGTTTTTGCTACTAACAAATGTGAAAATTCTGAATGAATGATGCAAACGGTTCTTTTGATGCGGTCTATCTCAATACGTATGTATTTTGTCGAGGAATTTTAAATATTTGATGTTTTCCATTTAGCAGTAAGAATGATACGTAATAGCATTTCATTCTGTCTGTACACGAACTTCAGAATATACTTACTGCGTGGGTGGAAGATAACTGGAGGAGTAGAATAGAAATTTCCAAATAAAAAATATTCCGGAACAAGTTCTGCATAGCATGAAATCAGATGTCCAGTTATCGCTACAGAATGTACATATTTGGATCTAGAACACCTAGATGTAACCTAATATAACTTGATTCATGCGACCCTCTCCATGGAGATCTCGCTTATCGTTATAGATAGTGGGTAGGTTTAAATTTAACAAAGTTAAATTTTGCGTCATGAACTATGAACCCGAAGAGAATATAGACCTAGGATGTTCGAGATTTAGAAAAAAAGTGCATTTCAAATTGTCAAATTTTTCAATTGTCGTTCATTATTCATCAAATACAACAATAGCAGATCTTAATGAAAACTTGGTCGACATTGGATCGTTTACCGAATAGCATAATGTTAAGGGATATTTTATAAATGGTGAATTAAGGTGTGCTGCGAAAAGAAAAAACAACAAACGAAAATAACAATGATAGTAATAATAATAATAATAATAGAAAACAGAACAATAAGCCAACAATTACAGTAAATGTTCACGTAACTAAGTATTTTCGTTAATGCATAATTGCATATAATTTGCTATTTTGAATAGCCCTCTGTATGATTCTTTTCAGAGCCACATGAGCATTATTAAGTTTACTACGAAGTCGTTTTTGTTTTGAGAAACCTCAACTTTGTAACAACTTAAAACTTAAGAAATGATTCGGAGGTCTTACGTTAAGAGATTTTAGCGGTCACACAGCAACCCCGCCATTTAAAATCCAACGGCATGGAAACTTTTACTTGAAATCCTCACAATTGTCGCATTGCGAGCCGGTGTGCCGTCCTAATTGCTGTGGTTGATTTAATGGAATATTAGATACCTATGTGCGAAGTGAGCTTAAGTGTTTTTCTCGTTTAATGTTTCTTCAAAAATAACTGTCCTATCAGGCGATTTTCCAAAATGTCCATCGAAACGTTTAATTCAAAACGATGTTAGGGTTTTTCTTACATTACTTTTTTTTTTTGCAATTCTGCACTCCTTAATAAAGCCCCGATTTTCTTTTACAGATTCAAGAATTGGTAAAGTTTGATTCATTTGACAGATGATTTTGTTGAAAATACGTTGATTATCTTCTAATCTTTTATTTATCTTATCTCAGTACTGCAGTCGTCTTATCTTCTCAACATATTTGGTTGATAATTGACAGTCTAATCTTAATAATTGAAATGTTTGACAAGTTGAAATTCGTCAATCAAAGAAAGTGCCAATCTTGTTTTAGAGCTTACCGTTTTTACATGGTTGAAATCAGACAAAAGAGAAACTTTTTGGCCGGGTCAAAATTCTACATGGGGCCGATAAGAAATAAGGAAGTGATGATGGTCAGAAAGAACCAAACCATCATATAAGCGTTTTGATTATACTGTTAAATAGAAGATCGAAAGTGGCATTGAGAATGTTTTTAGTTTTTCGCTGAAAGACCCAATAGTTCTTAAACTTCATTTATAATAGGTTCACTTTCCCGGGTTCATAATGAAACTTTAAGCGAGCTTAATTAATTAATAAATTAATAAGCGAGATCATTTTTCTGGTGAGGGTCGAAAATGAATCAGCCTGTATAATTACGTTTTGAGATGCCCCTACTTAATTCATGTCACCTTTCTTCAATTTACTCTTTTTATATCCTTGTGTATTAGTTTTTGAGGTAATTATTTTTTGTCAAATTCTTTTGTTTTTACGGCAAATATTTTAGATATTTTGCGTGATAGAACTCTGATTCAATTGGGCGTTTCGTGAAGTTTTCTGTAATACTTCATTCTTAAAATGGAACACTTATTTTTTTCTAGGATCTGATTTGTAATTGTAAGTAGTAATAAAAATATATCGAATCTATACCTAATATAGATTATAGGATAACATGAAATTATGCAATTTCTTAATACCAGAACAATAATCGTACATCACACGACTACATCCCGTATTTACAAAACTATTCCACCGACAACTTCAGGAAATGACAAACGATATCATGTGATGAATTTGTCGTAAGCTTATTGTTACTGAACTAAAAACTTGTGACCAGAAAAATAAAGATTAATATGTGAGTTAAAATGTTACGTATGCTAAATACGTACGTAGTAGCATACATATTTCTACTAGTTGTATAAACTGTTGCTACTGGAAAGGAAGTAATGGATAATGTTGTTGATGATAAAATAAATGATACTATCTGAAAGTGAATTATTTACTTGTTATTTTATAGTTAACACAGAAAAATGATATGGTCAGCGTAATATAAACAGTGTTATGTAGCGTATTCTTTCCTCTTTTCTGATAGAAGAACAAGGTCACTGACCAGTTTTGGCTATTTCCTTTACTGCTGGATAATGTAAAATTTATGTTAGGCTAGTACAAGGATGATGCGCAAATCAAATATGAAGTAAATAAGAGGCTACAATATTGTTTTTTGTAGTAAAATACTTGTTTTCTGTTGTCTTTCTGTTTATGAAAATTTCTTGATACCGTGTTCCAATTAATCTACGTGCTACTGCTTCCTTTTTAGCGAGTACGTTTTGTTTTTGAGATATTTTTGGTATATCGTAATACAAGCAAGTATTAAGTATACTACAAGGTAAGTAATACAGCAAATAAAATAGGCGTTGAATAAACAATAGTCTAAACGAACGATACACGTATCAGATAATGTCGACAGAAATGTATCAATAATGGTGTATTTGAATACCTATAGTTAAAAAAAAATGCCTTAATTAGTAGTATGAGCTTTAAAGTAATTACCCGTGATAATATATCCTAAACTTTGAGCACCTGTAACAATGTATTAATTAAAATAATGGCAAATTTGTATTTTGTAGCGACTTCATATGTAACCCCAGATTAAGAGCTTTTATCTGTACTATTGTGGTTAGGTTATTATTTTATTGGCGTAGAGTCATTGCGTGTGAACTTCATTTATCTAATTGTTATTATTATGATGTTATTTGTTAGTTTTAGCACAAGGAAGTACAAGGAAGATTCCTTATTCATGTTTTATACATACGGTTATATTATAAACACCCAATATTTTTTACGATAACCTGGTTTTTGTTCAATGTTAACTTGACTGTTTCAACATATAGAGTAATAACCGTAAAAGAATTTTGTTATCTGTATATTGCTTAACAGCTTTGCTTCTGCAACAGTTAATAATTATATTTTTTATTTATAATTTATAAATAAAAAATAGCAAAAAGACATTAAAGAAGAATTCAGTTGATGAAACACAAGTTAATTTTCTCACTCATTGTTAGTAGTCTGACTGTTTTAATTGTTGAGCTATGTATTTTTAAAGATATTTGTTATGACGATGATTACGGATTTATTTGAAAATAGAAACTATTTTACTGGATATTAAGAAGTTATTTGTAGAAGGTTTTGTTTGAAAAAATATCACTTCTATAAACTTTTCAAACGTCCAAAGCTCTTTGATTGTTTCGTTAGAATATTCAAGAGATTCGGGTTCGTAAAGAACTCGCATTAACAGAGGTAAGCATTCTTCCCGTAGGAATTTTACCCCATCTTTCCGAAGCATTTGCAATCCGCTTCTATAGAATGGATTAATCTTTGTCACTCTCGTCTACTATCTTTCCGCGATAGAAGTCTTTTTACGACTTCTTTTCACTCCTTTCTGTTGAGCCTTTTCTATCTCCAGTTTGTTATAGCCAATTTTTAAATATCTCTGGTTACTTGCTCTCAGCATCTTGTCTTAGGGACATGTTATTTCTCTTCGTTCGTCTGTATTACATGAGTTAATTGTCGGATTTGTTGATTTTTTATTTGTTTTTCCTTTGATTATTTCCACTAATTAATTTATGGTTCATCTACCGTCTAGGTAATGCATTCTCCTATTTTCGTCCTCTTGTTTTGATAGCCGCATTGTTTTATCGGCATATGTGAAAACTGGTCGTGTTACGTTTTTATAATTCGAATTTTTGTTGGTCTTTTTTTGTTGCAAGAAATTTGCGTAAAAGGTTCTCTAACAGAGATATATAAATAATGATAAAATTTCTTCTTATTTGGTTCTAATCATCGTATTTTAGTAATTCTACAAGGCAAATGTATACATCCTGTTCATAGAAAGGAAATTTATATAAATATAAGTTATTACATTAAATATTTGCGACAAACGTCAAGGTTACTTCGATAATTTTCGATGAACAAATTGTTAAAAGACAAAATCGCCGGAATGACTAATGCGAAATGTTTGTGAGGATACGTGTGTTTTCTGTATGAATAAAAGCCGTCAAATTATTTTATGGTTTGCGAGTATACGTTTGTACAACGCGTTGTACAAACGTGTAACGTTCGGATCATGTCACACAATATCATTATGAATGCCAAATCAGTCTGCTGATCAGTCGGATGTTGTATGTGATTTGCATATAGAAGTGAAAGTAAATGACTGCCAAATAGTACTAAATATACCATGCGAATATTCCCTTGGAATTTATTACATGCTGTATTAATTTTTCCTTATGCTTCATTTCATTCAATTCAAGTACAATTGACAAAATATACGTATTTTGAATATTTCAGATGCTAATCAATTGTGTCTGGAATTTCGGTGCAAAAATTCTAGTCGAGCACTATATTGTGGTTATTTTTTGTTTCAGATTTAATTCATTGCACAAACGAGCCAAACGTTTCAATTCCGCAACTAGCCAATTTACTGATAGACAGGTCGCAGAATACGAATTGGATAGTAGTGTATAAAGCCCTAATTACAGTCCACAATCTCATGTGCTATGGAAATGAGGTAGGTCATTACTACGTTTGTGTATTTTTTGATGTTACCAGTACTCATTGTTTTTTTAAACTCTTCTGAGAATTTACGCAGCGTTTAACTATATTTTAAACCTACAAACAACCCTCCCCCTTGAATAAGATATTAACGGGGGGTAATTTACGTGGAATTAGAAACGGAAAAAATCACTTTTCATCGGTATGTCTCTAACGTACGGCTAGCAAACTGCCGTCCAGTATATGGGGTAGTATTGTTTAAAAATAATCGTATTGGTTTGAGTAAAGCTGCTTTAATTAATGTAACATGTCGAAAACACGCAAATTGTCGGTTGCTGAAAGAAGTGAAATAGTATTGTTGAAATCACTTGGTTTATCTCAAACGTCAACGCCGAAAAATTAAAGCGGTCACGTTGTGTTGTACAGCACATTTTTTAACGTGATCGATTCCAACGAATAAATAAAGAAAAATGGACGCAAACGCACTATTACTACACTAGTAGTAGTAGTTGATAGGCACTTGGAAATCAAAGAGAGTTACTAACAGCCTTTTGTAACCCGCTTTCTTTCGACAAGAACTGTAAGAAGACACATTTACAACTTTTACTTTTACAAACCACTGGATTGGAATAGGCACAGCAGGTTGCTTGGTCAACAAGATCACCAGATTTGAATCACCTCGATTATTTTCTTTGAGGAAGATTGAAAAATCTTGTTTATGTAGAAATTCCTGAAAACCGAAAGCAACATGTTGTTACGATTATGAATGTCGTAGAAAATATTTGTGCTGATCCTGAGCGTGTTAACGGAGCTACCTCCACAGTTCTAAGAAGACCTCAAACGTATATACTGTAATTGGGCGAAAAATTATTTTATTGCATTAATTGCATCTTCCGATAGGATTATTCCTGATATTTATTTCAAATCATACTAGTTCAGTAACGATAAATTTTGGATATACGTATGTACGTTAGAAATTTTTAACTAGAAGTTGCTTAAGAAACATATTTTTATCTCGTAGCAATCATTAAATAACCTGTATACGACTGCCTAAGACAAACGACCTTGATTGTATAATTGCTAATTTGACACATTAACTTAGCATTTTCATCAACAAGAAATGTTTTCTTTAACTATTTTAAATTAATTAGTGACCCTGTATTAAGATTTAATGAAAACTTTCTCAAAGTCAACAATCAAACCATATGAACTACGATATCTTAGTTTATTTCGTTTATCAGTTGTGCATAAAATATTGATCCTGGGAATTCACCTTTAATTTTTACATCGTGAGATAAATCTAGTATTTCATCTCTTTGTTGATTTTATACATTTTATGTATTTTATCTTATCATAATGACGCAGCCTTCTAGATACCGTCAATGAGAGAACTCCCATAAATAGTACAAAATTTATGAGCATGTATATTTTATGTATAACGATTGGTTGCAGGTATACGTGCAGAAAGCTGCATAGGGGCAAAAAATATGTTTCTGCGTCTTAAAACTCATATATCACGATTTTACGTTTTAAATACCTACAATATTTTCAATGGTGTGGTATCTTGACTTTTGACGAACGGCCAATAAATGCCTCTATTCAGGATTAACATTACTGTTTTCGTAAAATTTAATATTTGTTATCGTTGAAGCAGTGAAAGCACATACATCAGCCGGGTAGTTTGTTTATAGCGAGCGTTAAAAAGCAAAATCGCCACCGTACATATTACGTACGTTTTAACGATTTTAGTAGAGGCCCGATGCCCCGAATTGCATCGTTCAACTCTTTGATAATAAAGTACCATCAGAAAAATTTACAGAATTGTTGCAAAATTTCGTCGCAACCGCGCTCCTTCAGTGGACAATTTCGCGAGAGTCAACCAAATTTGGTTGCTGTTCCAAAAATTATCGTTGTTGTATGCATCCTTGATTGATTAGGATCGACATGCGACTTGTGAGATAGAGGCACATTTAGGAATATCTACAGTACATTTGATTTTACCGGAACATTTAATTGTGGAAAAGACATGTTTTTGGTGGATTCTGCATAATTTAACCTATACAGAAAAAAGCTCATGTTAATTGGTATAAATAAGCAAATGTTTAAAAAATTCGACATAGAACGAAACTTGGATGTATTCTTACAAGCCACAAGCTAAGCAACAACCGCCCGGGTGTTACCAGATGAGCCGAATCCAAGAAAAATTGTTCGTTTACGAAGTCCTGTCAAGAAAATGATCGTTACTTTCGCTACACTGGACATGTCCTACGCATTGCTTTGAACCATTGAAAGGCTTGATGCTCAATTCTATACAACAATTTAATTACCAGAAGTCCGTATGAAATCAGGAAAAACAATCGAATACGATGCATCATCTTTTATGGTGGTAATGCTGACTCTCGTACAGTACGTCCAACAATTGATTATTTGCAGAAGACAAACATGAAGTTAATGTCTTATTTCCCGTATCCACCAGATTTCCCGAATGTCAAAAAAATGCACGTATATCATTTTTGATAATGTAATGAAGATATAAAGACATCTTTTGATTGTCTGTGGCTGGAATACTTGAATTTTAAAATGAAATTAGTTTCTTGTACCAAAACAGCAGGATTTGTATTGATCATAGATCTAACAAGATATCAAAGCGAATTTATTATCGAATTGTGATAAATTTCAAATTGTTTTTTTTTTTCAGAGATTTACACAGTATTTGGCGTCCAGTAACAGTTCGTTCCAACTTAGTAATTTTTTAGATAAGAGCGGCGTTCAAGGTATGTATTTAACTCGGATGGATCAATGTTCGTAAATATTAGATAAGCAATTGAAATTTTTCACCACATTTTCTTAAAACGTTATTATAATTGAATAGTTTATATTGATGTAACTTTACTAACAGTTGCACTGTTTACCTATTGATTTATTATTTCGTTAGAACTGCACCCTAACTTTGTAGTTCTTTTTTTTTGCTTTTTTTAATATCAGTTTAGAGTAGCTGTAACTCCAAAGTTATTCTTTTGAATACGCGATAATTAATAATCAAACATTCATTGAAATATTAAATGCCCAAATTAAAAAGTAGGTTGTTATTATTTATTTAGCAAACTGTTATTTTTAATCGGAATCTTTCTGGAGCCTTGATTTTACAATTTGTAGTTGGTTAACAATTTTATCCAAATTATTAGCTCGAATTACGAATAAATGGAAGCGTTATTTTATAATAACACTTTCATTAGTCTATTACCTACACGTACATATATGGTCCTATATGGATTTATTTGAAAAAATACATTTTTGTTTCTAATAAACCAAACTTATTTTTATTAGTGAAGTTCTTGAACATTATTAAATATGTTATTATTTTCTCTCTATCGAAAAATAATTTGTTATTTTTGATTGAAAAAATTTTGATACATAACTATTAATTTAATGCGTTTCTTATATATAAATACCCTCAAGAGTTGTTAATCACCATAAACTTTTTCCACTTCTCTTCTTCAGTTCGTCGTCCTACTTGCAAAAATTTGTTACTCACGCATTTTTTAAATATTCAGGATTCTTCATTTATCAACAATTGGTAACTTCCTTTTTTCTGTACATATCATAATTGCACGCAACTATAGTTCTTTACTTTGTTTAGAACCAACACATTTTTCGCGATGAAAGTTTTGTCAATCGTTATTCTATAGAATAAACTAGTTTTAACGCTGTTAAGAATATCGGCATTGCTAAATTTCCTTCTTAAGTTAGGTCAAATATCTCCAACCCAAGAACTTCACCAGGTATTTTTCTGAAATTAACGCTTTTTAAATCTATCTACTACTTCTGCTAGATGTAGATCACTGTATTGTAATTCTTCTGTTTTACATTTCAAAATGTATCCCATAATTGGCAGTCTCTAATTTCTTTGGCAACCAAACCACTTAAACAAAGCGAATCGACATCCTTTTTAACAGATTTTGTGATTTTCTTAATCTTAATTTTAGAAGTATACAGATGAATCAATTTTTGTTTCTAATTGAATTTTAAAGACGTTTCTCTAGATCAGCGGCAATTAACAAATATTAGACTAGATTACAATCGAATAAACTAAAAACCGGGGTCAATTATATTGAAATATATTAACCAGAGAATAACACGCTAATCAGAGAAGGTACCGATCCGTTATAAGTTCTGTTCGGTAACTTAACCTGTAATCTTATAACCGAGGAACGTAATCGGATTTTGCTGTTAATAAGCAAGTTTATAGTACAAGAGTTATGATTTGAGAAATATTTTTCGGATTGTTAAAAGCAAACTCTTTATATCTAAGGTACGTTATGTTAGAATTCATCTGTATAAGCTTTGCTTTTTTTACTAAGTAAAACTGAGAGCACTTTCAACGCTAAACCAAAAATGTCTGCGTTATTTGTTAAACGAGATGGTTATACAAACTCTAAGAATTTGGTAAGGAGTCAAATACATCTTTTAGTTTTTACTCTATTAAGTCACACGTCACCTTTACTTCCATCAGGGAGCGTAGCGTATTAAAATTGTATGTTGTCTTAGAGAATCTTCCAGAAATCCCATTGTGGGACTCCCGCGATGCCGACCGTATCACCGAAACGGACAAGGGAAAAGATCACGCTCGCCGCCGGCACCCTTACCTTCCTGTAGACGCTTATTTACGTAATTTTCCTCTTGAATTTTCGTTCTTCCCGGTCGCGAACACCTTTCGTAAAGGTCCCGCCAATTAGCTTTGTTATTTTATAAATAAGCAACCATTTTATATAATAAACATGTAGATATTGGACTGGTACATAATTATCCGCCGTTCATATTTTTTCGTAAAATTATTCTTCTATATCTAGTTGACAAGAACGCATATCTAAATCATACTCATATCATGCTGCATCACCTCTAGAAAGAATGCTAAGCAGAAATCATTTCGCGATCTTCTTGGCGCCGGAACAATCAGTGAAAAACAGTGTAGGGAGTGTTAAATGTAAGGTTCAACTCCGGTAAAACCAACCGGTAAAAGGGAAGCAGCAATTGCAGTTTATGGTGAATACGCAAAAGAATAACCATCTAAACATTTTTATTTTTCGTTTTTATGAATAATCTTTTCTTAAAACAGGTCGAATAATTGTGCAGCAACCCACACACATTTATATTACTTGTTGTACGCTCACTTGTCTTTCCACAATATACCAATATCGCATTCCAGAAACATCTCAACAGTTTTCGGAATCCCATTTGGTAAACAATATGTGTATCTGAGAACGACAAAAGCACATATGGAAGATACATCCGCCGACAGAGAGAAACAAGTATTTAAATGCTTTCCAAAGGAAATATGTGAACAAAGAATCGGGAACATCTTTATTTTCGCAAAAAGTTTAGATTACACCACACTTCAAAGCTATAACTGGAAGTTGGCGTATTATATGACATGTAAAAATTCGAAGTACCGAGTTACTTATCAGCATTTGCCTCTATTCCAGTTTTCAACGATAACATCTCGTGCAACTATTTTGAAATGTTCTTAAATATTTAGATTCCATCTCTTGTCCTTAAAAATAATCCAGGAATGTAGAAGTTTACAGCTCAAATTAGTGCAAATGCGTAAAAAGAAACGTCTTTTATTGCGCATAGTTGATGAAAGTAAAAGCGGAACGCATGAACCTATTGGTAGTAATACGTTCGTTATAAATACATTCGTTAACGATAGCTGCAAGAATAAAACTAAACTTGAGGACTTTAACATTCTCATTACTATGAATATAAATTGTAGGTAATTGGTCTAATTTCCAACACGTTGTGTACTTAAATAACGGTAACAAAAAAGGTACATTTTAATAAGGATAAAAACGAAATAGAAATAGCATCTTCTCTCTGTAGTGCTTAAGAAGCCGTTTTAACTTACCTCGTATTTCGCTAATATCTTGCTTTCACTCTACACATAATAATTATAATTTTAGTACTAACGCAATAAGCTTAACTTTCTGCATTTGCATTGCTGCTTGTTTGACATTTTTGTATACAAATGTTTCCGTAATACTAATAACACATTTTTCTGTGATTTGTCTATCCGATTTGAATGAGTACTAATATTTATTTTATTTTTTTTATAAAAGGTGCTCTCAGTGTGAGGACAGGTAAGTTTTCAACTATTCTTTCCAATATCAAAATGCTCCTTTAATAAACTATGATTCTATAGTGTGAATTAAGGACCCTTGAACGATGGTGAGACTACGAGGTTTGATCAAATAAATTTGCGGAATTTTTTCAATTTTTGGCCTGCATAAGTCCAATAGCTACAATTTTTTTTTAATTGTGTGTGACATATTGGATGCTTACAATTAGTCTGTTAACCGTCGAAAACATTATACGTGTTAGATGCGTTCGGCAATTTTTTTACTTCTGAAAAAAATGGAACAAAAGTTTTGTGCAAAATTTTGTTTTAAGAATAGAATAAAGAGCAGCGCCGTATTGGAAGTGTTGAACATTGTTTTTGACAAATGTGTTATGAATAAAACAAATGCTTATAAGTAGTGCAAACATTTCCAAGAAGGACGTGAACCTGTTGAATATCAGGAGCGCTGTGGACCTCCCAGCACATCAATAATCGATGAGTCGCCAAATTACTATCTAAGAGACTGCTGATGGTTGAGTGACAATATCATTAGTATATCGTTTGGCTTATGATAAGCAGTTTTTTGGGATGCTTTGGGTGTGAAGTTTGTGGCGGCAACATTTATTGAAATTTCGTCAAAACTAAGGCACGTCAAGTTTGATCGGATATGAAGAGTCCTTCGATTTCAACGGCCTAACGCATCAGGAGTTCTTGCCATCAAATCGTGTGGTCAATATGGAAACTTAACCGGATGGGATTCGAAAAAAAACTTTCGTATTTGTGGCGAGTACACGTGTCCACAGTTATGACGTCTTTGCCTTCGTATTCACGTTCAATAGTGTGGCCCTCTTTTTAGTATTTTCGAAACTAAACGAGCTAAACATCTTATCTTATTGTGTTCGAGAAATGCCTCGAAGATTGGAAAGACGCTGGCATAAGTGCATTATTTCTTATAAGAAGAACTTCGAAGGGAACAAATTTAATATACATGAATAAATATTTTTTTCAGTCTAAAATCCCGCCAATTTTTGATCAAACCTAATAAGCCCATCTAATATTCAGAAGTAAAACCCTTTTTAATAAATCTAATGTTTTTATATGATTGGATATTAAGCAGAAATTTAAATCGTTCAAGCGTTTTTAAGAAATGTTAAACTTGCTTTGGTTATGGCTTAATACTAAATAACAATATTAACAGCTTCTCTATAGACGGATCGTTTAAATGAAGCAATCCCTTTGATCATTTTAAAACGAGTGCTTTCTATATTTTATGTTTTAATAGTATTCAGTTGAATTTTGCTTCATTTAATTTTTCCGATTTTGTTACAGTTCGTTAAAAATCTTATTTTCGTTATTTATATGAATTTCTACAATATTAACGTATTTTTTAAGTAAATTATAAAATTATTATCGGATTAATTTGTTTCAATATTACAGGTTATGACATGTCCCCGTTCATCAGAAGATACGCCCGATATCTTAACGAGAAGGCTTTGTCGTACAGAACAGTAGCCTTCGATTTTTGTAAAATCAAGAGAGGGTGAGTATTCTTTATAAATTGCAAGCGTGTGAAAGATTATGTTCTTTGAGTTCTACAGAACAATTACGGAATATTTCGTTATACTTTCAGGAAGGAAGATGGCTTGTTGAGAACAATGAACGCTGAGAAATTGCTGAAAACAATACCGACATTGCAAAATCAATTGGATGCTTTGTTGGAATTCGATTGTTCTGCAAACGACTTAACAAACGGTGTCATAAATATGTGCTTTATGTTACTATTTCGAGATCTAATCAGACTGTTTGCATGTTACAACGATGGAATAATTAATCTGTTAGGTAAGTGGCTAATTTATACCTTAGCGTTACTTAGAATTGGTAACTTTAGTAAAGCGACTCTGTCATGATCTAAACTTTAAACTGGATTACTTTCAAACTTCTTGCAATTAATCTTAGAACATATAATAATTCTACAAATTAGTAGGCAATATACAAGGGACGTTCAATAATTGACGAGAGAAACTACAATAGCGAGAAAATTACTGAATATTATCAGATGAAACGTTGTAGCGCAGATTTCTACGAATTTTCTATGAAAAGTTTTATAAAATAAACGTCACAGATAAGAGCCATTTTTCTACCATTATAAAAAAGGATAGCTTTACTTATATTAGAAAGAATTAATCAGGTTTGGTTACGTCCATAGTGCCGTCAGATGAGTAATACTTGTCTTACAGTTAGGGAGGTTAATTCAATCACTTGACGTCGTCTTAATTACATAAAATTCGCATCAAAATAAAACAAAGGTCATATATGTTTCTTCACAACGACTTCTGTATAAATGGGTTATTTGGAAGAGAAGGAATTTCATCGATTCTTAATTGTTTTACACGAATATCTGATAGCAACTCAATGTTTCTTGTCACTTTATCTGATTTGTTTTGTTAGCTTAAAGAAATCTTTAAATTTTTCCAATTTTTTTTACGTGAATTTTGTACCACTTGTTTGAAACGGATAGTTTTCTAAAAAGGTTATTTCAACGTTGCTGTCTATAATAATGTTTAATATCTCCATTTAAATAATTGTCTTTTGTGTAGTAATTAAAGTTTTAATTAAACTTATTTCAGATAAAATGCGTTGACAGGTGTTGAGAGAGGACAATAAGTTTAATAAGAGAAATTAATGCCTACGGCCTTTAAGCCTGTTTTGGAAACTCGATAATTAATGAATTAATGAATTAAACTTTAGTAAAGTATTGATTATCAAAACATTTACTTGGAAAATACTTGGACAGACATTTTAATTCGTGGTGTTTGTAAAAACACCAAGAATTTTATTTTGCTTGATTGTTGTCTGACCTACCTCAGAACTATCTTGACCTAAAGAATATTCTTAAATATTGATTCAATTGAAGATCTTTGTTCTACTATACGAAAATCCTGTCAGTTTTTCAATTTTTTTTTTTACAGAAAAATACTTTGATATGAATAAAAAGCAATGCAAAGAAGCTTTGGACATATACAAGAAGTTTTTAGTTAGAATGGATAAAGTAGGAGAATTCCTAAAGGTAGCAGAAAATGTCGGAATCGATAAAGGTGATATACCTGATCTAACGAAAGCTCCCAGCAGTCTTCTGGAAGCACTGGAACAACATCTGCAATATGTCGAAGGGAAGAACAAGTCGTCCACATCATCCACACCTCAATCTACCACAAGGTATTAGATTTAAGAGTATGAGTATTGCATTATGCATACACGTTTTATTTCGTTTTTATAATTTTCTTTTTTTTTTTCATTTTATTTTATCCTCTTTACCTCCTGACCTTTGATTGTGTGATATTTCCAAATTTCCTTCTCCCTACCGCAGTAGCAATCAAAGGAACGTTAGATCTGGAGTTTCTGCTTTGTCTTCCACTAGCTCTAGCTTTGGCACCGTAGTTGCAAGTGGTCGTTTCGATTCCCAAAACGGAATTGATGAATCGTTGAAGCTCAAAGTTCTAGCTGAAGAAGAAGAAGCAATAAATCAGTTTAATAAGGTACCGAAGTATATTTATATATTGTTACAATTGATTATATTGACGAAAAAACACTAAATTATATATATTTGTGTTTTTAGAGTAAAAGCAATTCAAGCAGCAACAGCGCGGTTAATAATCCTTTCCTTAGTTCGACTTCAACAATTACCTCATCTTCGTCACAACAAACCCCTATTGCTGATCTCTTTGCTCCTGATCCTATTCCAGCAATTGTACAACCAAAGGCATCGGATGATTTATTGCAATTGGGAAATCCATTTGCTGATGCCTTTGCTACGCCTACTCCTGCGCAAAATCTTTACCAGCAACCAACAAATCCCTGGCTAAGCAACGGTAAGTGGTTACAATAGTATATTTGCTTAATCCATTTTCTTCTTCGATTAATTTTAATTCTTTTCAAGGATTTTCAAATATGTCACAACCAGCACCCACTCAACTAAACGGTCCATTTGTTTCTGAAAGTAATTTCAATTCGGTCTTTGGAAATGCCGAGACAAGCAACAGTAAGTATAATACGTGTATATATTAATGTACCGCCACTCATATTCTGTGTCACGCATCTAGGCGTCTTTCAATATATATGTAATATCAGCATGCCTGTTATGCACAAATAGTGTTTAAGCAACAACTTTCTTTCTGTGTGTAACATAAATATATAACAGTGCATGGATAATAAACAGGACGAATCTAAAAAAAAAAAAAAAACGATTTTTTTTTTGTAAAATTACGTCGATTTATTGTCATTATTATGAGTTTTGTTTATATGTATTATGTATCTGTACAAAGGATGATTTCAAGGATATTTTTGAACATAAAACGCAATTTGCTTATAAAAAAAAATGAAAATTTTACATAACTTTTATATTAACTGCCAAGACTGTAAGTGACTATAATAATGCAACGTAGTGCAATGATAATAGGGATCGAATGCTTATTGAAGTAAATTGTCCCATTAGCAATATATTGCATCTATAGATGTTACTGCGTACGCTCATCATGTTGCGTGGCGTACTCACAATTGCGATTTTAAAGGGTTATTGTAATTATTGTATATAGTCAATTTAATTTCCGCCGAAAACTCCAGTCTAATGGAAATTAACTTGATTTTAAATGGGCCGATTATACGCACATAAAATTAAATATAACTCGAACACTACGAAAGAAATCAGTATTAAAATCCTAACCGACTAATAACTAACTACGGTGTAACACTAAAACAACATCTGGCCGTTTTTCTCAATTATTCATTCTCTACATTAAAAGCAAAAAGTTGTAATTTTGTATTTAACGGCAGATATTGTATAAATACTTTAAATTTGTTTAGGAGGTATTTACAGGAAGAACAATGGGTTTCAGTATACGGGAGTGCTTGCCCTAATGAAGCTTTCCGAAAGTTTTGTCAGTATTAATCCATCCGTCCCACGTTATGTCATAGAATTAGACATTCTAATAATCTATTTTTCAGGTCTCTCTGTTAGAGTTCTAGAATCTAGTAATTAAAAATTATTTGCGAAAGATCCGGAATTAGGCATCACTAAGTGTGTAGTTTCTGGTACATAACAGATCGATGATTTGTGGATGTTTAATTTGCAAATAACTTGAGAAAAATGGCACCAACCACCAGAAATTAAAAGACCATCGGTGTAAGCAAATAATGCCATGCCTTTGATGAGTATACGAATTTGAATTTTTTTCTCTATGATTATATCTGTCCCCAGAAAAAAAAATATTTTGTACAACAAATCAATATAAACATGATATAAGTAACCTAAATAATAAAAATATTCTTGTTCTTCTTGTTTTTAATTTTATTCCAAAGCTATTTTGTATTTTTTTTTGCTCATTGTATTTTATATTTGTCATCAAATTGTATATATTGTTTATCTATACTAAGCGTATCGAAAACATGCGTACTCCAATACTTCCTTGTGAATTTTGTTACAGCAGAAAAAAAGCCTACTTATACACTTAATACCTATAAACAAAACTAATGAGTGCAATTCACTTGATTTTATTATAAATATAGAAAAGTGGAGACCTGAGATGCTTGGTCTTTTTAGTAATTTCAACGATTATTTATACTGATTGATTATCTATATACGTAAGAATGCAAAATACAGCTTTCAATATCGCTGGGCGAATATAGCGACTTGACATGACGTACAGCGATGTTGATATGTATTGTCGAAGAAGGCTCGAAAGGAATTCGAAACGTACCATAAGTCAATTTCAATACTCTTTCAACTGCATTTACAAGATTGTCCTTGAACGTATTAATGCATTACATATTTAATTTCACTTATATGTTATATATTTATATCTAATTATTAATTGTATTTCTGTTTTTCTACAAGCTGCTGATGATAATGTGAATGTCCAATCATACAATCCCTTCCTAGTCGACGATTGCGACCCTCCGTTGCTCCTTGATACAGATTCGCCTACCAATTCCCACTCTAAACCAATCCAAGATGTCCTTAAGTTTTTCCAGAAGGATGAGAATTTTTTAGAGACTGAGAAAAACATAAATAATGTCGGTGAGGAAAAGGTCAATGATAAAATTCAGTTTAATAAAAATTTTGGTAGTATAGATAAAGAGTTGATAAAAAGCTCCTGTGAAAATACTGGTTCTACACATGATAATTGCAATTTAAATAAAATCGGTGATATTAACATATCAAACGATAGGAAAATTGTACCGCCTCGTCCACCGCCGCCTAAGGCGGCGGAATTAAAACAAATTGCTTTGGAGAGGAATCAGCTGATGAAAAATTAATTTCTAATGATGACTCATGTTCTAAACCAACTCCTTCTCAAACCAATCCCGAGACTTTAGTAATCAATAGCATCACACCATCTGTGTTCACTGCCAATGAAGAATTATCTGTTTTTTCACAAAACACTGGTAAATTTCATACATTAACGTTTCTTAATTTTGTTTTTCTTAAATTTTCTTTTTCTCCTTTTTCATATTATGGCATATTTTTTTCAAAAAGATTGGCTTTCGTTAGTATTATTTATTTATGTGTATATACATATGAACAAATCTTTGTGAAGGCAATCTAAATACATAGACATTCATATCTTGAATCATTTAACTGTCGTGCATGTGATCATTCATACTTTGTGCTATGTTATACCCATATTTTAAGTGTACAGAAAATGATTTTATTCTACAGCTCATATAAAAGGTGCAGTGTTTTTCAGTATTTTATTTTAATAGGCTACGATTCGTTGGGTGGTGTTCTACAGCCTACTTCTCTACAGTCCAATTCTAGCCAAACATCGACACAACAAAATAGTACTAATCATCAACAGCAGCAACCGCCACAGCAACAAAGTAGTGCCTTAATCACCGGAGATCTAGAATCTAGTCTAGCTTCGCTTGCAGAAAATTTGTCTATTAATAATAGACCGACCGTAAAGTAAATGAAATTAATTAACTAAACAGCTAAACTAATAACTTACTAAAATTTTGATTTTACAGAAGTGTTCAATGGAATTCTCCTAAAAACGGCTCAAAAGTGGGTAACAATTGGACACCACAACCTATTTCTGCCACAACGGGTGCAGGCTATAAGCCAATGAATCAGTCTATGATATCTAATCAACCAACACAACCTGTTACCAATATGGCACCTCAGATTTATCCAACGATGCAACCAATGATGGTAGGTTTGTTATATATGAAAAGTATTGGAGGCAAGCAGAAGCAACAAATAATAAAACACGAAACAAAATATTTGGTCTCTAAGTTTCCCAGAAATTAAAATTTCACATTTATGATTTTTAGTTACATGTTTCCCACTAATCAATGAATATCGATTTAAACGAAATTATGTGAGTTTCTGGACCAACTTAACGTAAAAAAAACAGAAATCCTAAGTTGCCCGCTTTCGATACAACTCGCAAATTGCATTAATATTTCTGAAACTATGGAATATATTAAAACTGTTAAAAAAACTAACTTTTTAACCGTTTTATTAGTATTAAATGACAGCGTCGGCAGTTTTCCCCCAGATACATTATCTGGATGTTTGGATATTAAGTGTTTGCAAGAAGAAATATGAAATAAATATTTGAATATTTGAAGAAAGTAGAGCGGAGACGAGCAAGGGTGCAGAGGTTATATGGGCCGCTGGAAAAATCGAAAAGGAATGTCTTAATCCTATTAGATGTTGCTATGTTCTTTTTATCGAATTTTGGAAGTTGTTATTGCAGAAGAACTAAAACAAATATCTGCATTTATGCGGTTTTGGGTATGAGCATTTATCCACTAAATCACTGCAAACTTTTAAGCCAATGCGACATTGGCGATTTGGAGGCATCATTAAGGCTGCATTCTTACAACTCCGGGTGATGATTGTGGATATTCCAAGTAAACCTTGGGTAAATATATATTCATGTCTGTCCACAGATTGGAATTTTTGGTTATTAGGATTGTGATTTTTACCATTCACAGAACGCTTATCAACAAAAAAAAAAGACTGTCATTATCTTTCAAATGCCGGACTCTTGTGAAATAATGCCGTTGGTCGCGATCTAGGGCACGCCATTTTGCAACGCACCTATTTCTTGAATGATCGTTTCTTATCAATTCAATAACTTTATATCCAATAAACGAGGATGGCCAGCATTTTTATGTGGTTGTATTGTAACGTACTCGATGAAAATAATCTTTTACTCTTCTGAAGATATTTGCGTATGGTAAATGACGCCCGGGAAATAGCATCGCGTACAATACAAAAACTACAACTTTGAACGATAAGAATAGCTTTTAGGAAATAGAGATTTTTACATCTGAACAATTACGATGTGTGGAGGATTGTCTTCGTAAACTGGGCGCCTAAAAATTACCACTTTTTTTGCACTAAATTGGTCTAGTTGTAATTTTTTCAGATTTTTTTTTAATAAATTCATTCCGCCACTATATAAATTAGGTTTTGTTAAACGTTTGTATTCGCTTACAGGGTATGCGTCCTATGGTTCCCACACCGGGAATGTTACCAACGAGACCTGCTGGTATGACAACACCCGTAGCAAATCCGATGAATCAACAATCGCTTCTATTCCATTAATATTGTTTTTTAATTGAAAATCTGGTAAATTCATAATTAATGTAGTGCATTAATACATATACATGTATATCTGTGTGCATTTTGGTGAACGTTTTCTGTGTGTAAATATTGTAAATTTATTTCAAATATTTACAATCATTCATACAATAATAGTAATAATATGTACATATCCGTATTTTCTAAAAAGAAACGCAAATCAGTAACGATTGTTGCTTAACGTGTACGTTTTTGAGTATTTTGATGATTACGATTGGCACAAATGTGCTCTTTGCAAATGTTTGTAACGAATTTCCTTGATGTTTATATAAGATTCCATCTATGTTTACGCATATGCTCTACTGTTGAACGTTTCCTTAAACAAGAATATTAGGCAATATTTGATAGTTACTTATTTGTTAAAAATATAGTTTTACTTACTATTTGCTGTATTATCATGTAATGCTTAGTTATAGTTTAATTTTTAATGTTTGCAATGCATACAAAATGCAATCCTTTTTTAGACGAAACGGGAAAAGGTAATACAAGAAGGTTAATATTATTCTCATTTCCCAGTGGGACTAAAAAGACAATAATATTAGGATCAGAATAAAGATTATATTCTTATCAAATTTTTGCATATCAAATGTACACTGCAAGGAACTTATTTTTTCACAACTGAAAAGACTGCAAAATCAAATAAGAATAATAATGAAATGGTATTCTAGAAAACCAACAAGATTTACAGAACAATGGTACTTTTGTAGCTTAAAATTTTGAGTTGTTTCGACTAGTTTTTAGCGGTACTAATTATTGTTTTCAGCGTTTGTTAGTGTTATAGATTGTGATTATTTTATTACTAATTCATTTATATAAGCCTCTGTTGTTCCATTTAGGTATTCTAGCGCTAGTCAAATCATTACTTCCCCAACAAATTATTTATCTATTTAATATACGCTAAAATATATCGACAAATTCAAAAAGAAAAGCAAAAAAAAAACTAGTCAAACAACCACTGATTCTATGTATCACCATAAATTGTTAAGCCAGTTTGCGGTATATACTGCTGATCACTACCATACGTGATTTACGGTTCTCAGAAAAATATGCCATACGGACGTAATGTATCTATGAGATGCTATTGCCATTTACTGTTAGTACACTTACTGATTAGGACTTAAGATGTATTTAATGAGAAATATGATGTATTTACATGAAGGTGCAATGTACTGTTTTTAAAATACTTATTTTTTATATTTACAAACATTATTTTTCTTTACTTGTAAAGTATATAATTCTTATTTTTGTAAAACGTCAATATTTTTGAATATATTCGTATTGAGTACTCTGCATAATTTTATTAATTAGTATTATTAAATTTAATTATTACTTGTTTGTATATAAATATATATGAAACGTGTTATATTAGTGTATATTATTTAAATAAAAATTGGAAAAAACATTACATTTTATTTTTGAAAGCAACAATAGTGTATAATGATCTATTTTATTAAATCCGTCAAACCAGTTAACGTCAGCGATAAGAAATCTAAACCCTTTAGATCCGTAGTAGATGCAATAAATAAACGTAATTCATTGAAACTAGATCACATTTTTTGAGTATTGATTATGTACGCTTGAACATATGTTTCGAATTAATTAAATATTTTGTGTTGTGCGCAGTATGTCGATATTTTAAGTGTTTTGTAAGTCGTACTTCAGTCTTTGCTACTATTATTGTTTATTAACTGGTAATTATTATTTAATAATTATTTATTTCTTACAAAATTGCGCTTCCAGCTTTTCTAAATCTTATTAATACTTTATTTACTGACTTAGCTCGGTGCGGTTTTAATCTTTATCAAAGATGCATTGATTTATACTAACGTTTGTCGTAATAAAATAGCTGCCTCATGAAAGGGTAACTTTGATGGCTTCTCTTTGCTAAATTTATAACTGGCTGGGATTACAACTTTAAAATGTTGAATCTGATTGTTTGGATATTTTACATTCAGTAGACCTTATGAAGAAATGACTATTGCTCACGCGATTATGATAGTGATCGTTTTTTACTTGATAAAATTGCTGAAACGATAATTGGAAAGATATGTATTTTATACCTAGAATTATTGAAATTTACACTGTGATTACGTGAAGTTGCATTTCAAATGATTGCAAACTGGTTTCATACCAACTTTTATTGACAAAAACAATTAGATGGAAGAGTAGAAATTTATTTAATTAAAATACGTGAAACACAGATACGAAAACAAAGTTAAACCGTAAGTAATGATGGCGGGAATCTTGAAAAATAGGATGACCAGAGTCTATATGTCATGCATCTCCTAAACTTCCTTACAATAGCGTTTTGTGTTATAAAAACAACCTCGGCAGCAATAGATGGACTAAGAAGTAAGACTGCTTACCGCAAACGTATTTGAATGTCCGGCTAGTAGATATTACTGTTCTGGACAGTTGTGATTTTGGGTAGCAAGAAAGAAAACCATTTGAGGACATAATGGCCGCTAATTTGTGGCAATGATTCTTTTACAAAAGATTTCATTTGCAGTTTTACACCCAGCAACTGCATGCTTAGTGGTCTTTTGGAGAATCATACAAATTTCTGCCAATAATAAAATTGATATCATCAGTAAGGTTCATCGGTGGCAAACTATGAGTGCGTCGAAAGACAGATAATAATCAGGTAATGCACCACAAAAAAAATTGCGAGCTATTGGCTAAGAAGGGAGAAAAAATTGCATAAAGACTGCAAATATTATGTCGGTTCGCTCGACGTTACCATGTTTTAGTAACAAATATTACTGAAGCAATAGTTTGTCAAAGTTATTGCTTAGCCATCAATGTTCGAAAATGTATTCAAGTACCACGATGAAATATAATAGTTGACTGTAGATGAATCAATTGATTCAAAGAAGAACTCAATGGTGTATATACAATTTTTTTAAAAATTAAAATTCTCTGGAGTGTTGCCTCCACATTTAATAGCCAATACCAGTGTGTACCGGTGAATCCATGATAGTAGCCACTTTACAAAGGTTTGAAATTTCAGCAACCCAAGTGTTAATGTTTGCAACTGAGAGTGGAGCAACACGCTTCCTGTTAGCCGTTTGCGTAAACGTGGCAGTTGCGTTCTAATATTTTCAACGTTTTTACTTCGGCCCTTAAGTAATTACTTGATACAAGTTGAAATTGATTAACAAACTACTTTCAATAACTACTAAGTAATAACGAGTGTCGTCGCACCATTACAAAGGTATTCATTAACGTTAGTTGAGTTCTTGCAAATGGCAAACATGATCTGTAAAGGGCTAGGAACTTCAAGTGACAAGTGTCAGGGTAATTTACAACACAAAAAAGAATAAATTTTGTTAACAAAATACATGTACTTCAAGTACTATTACAATCTTATTATGCAATCCTTATATCGAACTGTGGCTTTCGTTATATAAAAATACTTTTTCACAGCCTGTCCCGACAGGTTTGTCAGCTAAACTCGCTCGGCTCGGTCAATCTGGTCCGTTCAACAGCTCCGCTGGTTGTCGGTCCATTAAGTTCGTTCAGACAAGAAAATAATGAAACCCTACTTAAAAAATGCAAAAAAATATTTATCAAAAAATTAATAATGCCTAATTTCAATGATGATATACGTACATATTGAATCCAAATATTTCATACTAAAACAGATTTTTTTGTTTTTTATGACAACAGTACTTTAGCTTCGCGAATTATATTTTTTCGTATGAAATCGATATATGGATAATTGGAATATGTTTATACTACTTCGTGGTCTTTCACAACTAGTATCAATAGGTGCTGATCTTCTGTAGCAACTAATAGCAAATATGTTGACGTAAGCAGAGTAAATGGAAACTCTGCTACGGCATTAAATCGGAAATCGGAAAAGAAAAAAACAATTCTTGGAACATCTTGAATCGCAGCACTCAGGCATTAAATTCACCATGGAGAAAGAAAAAAAAATGGGAATTTGCCTTTCGTGGAGGTAATAGTGATTAAAAAGGAAACGGGAATACTATAACACGCAGTATTTAAAAGAAGACACACACCGATAGATATCTACATGTGAAATTTCACCCTCATTCGAATCAGAAGACGGCTGTAATTACATTTAGCCATTGAGAAGATACATTTGGAGAAAGCTTTGAGAAATAATGGTTACACTGACATAAGGAGTATTACGAGTCACCAAAAAAGTAGGGCGAATTCTGAGGTCAATCTAGCAGAAGATACTTACAAGATGTTAATGCGAACAATGCTACATCGGACAATCGAGAAGAGCTACTGCGGTAAGGATAAAGGAAGACAAGAGGGATGCAAGATTTAAAAGAATCGAGCCATTAATAGTGATATAGCATATTCACGATACTAGACATAAAATAAACTTCAACAAGGTAAATGTGATAGCTACAACCAAGAACTATTACTACTACTAAATAAAAAAGAACAAGACCATCAACAAAGAAGAAAGATATCACCTTGGAAATACGTAGAGAGTCTACCACGCACAACCGTCACGCTCAGTGGAGCGGAAACCCAAAATTAGTTCCCCCATGAAGAAGCTGACAACATGAATGCCGAATCGACGAGCGAAAATTTTAAGACATTGGGAAACCCATAATAGTGAAACAGCAGTAATAGTTATACCGGGTACCAACATCAATAAAATAAATTTATCTAAAATATTTTAATAGGATTGCTTATACCACAATTCGATAAGCACCGATTTGTTTATATTGTATGGAATATCCTACGTATTAGATTTCTCAATTTCACAAACAAATTTTAAGTTCAACTTATGTACGATTGGTTATATTTATAAGCAACTGTTTCTGATTTTTTTTTAATTTTTAAACAAAAAATTGACGCCCACTGACCCATACTTTCTTAATGCGCTTTTGGAATTTTGTAATATAGGCTTCAACGTGTTAACGCTACATACATACGGGTTTGCTCTTTTTATGCCATTACACTTTACAGCTATCAAAACTTTTGGAAAGAGCTGTGTGGAATTCCTTACACTTGAAATTTTGAGCAATGTAACATTTGTTAAATACGAAATATGCACACGACTACCAAAGCCAGCAAAAACAACACTAATATTCCAAACCAGTGGATATGTGGTAATTTCTAGTTCGATACAAGCAAAGTGTGCAGCAATTAGCTTATCTTATTAAAATAATTACCGAAATTTGCCTGATGTTGCTTTATTAATAGCTCTAGTATGTCTTGGGTTAATTTTCCGTAAGCACCTTTAGATAAAATTCCTACATTTTTTATGCTTGTGTACATGATAAAAATTAAAAGATCTCAAAAAGCTCTATTAACCGGAAATATTTTGAGAAACTTACGAAAAAAAAAACTAAGATTCAATTATTAGTTATTAGTTATAATTGCATTAAAGCATCCACAATTGTAAAGTAACAATATAGATTTTTTAGAATTTTTTTAGATTAACAAAATCGAAAAGAATAAGGAGATATCAAGGAGAACGTAAAAAGAGAATAAAATATAAAATATAACGGTCAATTTTAATAATTTTTCCGATCCAACTTTGCATTACTAACATTGTTATTGCTGCATATCATTTCTTCTTTTATCTAATTTTTATTTATATTTATAATTTTTACTTATTTAACTACTTCTGATCCAACCTGGACAAGCTGCTCTTTTAATGTGCCTGGAGCATAAAACACGTCTGTTAAATATATTTTTCTGGACCATTTTTCGTAATTGTAGATGATAAAAGATCAAGAAGCCGCTGTAACAATTATCAAAATATGAAACGTACGTACAATATGCAAATTAGCATTTCTCCATTTAATCAAATAATTGTATTCCATAAAATCGGTAGGTACTTGAAGGCACGAAGGTAGGAAACCGCGGATCACACTGGGGCAAAGCGATGAAAAATGATCTTGATCTGAGTTACTCTAGGATTACTTAAACAAAGAAATGTTTCATAGAAAGCATTAATTATTAAATATTGGTGTTTAGATTTGGTAACATTCAAATCTGTGTATTAGCGTTGTTGCCATTGTTACAACAAAGATAATTTCGTAATCGATAAATTGTAAATTAAATGATGTTGCCCCTGCAAAGCCTTTGGCTATTTATTACATTTAATCTGTTTTAAATTGAACTAAATCTTTAACAGAGAATTAATAGATACAAAACACCTGTTGACCATAATTATTTATAGTTTTGCTGACAGGTGGTAGTTGATCAATTGAATTGGCAGCAAATTCTCCATATTTCCATAAGCTCACCTATTAAATGTTCAAGAGAAAACAAACCTTCAATCAATTGAAATTGCCTGAAAGTGATTATAAAATTCAAGAAACATGACTACTTAAGAACAGTGCGATAAATTAATGCAACACCAAAAAACTAAAAAGATAGATAAGATAACGAATTTCATTTACTTGAAAGGAACATAATTCAAAGTACATTTTCAGATAAAATTAAGTTCCTCGAATATGGTTGGAAACATTATACATATTAAGTAAGTCGAAGTTAGAGAACGCTGGAAAATTAGTTTCTTTAAGTGGATTATTTTGGAAAAGTTACTTAAATTAGTTATAATGCACCAGGCGATGGTAAAACAATTACCACTAAAACTACTTTAAAAGCGATGATTCGTTCACGAATCTAAAAGTTTTTAAGTATTTACACAACTTCATTGGAGCAATTTCTGTAAGCATCTGAGATCTCTGAAGGGAAGCAGCGCCCTGTAGTGGTTTCGTTCAGCATTGTACCCTAGCGACCGGCGCGAACGTCGCGGCGCTTTACTAATCGATATAACAGTCTGACACAAGTCTGTATAACATACATTGAACAACTCAACCACCAATAACCGTGTTATATATTATGAAAACATACAAGTGCGGAGCCAACCGTCGGCAAACAATAGTGTTTTTAGCCTTTTTTTCGAACATTTTTTAAAAGGTGGCAGCCAGTAAAAATGGAGAACGTAGTGCGCCGGCAATAAAAGGAGGACTACGAACGAGCAATAATTTTTAATTCGAAAACATGATATGTGTACGTCATTAGAGCGAATTATGGGACCGAATCCAGATTAAAATGTAATGATAATTATGGCCAACTAATGCTTTGTGTGACTCCAAATGTGCGTGCTACAAACATAACTCAAAATTATGATTATTACCTCCAAAGATTTATGAACAAATAAAATGACGAGGTGAAGGACGAAAGATGTGTGTATGTTATGGTTATGGTGTAGTTAATACAGAGACACATGACCTACAAGCATTTCGCGCATCGTTGTAACATAAACACCATAACAATTTATCGTCCAGAGAAGCCGGCAAAAGTTTGAATGCATTTTGAGGTTAGAAGAAAATTTGACAGTTGGCTGTAAAGGTAAGGTTATCTCCGATATCTTCTAACTAGTTTTAATATTGAACAAAAGGAGGGAACTTGCAGGATAAGCCGCTTTATTTATGTTTTAATTAATAAAAATTATTTTAGGAACCCAAATCTCTCTTAGCATACATCAAATGATATTGCAAAAATGTTTAAAATTCAAACGGATTCTAAGGTAATCCTAACTATGCATGAAGCATAATCCTTCCAGTTTTATTCCATTACAATAAAATAGACACTCTAGTTACGTTACTAACTTTTTTCAGAATCACTTAATTATTTTCCGATAATTTATGGCTTAAGTTACAACTTTAGACTTTAAATTTAATGAATATAGATTTAGCGCCAGGCACGTGTATATTCTAGCTCCAAGAGAACTTCATCAATTGTAAAGTAAGTGGTGGATGTGCTTGAAGTGCATTTTTCATCTCTTATAGCAGTTTCATATTTTGCAGTATTTTATGATATCGGGGTAAGAAGTTCTGGTTTATGGAGCGCTCTGTCTAGCTTACTCTGTCACAAAGTGCATTTATGTTTACGGAGGTGCGTGCCACAACTGAATGAAACACTGTTATTTTGAGGTTTTCCATGGGCTTCAGTTTCAGAATAAATTTGTCGTACAAAGTACAATCTTCAGCAATTTGTAAATAGCACAATTCACATAACAGATGCTCGCATAAACCCTCACCGATAACTTAATTCTGCTTAAATGTAACGTAGAACATTACCTATTATTATATCACATATATTATCGAGGCCGCAGTTATTAAATTATATTAAATGAAACCTTATACATCTTTAGAACAAAATAATAAGGTTTCACGCCTTTTATATTTGTAGATTGCCTTAATACAACGGTCCCAAAAAAACCCTTATACATAATATACACTTTTTTCAGAGATTCTTTCATCATGCATTATACTTACATTATAAACTTATTAACTATATACGTAACTGCAAATATATTGAAATATACTCAACAATAAATAAATAATTTATGTTGCATAAAACAAGTGAGAACAATAATGTATTGTAAACAAAAACGTTGGCTTCAACGGCCAGAGTCAATTGAAACTAAACGTGTCCCCGGTTTCGTCGATTGGTTAAAATAAAAATCCGACGTCTCGCCCACAATCGTATTCGGCTTCTTCAGGAGAGAGGCAAAAGCCAATTGTAGTCGGCTTTCGCCTCTGGCATGGTCGAATTAACGTGATCAATTGCTTTCCGCTCAGTTAGTTTGTCTCTGGCGTGGTTTATCACTCTTCTGAAGAAGCCCCATACGTTTGTGGGCGAAGCGTCGAGTTTCTATTTTAATCAATCGACACGGTTGACGGAATGACACGGTTCAAACCTGGAACACGTTTAGTTTCAATGTATTGTTGTGTTTGATGTCTGATTTAAAAAACATAAGAAAACTCAGTTAAGGTTCGCATTAACTAATATTATCGCGCAAGATTGTTGTTCACTGTTCATTATTTATTTTAAAAATCAAATTGCAAAGAAATTTCTACCAATTTGTAAAGGGTTCATTCATTATAAAAAAGACTTTTGGGCTCAAAAACTTATCACTAATGTTATTCAAACACACCTGTTATATCAAGAGTTTTTTCTGTGGATGCCATATTGATTTTAAAACACGTTAACGTGTCTATCCTATAGTTTCAAGTAAATTTTGATCACCACAATTTTGGCCCAATTTATGCTTTTTAATGTGTTGAAGACATCCATCACTGATATAATCTGAATAAGCTTTTACAAACGAGTGCGCATTCATTGGCGGCGATGATATATTTCTAAAGCGGTCAGATATATCACAGGTCGGCATTCATACGTGTATGATTAGTATGTGTATGAATAACGCTTGGGATTAATGATGGTGAATCGACGGTGTGCTTTGTTATGTTCAACCAATGTTAATAGATTTCTTAACCTATTTCCTATGTCAGAAAACACTGGCGCTATTAGTGAATGTATTATTTGCAATTTCAACATTTTACCGTATAGTATTTTTGTTTGTAAAAGATATTAACGGCAAACAGCGCCTGTTAAATGAAGAATTTCGCCAGCAAGACATCAAATACAGTTTAATTTACCGCGGGTGAAAAACACAATTATGGATCAAATCAAGGCAGAGTTAAACAATAAAAAATATCAGTCAATCAGTGTACATAAACAACACAATCAAAATAAAATAGTAAGTAATCACATGCAATAGCGATAGTCGACCGAGACGTACGTTATTGCAAAAGCACTCGTTACTGCAGGTTTAGTTCGAAGATATTTTATCCAAAATACCCACTGCATCAGATTCAACTCGACCGTACTCGATCGGAATTTATGAGCACATAAATAATTTAATGTGCCAAATTGATCACTCTTATTTCAGTTAAAGTGGTTTTAAGTGTTAAAGATTTGGTTTAGTTTTATTGCAGCTTGTGTTAAAGTTCTATTTGAGAATAATCGCAATAATTTCAAAGCCGTCCCTTACTTATTCAAGATTGTATCTTATACATACACAATTATCGTACAATTATCGTCTGTCGTATCTGCAGGTTGTTACATGCTAAACTGAATATATACCGGAAGAAAACTTGATATACTAAATGATCTTATGCAGTTCAGTTCAAAAAGTTTAAAAGCATTCGAATACTTAATATCTTAGTAGTCCTGAAATATATTTCATACTGTGACTGTCCTGAAAATTACTGTAGTTGAAGCATATAAAATTGAAATATATTCGAAAGGGAGTGGATTTGTTAGGGTCACTCAAAAACTAAGTTTCTAACATACAGTTTTTAGAAAAATAAAATCTTTTAACATAATTTCCAACATTTACACCTTCATTTTTTCTCAAAATGAGAAAGTTAAAATTAGCGAAGAAATAACCTTACCTATTTTTAATAGTTTTCAAGGCGGTAAAGATTCTGTAATCTTTATTTGAAAAATTGCGCTGTTTGACAACTATCTGATACGTATTGATGCTGGATATTCAGATAATATATCATTTAATAATTTTTCTGGCACAGTATTGTAAGATACATGCATTTTAAAGCTAGAACCATTAATATGTCGAGCGGAAGCTATGTGTGATAACGACACGGTTCCAGCCTGGAAACTAAGAAGAATGCACTGTTATTGACGACCGCTTACGTAACAAATATACATGTTCGACGAAAAATAACATTCTTACCGAAGCACTGCAAAAATTTTTTTCTTAAATATTTCGCAAACAGTTGACTGCATGTGCAAAGTGAACGTAAACTCTCCAGTAAAATCCAAATATGTTCTGATATATAGAATATTCCGCTTAAAAGAACAAACTTTGATATACTTATCATCTTTTTGGTTTATCCTATGTATCTCAAAATAACTTTTCACTATCAATATGTATCCACAATTTTTTTATAGGAGTTTTTTGTTGTTATTAATAGTTAAAGTGTTATCAAAGAATGCCTTACGATGTGTGAGCTTTTGAAATGGTGTATTATCCGCATTAGAATAATGTTATTCAATTGTAATTCCTTTAGTTTGAGTAGGTAAAAATAAATGTTCACGTCGCTCTCATTCCATAATTACCTGCAGAGTTATAGTACTATCAAACTTACGCCCATTCATTGAGATGTTTCTGTTATAAAAGGATTATAAAAGGAAATCCTTTATTTCGCTTTTTCTCCCGTCATCGATCGATTATGAGGACAGTGTATTGCTTTGTTTTTATTGCCACGCCATCTTTCGTTTACGACAGTTTTCGTTGTCATCTGTTCTACATAAATCCCAGATGATTTACGCTCGATGGCCTTTTTATGACGATTGTAGTTGCCAATGTCGTAGCGCTTACGAATAAAATCATGATTTCCATCGATTTATAGATATCGAGGATGTGCAAATACCGGTTGTTCTATGAATACCATTTCAGGGGTTTATCGTACGTAGTTTATAACTAATCTCCAAGAGTTTACCCAGGTAACATTTCTGCTTGTAAGCTTTGCATTTAATGGATAATGACAATTAACGAAATAATTATTTTGATCATTTTTCTTTTTAAAGAAATTCAAAATCTGGGAATTGTTACGAGTTTGTCTGCTTCTGTATATTTGTCTTTTTTAAATCGCACTTGGACAAATTTTTCCTGAGCAAATTAGAAAAAGTTTTTCAAATAAAAATTAGTCTGAGACGAGGTTTACACGGCCTTAAATTATATTTAAATATATCGGGTGTTCAGTTTTTCTTGTAGACGATACAGATTTGGTTTTTCGAGTGGAACATCGTATTTATTACCACGTTTTGGGATGCCTTTCTTCAATTCACGTCAACTTTCTTTAATGTACTTAAGTTGTTTTAAATGAATACACAAGAAGAGTTAATTCGAAACAAATATCAAACATTAAAATGTGAATCAATATCACTTTGTTTCGAGGATTTTATATGCACAACAACTGCTTAATTTTCAATGTATTGTAGAAGTAAGAATTAATGATTTGGCAAGTTGTTTTCTGTACACCGTTGGCATAGACGAAAAGAATTAAGGGCTTCTTTTAGAACAGCTTTTTCATGTGGAAGCCATTGCTTCCTTGTTGCTTGTTTGGTCCACCGTTAAAGCTGTCTTATTCCGCAAGTAGAATCCCATAAACCATTGTGTGTTCAGTATCGTGAACATCTTGAACATTTGATAATTTACATCCTAGCGTTGAAATATTTCATCCACCTTAAGCCAGTTGAACGTTTTTCCATAACTCATTGTCTATGTTGATTGTCTAGCGTACCAGGAGCCTTTATAGGGAAATTTACGACAATAGTTTCACCTTTTGATCCATTGGCTGAATAAGTGTCTGTAGAGCCATGCTTTTGTTTTCAATAAATAATTGTTTTACATCGTGATATCCACATACATGATCCAAAAGTTCAATGATTCGTTCAATCATTTTCCCTTTAATTTCAGATGCAAAAAATAGTAGAAGCATTTACAAAAAGCATTCATTGTAAGCCATTCTTTATTTTGGCCCATATATGCGGCCGAAAGACTTGGACACCCTAAGTTAATTTGTCCTTACAACAACTCGCAGTTTCAGCTTATGGGTGCTGGAGACATTGACACGGTGTATGAAATCTATTCTTATTTACTTTGCGACTTGGTTTGTCGTTTCGGCATGAGAAAGTTTTGTTTGGAAGAACTCTTCCAACAGACCACCCTTGTGCAATAACATTGTAGAACTAATGGAGTGTTACTAGTTTTCATTAAAATATTTGCTGAAACTATTGAGAGTTAAGGAATTATGAAGCAATGTACTTGGATTAAAATACAACTCGAAAGTTTTCTTTTACCTTAAGGAAACATACATTCTTTTTCCTTTTAATGCCGCATAGTGCGGAATTTGCGACACCGTGCGATTTAACAATTCCTGTCACGCTTTGCCCTCTTTCAAGTTTATTAATAACTTCACATTTATTCTAAAGCAACAATGTAATGTGTTTTCGTTTTGCCATGACTGGATTAAAGGATACGTATTACGCACGCTACATTCGTACATACATGCATAGGCTCTAAATTGCAGTCGATGCTGAAAGTACAAAAAGTCATATAAATTTTTTTTAGAGTTGTAATTAAGGTATAAATTGAAATCGCGTATGCGAGTTATGTAACTAATTTCTAAGCCTAATGCTTAGGAGTTTTCGACTTTTTTCCGCGATAAAGTTCTTGAATATCCGGCTCAATATTTTGGAACGAAGATAAATTTGAAGATCTTCAGAAAATAATTAAAGGTCTCGCCACTTACTTCTACATTCAAATATGTCTAGTACGCTTGTTGATTACGATGTAACTCTTCTTGGCTACTTCTTTAATACATATTCCCTCTACAGCCGAATCTGAAGTTTCCAGTATTGATAAAAAATTGAAAAATAAAATGACATCCGATTCAGATGGAATTCCCAACTTCCTGGTGAGATATCGATGCATTACTCTGCTACGACCTCTAACAATAATTTTAATCTATTTTTAATCGCCGCCGGTTTTCTAACCGCAGGCTAATATCTCCGTTTAGATAATAATAGATGCGCTATAAAAAAAGTTCTTATGTAACATTATGAATAATAAAATTGATTGTGCTTATCTGGTATCACAACTAAATATACTGATATCTAGACTTCCTGCCCGTTTAACCCTAACAACCAAACAACGTATCATTCACGACTACTAGGCCTTACCCGAAATGTTAATGCAGTTTTTTGATCTCAAGAGATAACTTACGATTTTCTAAGTGAAATTGTCGATATTGCTAAAATGCGCTTGTAATAATTCTTACTTAATGTTAATTATTACTATTGTCAATGTTGTAGTGTCTTAGAAGTTGTTTGCAAGAATGTTTGGGGTTTTAGTTTAATTTCTTTTCTACAATAAAGATGTGTTATTATTGTTGTTATTCTTATTATCATTATTTATTTTTGAAAAATCTAGGTTGTTCTTCAATATAACAGAATTGATTCATAGACCAGCTAGGCAATAGAAAAATAGCGTTGTAGTGATAAGATTAAATATTATAGTTTAAAGTTATGATAAAATATTCAGCAAATAAGTAAGCATTCACATATAAATTTTAAATTAAGTTAAAAATCGATTAAGTTTATTTAAAAACGTGCTTTTCTTTGTTTTTTCATTGCATTTAGATTTAGTAGAAACACCTTTTTAGTTCGCTAATTGTAGCTTTAACAACGACAGCCGCGCCGGTAGCAAATGCTTTTAATTGGTTTATAACGGTGACATTCCTAATGTGGTTAAAGTCGGTCATATTTTTTGATTACAAACGCGGGAATATGTACATACATATGTACGTATACCAGACGCTCTGAGCACAAACCTACGTTAGGAGCCTCTATCGATTTGCATTCTAATGAATCGACATGAAATTCTCCGCTTTAATTTGAAACTTTCTAATCGAAATGATTAACTCTTAATAAAAGAAAAATGTAGTAATTATAGTAATTTACCTTGTATGAATTTAAATTTTAGATTCCATCCAGGTTACGTCCATTTTTGATGATCTGGTCGATTATGCAGGGCGAATTGGTTCTTGACGTGATAATAAAGTCACCGATTAAATCGTAGGAAAGTAGTTACGGTTCTCTCTGTAGTTCTTTGAAGTAACTTAAAAATATTTTTCCGAAACTCCCAAGTACCGTCTATTACTTTTTACTGTGTTATCAACAGAGATGACAAAAGCAGATAGAATTATTCCTTTCTTGCAGCGACTTAGACTCGCGTTTATTCGGCTCATAAGAATGGATTCGGGTTACCTACTACCTACTAGTGTTCCCGAGAGTCGACAAAACAGCCTGTCTAGTCGCTAGAAAAAAAAATTATTTCATCCGCCTTTGTCCTCTCCAGTTAGCAAACATTAAATATTGCTAAACAGAAGAACCCAAGGGCGGTTACAATGTTCTTAAACTACCGATCGGCAAATTTTCTTTAAAAATATCATGTATCTACACTACGATAGGCATCAAGAGAGATTTGCGATAATAGTTTTACCTTTTGAATAACATCTTGATCCATTGGCTGATTAAGGGAGGTACAGTTTGGTGGTAGAAACATGCTCTGCTCAACATAGTTGTTCTACTTCGGCATATCTAGGTACGTTATTCAAAACAATGTCGTCGCATGAATCGTCGGAAAGTGCAACAATTCTCTTTGAAAAAGTTCTCTAGTTCCTTGAAGTAATTTAAAAATCTTCTTCCCAAATTTCCAAGTACCGTCCATTATTTTTTTCTGTATGTTGTCAAAAATTAAATGCCGTTAAACAAAACAAGCAAATGACTATTGCCACGATTTTAAAGTACCGGTAAACAAATTTTGTTCAACAAAGTTCATATCGTTTATGGGGAACAAAAAAAAACAACTATAGTTTTATCATCGTTTATTGTAACGTTTTAGTAGTTAAGTTTATGCTTTCCCGAAATGTCGAAGTGCAACAAAAATAAAAGTGTCATCAAGCAAAAGATATGAAACTGATAGAGACAATCTGGAAAAAGTAACAAAAACAATGAATAACTGAATAATAATGAAACAATGAATGAATGTCCAAGTTCCGAGTTTGAGGAATCCTGTACTGTAACACCACACACATTTAACATTGTTTTATTTACTTTAACACGCTGAATAGAATCGCTTCAGTAGATCCGGAATAATTTTAGGGAAATTGCTCTAATTTCGTACCTTGATAGTTTTTCCAGAAGTAATGAATGATTTATACAGTCGAAACTTTTAGACGTATATAGAAAAAGTCCAAAATGGACCAATTTTTTTTATCAACATTCGAAACTATTTCATTATCAAATTCTATTAATGCTATATCATTACTAGAGATAGTGGAAACATATCTTGTCCGGCATATCTATTGTGATTAACTAAGTTTTAAATTTTCAATTGATGCTTCGCTTAAAAATATATTTAGTTGTGTGCTTTTTCTTTTCTAACGGGACTTACACAAACTCACCACAATGGCCTGATACAGTTATTTTTCATTGCCGTTTACAGTAAACTTTCCGATACATGTACTCCGTTCTAAGATAAGGTCTCGATTGATGTATACAAGACTAAAGCATAAATATATCTTGTCGTGGATAACAAATTTGATTGAAATCTTCCCTAATACATTTTTTTATTAATATAACCCTGGCTGTTGGTCATGCTGGCGAACAAAGACAGAAAATTATATAACGTAATATTATCTGAAACAGGAAGAATTTACAATTTCAGCGGTGTTCAAATGTTCTTCCTTACATTTATACGTTCATACTTTTTATTGACATATTGTATGAAAATTTATCTTTGTAATTCGGAAATGAGTGTAAATCTGGATGCCAATGTTAGTATTCTGCTAAATGAATTCCCTAAAAATTAATTTTTTAGACTTTAACTTCTTTGAGAACTCTTTTCCAATAAATAATCCTTTACTGGTGTAATTATCCTCTACCGTATTATTACCTATAATGTAGCCATCGTAAACTGAAGACGTAAACATCTTAAACACCACATATGTTGAATAGCATAAACATAAGTTATTCTCAAGGATAATAAACAAAGGCGGTAACGATGGCCATAATAATTAGCGAATTTTATTAAAATTCCGTGTGAAGACCCTTCTCATTAATGGAACACTTTACCCGCTATTAATATTTTTTTCGATCGTTTTTGACACATTCGGCCATACCTGGAATGGGAGGAGATTGTTGTTGTATTTTACAAAATTGATCTGCTTAATTAGGCCCGAAATCTGGGAACCTGTCCCACCAGACTTATTGGTAGCCTTACAGACAGCTTCGTAGATTTTTATCTCAGATAAAATAGCATTAAGATAACCAAATAGGTATATAGCGAAACGTATGTTTATATACATATGTATGTGTATGTGTAGCTGTGATTGGATTATTATGTATGACAATATTCCTATTGATATCCAGCGTACATACAAATTAACATTTTTAAAATGATTATCGTCGAGATAAAAGCGTGTTTGATCTTTGTTTGAAAGTGTAATTTTTGATCTTTGAGTATCTGAAGAGCGGTACATTGTGCATAATCTACATTAAACGGGGGATTCGTGCACTTTTGAGATTTTTAATTTTTACAAAATATTGTCTATTAGCATAAAAAGTGTTTATAGCACTTATAAACATATAAATGAAAAACAATTCAACAAAAGAAAAGTAAATAAGATCCGTCTAGCGCGCTTTATGTTACAGTCTTTCAAAATTAAAAAATATATATGTATAAGCAAAATGGTTAATTTATTTTTTCTAATAAGAATGTACCAACAGAAACTATTTCGTTGCACCAATAATAGTGACGGTAAAAATAATGGTTCGTTAATTGGCGTTTACCATAAAGCCGTGCAGCTTCACTACCCAATCTTTGGCTGGTTACAGTTAGAGTAACAGGGGTGATGGGGGGAAATACATATAAGGGAGGGAACAGCATCTCACCGATCCTATCTTGGCTGGTTAAAATCCTTTTTGGTCTATGCTCTGAAGGGCCGGTTGTTATTGCACTTGGGCGACTTAGGGTCTAACGGGCCGATCCTTGCGAAGACATCGATATCGACCAATATCCATCAAAGGTTGAGAAGGGATCTTTTTTAACGTGATGCAAGCGGTCTCGTTCCAGTGAGTGTCAGACTCGTGTGGGCAATTGCTACTTGGTCAGTGAGAACCGGTCACTTACTTTGGTTGTCCCATGCAAGTCTACACATACAAATTCGCCATATTTCCTGTGTATTGGGTTTATCTTCTGGGTAGCTTCGAACGTCTACGGACATCTGTTTCCCAAAAACTTTCAATATTCTATTAAAGGGAAGTTTCTCAATTTTCTTATCATGGCTTTCCACCAGAAGTAAAGTCGTTGAATTGTTTACATAACTTTCTCAAGGATATATTTCTCATTTTTATGAATATTGCATCTATTGTTGTTGGAGGAGAATTTTACCAATATTAATAGGTTGGTGAGCTTAGATTTATAACAAAATCGCATGCGCAGACTTTGGTAAAACCTATACCAAATGAAACGGGCGATAGAGACTAATTTAAACGATTATAAAATAACTAATTACACAGTCACAGGGTGCCACAGACAAGAACCTTTTATTTTAGTTTCATATATTTCACATGTTGTAGGGCATATGGGAGATAAAAGCAGGTATTTGAATATTTTTTAATGTAGGAATAGAACAAGGCATGTTAGAATTAAAATTTTCTCACATCATTTGGTCGTATGGTTGATTATGAGAATCCCGTAATTCCCAAAACAATTGTTCCGAATTAATCAACTTGTGCGATGTAGAGTATGCCGATGCTTTAGGGTTTATCGCTTGCCTATACATACAGCTTTAATAAGAAGACTTCCTCGATTGCATTGGTGACGTATGCAATACTTTTATATTTTATAGGATTCTATTGTTAATCACAATCTTCTGCTGTGTCTTTGAGTAATATTGGTGGCGTATATCGTAGGCGCGTAGCTAGTTCGGAATCAGCTTTTCGACACGATTAGGGAACACCCAAACACAAAGTACGCAACCGCGCTGTCTGTGCAGCGTATATGCTGTCCGTATGAACTTGTGTCGGTATACGTTCCCTGCCCCTCACGTTTCGGATTTCCCCGCGACAACCGTTCTCCGACAGCCAACGATGAGACCGTAGTAGTCAATGCTGGTACAGTGTAAGTCGTAGGTCGACGCTATTGTATATATCCGCGGAGCACACGGAAAACGCTGCGTGCTTTCTTCTCTCGTTTTTCTTTTTCTTCGCTATCTCTCTTCTACCGATTGTATCGTATACGCACTCGTACTTTCGGACATCTCTTTTTGAGTACGTCTGATACGTTCTGATCGGCACTGTTTTTGTTGTTGTTTCTTTTTGTAATCTTTGCATTTGCCATGCAGCTTCTTGAGTTTTAATCGACATGTAATCGACATGTTTTCTTACGAGTTAGTGGTGTAGGTGGTTTGTGCTTATGTATATTTCTTGAGGATTGATAACTGATAAACTTTTTCTGCGAAAAGTGTGATTCGTTTGGTGTGTGACAGTTGATTGCCAGCAAGGATTTTTGTTAATATTTCATATTCGGCTCTGCGAGGGGCTTCTCCTTGATTATTTGTTGACATGCGGAGAATAAGTGGTGAGTGATTTTAATTCTATCTGTTGATCTGTTAAACATCTAATTTTTGATTAAAGATGAAAATGGTGATTCAAGGATCTTCCATTAACAGAATGTTGTACAACCATATCTGTAATTGCATTTTAAAACCATTTACCAATTCAATGCTTTTTTATCCTTTTTATTATTATATTTATATAACATTTTATCATAAAATAATATATGATATCGTTCCATGGATTTTTAACCATTAAAATTTAATTTGTTTGCCATTATATTCTATTGTTCTTCAGTTTCATCTATAGTACTTAATATCTCAATTTTTTCGCTCTGTATATTTGATACTGTATATTTTAATGCCACAGATTAGATAACATGAAAATATCCACTTCGCTCTGTTACATTATCGATTTCGTAACTACAATATTTATTTGCGCCAATAAATCCGCTTTAATCTTTCTTATATCCTTCTTTATTTGCATCTATGTTTACTAAAATGATATTCATTGATCGAATTGATTTTTTTAAATATATTTTCTTATAGCAATTAAGTGAGATAATTTATTTATCTCACTTATTATCTTCCTAAGTTAAGATCAACTTTTAAATTTGAAAGACAATAGGGGGCAGTCTATGTCATATATTGTAATTTGAAGCAAACGACTTGCTAAAAATATCAAAATCTCGAAGGAATCATAAAAAAAAAGACTGAATTGGAATTTTTATTAACCTAGATATACCTACGGTACATCGAAACTAACACACCTAAGCAAGTATTCTCTGTTTTACATAGATGCCAGATATATGATGCAGTTTTAATTATCTGAACGAAACATCTGTCTGTAGTATTCCTTTATAAAAATGAATAATATGTTTAGTGCAAGCATATTCAAAATTTTGCAAAGAAGGTTTCTATCTCTCGATATTGAAAGAAGAGAGTTCCTTTTTTGCCGAACTTGGGCATTATAACACATGTGGCGGAAAAAATTGCCCGCCAATAGCCAGTACCAGTGTTGGTTTTTGTTTATTGCGTAAAGCGATTTTAAAATGATTTCAAATCAAGAAGAAAAGCGTAAGTTGATCGCTTCCAGGTTCCTCGAAAACTCAGGTATGTCGCAAAGACACTTAGAAAAACAACTTCAAATCTCCAGAAACATAGTTCAACATGTTACTAGCGAATTTAAAGAAACATTCTTGATCCTTTGATAAAAAAAATCGATAAAAAGATTTTCCTAAGGATTTTAGTATATCGATAAGATGGCCGACGAAGCAACCGTTTTGAAATTCATTATATAAAGTTTTAAAGTAAAGTCCGTAGTTTACTAGTACTTATTGGTGCTCCAGTGCAAATGCTCATGTAAATATCGTGCGCACTCAATCTAGGCATTTATTTCTACGTGGTAGAGAAACTCAATAAAAAAGAATTTCTTTGCAAATTTTCGAATATGTCATTAGTGCGTTCGCAATGCAACTAGAAAATAAATAACTCACCAGTAAAATTAATATCGCTTACGCAGAACTAACTTTTGATGACATCATCACTTATAGCTGACTTTAAACTTACATAATTGATTTACAACTTACGTACTACATGCACATACATACGTATGTAATGACACCACAAACTCGTGTTTCTATGGACTTCTCGATGTAGTCTAATACAACGAGCAAACAATGCAACCTTGTTATTCATTACAATAAGAAACTTGATTAAATATCAATGACTAGATTACAATTTTCTAAGATCTATTTTTAGGAATTGGCGGGATATGATGTAAGACGTGGCGACTTTCTTACGCTATAAAGAGGAGATTTAAATCTGATCGACAATTCATTCGAAATTTGTAAGTTTATGTTGCTAAACGGGTTTTTCAAGGTTCACAGATCCAGTCGATGACATTTTAATGCTAATTTTTCTGACGTATTTGTGCACGAGTAAGCGTAGCAATTTTTATAGAACTGCAGTGAGGCGAAGTAAAAAATGAAAAAGTTTATATTTAGAAGTGGGAAGTGATGTACTTCCACACAACGTTTAGATGTTCGTATCCGTTGCATTACGAGCGAGGATGCTTTTTTATAGGTGCTAAAAACAACCTTTCTGTTTGTAGAGTGCAGAGATTATTTCAACATCAGCAGAAGTATGCATATGGGAAGTTATATACATACATAGATCAAAGACGTTACTTTAGAGTACCTGCTCTTCGAACAGAAAGCGTTTAGTAAGTAGTAACGGATTTCTCGAATCAAAATTTTAAAAACGACATTTTGTTTATTTTTGTGCAGGTAAAATTAAATCTAACCTACATATTTTCTGGGAAATAAAAATGGATTAAAGTAACTCCCTCTAATCAAAACTCGACTCTTTGTTTCGTTATTGAAAGTCATTGAACAAGGTTTGTTGCAGATTCAAAGTTTATTGATTATTATTATATTTGGTCAAAATATGAATAGATATTTTGGTTTGATATAAAAAATATTTGTTGGGAAAAAATATGGCTTGAATCCGGCGATTATAGATACCGTTTCGTTGGGCCTTTCGAGTTGCCTCAAATGTTGCTACAACGCGATTTTCAAGTTCTTCAACATTTTCAATGGAAATTGTATAAACTAGCGATTTAAGGTGATCATCGGGGAAAAAGTCGATCGAACTTAATTCCAAAACTGAAGAGGCCACGGTTTTTCTAAGCCTATCCACCTATTTGGATATATAATATCCAAAAATTCTAACAATTAAACTAAATTAAAATGTGCCGGAGCACCATCATGCATAAAATACATTAATCTCCAACACTTCCGGCCCACACATTAACAGAGAATCAGTGTCGATGACGGACATCCAATGTTTCGTGCTAGTTTTCTTAGGGTCATATGTCACAGTTGTAATAATTAATAGCGATTAAGTGGCTACTGACTCAAAGCCAATCTTTGCAGAAAGTCGCTTGGCAAAAGTGTCTGTAATTGTTGTATCTAATAACCGTACAATTGTTGACTCTTTAATATCGTTCATTCTGTGGATTGATTTACGTTTACATTAGAAGCATTTTTTTGTGAAACGCTGGATAATTATAGTATTCAAAAAATTAATAAACTTTTTTCTAATTAAAAGATAAATTACACTGTAGCAGATCCGAGATTATCGCATAGATACTTTTCCGGTAGTTTAAAAGGGATAAATCATAAATAATAATGTTTCTCAACGTTAAAATAATTGAATAAAAATAAATCTCTAAATACGATACGCGTCTAATCAAATCTTTTTTCAAAGAAGTTTTGAACTAAAAAGACAGAATACTTTTTTTTACAACTTTACAGGCGATGCACCATAATTTATCTATATACATGTGTACTTGCCTGGATTATGGCAATTATGGGTTTAACACTGATTTTCGTCGAGTTATTCTCTTTTGGGGTAGACGATACACTCATTTTGTAAGAGTTCCAATATCTAATTTTACATTCGAATAATAAAAAAGTTCTTCTCGCAAGAGCTCGATCGGATGAAAATGATTATGGTGGCCAAATTATATTTATTAACGTTCCTCTATTGTCTTCTTGGACATATCTTACCTAATATAGAGGTGTGATATGGGTCGTTATGGTATGGGTCGTAAAGTCTTCGGTAATCACCGATCGGTGGAAGATCGAATGGTACAACATTGTGTTCGAGGATATCTCTGCAGTTCTCCTTTTTCAACTTTCCCTCAACTTTCACATAGTCACCTAATCTAGATACACAAAAACATTCCCAGAGACTACAACGGAACTACCGCTATGTTTTGCAATGGATACTAAATTTTGTGGTGACGTTCTTACTGCAGCAGATCTTTTGACAAAAATCCAGCGTCCTTAATCAAACACTTCATACTTGGATAGCGCTTTATTTTGTTTAATTTTTGTCAACAAAGCAGTCCTTGGTCCACCTCTCAGTATGAACTTGTACTTACCACGATGTGAAAATGGATAGCCTTCGTCTATTTTCCCTATTGGTAATAAATTTAATGAACAGTAAATTCATTTTCCGCGCACATAATGATTGGAACTGGCATTCCGCGCGTTCCGACAGGATTGGTTCTCTTGTAGTAAATACGTATATATGTATCAAACTGGTTAATATACATATAAAGTTAATATTGGTAGCGACCGCCGATCGGTAATAATCGATCTGCAGTTAGCTTTATTTAACTCTTTCATTATGTAGTTGTCACTGTAAGAAATAAATGATAAACTAACCACGCCGACATTAACCACACAAAAAACTGTGGCGTTAGAGAAAAGTGTGAGAGTGTTGTGAAAAAGAATACAGATTTGGCAACCGTGCCACAACTTTACTGTCACATATATGTACGTGCTACATGTGATTTATAATATATACATCATGAATCTCCGATCCGGTTAACATTAAATCACGGTCAGGATTCCAAAAATTTTACAAAAAAACGTCAGCGTCAATGTTTATGGGCCAGTCAAGTGTTAATTCGACTCTGCATTTTTGAAACTATGTATAAGAGGTTATGAGATTGTTATGTAAGTGTTGAGATAAATTCCATAGTACAGAATATATAAAGCATATGGTTTGCGACAATCATTGTATCAGTGACTTTTAACGTTTAAAGTCTAAATAGATAGTGGTAGTTTTCAAATGTGTGCGATATACATGACGATCTATATTCGGCATTTGTGATGTATCGGTGAAGCAAATGCAACAAAGTGTTCCGAGTAATAAATAATTCCTATCAGATTGTTCGTGATATATCAGGAAATGAGGCAACGTTCACGACACACGAACAATCTCTACAATTAGAGTTGCGTTAAACGTAAAAACTTATTATTTGTAATGTTCGAAAACATGTCATCGGTTAAAAAGCACATGGAAACGTGGATATTGCATTGTATGCAAAGCAGATTATATAGGTGTCATAAAGTTGTCTCGACGTTTCAGTTTAATTACACTTTAGCGTTTGTAAAACCCAACCCAACGTTCACAGAAAACAAACATATGTAGCAATGAACCGGATCAAAATAGAACGCAGTTCGAAACGGTCCATTGTTTTGAGATTGCTGATAAACACCATCTCTGCTGCTTCGAAAATGTAACGACATGATAACAATCCGAGCTGTACCATTACTATTATTACTTATTACTATTATCGATGGCACTCATCTTCGACTCATACACATACGGCTGTATGCAAGACATGTAATAAGCTTTCTTTGACTATTCGACTGTCACAAAGACATCCAATCCGCAATATCTGTCGAGATATTTTGACACCTGTTATTTGTGGGTCGCTGATATATTAATATCCGTCCAATGAGGAATTTCGAAGCTTTCTTTAGATAGCAACGGAGAAGATGCCGCCAGACACCAGTTTAGGGTATCATGTATGTCGGGGTTTCTGGTGTATCAATGTATTTCTGTCGAGTCATAAATTCCGTTGACATTGACAGAATTGAAATCCTTATCTTCGTACAGATATCATCGTAGCTGGTGGTATATATTGCGCGAAGAAGACTTATAGAGGTTCGACTAATGATAAATGGAGAAAAGGAAAACAAATACTCACCTTTCCCTTTGATAATCTGTTTAAAAAGTACTCCGAGTACCATATTTATAGATTATTTTCTTTCTTTAAATTACTAAATAACACTAAAGATAGATAGATTATGAGCATTAAAGAAAATAAAGCTGGAATTATGCATTAAATTTGACGCAATAACTTTAAAAAGCCCTCAGTTTAGTATATCTCTGTATTTGAGGGAATATGTAGACGATTTTACATATTTACTTGTAAGTACCATACGCTTTGATACCGGTCTTTGGCACCGTTTAATTTGGTATGAAGCATATAATCATTCACCTAGAACAATATCAATAACAATATCCAGTAGCAAACTTAAAGAACTTCTGATTAAAAAAGGATATTTAGTTACTGAGACATTTTTTTGTTAATTCCAAATATTTGTATTTCATTATGTGTTTGACTGAACAAAAACGTCAACTTAAAAACCCGCCGTCCCGAATAAACATCCCTTTAGGTTGATCGAAGCGGAGAGGTAAGCTAGGGAGAATCATGCGGATACGCAGGAAGAAGCTGCCGTAGTCCCGATTGCGGTCTATTACCCGCTACGCCATTCGTGGAGATGTAGAAATTAAGACCAAAAAGAAAAGAGAATCCATTTAAAATGCTCAAAACCTCCGATTTAAAACAGTCATTTTGAAAATGTACACAAGCAAGATGTATTAATTTAACATTTATTTTATGTCCGAATTGATTGATGGATGTCATTATGTCGCATATAATATAACGATTGTTCTGGAGTGCCGCAAAGAGCTAATCGGAGTATTAGAAAGTGATGGCAGTACCGCAAATAGAAGAATAGGTTCTGGTTGTAAACATATATCAAACCACGTCGAAGGCGAAAATATCATTGAATTTTTAAGGAATAATCCAATTGATTTCCTGCAATTACTACTCTTGTAAGAAATAGAACTAGAAAATACTAAGAATTAAGAAATCCAGTGGTTGTCAGAAGATCATTTCTTAATGCAATTAATAAGCAACATAGCTCGCCTCCTATTACAATATCTCCTCCAAGAATTTGAATTTTTGAAGAATTGTTAGTACGTTTTTTCCATGCGAAAACGTAATAATGGTCATATCCGCGTATTAAGACCACCAAATCGTTGAGTTAATGAAACATGATTAAAGGATGTTGAATGTAAAGGGACTACCCGGGCCTCACTTCAAAGCACGCTCAAACGATGTAAAATTCGCTCTAGCCACGTTTACGCAAATTTTACGTTTTGAGAGGCCGTATCCAAGTGAAAATTACATCCCGTAGTGCGTGGCATCTGCACTGCATAAGAAAATTCTATTATTTCTACAATTACGATATTTTAAAAACCTTCTTTTAGACTGCTTCATAAAACTCATTACAACAAATAATTTTTGTTTCAAAACTTTTGATCTATCTCTTGCTATTAGTTAGCTATACAATGTGAATGGAAGATTTCTAAATTCAAAAAAATTAATTTCATTCACTCAGAGCGAATATTTTCGGAAAAATAAAATTGCGTAATACCTATCTGTGTGTGCTCCATATATTCCAAAATATTCATGATTTTTCGGGAGTTAGTTGCTTAAAATCATTTCCTTCAGTTTGTCAAGACTGAACTAGGGACCAACCTAAAGGTTGATAGCCACAACTGCTCGAAGCTGTATAAGATTCACAAATATGCAATTATATAAAGGTGATGCCTAATTATACAACAAAACAATAAAATAATTAATCAAAATGTCTGCCTTGTACAAGATTGCATGACTTTCATGTGTATTGCCAATAATAAGTAATTATCATTTCACTTTGGATTGTTACCACAAGCTGTACAGTACGTATATGTACATATCAAAATTGGAGTTCAGCGTTGTTCCATTTTATCGTTGGAGATATTGATTTATGTTCGTCGATAAACTCAAAAATAATAGACAGTGGCGAGGTTGAATTTCCAGCTACAGCGGCTTTTTTTTTACTATTTCGTATTCCGATATTGTGTTCGAATAGAAGTTATAGCGTACTGTTAAACTAGATTTAACCCTATGATGGTTTAAACGTACATAGGTCGAGAATATGCGGATTTTATTTTTTGTTTATCGTCAGAGAATTGGAGCTCTTCAATGACATGTAATCTCGTCAGCCCGGAGCAAATGAAATTATCTGTACAGTACTGTTATGATAGGTAATTTCAGTCTTTGCTGATTAACGCTTCACTTTTAACCAGCGTACACTGCACTGCTTTTGTACAGACACAATGATTAGTGCCAACACATATTTTACTTTCGTTTACTTTTAATTAAACAGATTTTATTTTAAAGCAGCCATTGCTCTTGGCTATTGTTTCGCGAATTATGTTCCGGTGACGTCTTTAGTAGTAAATTAAATATTGTAAACATGTACTTAAACTGATAACTAAGTATTATTTACTATGGTCAACACAGTCATAAAATTATTTTATAGACACATTGTTACAGATTATATCGTGATCTCTCCCCTTGTTGCATTGTTGTTTGGTAGATTAATACGTTAGTTTCCATCGGTGAAATTTTTCAATAAATCGGTTTTTCTCGCGTACTAGAATTTTATCGATCATTGACTTTGGTGCATTCGAACCTACGGCTTTCGTTTGCCGAAAAGGCGCGCAACTAGTCTGTAGAAATGCACGACGGAGATCTAAATTTTGCAAACTCTTATGTAGTGTTCATTTGGCAAACGGGAGCTGTAGGCTTCAATTTTATTTCATTAGTTAAATTTAATTATTAACTGTATCGATTCCCAGACAATAATGAAAATATCAAGTTATTTTGATTAAAACCATTTGACAACAAAAGCGCAAAAATGTACCAAAGAAAAGTTTTTTCTTTGGTACATTTAATTTAGTGTTCCAGTATTCATTCACTAATAAAATCAATATTATGAAATTTATTCCGGGGTTCCTTCATACGGCGGAAAAGTTATTGAAACTGATCGGTTAGCGGAATAGAAATTCTGAAATTGAATTTGCCAATTTCTGAATTCTTTGTCTGAGACCGATGTCGAACCCTTTTCATTCGTTTTCCAGAAGGATTCACCTCAACTTAAATAAAAGATGTTAGATCAAGATTGTGATAGAATTTGTTACTTTGGCAATATTACGTCTATTCTTAACATTTGTTTTTACGCGTATTTCCCAATAAAATTATTTTCTCCTCTTATATACAGCATCTTGCAATCTTTAGTATCATTGCATATTGTTATATTTTAAGAATTTTTTTTTTAACACCAGGTGAGTTGCGATTACTGTTATATATATCGTTTAATCTCCATCCTTGAGAACAATTTTACGATTCGGCGGTGAATGCAGTTTATAATCGCATTTAACAATCACCCGCTACTTTCATTTTATCACGTCTTGCATGAAATACGTCTGATATCATTACGTTTACATGTGTATCATTGGATGCTGGGCAATAAATAGGCGTGAATTATTTTCTAACCTTGGAAAAAAATTCGTAAGGATAATTAATAACTTGGATATACTGGATTAAAATTCTTTCGTAAAGCTGATTAATGGTAGTTCTTGTTCTTACTTAACAGAGCGCTAATAGATTGTGTAATGATCTGCAGTTAATAATGCAACTGGAGCTATTATTAACATTGGTTAGGTTATGCTTTTTTTCATTCCTTGTAAGCAAGGATTTTTTGGTTTCATTTTGATTTATTTTAATGAAGTCCGAATAGACAGGGTATTTCACTGATTTCGTTAGTTAGAATTTACTAGGATTTACTAATTTAAAATATTTTCGTATTTGGCTGAACTGGAAGTGGTTCTTATTTTATATATAATTGTGTATTTTCCTTGGCTTAATCGATTGTATACATCGATTAAGGATTGGATTATTCTTGTGCAAATTTAAATATTTGAGAATGTAATGAATATTAAGGTATTTACTTTTAAGAAACGAATAAAAAGGTCGTGCACATAACAGCTTCTTGTTATCGTTATTAAATTTTATTCAGGCTGTTCATAAGCTGCTTCCAAACATAGATACCTTCAAGCTGGAAAAACTCCTTTTTTTAAATAGGCAGTGATAGTTTTATTTACACTATTGAATTGGAAAAGAAATTTTACAGCGATTCTTATTAGGGTTTGATATACCTATTTTTAAATAGTTTTCAAGATAGATCGCGACAAAATGTGGTGTCCACCGCCTTGAAAGCTAGTGATTTTCCGAAATACTACGCCATGAATTTTTTATGAAAATTCTTTAAAATGAACATCCTGCACCGATGCATATTTTATGCGTATGTGTAAATTGTTTATTATTCGTAACGCACAGTTTTCAGATACCATTATATGTTTTTCACATACGTGCATTAATAAGTGCACATGTTAGCGGTATTATAGAATTAAACTAGCGCCAATGGTCAACATCAACATGAAAGCAATTTTAAATTCAGGCATGATTATATTATGGCTCTTACCATTGATGAATATTACCCGAACATAATCTGAGGCTATATGACCTGCTATTATCGTTCAACAAAATTTAAGAATTTTAGCAAAAATATGGAATTTTAAAGTTACGCGTTCTTATATCTTTGGATGTATCCAAATAGTAAAATCTTGCTGAAACTTGTGTAAAATTCATGGGCATGGCAGATTTGGGTTTATACCTAGCATTTTTTATGTATTAACAAATGAAAATCTACAATTTCTACATATTTTTGGTTTTAGAATAATTTTCTTTACTACAACTACAAATGGCAGACATGAGAAATTAATGAGGCGAAAAAGACACTTTGTTTTTATTAAAAAGAATTTATTCCTTAATTAAAAATACGTGGAAGCAAGCTTACTGTATGGTAATTACAAATAGACCAAAATAACAATTCGAATATAATGCACTATTAATTTATCATACCAAGCCATCCAAGGTCTCGGTACACTGATGGATGATGACTTCGCAAAGATAGTTTCGCCTCATTTTACATGGGTTCGTTATTGTTGTTAGATCCGACGACACTCCCTTAATGGTGTTTGTATAGATCGGACGATAGCATCGTGTACGGCGTTTGCAATTTGCGAAAATATAAAAAACAAATGAATTAACGTAAGTCGAGGAAAAAAATTCCCGTGAAGATAGTAGAAGTAGGTAACTCTGGTCAACTTGTGCAGCGTACATTGTATAGTATAACGTTCGATTTACAGACCACTTTTTAATCCTTAATTAAAATTTAATTCGTGATTAAATTCGATATATATTTTGATTGGAATTGCGTAGATTTTGTTTCTTCTATGTTTCTCTAACCAGTTAACGTTTTAATTGCTTTAAAATCTTTTTCTTTTTTTTTTTTGGTTTCCGGTTATGGTTTTTTAAATCAAAACTACTACATATTACTGTATATTTAAATATATTCTTATCATCCATCTTACGAAAATTCGCTCTTTTCTTTTTCCTTCAATATAGTAAATTTTATGTTTTCTTTTAGGATTTTAAATGTTTGTGGATTCTTCTACTTTTCCTTGTATTTTGTCTCCTTTTACTGTTTATCATGTATATCATCTTTTTCCTTTAATATTTTTCTTTCCTAAAACATGGTAATTTATATTTATTTATAAATTTATAGATTCGTTGTCTTACTTTTTTGTAATTGGATAATTGAATTTCAAAATAAAAGAAAACATTTTAAAACAAACTGTACATTTTAAGTGTGATTAGCTAATTAATGTTAAAATTACATTTTCGAGTGATTGGCACCACAAACATATATGACTACGTTGACATTAGATGATTATCTGTTTTATTTTAAAGAGGTTCCTGTTGATTTTATCCATATAACAGCGATTTTCTTGGTACTTTACTTTTTTCCGTGAATAGTGATAAATGTTAAGTTTAATCACGAATTAATGTAATCATAATTAGTGACGTTATCAAATCAAATGAATAGAGACGTGCTAATCCGTAATTAAATATTCAATTCGTTTTTTGTAGATGTAGCAAAATTAGCAACCTCATAGTATGTATTCAACTGTGTATAAAACGTAACGTGTAAACATAGGGGTTCATTGATACCTGGTTAAATTGCGAAAAATTGTATATTTTAATTTTTTTCCCACGTATAAAACGTATAAACGTTGATGTTATTTAATCCACCATTCTTGTACTAACGGTGTTTTGGTATGTACTTCCACCAAGTATATCACTTAGAGTATATTTAGTACCAAGAACTATTTGATTCTGCACTACTATATAATTTGTTTTTATTGGATTTCGTACAGATTATGTTTTAGTATATTATGTTTTTAGAGTCCGCTCTTGTATTCGTAAACCTATGACGGGATTTTAGAAGGAATGGAAATTACGAGGTTAAAGTAATTGCGCCTTCAAGTTCGATTTTCAGTCATTACGGAGATAATTAGTGGTAGCTTTCTACTTTTTAATCTATTAATTTTGAGGTTAAAGTAGGAACGCAGTAAAATTAGCAATTAAATAATGTAAAGAATATTTTTGGAAAGATTGCTATTAACATCTAGGTCGTCTATAATATGCTCTAGTGATACGTTGAATAGGCCAGTGATTATTTCAAGTACGGTAGGAAATGTTCATATTTCGCCGATACTCGCTGATAGACACTAACAATAAGTAGTGAACTCGTATAGCATATCACAGGCTGTAAAATGGTAAAATGGTATGGATAAAGAAAAGGAATTTAGTTGATTGCGAGTTAAATTGTGAGAATACATTGCGCTAGATGTCAGTTCTTTTCTAAACAAATACCTTAGAACATGTTAGTGCTACATACTCATATATCATATTTAATATTTTTCTTATTCATAGCAATGTAGTTTTGCTGCTAGCGAGAACGAAATCCGATTATTAATAATTATTATTATATTATTATATTAATAATAATAATAATCTATTGCTGAAATATCAAATAATAACCAAATTAATAATTTTTTAAGATACCAATAATGATTTCGTTCGTGTTGGTAATCAGAATTTGACACTAAAGAAATTATTTGTTATTGCCATTAACCCTTTTTTTAATTGGTATATCTAAATTAGGTAATGATATTTAGAAAGTAGAATACGGAGGACAAAATTTCACCTATTCTCACAGTGTAAATGCTAGTCAATGATTTAGGTAATTAATACAATCTGCAAATGTTTAAATATGCACGTTGACATTTGTGCGTATGTGTAAGAGTAATCGTGTTATATGTATACTTTTATTGTCATACATTTGCGAAATGAAGGTCGTCGTTGCTTGTAACTGAAAGTGATATACAAACAACTCTGATATTTGTTACAGGATATAAAATTGATTATAAACTCATAATAATATGAGAAACGAGATAAAATGTTATGTTTTATTACTGCCAGAAGGTAATTTATTCGATTAGATTTTCCTTTCGCATATATTACGCTTCATTACCGTTTAATACTTCTACACATCATTATGTAATTTTAGCTTAACATCAAAAGATATATTTTGCAGTTGTTAACACAATCTAGTACCAGAGCTTTATTCATGTTAAATTGTGCAATAATTACTTACAGTTCCATGATAATTCCCCTAATGGGACAGTAGTTTGTGTAACTAATGATCTTATAATACTACAGAGAAGAGAAAAAAGATCTTTAAAAATGTAAGAAGATTAGCGACATTTGCATTTAGCAACGCAATTATGTTTTACCAACAATTACAACTGTTGGTGTCCTCTGAAAAGTTCGCTTAAATCGTCGCAATACAATTTAAGCTGAAGTTCTTGAAACTCGCAAGATTTAATACTAAATTTCGAAAAATCATCTGTTCTTGAAGTTTTTCATTCTTACAAAATATTACAATACAATAGGATAGACAGAGCAAGCTGTTTTTGACTCATGTTTTTATTCTCAGAACAAAAGAGATTTAATTCTCGCCAAAGATATTAAAAATATCTCTATCGTCCAGCAAAGGTGATCTCAGATTAGTAACAGTTTTTTTTGACAGGTCGCGTAGCCCTAAAATATCACTAAATCGAATCCGTCGTCTGTGACAAGAAGACAAGGGATAGGGCAGACTATATTCTCCGCAAATGTGTTGCCATCAGTGACACACGACACCAGCATCTCAGTAGAACATTCCTTGTATCTACTGAACCGAAGGAAGAAGCATAAGGTTTATTAAAAGCCTCCCACTATTTTAATACAAGGGCTTTTTGTTGACAATAATGTTTGTGATTCCAACAAAGGTGTTGTTTCGTTAGGAAGGGTTTTCGTAAATTTTTTAACTTCTCTCTCATTCTGGGTTCTTGATATCCGGGGTCTTTGTGCAGTGCACCTCGTTAGAAATGGAATATCATGAGACCAAATTAGAACAAATACATTATATCAAAGATGGTATTTATCCAACGTCATTATAACCGAGATTTGTAGTATTTTAAAGTATTTATACGACTCATCATTGTAGTTGTTCGAGGCATGATTCAAATTTGTGTTTGAAGGTTACGATTTATTCGGTAGTACACGAGCTGAGACTTTAGAAACGCTTCGTAATTTATCTTGAAAATTTCACTAGTAAAGCTGACAATGTATCAGTGGTTCCGCGTCAAGCCTTGTACAATCCTCGATTTAAACGTTTTTATTATGCAATGACATGCCACGGTAGAACGAAGAAGGAATTTGTGACCGCACTCCAGTAATTAGAATAGACATTCCGCATAATTTAGCCTTTGTATCGAGTTAGTATCGTTAAAAGACATTTCTATGTGATATTCCATTATTTCAAGCCGGAATGCATACCATAAATTTCGGTATACTCAACTATATTATACAAAAGCATTCGCTGCCAACTCGAAATGCACTTCGTATGTTGATTTATTATATCTCGAATGTTGACTTGGATATATTTCATTACTATTATTACACCAATTTGTATTCATATACAACTAGGAAGGAAATTACAATTGTTAATACTGACTTAGGTATAATAAAAAGACGCACGGATACTGAAGACCTTTCTATTTCTTCTTGAATTCTATAATTTATTATACTAATTAGCTGGAAGTATGGACATAGGAACGTAACAATACCGAACATGAGCTTTCACTACACTAAAAACATTGCTATCCTCTTCTATAATCATTCCTGTGAATCATATCCTAATGAGTACAGTTATTTGAATGTAACGAATGCTTTTAGAAGAATTAAATTAAATGAAAATACGATTGTTACACGTAGTTGAAAATTAGAAGTAGTACTATTAGTCTTTTTAGTATATCTCAGGATTTACATTATTCGTTTAAAGATACTATGAATGGGTTTTATTTATTTTTATTTTCTGATTTAAAACTTTATATGTGATCTATAACACTTATATAATCGGATATTGGAATAAAGTCCGTGCCTTTACATTTAGTATTATTAATTTGAAATGTTATAAGTTTAAGTTTTAATTGTCCGAATTCTGGAATTTTGATAATTTCTTCTATTAATTCTTTGTTAAAAATGATAATCCGTTGCCAGTGTTTTTTAATGTCGAGGCTATCCAACGGTTGTATAATTTCAGCGTAGAAGGTGAAGCGTAGTAAACTAAGAAAATTTGATTTTAGTACGTCTAACTGTCCAGTCCAATGCAGGACTCCTTTTACCGCTGGACCATCTATAATAATACATTTTCAATACAAGTATTTTTTATATAAAACACAAAAAGTACGTAGAGGTATTAACTATATAGAATGTAGCAATATATCCTTATCTGTATCTTCAATAAGGCAATCATAGAAATATCGATGTTGCTGGATTAGTATTCCTGTGATAATGAAAACAAAAATAACATTTTTGAAAAAAACTATTTTGAAATTAAGTTTAAAATAAACACTTAAGTTTAAAATAAATAAGTATTGTGATGGGTTATTTGTTAATTAATTATTTTATTCCAATATTCACAAAACAATAAAATTTAATTGAACATTTTCAGAATCAGTTAATATTCGAATCCTGACATTTTGATCATCTGCCCTATTAAATTTTTATTTAAAAAAGGTTCCATTAACTTCCACTTCTAAGGGATCCAATTATTTTCAACAATTTACATTTCTAATACATGTATCTAATACCTAAAAGTCACAAATTACCGATGATTTTAGAGTCCAATAAATTTGTATAACGCAGACCCATAACGTCCAAGCTTTTGGATTAGTATTCGTGAGCCAATGTGTAAACAAGGGATCGGAGATATAAGTACATTGTGACAATAGACATTATTTCTAAGAAACTATTTAAACATTTAATTTCCATCGCCGAAAAATGTATTACATTGAAAAGCAATTAAAGAAGTATTTTGAAGAGAATAATCGGGAACATCAACTTAAGAAGCGAAAGGAAATCACCAGAGAGGATTTGGAAGAAATGGACTTTGGAACATAAACGAAACATAACGAAAGAGTAGAGGAAAAATGACTGAGTAGTTGAAAACAAACATTGTAACTAATGAAAATCAATTTTACAGAAATCATTGGAAATAAGCAACTTTTGATTATCATTTAATTGGATTGTTCATCTATTAGAACATGTCAGTATTTTTGATAATTAAGTACAAACAAAAGAAGTTTAAAACCGTTCAGAAGTAAAGGAGGAACCAAAGTTGAACTCAAGCATATAGAAAAATTTGACAGATTTGACAGGGAAAATTTATTGCCAGCGGATTACTGAAAATAAAACTTATTGGTTAGAATAAATTTTATACCTGATTGTTCTTATAAGGCTTACTAATTAAATTGCATCCCTCCATAAAATTAACCCATCAATATAATAAATCCCAAAATTTATATTTTGATTTGTGTGTAGGTTTACAGAGAATGTAACGACCTTTCCTAATAATTCTGCGAACTGTATCTTTGACAAAATGAAGTTAATATCTTGTTCATCATTGAAATCATTGAAAAAATTCATCATGAAATCCAAAATGAATTGTGCCAGGAATTTGATGAAACTTGAGGCAGTTTGAAGTACGGCAAGGATTATTGTTATTTCTAACATTATAAATTGCGTTACAATGTGTGATCGGATGTTTTAATGAAATGAGAACTTGTTATCGGAAACCAGTATAAGGGCGAAACTACTTTTGAGTAAAGTTGCCAGGTTGCGTTTTGCCAGACCTTATATAGAAGATTGGAAACACGTTTTGTTCCCCTATGAGTCTAAAATGGGGCGGACCTCAGCAGAGATTTGCACAATTCAATAGTTTTGCTTCAAGAGAAATTACAAATTAACCAGTCAGTCACATGCGAAATCAGAAAACAGTTTCGAATTTTTTCAACTAAACGATCTGCGTTTGACTTGTTTGTGATTTCTATTGGAATAAGCCTTTATTTCTCCTAAGATTCATCTTTGTGATAGTTTAAATGAAGCTATTCAAAATATTGTTAGAATCATGCCCGGGCAAGTAATTGCAGTAAACAGTAGTAGAGGAGGCAACACATTTTACATTCACTTGTGTTAATATTTAATAGATTTTCACAAGTTAATTTAATTTTAAAAAATGTATTTATATTTGAGTCTAGGAGTGTAGTTAATGCATAAGTTACGTTAACTAATTATAGCATCCTTTGATTTGAGATATTAAAAATAAAAGTTGCATTGAAAAAGCTTCCAATTCATTTTTCCATAAATGTTTACATTTGCATTTATTTGCATCACACACGTCCCTCGTCTGCAGAAGAGCTCTTGCCAACCTGGCTATGTAACGAGTAATAGCAGGAAGCGCAGAGAGGAGAAACCAAAAACTCAAATGTATTTCAAGCATGTGCTTTTGTTCCGTGGTGATCGATCATGCAGCTGATCGACTATTCCGTTAGTTTCTTAAAACGAGCGTTCAGATTTTACCAATAGAGGTTTTTCTGATTTGGTATTTTTATATTTTTCTGTCTAAATTCTGTTTTTTGATTTTTTTTTCTATTCATTAGACTTTATTTAAATTTAAATTGTACTCATTCACTTATCATTCAGCGCCTTTCGTCTAAATAATGAGTAAATTAATGCTTTTTTGAGGATTTTCGATGGTACAAAATAGAGTGCTGCAATTAATGCATTGTTTAATATTTCTCTTGTTTTTCCATAAAAAAGAAAATAGTATAAACTCAGCTTTAAAGCATATTTTCAGTTTCAATTTTAATAATATTTACTACAATTATCAACTTTGCTTACTGGTATTAGTGATGTAAGCTAAAAAAATCTGAAGATTTTCCTGTTGTTGTGATTTTTGCCCATTGCACTAGTTTTCCGCCGAAATGAAAGCAGCATTTTACCACACCACACACACCACTACGAAGTGAAATGATTTTCACTTTTTTCACCAGTAAAACAATTTATTTTTCCATAAAGAATCTACTATTTATAGGGCTATTTATTATTTTCGTTTTACCAAAACATACTTGTCGATGCTTTAATGTTACAATAGATTTTTTCTCTTTCATTTGTTTTGTCTTTAGAATCTGCTAAATAGACGACGTTGTAAATTTTGTTTTCTGTATTACATCATTTGGAGAAAGTTACCGTTAGATAGAAGTTCAATGTATTATCGTTTGTTAAACAAGGTCAGTGAGTGAGGACGTATTCTTAAATGCGACTTTTGTTTCTTGTTCGTCCTTGGGAACTTCATTATTATATATGCTGTTACAGTTCTGATTTAAATAATGATAGTTTGAGCTTGACTTCACATATTTTTTATATACAGCTCATGAGATATGTTTGATAGGTTTTTTTGTAAAATGTGAATGTTGTTTTATGCAATGTTGCTTTCAGATAATTCTGTTACATATGAACTGATAATTTCACCGCGTGATAAATATCAATGTTTTTCTATAAATATTTATGCGTGTTATGCAAGATCAATTGTGCACGTAAGAATACAAACAACAATCTCTCCTAGAACGTACCGAACCACCCATTATTATTTGAAACGGCCGCATCAATCATTCGGAATTATGTTGCAACACTTTGTGTCATCTTTTCCAACTTACCCACTGGAATTGTGTACTATGATAGATTAGTTTAAGTTTTAAATGGGAACACGAACGGATACTCCTGCAGCAATAAAAGCATTAGTCGATGGCAGATGCGGTATGTACGTAGAAACATATTCTCCCGTGACAGTTTTATCAAAGTCAATTTATATTCAAATATCAAATTTGTATCGCGTCCCGTCTGAGAGGAATGCAAGGTACGAGTACAGAAACAATTTCGTCAGAAGGGTTAAGGTTTAAATGGTTAAAAAAGTCGATATGTTTCCACGACGGTGTGTGCTAAAATCCAACGGTAAGTAAAACTGTATTAAGAATTGTAAATACACACCTGTCGAGCAGAATACACTTTTAGAATTTGGAAAAGTATACGGTAAAGTTATATTCAATATATGGAAGATTATCTGGCATTATAGCTGTTCGTTTTCTTTTGGCGTTATTTTGTATAGTTTGCACAGGTGAAAATACAGAAAACAAAGATATAAAAGAGCCGTTTTATTTAAGTTAGAAATAAATATAGTTATAGGATTCGTGACGCGGGCAATTTGTACCAAACAAGTGAAATAATATTGGAGGAAATAAGAGTGGTGTAAAAGTTGCCTCCTACTCCTACTACAAACTTGTATATTTCAGTAATTATCTAATTGTATGCATCGTAGATATTGCTAATGTGACAAATGTTAACAATGTCTATGTAGCAGTAAATAGAGCAATATTTATAAAAAAATAGTAATTCTTGTGTTTATATGTAATTGATGAAAAAACGCGTAAACAAAATAATAATTAATCAATGTTTGCGGGCCTCCAATAGCTTTCGTCATTACATGGAAGCTCTGGTCGGTCAAGTGATAATAATATAAAATTCAAGGGAGGAAAGCAAAACTAAGAAATCCTTGCTCTGAAAAAGAAAGTCCCATTAATAATGAAAACAATTTGATTATCAAAACCAATTCTTAGTTAGGAAAGAAGGAACCCATTGCTGCATCTGTTGGTGTGTAACCAATCCTATCTATATGTAATCCTAAGACAACAAACATTAATTTAATTCATGCATTTAGGTGCGCATCGATAATGAAATCGTCTGTACAGATAAGTGATGATTTACTTACTCATTTTCCAATATTTACTTCAAGATAGAAAAATCTATCTATAAACATGAAACCTCTACAATATGATGTAATGTAATACAATTATACACGATACAATGAAGCAATTCTATTTCGCAGTTTTTTCTTGTTACTTCACATCTTTTTATAAGATGTAATTTCGGGTGTTTGGCTCTTTTACAATTGCTGGAATCACTATAATAACGAATAGGAATATTCTTATTTTTGTATAATAAATTTATTTAATGTTTATTAAATATCGCGGCCTCCCCTGCGATTTAAGCCTATACAACGGGGATGACCGAGCCACAGTCTTATCCAAATAAATCTTGCCTCTCGGGATGTTCCTTATTCAGGTAGCTGGGATTGGGTCAAACCCCGGCGGCTAGCCTCCTTTATGTAAAGGTGAACTCGCCACCCCCGTACTTTGTGACCAACTAGCCAGTAGATAGTGAAGCTACCAGACTTTGTGGGTAAAGATTGGTAGCTTTCAATACCTTTAATGGTAATGTTACATAATTTCTTAGGATCTCGTCGGGGGCTTCAGATAAAAATTTGAACATGTTTTTCTTGATAAAAACTCTCATCGTTTTTGGTCGGCTTTAGCAATGAATACACCTTCTTCGCTGATCCAAGTATGCTTTTCATTACATAATTCTTTATATATTCGGTAAGCACTTTTTATATAATTTGTTTGTATAATCTAAACATGTGGACTCAGTATCCCAAGTTTCCCTTACTTCGTTATTTTGATTTGTGAAAATATGATTTCTAAGAATAATTCTGTTGAAAACAAATATACGAAAAACATACAAAGGTATCCTTGGCATCCGGTTTGTTTAAAACACAAGTTTTGACTTGTCCAACCTTTTTATTAGCGGCATTGAAGACGAGATTTGACGTAGTATTAATAGGATTTGTTCGATGTAATACTTTTTTAGATAGAAAAAATACTAAAGCAAAATTAATTTTGTTGGTAAATAACCTTTTGGCAGAATTCTGCGTCCTCGTATTATACCAAGAGGAATATACTGTGAATAGAAATTGTAATGGGGATATTATACAGTAAATTCCCATATTTCGCCTGAAGCTAAGCTGTTAGCAGAGACGAGTTACAGAAGTTTTCTGTTATTCATATCTTGTACTTCTTTCAAATATGTATGAATACCTTATACAGATCCTTTTATGTTTCTAAAAAACTTGACCCACTACAGAACTAATGTATGTTTTATCACTTCCTGATAGTGTCACAAAGAAAATAACACAATTTGTGTTTTATATACTCTTGTATGTAACTTTTCCATGGTTATTATATATACGCGTTATATTATATGCTTTATGTAACATGTATATACATGTATGTATGTACATTTTCATAAGAATAATACTTCAACAGTTGATTTCGGCGAGTGTGCTCTCTATTTGTCGTCTCTTATTGTATCTTTTTGTGAATCATAATATTAATAATTATTTGAAGAAGATTTAAACGCCAGTTTTGTGGCACGATTTACGCATAACATTTAAACAAAGCTAAATCGCTATATTATGAAAACTCGCGATTACTTTTGCTATAAATCTTTAGAACTTGTCATCGTAAACTATTTCGCGCACCTTGTATGTATATACATTTAGAAATCTTAAGTCTTTTCCTTGTGTGGATTCGTTTGTTCTATAATAGTCTTAAATACTCATACGTAAAAATAACGTACGCTTAGGTAACTAGGTACACTGCTTTGCAATTATCCAATTATACATAGTTTTCATTTCAAATTTAATTGTTATGGGAATTCTTGGTTTTTAATAGGGATATACATGCATAACGATTGTTCTTTGTTGCTTTCTAGACTTTTGGAGGAGCATTGAGAATATTACATACATATATGTATACGTAATATGTATTTGTAATTATTCAAAGTAGCGGTAGACGGTAATTATTTGATTGCTAGTGTTTTGTACTAAAACAGTTTAACTTAAATGTGAGGATTGTTGAGAGGCACGTAGTTGCTTATTATTAAATCTTTTTGTACAATTTTGTATTGTAAATTGACATTTCTAACGTGTAGAAAATATTGTTTTCCTTAATAGTCTATGTCAAACAGTTGTGCCCAAAAGCAGAGCATACGAAAATATTAATATCAAATATTAAGTTCTTGAATTTTAATAAAAGATGATCATCCACTTCACTCCTCCTTTGTTCAAAAACATTTGATACATGAAAAGATGCTTGTTGTAGATCCACAAAAAGTTTCTACATAGAAAAAAATCTGGGAGATAACTGTAACAATGTGAAGGTATAATTTGGCATTGAAAATTAACGTAATAAGTAATTCTATCGCAGTATCATATGCTTTAAAACTACCAAAAATCCACTAATTTCTAATGGTTGGGTAAAAAAAATATGTCGTTTTGAATCAAATAAATTTATGCGACAAAAATTAAGGACCTCGTTTAATATTATATTGATTCGGATAATTGCAGTTAATTGGTTAATTATGACTTTCCTGTATTCCTGCAATACATTTTATAAACATACGCGAAATAATTATAAAAGGAATGAGAATTGGTTAATTGATTAATCACGAACATACGTCGTAATGGAAACTTCATTGATTTCTAATGAGAGATTGTTTATACATATAATCAAATCATTTGTCACTGGTAGCATAATGCGTAATGCGCCAGCTATCGATCTCGCAGATCTTACTCTCTCAGAATAAGGTCTCCTTACTTCATCGAATCAATTTTCCACATCCTTTGTGAAGTTTTGATTAATGACATATCAGGAAGATGCGAAATTGCGGGATTATCAGTTCTTTTTGGCCATGTAGCCATAAAACAAAATTATTCCACATAGCTGTTCACGCGAGCGTCCTTTAATACTGTCGAGCATTGAAGGACGCTTTGTTATTCAAAACCAACATTTATGATAATATCTTCACATTTTACATAATCATTTATAAAATGATTCAGAATTCATATATAGCAGCAATAAACAAAGGAAATTACGAATTTACGAACATGCTCTGGTTCTAGTCTATTCCCTCAATTAATTAATTATTCATTCCCAATTAATTATTAATGAATGTATTAATTCCCAAAAATTATCTTGAGCAAGACTATTGCACTGTACTGTACTGTAGAATACTAAAGAGGCTTCGTTCGTATCCATTACTGACGAACGACTTTAATAGTTAATCTAAAAACGTATGTATTTGCTTGAAATGTCTGCAGAAGCATCTTTTTAATTACCGTACATTTACTTATGGTTATATCGAGTTGCCTTTAAAAGTACGAATAGCGGTAAACTGCGTACTTTTTTGGTTAATGAGAAAGTTACGTTTTTCGGAAGCGTATGAAAGCTTGATGCGAGTAGAATAGCAAAAATAATTGAATGCTTAATTCAATTAGAATGTACAAAAATTATTTTCGAGGTCTATTAATTTGTGCGTTATCGTATGGAGAAAATACTCAGCAGTAGGTTATATCCAAGCATATATTACATCTGGTTAAAGGTCAACAACCATAAAATATTTACTAATGCCGCATGTGACGAGGGTACAATGCGTTGTTGGTAAATAACTGTAAATAATTTCCTAAAAATTCTCTGCGGAGTAGGTCCATTAAATGTCTTACTGTATAAACCATATTTAAACTGCGGCATTAGATGCTAATAGAAAATATTATTCATAGTTTATGTCGATCAGAATTGGGTGTGCACCTCCATTCATTATCCGGCGCGGGTTCCTGGCCGGTCATCTATAATGGATTAATAGGAAGTCGTTTGAACCAAGTAAATCTCTAACCAGGTTACATGTGAAACGCTGATAAAATATTGTAACGAATCGCTAATGGCCTGGGAATACTATCAGATATACGGATGTGTAATGTAATACTTAACTTACGGCTATTACTTTCGACACAGAACGGGTAATTTAAATACCTTTATCGCGTAGTAATACGGTAACTGATACAAAAATTTGCCTTTAGGGCTTTTAGTTAATTAGCGTGGAATCATCCCAAATTAGAACTTTCTATATTAATCTATAAATCGATATCAATCAAATACATCAATATAAATTGATGTGTTTGAAATTTTCGATTAGGTACGATGTCTCATTGATTTCATGTGATAGGATACAAGTAAAAGTAAAGCTGTCGCCACGGCGCTTTGTTGAATGAATTCCGCTCTAGCAATATCCGGCGAGATTAAGCCGTTCTGTAACATCGTTTTCGGATCCTCCAGTGTCTTGTATAACTTCTAGTGGCGCTGGCGTTTTATTTTATAGGTAAATCTATATTGAGCCAACGATAATCCTGGGAAAACAATAATATCACTCGCAATTACTATATCTTCTCAAGGTTTTAAGTGTTCGTTTTTAATGTAATTTCTTCCTGCAAATACGGAGAAAATAATTTCTGGTGTCTTTAAATTTTTTCCACAAATTAAATTTTTATTTGATAATAAGTTGTCTAGTCCGTCTATTATTTTCACTTTTTCCCGTTTTGAACTCACCTAAGGGAAATTAGGTGATATCTTCGAGTTACAGCCATGATTTTTTTTATTAAAGAATATAGTTTCTCAATTTTATAGCACTACGATATATAGTTATACGTTCTTTAATATTTACTTGATTAAATACCGTGTTCAATAAAAGCTTACCTATTTGGTTGGTTCTTAAAATGAATCATGGAGTAGTGCATACTGTATATTCGTATAATGTTATCTCTACATATTATGGAACAATCAGTTCGTCTATCAATAAATAATATTGTAAAAAAATTAAAGATTGTAAGTAACTTTCAGATTCTGCAAAAAGTTATGTTTATCTACTACAGCTATTAGAATACAACAAAAACATTTTGTAGAATGTAGCAATTAAAAATACTCAGCGGTTAACAATTGAGCCTAAGAGTAGGCCACCCTTATAATGTATATGAATTTACTTATATTATATAAATGTTAGTTAAGCAATCCAACAGATCAACATAAATATCAATATTTCTATCATAAATTACATTCGTACCTTCCCTTCACTAATTTCGGCCAATAACAAATTTGTTTATGAATCTATCATCTCTATTCATAAATCGCTCACAAACAGTGGAGCGCGTACACACGTGCGTCCGTTATATGGCAAGCTTATTTTTTTCCTAGTCAAATCCATCGCCATCGCTGTAAAATGCGACTACGTCCTCGTAATAAATCAATCATGCACAGATGTATGTATCAATTAGTGAGTGCAGTTTGTCCGCGCGCCACGAAATGAAGGCCAATCACCGGACCATCAAGCGTTTATGTCATTCGATGTCGGATTAGAAAGCAGTTTAGATAACTATCGTCGGGGATTCGTTGGTTGTACGTTATTTTGCCGGCGCACGCCTATCAAATGCATGTAATTCTGACTTACTGACAGGGTATCTCATCCACGCAGAAAGCACGTTTACATAGCGGCGTATCTTCGTAACGCAGAAAGCCGACGTCGTTTCATTGATTAGGCGCCGATGGTGGGGAGGCATGCATATGTAGTTAATGAACGTTGGATTCCTTTTCGTAAATTAAATCAAGTACGTCTGTTACTTGTGCTAGGCATTTTTGCAAGACTTATCCAGAAATCAAATTTCGAGGAAACGAGGAGTTGGAAGAAGTCTTTTTTTAACTATCATTTGATAATTTTCAACATTGTTATCTTTGATCGTGTTGAATTGTGGTTAATGTCAAAGTTGCACGTTTTCCAGTATCATTGTACAGGTAAGATATTTGTCGTCTAGGCATCAAGTACTCCAACATATACAAATTAATATTTGGGAAACAAGGTAACATTGATCATGATAATTTCTTACAAGGAAACATTGAAGAATAGTACAGACAATAATGCAAACAGTTGCTAGTATATTACAAAATATTCCTTTTACAAATTCAAAATGAGTACAGCTAGTATGGTTCATTAAAATAGTGGAATCAATCGCTTTCATTTAGTGGTGAATTGAGAAAACCAGAGCTAAAGAAAGAGCTAAAAATTATCATTTTATATTTATAGACAGAACATATCATATCATATGGTCAAAGAGCTGTAAAGTTAAAGCAAGACGTATATGGTTTACTTTTGAATAGATTTGTAGTTACTTTGAATTATTTCACGAAACGTTAAATAGCTACTTAATAAGCAATTCCTTGCTTGCTTTACAATCATGTCGGGATGAACTAACGTGCTCCAGCGTAGTTAAAGAGCTTCTTATGAAAAACGAATGGCTTCTATTATATTATAGATCCTTTTGCGTAAGATTACCTTTTCTGTATCTTTTTGATTTTTCAATAAGTAATACGGTAGATTTGACTTATTGGATTTATTATGAAATGAAGAAAATAAAGTGATATACGTTCAATAACTCTTTACTAGACTAAACCAAAATATATTACTTTTGGTAATCTTAAGTTAGGCAATTACTAGAATTATTGTACGACTCTTCTTGTACTTTATAAACTACGAAAAGTAGGTCAACCGAAACTAACGAGTTTTTATTGTATGCGTCGTATTGTACACCAACAAATAAAAGTGATATTTATATCTATGCATGAACGTATCAACTTTATTGTGTTATGGCTCAGAAATTATCTGATGTTTATATTTCCACTTTTTGAGGCCAAGTTTACAGCATGCAAAGGATGCTGTTATTTAATGGACGAATAGATGTTCTTCGCATAATTTACTTGAATGTTGAAGTTTTCTCTAAAAGAAATTAAACTCATAGATATTCTAGAAAACCGTGATCTATTGCGTTATACTTTTTCCCTTCTTTTCTAACGATCGTAGTAATTGATAAGAATTATCTCTATCACAGCTTCTCGGATATATTGATAGAGTGTGCCAGCAAAAATGGGCGGAAGATCTTTACATAAAAACCGCCATTAATCTTCCGTACTTTTTGTCTCAGTTTCTTTTTGTCTCTATTTCCCTCCTACTTCTTTCCTCCTCTCGTTGAGTTGAGGGTGATGCTATCTGCAGTGTCTAAGTACCAGTTACGAACACAGACTTGCTGCTTATCCCAGTCATTAGGATTCTATTACAACGGAACACGCTAAAGCTGGTACGCCCGATGCCTTTGCGTTTTTCGTTGTAAAAACCTTCGGCTCACATCTTTCTGTTCGTTCAGAGAAGAGATTTGAACTGATTACCGCTACCGTCGTTTCCAACGTACACTCGAAGGATTCCTATTTGTTCCTTTTAATTTCGCAATTATCTACACGAAGAGGCCATAGGCTTTTTCTCTGCCGCTATAGGAAGGGCAATGAAGAGGCTGCTGAAATTAAATTAGCTTTTCTCGGAAGAGGAACATAAATTCGTTCGGGGTCCTCCTGCATAAGCCGGGACTAATAATAGGAATGATATTTCAAATATTTCTAAATTAATTTGGACTTTTTACGCCCTAGCGTATCGCAGCCTAAGTAGAATCCTGTCTAGCGAACGACAATGTATGTATCTAATATACCTAATCTAATGCTGTAATAGAAATATGGTCTATTTACACGATCTTGTAGAATTCTAATTGGAGCAGGTATCTTCTTAGTTCAAGACATATAATAATAACAATAATTCATGTTTTCACATCCCCCGATAGCTTTCGCCAATTGCAAGAGGCATCGGCTGGCTATGAGTTACTATTACGCCTGTGTCTGTAGACTGTCTTAAGATGTTTGCTCTTAGTATTATGAGATGTGTTCCGGTAGTTACAATTATAGGTTTATGATCTATTTGCAAGGAAAATTAAATAAGGATGTAAGTGACTAAGTATTGGATGCATCTTAGTCAAAATACTGTAGATGCAAATCTATTTTCATCTTGCGGTCTCTTTTTCCTTTTGCTTTGATGACCTTAACCACGAATTTTGACATTGCATCATCAAATGTTTAAGACTTACGTATTTCAAGTATTTTAAATATTTGCATACTTCAGCTCTTCCTTCGAATTGTACTTGAACTTGACATTTTCGTGCGTTCCAATATTTTTCTTTTCCATCTTGTCTACCTCAATTACATTGCGAGCATGGTATAGCATATATATAGTTAATAACAAGTCGCTTACGCTAGTGCTAATTAAAACTGTTCTAGAATGATCCGGTGTGTTTCTATGTACTCATCTAATTTAGCATTTTATCCAGTAAAAGGTGAACTGGAGTGAAATGTGACTCCATGAATATTTAAACCAGATGAACAGATACGGTTTGACTAATTATTCATTATCAGATTATTGTATTTCCAAAGACATACGGTATGTTTGTGCGTGCATACACAACATGAACCTTAGCACATTAGAAAACAAGGCATACACATGCGAACAATAGTAATTCACGAGTACTAATTACGTCATTATTATACGCATGTGTAACAATTAGAATATATGATATTTGTCGTATAGGTGACTACGGTTTCGTAAATTCTCATATTCTTAGAAACTGTTTTCACAGCTCTTAGATTATTAGCAGCGGGTGTACTTTTTAACTCTTTTTGTGCCTCGTAATTTATGTTACCGTTGTAAAGGATACTGCCTACGATCTTTAATAAAGATTCCCGGGGGTACCACAAAAGGTTATTAGCACCATACCTGCGGCGAGGATGACTGATCGACTTTCATTATCTCGTTATTGTTTCGTAAGATCCCTTTAATAAAATTACATTTTACGGATGGTATTAGAGGTGAGGAAGGGAATGTATTGTCCTCTTCCGTCATACGAATCACGCACATTCATTTATTAGCTGGTATATTGGTACGAAGGTTACGTCTTAAGTCTTTACAAACAACCACTAGATGGTCCTATGGAGACTCGACTTATCCGATTTCGTAAAAATTTACATTTGTTATTGTTAAAGCAGTGATAGGCATAAAAATCGGCAGGGTAGTTTGTTTAGAGTGAACGTTTAAATAAAAGGAAGGTTCTTGTTGGATGATTTTTACAATTTCAGTAGGCGTAACATAACAGCGTAACCTTGAATCGTTTTGTTGGACTTTTGGCAACGAAGCACCATCAGAAATGATTGTTTCCAACTGCTTCATCAATGATAAATTTGTTGATTTATCGATTAAAATCGGTTGTTGTTCGTAAAAAAAACATTGCTGTACGTAGCATGATTGAAGAGAATCGGGAAGATTGAATTGGTTATTTGCAAATGAATCACTAAAATTTTGTGACCAGTTAGAATGTTAGGTATAGCATAAGAACTTCAAATTTATGTCTCAAGTTTACTAAAATCCTGTTTAGATTACGCAGTGTACCACTTAGACAAAAAAACAAACAAACAATTAAAAAAATTAATTGTTAATTTATAAATAAAGAAGATCAGTGCCTCTTTAGAATTGCTTGTAAGAGAGTGATGCATATAATCGTATTTTAATGCGTTAAGCTTCTGTTATGCTTTATATATTTTTTTTATTTACGTTAGTGGCGGGATAAGTATAATATTGTTTGGTAGTAATTGTGGACTTTTGGTTTTGAAAAAGAAATAGGTTTGGAGGTTAGGTCGGAGCGGTTCTTTGTATACAAGAAAATTTGAAAAGGTAAAGAGCTGTTCATCTTTATCTAGAAGTTCAAATCAACATGTACGTAGATTCTAGTACGTAGATTTAATGCTTTAATTTTTGTTATTAGTAATTTTTACGCAAAATTTTCTGTTTTCATTAAACAGTGTCGTATTACCGACGGCCTCGGTTTTTCATTCAATTCCTGTCGATAGTCTATCGTTCATCAACTTTGAAAAGTAGGGTGAGGACAAAGGAATGCGTTAACGATAATAGCGTGCCGTGCGGTGGTCAAAAAATTCAGCGAGCGATGGAATCGTTATAGCAAATACTCAGGGGAGCCAACAACCCCGACATCCGTAATCGATTCGAAACACACCCGTAGCGGGTTGTTGTAAATTACTGGGCCACAGACTGCAGCTGACAACTAATTGACATCGCGTCAAAAATAAATCTAAGGGTGAATTTACGACGTTGCACAGTCAAATAATTATAGATATTGATTGCGTTAAAGACATTTGTCGAGTGGTCTTTTATTTTACATACATAGGAAGCAATTATGCTAATGCCTATGATTGATATATGGAGGTAAGGGCATTTATTTCAATAACTACATATGTATAGGTGAAGCCATACTAATTCTGACATTTTTTATTGGACAATATATTATTGTATTAATGTACGATTGTAATGTTAAGAATTACATTATGCGCTTTTACTATTTTCACCATTAAAGAAGAAAAATTCAGCTTTGAACTGCTTTTATCGGTTTTCTGAGAGGAATAAAATGGAATAAAGATAGAAATAAAAATAAAGAGATTTGAAGGTAAGTATAACTATGTTAACAAGCTATATGAAATGGAATTTCTTTGCTTTACCAATAACTTTTAACTTTATCCACAGAAAATTATATTTGTGAAATATATTTTTTCAGAAAAAAAAATTAAATATTGCAGTATTCACATTTTGAGTAAAAACGAAATCAATAAGTTTAACTTGACGAGTAAACCTAAAGAACAGTTGTTCTAAAACTTTACCAAAAATTCGAATATTGTGAATCGAAATAGGACCTAATTGTATTTAGCGATCGTATATAAAGGTTAAAACAAAATCCATACAAATTTCGCGGGTTGGATTCCAACGCATTCATAAATTATTAATTCATAAACCGGAAGACATTTAATTGACTTTACCTCGGAAACAAATTTAACAACCTACGTTCAATAATTTATTAAGAACATGCACATTCTCGCATTCACGTCTACCTATTTGGAATGAGGTCAGATACCACTTTTCATGTTTATGTCCTCTTGATGACTTGGCCGCATGTCAGAGGACTTCGGCTATATAGACTACGCAAAAATTATGCCCGAAACAGGAACTCCGAAATTCATTCGTTCACGTCAACTCGTAAACCGACGTAGTAGTAGATATTGCCTCCACGCAAATAAGAAATGCTAATAATTATTTACGATTGTTAGTAATTTATCGATATCGACCTAATAACGTTTTTACAGCTATCGGATTAATTATTTTGATATTTGAAAATATAAATAGGGGAAAAAATAGTCTTTTATGAGAGGAGCACTATTTGTAGTTGCTATATTTATTTTATCCATATTGCATGTAGCTTATTTTTAATAAAATTAATAAGTTGGTACTCATGTAAAAAATTGTCTAACTCAGAATTCTAAACATGTCACATAGATATCAGAAAAGAGTATATATGATTAATAGCTTGGCAAAACCCATTTATTCTCCAATAAGTAATATGACTTATGCGGATGCATATAATAATATTTGTACATTACCTAAAAATATTTATAAATTTACAGTACGATTACCTACAGACTGGCACAACTATGCAAATCTTTTTTAAAAGGCATAATCAATGTCCCCAGAGATAAGTTGCCCTGTGTATTTCGTTTACAAGCTAAAGTATTTAAAATTGTGTACGTTTACGCATTTAAACTTGAGTAAACGCTGTATTTATTTAACTTGAAGCTTAACACGATCTAGCACATATGAACAGGGATGTATCTTTGGGTTATTGAAAAAGTACACTTACGATACTTTGCTTATCACGTTTCCGGCTAAAAGTTCTTTCCATTTACTCGAAACCCGGTTATAAATTGACGTTATCCCTAGCTTATTTTGGGACTAACATTAATGCTGAGAAAACGCTAGATGTTCGCCTAATGTTTCAATAACCCATTTCAGCATCGTTAAGTGAAGGCTTTAAATGAGATTAAAAAGTGCTTTTCTCTAATAGGATCGGCTCATAGTTTGCTGCTGTAATCCTGATTTGTAGAATTGAGCGTACTAGAAATTCTTTTGGTACTTATGTAATATTGTGTTCTATATAATACTAGAATAAAAGTGCCTGTTTCGTAATAACATTCCTGTATTTTTCTAATCCTCAGTAAATCTGTTTTGTCGTTTGTATAAGCACAAGTATAAGTCTGTAAGTATTTATGTACAGCGTGTTTTACGTTTCGCGAATATGGGTTGGTTTACACGCCGAAATTTATTACTTGACAAATTAATGTAGCTTTTGCATAAGCGCTTCATGTACTTTGTAGATAATGCCGACCAAAGTAATTAAATGTTGTATTTTACTATTTTTAATTTTCGGCTTATAAGTCTGATTTAAGAGCTCGTTGTTTCGATGATTTATATACGTGTGACTCATTGACGTCGTTGAGAAAGAAAGAAGTATTACAGGCGCATCCACTTACAATAATCTGTATAAGAGTAATTTATGAACATTCTCAAGAGATAATCTTCTGAAAACAAAAATACGAAAAAGCTAATTTATCAATGTAGATCATAATTTATACTTCAGTAGCATCAGTAGACCATTAAAACGGGAAGAAAAATTGAAGTTACAATTGTACACTACGCCTGTTACGAAATTCCTGCAATTCTATTGCTTTAGGATAAACCAAAAGAGTACAACCGTTAAACCTTGCCCTTATGAGGGTGAAACTTGATTCCGAGGAATTGTAACATTTATCACCTTCTTCCTTTTTCTGTAACTTTACGCATTAAAACGAGAGAAATATTTCATATTTATATGCTGGAGGTTGGATACAGGGCCAAATAGAAATAAAAGTTTTCCAATCGTAAAAAGCGAGTGCCTTTGACATATTTGGGGTTTTATGTGTTTTCGAAGACAACTGAGTAAAACAATAAAATTCTTTTTTTGTTCTTGAAAATCACATATTTTTACAGCGTAAAAAATTAAATTGATTATGGATTAAGCCTTTGTAGAAAAAAAATCGTGAGTTTCACTTTATTTGTTCTTCCTGGTGATTCGATAGCTTAGGGCGACTAGTTTTTTTTATGTTGTATAATTTTGTGTAAATTCTATACGACCTCCGCTTATAGGATTTAGTGTCTTTGTAAAAGGTACGGAGAAAGGCTTGATGTATATGCCACTCAATAACTTATGATTTCTTGGTACTCATAGCATGACGACATTCATCCATGATAGGGATTCCACGCTAGTTGGTAATAATTGATAACTTTTTATCTGTTGAATTATATCACTCGATAAGGGGACTTCAACTATGATCAATTCACGCGTTGGCTGGTAAAATTTGCTGTAATTTTCTCTTACGGGGGTAAGTCCAAGGTGCTGATTGAAACGCTCCGCATGTTGTAAGCGTTGAAAAATGACGTAACTAACGAAATTAGTACGATCAACCCGACGTCTTGCGTGATATCATCCAAATTTTACGAAAGCAGTCCTGATCTTATATCAATATTCCCTTATTGTTTATTTTTTTCGAAATGCATCAACATTTCTGCGCATATTTATGGCATAAAAACTTCTTGGGCATCTGAGGGCCTTAGTAAATTGAAATTGTTACTATCAACAACGGCTAAAAGATTATGGCGTATTACGGTAAACAACACATTTATATTGGCAACCGCCGCACCGTACAAGTTCAATTAATTAATCCGGGAAGTATACGAATGATGCCCATTCTCAACCGGCCGAATGTCGAACCGAATTCGGTCACCGGTTGAGAATGTGGATAATTCGTATCCTCGAAACGGCCGTTCCTGATTAATTGACTAAATTTGTGTGATGTGAAGCTTGCCAATACATTTGTGCTGTTTAAATTGTTAACGTTAAGAATTAATTATAAAGTTTGTTTATGTAAAGTTTGATTTAGGCAATTCGAAATGTTGTAATAAGATTCACCATTATTATGATAATAGGTCAAACAAAGAATGTGGTCAAGGAATTGCATATTAGATACTGACGGCACATATTGAGGTCGATTGAGATGTTACCGAAATTAGTTATCTATTTAAACATTTCCAACAATTTCATCAACCCAGAACTAATAGGAGAAACCAATTTACCTAAACAAATTATCTCTTTTCTTGAGAAGACGCTTCTCAACCGTTATCCGTTAACCGTTATCGCTCTAATTTATAAACTTAGCGTTCTTTTTTTAATTTCGATTTAAATTCGAACCGGTGGTCATTAGTATAGGTTGTTACGAGTTTAGTAAATTAATTTTCCATTCTTAACCAATTTCTACTTAATTTATTTAAACCCACTTCGAAATTAGCTCATGGCTAAGAGGAAACCGATTTTTCTTTCATTAATCGGGTATTCGAGTCAGGGCCCAATCTTCTCAGATTCTGGCCAGATATCCCGACAAAACTGTAAATTTAAGGTTAATTTCAGATAGAAGTTGGATTACTCACAATTTCTTTATACTGCAAAGAGCAGTGATCTATTCCAAGGTCTCCTAGAGCACAGATATAATAGATTTTGCAGTTTTCACTGATGGAAACCATATACTGTTACCATATATATGTTGACGGTCAGTGTGAACATAGGAATTCAACATATAATTTAATTTTATGCGATTCTCTGCTCTCCTATTCATTTTACAACGAAAGTTAAAGGATGTAAATGTGTTCAGAATTAATTGTTGCATATAAAACTGTTTTTATATATTTTTTTTATTAACTCTTTGGTTTCTTCACAATGTTAGACGGAAATTTAATTTTTTGTTAATTAGTAGCAATAACCGCGACTTTCATCTGTTTCTTATAATTGTAGAAAAGGACTATTGCAAGAAAAAGGAAACAAGAAAAAAGAAACAAGAAAATAATGAATAAATAAGTAGATATTCGAATAAACCTTACTCCACAGCAAAATAGTAACCAAGTTTTTTTATCAAATTAATTTCTTACTAACCAACTAACTGTACTAATTAATCTAAATTAGCGTGTTTTCTGGGGTAAATTTTACTTTCAAGAACAAGAAAAGCAGTTAGCTTCGGAGATTTTGCAATTTATTTCTTTACCTCGACTAGTCCACCGATTAAGAAAGATAAATATTTCCTAACATTTAACCCGAAATGTCTTGGGCATCCATCCTGTTTGAATCAATTGTAATGATCTAGACGAAATGCATTTGCCAAGATAGATCTTGGTCCTCTCTTTTTTCTATTCTGCAGAACTTCCGTAAAAATTCCAACTCAAATATTTATTTTTTGGAGCTATTGGATGTTTGAACAAACATGTAGTTGGGGATTTTCTATAACCTACGCAAAAGTATTTTAAACATTTAGTTCCTTATTTAAATTAAAAATGCATTCACCGTGAATGAATGTGTTGGTCATAGTTTGCCTTCTTTTGCGTGATTTCACAAGTGTGTCTGGATTTAAAATTGAGTGGAATTTGTAGGATTTATAGCTATGAATAAATATTTAAATATGGCCCAATAAATATTATCTTTTCTCATAGTTAGTACTATTTCTTCATTCGCCTTGTTATTAGACTTTCTATTATTATTACTATTTTGAATTTCCTTCGTCCATAGTCCGCAGCTACATTAGCTGTACCTGTCAAATTTATTAATAAGTTTTGAGTTATTAATGTATTCAAAATTGGTCAATATTTTACAAAAAATAAATCTTTTAGTTCTCTGTGAATAAATAAAATATTTTTGTTTTTATTTATAAGCAGATCTAGATTCATTAAATTGATCCTTCTTTGTAGAACAAAGTGGATTGGTTAGTGGTGCAGGGTTTACCTTCATTTATCGACATTTACCTGATGTTCGTAATTGATCTGATTCCAATTTATTACACCAAGGGAAACTTCAACGGTTTCGTTAACTTGAATACATATAAATATCTTCGTACTTTACATAGACACACTTTCTAATCTGGGCGTGTTAGGTTGAAGATAACATTTTACAATACAATAGATCTTGAGTGTTAATGATGCGTTAAGACTTTCGCAAATAATGAAACTGGTATTGACCATGTATGGAACGTATAAGTATTTAACTTTAAGTTATTTGCATGTCACATGCCTCTCCCATGTTTCTTTAGATCTCCTGCTGGCTGGCTACGAGTCAAAAAGACATATTTGTTCGTAGTACTACATAAATGTGGACATCAGCGACGGAGATTAGTCCAACGCATTAATACATAATTATTATAATATACGTATATTAATCTTAAAAAGAGAATACTAAGTTTTGTCGCAATGGTTAATAAATTTCGAATGCTCTTCTGTAAATTGAAATTTGGGTATTTGCATTATCTACGGTCTTACGATATTATGCTTTTCATTTAAACGTGGAGAGTGCTGCACAGCAATTTTGTGTGTCCAATATAGTTCGCGAAGCTAAAATAAAAACTTATTGCATCCCTTTAATATAAAGCCTGAGCGTTATTTGCATAAAGTTCCGTTCTTTTTACAAGAACTTATCGTCAGACGTATAGAAACAGTCGACTACCGTACGTATCTATATATGTTTGAAAGTTCGGTATTTACTGTGCTTACTCGTAACATTGTTGGTGGAGCACTAGGGTATATATCGTCGGAATTGCCCGTAACCAACAGTATTGCATTGTTGCGCTGGAACGTCTGTTTGCCATTTCTCGTACTGGAGGTCCCGTAAATAGCCTGCGGCGTGTTGATTTTAGCCCCTCCGTTCTATTATTCAATACAGCGCGCATACACGGCTACCTATGCCCATACAGCCATTTGGCAGTTGTTGGCGGACGCTGGCGTTATTGCCCTTCCTATATTCATCCCGCGATGCAGCCATAACATTTCTTTCGACATCACACGTGTAATAAAAATGTCCAAAACGCCACGGTGTGCAGTTGTTAAATTTAATAGATTTCCGCTATTTATGTTCGAGTGAGGTGCACAGTATTTGTTATTGAACTTACGTCAATTTGTTGAATGTAGGGAGTTTATAATATACGAGTGGAAAATACGTACAATCAGTTGCATGGTATTTGCACAGTACATTCTCGTCTTTGATCACTCTGGTGAATTAATGAATGGTGAATGAATTAATTTCAAGAGGGCTTTCATGAACATTTATTTGACCTACTCTCATGCTTCAGCTATACCAAGTTTGATGTGGATTTCAATGACAAAGTTTACTGTGTAGTTAAGGAATTTTATTGCGCTATAAAATATATACAACGTGCGTGGACGGAAAATAATTCATTTCCTGAGTAACTTACAGAAGATGTGTTAACATTTAAAAAGTTAAAAAATATCCAGAAATGCTATACAACATAAAATTACATTAAGGTATAGAGGATGCTCAGCTTCAGCAAGCTCAGTTTTTTAAATAAAATATCCTTTGATGCCTCTCTTCAATTTATGTCTACTTTCATTAATATTCTGTATACCCATCGATCTTAGTTTTTGAATACATAGAAAGGTTCTTCATCAATCAGCTATAAGCTAATCATCATGGAATCATTGCCATGTTTGATTCATGCTGCTTCAATTCGTTTAAATGTATCATCCTGTATGTTTCTCTTCGATCAGAAGCTGTTATAGAATAAGAAGCCCTGGTTAACTTACTAGACAATGTGTTTAAGAAAGTAATGGCTACTGCGAGTACATCACAGAATTGCATAAAAAAAAAGAAAGTTTACACATTTGCTTTAATAAATGTCTTGAGCCAAACAAACGCTAATAATTGTGTCAGAGGATACATGGCAATGAATTTAATGACCGTATTGTAGATTCTAGCTGATACAAAAAATGTATTGGCCGGAACTTCAAAAATACCCAATTGAATCAAAGCACAATGAATGTAGTACGTTATGCGTTTAAAATATCGGCCGCTAAAGAAACAACACGTTTCGTAAACATCTTAAATGATTAAATTACTTACTTTAAGAACTAAGATAGATGAAGTATAAAGAATAAGGTCGAGATGAACTGATGGATGTTGAGTTAAAAATAAACTTATCGTACGCAGCCACTGAACACTTTGTATACTTGTATTCAGTTTTATGCTGGGTAGTATTTGTTTCGGAATACTTTGTGTTCGAAAACGTTTTTGTAAATCTTGTATGAAAGAGTTACAGCTTGAGAGCCAAATGATTTTTTGCGTTGATTTGTTTTATATACAATGGTACTGCATAGTAAGCTAATAGTTATTATTAGAGACGACTAAGGCAGATGGAATTATTCCTCTTTTGCAGCGACTAGATAGACTCGTGTCCGTTCACCTCATGGGCCTTTGTCCTGTCTAGTTATAATACAGCAGTTGGTGTATTTGGGGTTGAATAGAAGAGTTAGTTCGTTGAAACCTATATTGGAATAAAATATTAAGGTTAATAGTGTTCTATTTAGGGACAAGATCCTTAAAAAGTATACACCTTCGCGCTTCCTTTGTTTGTCTTTTTAATGGGAGCGATTATTATTTTAGTATAGTATTTTAACTTATTTTGTTTTGGCGGTCTTCATTTTTGTTAATAAAACATATATTAGGTGTATGTATACGTAAATACCGAAAGGATAAGACAATTCTATTAAAAGTGACTACAATACTGCGCAGATCCGCTAAAATACACAGGCAAGCATTTGATAAATGGAGCCATAATTAACAATTAACTGTGTAAGTATTAGTAACAGGTTTACAAAATGTACTTAATCATTACGTGCAGGTGCGCACGGCACAAAACCGACATTGAAAATACATTAATATATACGGCCAGCGACATTATTGTTTGCCAAGCACTTTTGAGTTCTGCGGCAACGACATTCTACTTGCGAGCCAGAATTCGCCTTAATGTTTACGGCAGCTTGCCGGTTTATTCGAGACGGTTAGCTTTGACTGTTTATAGAAATTGTCATAAAAATATTCCGCAACATGGTTGCAGAAATTAATTTGTGGATGAAAAGGCCGCTAAGATAATCAAAATAAATACTACTTACGGCAGCGCGCGTATTTAGTAGGAATAGTTAGAAACTAACTTAATCGTTTATAAGGGCATTGTCAGCTTTATATTTAGTAGACGTTATTATATTACATTTTAAAAGCTCTTGCTGAAATTTACTACTAACTTCACACCGATACAGGAGTAATGGGAGTAACAGTTTGCTCGACCAAAGGGTTGTAATCTGCAGAAGATTTATCTAAAACTAAATTGAAAGCTGGGAAGCCGGAACAAAGACTTTGTACTACGTACATTAGCCTAAAGTCAGGTATTTGGACTAGACTGTTCAAAACTGTTACTTACTTTTAACTCTACTGTTAGAAGAGGCTAACACATAGAAATATTTATATTGTTTTAATTAGCAAGATTTTATTGCAGTATTATATCAATATTAAGAGAAAATAGGAAAATTGACAACGGACGAAGTCGAACTGGTAGATCATGTGAATATAAAGATATATCCAGACATCCTTATATAAGTTGACTAGCTCTTAAATTGGATGTAGATCGGTATACGGCTTAAAATCTTTATATTTAGGGGGTAAATCTGTGTATATCGTATCAAGCAGTTAATCGCTGTAAATGCTTTGAGCAATTATTATAATTACACACATCCGAAAAGACTCACTGCCATCTCTTATATAATTGCGGCTTGCATATGCATTAATATAAGGCAGAGTAAGTTATCCAAAATGCAACATATAAAATATTACATTAACAGTTATAAGATCGCGCTTTTCGTTATGTATTTTACCGATAAATTATTTTCTGTTAAAATAAAGTTGATTATTGAGTGATGATCTGCAAATGAAGGACTTAGTTAGGTATTTCTTGAGTTCACACCAGGGAAAGCTTTTTATATTTGACCCAAATTTGTATAATCAGTTAAAATGTAAATAGAACTTTGCCTATAAAATATTCCATTTTTCTGTCAGCAGAGAAAATTTTGAAAGTACGAATAATTTGTGTTTTAAATTTGGCATCTTCATGGAGGAGATCAAAGAATGGCATGCTGATTTTAATATTCTTTGTTAGGTAACATAAAATGCGTAGACGCTTTTAAGGAATTTTAAAATTGCGGTGAACTTAATGCGCCTTGCTTGGAAAAAACTTAAGGAATTTGGAAAACCTAATTTCAAAGTTTGTGGATCTTGTTAAAAGCTAGGATATAGGGTCCTGTTCACAAAGGTTTCAACATCATGACGGCAGAAACTTTTTGATACACAATTTTAAAGTTTCAACGGCAACAGGCAAAATGTGATTGTTTATTGATTTTTTTTATACCTACTTTCTTTGTAAGTATGGTTTAAAAAACTTCTTAAGTGATTATAGTGTGTCGACGGATGGAGTTGACACGATGAAAAAAGTCTTTATTATTAATTTTACGATGAAAAGTTATTCTTTATGAAAAATTTTTCGTTTCAAGGAAATTAGCTAACTGAGATGAGATGTACAGGGTGTTAGTAAATTAAGTAAATGTAGAAATGCTTTACCTGTTTTTTATTATTTTAAACAGAATGTATATAAAAAAAGTAGTTTATTATCCAAGATTAAACTTAAATACAATATTTAACGTTGAAATCTGGAATTTTATGCTTTCAAGTTGAATCCACAAAAATTGAGCAAAAATACTGATAATATGAATGGCGCACTACATTTTGTATTTGGTCAATAATACGAAATCATGAACGTAATAATTATGTCTTTAAATATTATTGTTATACATAGGCCACTCCAACTTCCGCATTTCCCATCCTAAGAATGAACACACCATAGATTTTAATAACTGTTGCCGACACATTTATTTCATTCACCGTGCCCTGCATTTATACTTTCAATATCTCACGATTATGCGATAGGTTATCTGCATAAATCTTTTGATTTAAAACACCCCACAAGAAAAAGTCCATCCGAGAGATCTGACAGGAGAATTAATTGGATCAAATCTTCCCATCCATCTTTCTCCGAAGTAATTTGTCAGCCAATGCCATACCAGAAGTATGGAATGGGCAGGGCATTCGTCTTGCTGCCAAAGAATGTCGCATTGTATTCCTGTCTTTAAAGTATAAAGAAATGGTAAGAGAAAATACTCGAGATGCAGATAAACATTATTACAGATTTAAATTTCCATCAATAAAGTATGGACTAACGAGTGACAAATATAATACGATCATAATCCTTACAATACCATAAACTGTAGCCTCAGTTTTTTGGAAATGGTATAAAATACAAATATTGCAAACATGATTTAAAATTGTGACTTTAAATTTTTGTATTTAAGTTTAATTTCACAAATAACTTTCTTTTATAAGCATTTTGTTTAATTTCTACGTTTTCTTAATTTATTAACGCTATGTACGTTTGATTTCGGCCTTTTTCACGGTAAACTAATTTCTTTGAAAAGTGGATTTTTTCATAAAGAACTCGTCGCAAAATTAACAATAATGTTTTGTCTCTTCCTCCTCTTGTCGCCGCTTGTCTCTTGTCCTCTTGTTCTCTTGTCAACTCCATCCGGGAACGCACTGTATATCCCAATTAATTACCATTTTTGTATTTTTGGTTCTGGATTGCTCATCGATGCTTTACATTTTGGCACACAATATACTTACTATTGTAATTTAATATTATCCAAGCCTATGAATTCATTTAGGCCAGATGTGCGTCTTCAACCATTAGTGATATAATTGATAAAACTTAACATGATGATATAAACATATCGGTCGGTTAGTTAGCCATTATTTACCAAGTCTTATATATAAAGGAAATAAGGTACTGAAATAATTAAAGGATTAATAAATTTTAGTTTCAGATATGTTTTAATAGAGCGAAATCGCATTTTGATTACTATTGCTCTCGAGCAGCAGCGGCTTCCAATTCTAAGAATGTTTCTCAAGTATTAATCGACTGGCAGCTCTTATGTAGAATTTACGTGTACGTACTTTATGACTGACACTTTCATTAGTACCTACCGACTGTTGAAAATTTACTGCACGCTTGTTTAAATCTTCTCAGCGCGCTGTAACAGATTCCGATGATTTCTAAAGCAATTATAGACCATTTCTACGGGTTATGCCATGAGCTTTTTCTGTTAATTAAATTAATATATCATCACTTTAATTGTTACGGTAATTGAACTTCCGTAACACAGTTATCGTATTTGAAACGTTTTCTTATAGCCAATTGGCATCTACCAGAGCTGTAGAGGTTTCTATACAATGTTTCGTGCATCTCTAGCGTTTCTTTTGTATGTGCTGCTGAACTTAAGGCCACCTTAAGCTGCTTAAGCCCACCAGCAAACCAGTTGCATAATTTCTTTGCTAATTTGTTGCTAATTTATTATCCAAGAAGATTCTGTTACTCCAGCCGCTTCGGAGAATGGGGTAACGAATTAGTAAGAAATTAGCAACAAAAAAAAACATTCAATTGATTTTCTGGTCGGATTATGAAGTAGCTACGTCATCTTTTACATAGTACAGCTTGTTTGTCAATGCTTGCGACTCATTTCTGTACAAGCCTTCCATATTCATCCATTGCGCGTTGTTATTTGTTGTAGTTTCTAATCCGAATTTACTAGATTTTTTTGTTATTTTCTTCGGATTTATCACTATTTCAGATTTTTTTTTTACATTAGCTTTGATCTAATTGTCCGCTAATACGTTTTCCATTTTTGAATTGTAGAATTTCCTTTTTAGCAGCGTGTAGTAACGCGCTTTCTGCGTACAACTCATTAACAGTAATCATAATTTCCAACTAAGAATGGAATTGTTTTTTTTCTCTCTAATATGGAAATATTTCATGATGTTTCCGTCTTTTTCACTCCGCTTTCGATAATACAAAATGTCTGTTTCTGACTTTTTTTTCTCGCCTTTATGGCAGGAATGCTAATCCAACGATTTCTACACTTTTATTGCTTTTCATGAGAATCATTATGCGATGATGATGCGTTATCATTGAAGTCGTGCTAACCATCACTATTCAAAGAATTAATTTCAAAGAGGAAAGGCTCTAGCTAGGTATTTCTTGAGTTTACACCAGGGAAAACTTTTTATATTTGACTCAATTGGATCGAATCGTCGTGCCGTTCTGACTACTTTTTCGGTTTTTCCAGAAGCATATGTAACGTCCTTGACCCGGACGTTTTAGTAGGTAAATCTATATATAGACAATGATAATTTCAGGGGAATAGCTAAATAAGCAAGCAGAAAGTATATATTTCTTGAAAACCTGACTGAGATCGTTGTAGTTTCCATATTTATGTTACTTCACCTTATAATTTTATTAGTACCGGCGCCTCCACCATATTTTCTCATATCTTCCATTTTCTCATATCATTAATTTTGAAAGCTGTACCAAATCATTTACAATAGTCTTCTTATATTTTTATATTTTGATCGCTGTACATGCAATTTAAACCATCCAAACGCATTATTAGACTTCTGCTATTCAGTTTTTTGTAAGCTGCGACAATTGTCATTCGTGAAGGATCGGGCTCCGTTTGGATGATGACATGCGCAGTTAGGAGAGACCAAATCAAATATCAAAAATATCTTGTTTCTATTTACGCTTATTCTGATTAACTTAATTCAGTTAATCTAACAGACTTGTCCTGGTAAAATACGACTTTGTAGTATTTGGACTAGTCTGACTTCTTCGACCTGTAAAATTGTATATGCGTGATATTAACGCTTGATAATCAAAAAGCAATTATTTTCAGAATTAAATCGTGAAAAAGTCGTAGGTGTGAAATACTATACTACGCGTTATGCGTGTCCGAAGAGTTTGCATGTTCTGCTTAAAAATTCAATTTATTTTCGCATGAATATTGAATTTGGAAGTGCGAGTTAACGATAATTTTGTATGCACAGATATCGCATGCTTAAGATTAATTTATCACCGTCTTCATCTACTTCAGAAGCGTTCCCCCGGATGCTATAAGGAACAAGTAACAATCGAGATTGCCATCGGCGCTTTCGTCCGCCGCATATACAATACCGAGAACACAACGAGAACGTTGTGCATTTTTCATGCGGTGAAATAAGACTCTTTGTTACTCTGGTGTTGAACGTGTGCGACTGTCGCGGATTTTTTTACATATGCACGTCGCCCTAAGTGTAACCGTAAAAACAAAACGCTTATTTACATATATATTGATATTGGGAAAAGGCGGCAGGCGATCTTTTTTCGATTGAAAAAGTAGTAATGTATGTTTTTCGATACTAGGCGTACACCGTACGCGCTTATTTGAATAGAGTAAGCACTGGTTACTGTTAATTTATTTAATTTTATAGAAGATTGTGACCTATTACTTGTGATAAATATAAATACTGCGAAATACACTGGCGAACACAGCTATAGTTAATTCACACATTACATGTTGCTATATTTTTGTCCAATTCAAATTCTTTATTTTGTGATAACCTTTTACAAAACGTTAACTTTTTGAATTAATTGAGGCAAATAGTATTGCTGTTAGGATGTTGCCCAGTACTGTATATATGGAGGGTTTTTTCAAGTATTGGTACAGTGTTTTCAAAAAATATTAGATATGGGTTTTTGTCGAAGAGATGGCGTTGGCTACTATGGTCCTGTAGCTATGCAGTAGGGTAAAGAAGGCCAAAGTCGTAAAATCTCGTGGAATGCATCGGAAGCATTTCATCTCTTTTTACCTTAGTCAAACCTTACAAATCTTTGGTATATCAATAGATCGACAATCAAGAACATACAAGAGGCATGATCGCTAGGCGATGGAGACCGTCGTTTTCCAAACCGAAGTCTCGGTGATGCGCTACTTAATTGATTTTAAGAGTCATTGCCAATATGGATCTGCAAATACAACCAATGCTAAACATCAATCCAATATGGCTGCGGGTCCACAATGGATTTCCTGATAAAAAAGAAGCAAAAAATTTGAGATTCGGTGAGAACTGTTTGTCAGCTTCACTCTGTATTTGTCGAAAAAATCGGAACTATCGTGAATGAAGATATCTTGAAGAAATGGAATGAAACTAATTCCAGCATCGCTAGTATCTTTGACTAATTTGCACGAGCGGACAGCTGTAAGATATTTGAGATTGTCCATAACGTGCCTTCGCATGGCTAGAATGCGACTAACTAAAGATCTACCATGCAGAGACTGCCAAACTGAATAGGAAGTAGTGAAATACTTTCTCCATTGCACTGGCGTTTATTAGAAGGATAATGCTAGATAAGAAGGGGATACGCCTTGCCGTGATCAGGACGATTCCTCCTTCAGAGGATTCATATTGTGGCGTAAATGTTATATATGTCTCATCATCTCATTATCAATAACTATGACCATAAAAAAATAGTTAGACAGGAGATGCTTAAGTAAAATGTTAGATAGTTGTCCTAGACGTCTTTCTTAATCGTTCCAAGCTACTTTGTCCAATGTTCTGAAACTACTTAGTTAATTTTTTAAGTGCCGAATACAGATGTACATAGCTAATCTATGAATACAAGTATATGAAATTTCGCTAAGCTACAACATGTCTACTGCACAAGTAAATAAGGAAACAGTAAAAAATTCGCGGTAAAAATGAGATGCAATGCATATAAGCAATACGCACATGTATATATGTGCAATATCGTGTGTTCATTGGTGATTTGAATCTCCCAGTTTCTGTTCTGCTGAAATTGAGTTGCACGTTTGCTGTCCACGGTATTGACGGCTATGTGTTAATAACGTAGTTCATTATTATGGAGATTGAAATTTAGTCGATTTCCAGATAAACTCAAATGAATGTAATTACAAAAGCGGAATTAGAATAGAAAATAATCACGTACTGTCACACAGTCGTAGAGGTGCATTATGTGAATATGTTTCCTGTAGATGGAGTTTGGAATAATTATGCGAGTAGAGCAATTAATTAAACATGGCTACTTCTACTTAAGCTCTCATTTGTTTATTTATACGTAAAAATAAACTGCCAGAGTAAGATGAACAATTATTTTTAACTTTATGAAATGATAATAATTCTATATTTAATAATTAAATATAGTTAGAAATTGTTAATTGCCATACACGGAGAAACGTTCAAAAAAGATCTTTTCGTATTCTTTTGACGTATTACCGAATTGTGTTTATGAAGGAAGCTAAGGAAGTTTTAGGGTAATTTTTCAAAGAAGCTACCTGCAGCTTAATCTGTTTAGGTGCCAGCTGAGAGCGCGCGTGCTACTGACAGCTGCTACTCTACCAGATGCACACATATCAATTAGAAGTCGAATATCATTCTTCTACGGTTCTACTTCATGCTGGTTTTGCGTGTGGATGTATATCTGTAAACAGCTCGGTAGGTGATCATAAAAATAAATGGGATAGCTCGTGTTTAGAAGCTTATTGTTCTGTCTATAGATTTACATATGCAATTATGATTCATTTGAACTTAATTTGTTAATGTTTGTATGAAATCACAAATATATTTTACCAATGCTATTTGCATCGTGTCAAGTTGAATACATTTGGTCCCTACTTGTGCTAGGTCACAGTTGCATCGGGTACTTAAACGTAATCATTTATAATAAAACTCCTTATCAATGTTGATTAACTTTTAGAATATCGTGGATCCACTAACACCTGGTGCGTGTACACTAACGGATGCTGCTTGTAGAATCGTTCAACATTTTTTTCTAGCCTAACATTTCAAGTATATGCTGTTATCGTGAACAAAGGCCTCTTATGTTCAAATCGCCACTGAATGAAGACGTGTAAAGTAGAAGAGTAATTCAAGTTTCTTTATTCAAACGAACGCCGCCGCGTTTTAATGCGTGACGTGTTACTATAGACAGCACGCCTCAAATTTTAAAATTAATGTTTTTAGTCGTCTAATTGAAAAGCTTATAAAATATTATCTACAACGTACGTAACTTACAAAATGCAAGTATCGTCTGTAAAAAATAGTATATTATTAGTAAGGGAACACCAGTAACTCGAAGATTTGGATTTCGACGGAATTAGAGACTGAAAGATTACCTTAGTACAATTTCTTTCAGCGGTTGCACCGCTTAATTTCGGAGTACAGTTCTCTAAAAATGCTCAGTATTTTAATGCTTTTGAATCTTGTAGACTATAACAAATATGTCTCTTTTGAGCATAATTTAACAATCAAATCGTGCACATCTTTAAACTGGGCTGCTTCTCAAAATCCATTAAAAAATTTAAAAACATCTATTGAAATATTGAACAATAGAAGTTAAAATGTCACTTTACTTTTTTTTCCAATACGTAATTTCAATTTGCTTATGTATCCCAAGTTTTTCACAGTTTTATTATTAATTAAATGCTTTCTCTTAATTGTTTCCTTCATTTTATACAACGAACTGCCTTAGTCCTTTATCTGTTGTTGTATATGTATATAACCAATTATGTAGCGTAGCATTCGTTTTGAAAGTAGATTACATAAAGCCTTTATTTTTAATAATCCAGTTCCTTCTCACTGTTAACGCAACAAACAACAATCACAAACGTTACTACCGCTTTGTATATGCGTCTTCCTCATCGGCTTGTTCATTTTTAGACATCGTGTTTCTCAGAAAGACATGCGTGGCCATTTTATTCTAATCAGGTAAAGTTAGCTAAGAGTAAATGCAAATTTGTATTTCTATCTAATTTGTTGTTGTCTCACGTACTTTCCGAAAGATCACATTTTGTTAATATGAGTGGCGCTATAGTATTCACGATCTCACTTAAAAAAAACGTATCGACTCCGCCATAACTGTTGAATAAAAAACGAGTACCAAGCGAAAGATTTGTTACTCGTAGACGTTGGCTAGTACGTTACTTGTGGGTGCAAACTGAATACTAATGTGATTGAAAATATACGTATCCGACTTTTTAAATATTTCGCTTGACATTCTCTCCACACCCCGGTACACAATACCGAAGTAATGCGAATATGAATTAATAATTCGCTGTTGTATTCAGATTGCGTTGTATGTGAAAAATCGTTTAGAAGGTTTTAATCATGACACCCACAGAGTCCAGAAGTAAGAAGTGAATGTGTTTGCAATTAATAATTTAATCATGGTATGGTTCCGTAAGTTTTAGTGAAAAAAATAATAAAATTGATTTTCGCACCGCGGCAATTTCTAAATGCACAGGACCAAATATGAAGGTGAGGTGACAACTCTCATACTTTCATCTCTTATTATATACAAGAATGGAATGGTAAAAGATGTACTTACAATATAGCGACTTTTTTTGTTCGCTAGGTACAGTCCTTTTCTCCTTAGCGTAGTACTTTCCCGTGATTGTCCTTCCATTTTTTAAGTAATCAAATAAGATTTTACCTTGTCAATTCCAAAATCTCGTCACCATAACTCTTCCCGTTGACGGAATCGGTTTCACCTTTGTTGTAACATGTTCACCGGGAAAATTCAATTTCCCCCATAAACCCTTGGTTTTTGGCGTGTAGTCATGTATCCGCATCTCATCTACACTAACATGATGCAGCAGAAATTCACTGGTGTAAAGCTTCACTTTTCTAGGCACTGCTTTCAGGCAATCAGGCGATTCTGCTTCTAATCAGTTGTGAGCAAGCTTTTCCATATTCAATTTTTCGTAGGTGATGTTTTGTATACGTTCGATTGGGACGTTTACCATATTAACAGTCTGTCTTTACCCAGCGGTCTGTTAACACGATATCATAAGCTCTAATGATCGTATCATCCAAAAGCACTTTCAATATGACAACTTGCTTGTTCCTTATCAAAAGCGGATGTTTGGCTATGCTTAAATTCATTAAAACTGTATCTGTTGGTGGTGATCGAACGTTTCCTATCCAAAAACTTTTGATATTATTTACGAACTTGATTGTTATTTTTGAAAAACAGTTTGTACAGGAGTAGAACAGCGATGAAGTATTTATGAAATGCGATAGCGTCAATTATGGAATCTATTCGAACACCAATTAAACGTAATGTCTACAGCACTACTACTCTAACTACAGTAAAGCTATGGGGTAACATAGTTCGTAATGCGAGTATCGTTAATAGTAAAGGTCTTTTGCTCAAACTTGATGAGTCTGAGAAAAATTTTGGAAAAAATTACTAATAAATTCGAACGAAATCGTATGCATGGTATCCGTCAATTAATGTATGGACACACAGAGAATTATTGATTTTTGATCTTTGTTTACTAAACTAAAGCCCTAGTATTCACACCAATTGACTATTTGAGTGAATTCAAAGACACCTGTGACATTTATTTGAAGATCCATCGAAGAACCCATAAAGAATCTCGACGTAGGAATATGCGGCACAACTATGATTATATTCAGCAATCGACAGGCAGTTCCAAAGTCTATTAAGTGCTATAAATAAAATTGTGGTCTAATACGGGAATGTGTACATACATTAAGGCAATTGGGACGCAATAATCACGGTACTTTACGGCGGCTCCCAAGTCCCGATTAAATGAAAAGATAAGCTGGCTAAATAAGAACATATCCTATATTGATTCTAACTCTATTTGTGGTCTCTAAAAGAATCATATGAAACAATCATAACAATAATGGAAGGATAATCAAAGGCCTTTGTACTGGGAAAGTGTTCCAGGTCAAAAACACGTGAAAGCACTCATTAGGTTCGCCAAAAACAGTAAAAACGGCGCTCTCTTTCAGCCAAGGGATCACACGCAGTCGATGCAAATGTGTCGCCATGAGTTACACAAGACGCCAACATTTCAGTAGGTCATTTCTTACATTTACCGAACTTAAGGAAGAATATCTCAGAGTAGCACTAGCGTTTATTAAAAGCCACCCTTTATCCTAACAAACACAACAGCTTTTTAATTTTTGTACTTTCAATCGGAGATTTTGCTAAATATGAAGAGGATAACACTTTTTCCAGCTAAGCCTGTAACTTACTCATGAATAAGGAAAATGAACCCAAGATTTCCAAAGAGGCAAGTAACCTTGCTCATACCAGAAGAACGATGTACTTTTCCACTAACTAAATTCCTCTACGACTGTAGTTCGGTGTTCGAAAAAACACGGAAGTCCTGTAGGCGAACAGCAGGCAGCAAATTGAAGGTTGTATTTACTAGCATTTATCGAGTGAATATTTTAAAGTGGTACTGATCAGCAATCATTAACAATCAATTTTGTAGGTAGCAATATGAGAGTCCAGACTTCTCTTGCCGACATGATACATGTAACTTAATATATATAAAAATAAATAAATATTAACCGGAATACAACGGCTCTTTACGGTACGTAGATTTTAAATTATAAATTCACAAATTATGGTTTGCGTTTTTGTATTATATTTTAAAATAATGCTTTGGGGTAAGTTAATTACACCGGTGGGACCGATAAATTCTGGTAGTGGAAAAAACCACGCGGAAGTTGCTTTTTATACGCCGGTGTTAGATGAAATTTTATTCTAAAGGAGCATAAACGAGAAAGATATGTAAATATATGAAGTCTATTATGTTTAACACCTTCCAATGGTTTTTTAGTAGCTTTGAGGAGTAACATTTACTTTTGAAATTGTATTTTCGCGTTACGTTTATGTTGCACCATGTACATCTTATACCTATATGTATTTTGATTATTCAAGTCCTAAGGTTCTTTAGAAATGTCATTAAGCATATTTCACGGTTAAATTAGGGGTAGATCATTCCTGGAGAATTTTTACTTTTGTAGTGAAAATTGGATACATTCAACAAGGACTACTTAAGTTGCGATAGCAGTAATCGCAAGCGACTAAAAAAGAAATATTACCCAACAGAATATTTTAAATTTATTAATCTGTAGTAACTAAGTACACACATATATAATTTATTTATTCTTCTGCGATCTATCCTGTGTAACTTACACGTGCTAGGTTCTGTTACAATCCAGAAATTATAAATAGAAATAGTTTATTGTGTTTTAACTAAAACACAGTTATTTATAAGTTTAACACGATATGAAATGACACGATCCATCGTTCCCGCCACAATGTGTGTTGAAATATATACGCTTACGTCTTGTAACATTCGTAATGTTTCTCCGCTGCCGATGTCTGTTTATGACATGTTCTAAATTCTAATGTTATAGGTTTGAATGCTACTTAGAAGGAAGGAAGGAAATGTGATATTTCGTTATATTCGTTATGTAGTCCTTCCAGTTATTGATCTAATATACAAACGCTTCCTGTTTAAGTTTAGTAGCGCCAAGTGTTGCGATCTAGTTTATTTAAAGTTATATGTTGCATAAGTACTGAACGAATTTCCTAACCAAAGTGCAATAAAAATGCCCCGTATGTATTATTTCAAATGAACATGTTGTTATAGGCCGACGGTATTACGGCAATCAAGATTTTTTAATTTATTGATTAGCATATCAAGAAGATCTTTAATTATTCGGCGAAAATATTTCAATATCTTTATTTCAAATATTTAATAAGCATTTTCTCGAATGTAACAACATTTTGCCAGCTCCGTGTGGTAAATTCTATGAATGGTTGTTGTTCAGAAAAATACCGAAATAACTTATCAGAAAAATATTACATGCCAACGTTTTCTTCGAAAATTAGATCGCAGTCGATTATCGTAATCTCTGACAATATTGTATTCAAATAAATTTATGTACTTACACGCCTGCCCAATATACAAACAAATCGAAAATAATTGTACGTCATTGTTACGGCTAGTACATCAATAGCTGCGAATATTACCATATATTAATTATTATTTAGACGACTTATCTTAGATGCATACCGCACAGAATAAATTCTGTTTTACTTGTTATTGGTGATTACCATCGTTATAGGAACCTAAAATTTTTTCATTAAAGCTGCTTAGCGTTTATGATACTATAAATGATTTAAATATGTCGTTATTAGCAGAACCTGTTACAAAAGCTTACTTTCAGTTTAGAGACGTTAGTAGATTTACACGTGAATTAGTAGAACCATAATTGAATGTTTTATTTTTTTTTAACTTTAATAACTTTAATTATAAGTATTATCTTATGGCTATAATGTCTTCTAAGCTATACTTTAATTTCATTTCTTATAAAAATTGTATAGATACTTTTTAATTACTAAACCAAAATTAAAAAATCCTTTTCTTACACATTCATTAAAAAATTATAGATTCATCTGCCATGAATAATTACTATAATAAAAGAAAAAAACAGTTTTGTTGTTTTGATAATTTAACATGGAAGGAGAAGAACATTTCTTAGTATGGTTTTTAGCACGTTTGAGGATACATTATGTACAATACGAACCGGTCCTTATATATTATATGTTTCATATTACGGCTCCTACAATTTCTATATTATTGTAAATCCTAAATCTAACGTGAAGTAACAAGTGGCGTTTCATTTTATTAACATAAGCAAGTACTGTGAAGCATTGCACGCTACGTTGCATAATAACCGCTTCGGAGAGTCCAGCTTATGGCAATGGACGCGTATCTATTTTAGTAACAAAACTTCAACATTTTTAATCTGATTCCATAAGTTCTAGAGGTATACCCATCTCATTTTACACGAATATCATTAACAGCTGGAAGACGAGGTGCAGAAAAAACCTCGTCTTTTCCCTTTTTGTTTATTTAAATGTTTATCAAGTAATTGCATTTCTAGATCAATTTTAAGATCATTTCAATGTTGCTCTTTCTAAACACACATTTGCGACTCTTGAACATTTTTGGCAGCTAGACTAGTGCATGTAAGTCTTTATAAATTGTGAAAGCATTTAACTCGGTTATATGGTATACAGCGTATTCAACAAAATTGTCCAATTTTTTTTATATTTTGAAAAGTATCAATTTTAGAGAACGTAGTGAGCCACATATGTTGGGACATCTTCATGGCTTTTACTTCACACCGAGTGAGTCGAAGTATACGTCGTATAATATTTCTAAAAATTCATTCGGTTTCTAATCGTATACCCTATAGCTAATAGTCCTATAGAATTTCAATTTTCCAAGTTAAACACTTAAAATAAAAGCGAAGGCTTTCACGGCCAAAGTATGTTAAAACTATACGTGTTCCGGGTTTGATCGAACCGTGTCATGTGGTTGGTTAAAATAAAAACTCAATGTTTCGCCCAAAATCGTACGGGGCTTCTTCAGGAGAATGAGAGGCGACAGTTAGCACGGTAACTCAACGTGTAAACCACGCCAGAGGCGAAACTAACTGAGCGGGAAGCAGTTGATCACGGTAACTTAGCATGCGAACCATGCCAGAGGCGAAAACCAACAGCAAAAGCAGTTGGTTTTCGTCTTTGGTGCTAACTGTTACCTATCACTCTCCTGAACAACCCCCATAGACTTCACCCAGGCTGTTCTATTAAAAAAGACAAGGTTAACAGCTACTTTCGGTATAACTGGATATTTAATTACATAATTAAAAACATTTTATTTTTGCAATGTATACTATTTCATATATCGATCAGTTCCTTGTGAGTTCTCGTCTAAGCAAGTATGCATATTTATTTACCGTCATAAGTGTCTTGTATATCCAACGCTACCATTATACGAGTTATTCTAATTAATAAAGGAGACTGCGGAATTGAGAGCGGGTTTGTATCTACATATGCCTATCTATCTTTAATTTTTCCGAACATCGCGTGACATCAGCAATTTGATGCATCGTACTGTAATGGTATTTTGATTTATCTCATCGGTAAAGCGACCGCAACATTTAATTGACGTTCGTTCCTTCCATCGTTTCATGACCCTCTCTGATGAATGTTTAGGATGTATGTTCGGGTATTACGCGTGAATACATTGTGTTTATACATACTCATATACATACACAAGTCCGTGATACAATACGTGTTGTTATGTACTTTTATTTACTAATCTCAAACCAATACGTCCGAAGCGAATAAATAAGTTTTCATTACGAAATGGGATATGTTATTTACGTTGTCATGTGATACTGGTGGATACGGATTGTTCGGCTATGTAAAAAGTACCTATTGTTTCTTGTTTCTTTATTGTATTGATTTTGTTAGGATTTTTCTTTGGAGCAAAATTAGTACTTTAATATGCAATAAAGGCGTCTATTATTAAAGTTATTGTTTTTAAGTACACGTTGGTAGAGATCTTAAAATCTAGTTTAATGGTAATTTAAAATATTAGTGAATGATATATCTTTAAAGTTAACATATTCACATAATTTACTTTATAGCCCGAAAATATCCGTCTTCTCGTCTTAATTGCTAAGTAAATCGAGTAGGTTTATAGTTCGTTATTTTAATTTAAAATTGACATGTTGATTAATATGAAGGACGAAATTGTGAAAGTTCTGGATCCTACGTAATATACACGAGATGAGTAACACTGCCAGCAGCTCAATTCCTAATCATTTCATAACTTTGCAAGTAATATGCTACTACGTGGATAACTAACAAAGAACAAATCTTAATGATTTCTCTTTCACGATTGTGGAATTCTTTGCTTTGTTTGCGGTAAGCCTTCTTAAAATATTTTCTGCCACCCATTTAAGCCTATTTTTCTTTTATTATAAACTTATACGGATTATTACTCTTCCATCTATTTACGAGCTTACGGAAACGACTGTTGACAAAAATTATACACTTGTGCAATAAAATAGCAGTGGCTTGCTTTTGATAGAAGAAAAAGGTTCGTAGCTCTTTATTGCTTTAAGTGATGGTATTTTAGCACTCTTAGATTGGCTGTACATTTTCAAAGTAATTATTGGCCGCACAACGGTGTGCAATGTAAGAAAGAAAATTGTTGGTAAAGTATAGAAGAAAATTGAGGTGTAGTGAGGTAAACGAAAAACTACTGAAAAAACATATAAAGCTTACGAGAAGTGTTTCATTTGTAACATCTTTTCCTGGTGTTAGCGAATAAAATGCTAATATAAGTAGTTGAACAGTAAGAGAATGTTTGCGAGAAAACGATCTCTACTCTAGAAGACCTCGAGGAATGCCGTTGTTAAGATTAAGGCACATTAGAGCAAGTCTAGATTGTGTAAAAGAGTACATTGGAATATTCTCGGGTGTGATGAGGCCAAAGTTTGCAAAAAAATGATTACGTATGCAGGCCTCATTAGTATGGTATGGGTCACTCCTTTTTGGTATGGTCTGGAACTAATTCTTGGAATTGTTGGTATTATGATTTAAGATGTTTATTAGCTAACGTCACGAAACGTACGGTAAAAAGGGTCGAGATTCGTTTAACAAAAGTAATACTAACGTACCGTCTTGGCCTTGTTCAATCGCTGGATAAAAGCCTGGTGGGTTGATAAAGAAAGTTGTCATTAGCAAAAAACCTATCAATGCTGCACAATAATGACAGATAGTGTATTCTTCTTGGTCATCTTCTCCACAGTAGAAATGTTAGCGGCTACTTGATAGCAAACCTGTTCGTGTCGTGATCATTGAAAATAAGCATCATGAAGTCAAGTATTAATGTCGAAAATATTATAAATGTTTAGTATTATAGTTACATATATACTTAGAAAAATTAGCTTTGTTGCTTTTTGACTATTTTTTGTTGCGTACATAAAGCTGGTCACAACATTTTAGCGTCATCTTAACATAATAATTTGTACTTGTGGCTACTGCTGTCTCTATCTATAGGTTTGTGATTTCGCAATCTATGAGCGTAACTCGTAGTGAACGTGTATATAAGATAATTATTATTGATTGCCCTGTAGTAGTATAGTTCAAAGCGTATATAAATCGTCTAACGGTTATTCAAAAACTTCAGTGTAATAAAAATGTAAACAATGTTTTGAACATGGAGGATACCAACTGGAATAAAATTGGAATTTCAGCAAAGGATTAAGTTGCTAACGTTTGTTCTATGAGATAAGCAAGAAAAAATTGCTGTTTGACTTAATAGCTTCGTTTTGCTGCCTGCTTTGAGGAAACATAAAGTTCATATTTGGTGATCTATTTATTTGATTACTTGGTTAGGTTAAAGTTAACCTTTAGAGAGCACTTGTCTCCTAGTTATAATCATGGAAACATTGTACAGACGGTTTTTATCCTTAGAACCGGCGCATATTTGCAAAGTTCATATTAAATGGGACATTTTGGAATCTTACATGTAAGAGCAGTTCTCTTTGCATGGAAAACTGATTGTTTACTAAGAACTATTTCTTATGTGAGTAACTCCATTGTTATCAAATTTATTGTTACATATGTATTTTTCATATTGATTTGTTTTAACAAGTGTGCTCTATTATATGTAACTACATATTTTACTAATTATTATTTCTATAATTGTATATTTTCACCGAATGTGTTTTTCCTTTTTTTGTTTTGTTTGATGAGTATTTTCTTTTTTTTTTAACTATATTGTCTAGCGCAATTACAGATCTATAACCATGAATCATTTTCTTAATCTCTCCATATTGCTACGAACTATAAGCCTAACGCATTATTTCAATGAAAAAAGCTTGAATATTCACTTCTCGTACAAATTATTTGAGTTGCTAAGGAATCATACGTTTTTATTGTACTTTTTTTTAAGGCTACAAATACTTAAGTATGTCGTTACAATTAAATATATTCTATTAAATGCGATGTCGTTGCTCTTTTACTTATATTTTTGATGCTGGTATTCATTATACATTATTTATCAGCAATTACTATATTTTACAGTACTTCAGCTTATCTATCAAACTTTCATCAATATGTATGAACTATTGAATGTCGAAACAAAAATATGCACTATTAGCATAACAGGTAAATTACCATACTCCCTCTCTCAGTTATACGCTAAAATTAGATTCGAATTATAAATACATATGTATTTATGCATAATGCGTCTGTGTGTGAATATAGCAAGAGCCGGTAAGATTTCGTAGTTGTCACACAAAACACCTACATACGTAGTCTACCACTTTATGCGGTAATATCTTAAATAGACTATAAAATTATCATTTCACAAGTTCAACTTTTACACGATAGCAATAAGCGCGAAGAATTTTATGTTTTTTTTTTTAGGTTCTTTTGGAACCGACGGTGTACGTTTGAACTCCCGGCGCCAGCTACACTAGGTCGGTGTTTCCAATTCGTGTCTTGCCTTTAAATTTTCCCATTTTCCGCTTTAGTTGTTCAGAAACGTTGGCGACTGAATGGATGTAATAAACTAGTCACCTTTCAAATAATACGCGCGTTTATCACGACTAAACGGGGCTGGCGCCAATAATTGATTGGTATTAAATCTTTATTTAGATGTATTAATGAATGCGCGAAGTTGTCGAAACTTGTAGCTTAGAGTGCGCTTTCAATTTGATCTTACGTTTGACGGTTCATAAATAATAATGTAGACGTATATATACATACACATATCTACCATTAAGTCGCTTATTTAAATTTAAATCTGAAGTGCTTTGCTTTGTCGGCGATTTGCAAGTAAACGTATACGTACTTCTTAATAGTATTTTCTTTACTTAGCTAACCACATTACCATTGTAAAAAGATGAACTTATTATTTGTGAGTTAATGAGATGCGCCGACGATAATTTGAGAGGCTTGCCTGCGTTTTTGAGATGAAATCTTGATTAAAATTTCAACGCTTGTATATGCTAATAGTCAATGTATATATATGCAATACGTCAGGTTAGTTCGGTTAATTTCAGGTTCTTTTATAAAGTTACATGTGAAATAGGATATACATTCTACCTCAGACATTCCGTATGTGAAAATGAAAAGAAATTACAAAATAAAAAATCTGAAAGAAATGCGATATGGTAATTATGTTTTTTAACGTTCATTATATCTGGTTCTTGGCTTCTTGAAGATTTTTAATGATAGTTTGCACCGTGTTGTTAGAAAAATCACCATGGAAAAAGGTAAGTAATCGAGATTGAAAATAACTTAAATTGACTTGATATAATACGTTTCAGTGGTCGTAACATATTATTTATTATATTAAAGATGGGTTCGAATATCCATATTATAAGATTCTGCTATTATTTGAAATATGGGTAGCGTTTAACAAAGAAAACATCTAGTTGTCGAAATTGCCTTCTTGTTTAAGATTGATTGAAAGGGGATATTTAGCAACATTTTAAAAAGGTATCTTGAAGGTGAGGAGAACACCGTTACGTTGTTCCGTTGATATACGATTATTTGCATACATACATTGGTATTTAGGTACATCAATCTTCTCATCCATATTTTTTTAAATATATGCTTGTAATTAAATTTTGTTAATTCCTAGAAAAATATGAAAATCGCACATTACTAACGTACTGTAAGCTTCCTCGCCTGATTCCCAAATAGGTTTATTCATGGATTATGGAGACTTGCTTAAAATCAGGATAAATTATTATCGAGATTACTTGACCTATTTGACGGGTACATACCATCGAACTTACTCCAAAGTATCAGTTTACATCACATGCATCCAATATCCTCCTGGCGTTATCTTACTAGTAATTAAAACTTGAAAGTTGATTTGATTGGCTGAGCATGAGATGGGCGAAAATCGTATCGATGCATCGGAAGATGATGGGAACAGCTTTAATTTATGGAAGGCAAAGGAATGCGCTTCGTACGCGAGATGAGTAATTAGCTATTAGCTGTTATTGTTTGTAAAAGTATGTGTCATAATAATAATAATGGTAATTATCTGGATCAAAAGGAAGAAGGTTGTAATTATGCACTATTACGTTTTGTTCTTCGTTTATAAGTAAATTAACCGTAGGACTTATTTTCTTTAGGCTAACAAACAAGTACTTAATAACTGCCATAAAGATTTAGATTCTTGGGGATATTTTGAAATACTTCATTAGTAAATTAATAATCTATTAAACTCGATCATTTAAGTACTTCTATCAATAGACCAGTAGACAGCGTTTCATTAATGTAGCTTTCGTAATGTGCAACACTTCCAACACATAGGTTTCATCATGCTTGAGAAATTATCTCCTTGGTATTAACGATGAAGTTGTACATCCTTAAACGAAGATGCTACCAAGTCGAGTGCGTTTATACAAACGGGTTATAATTACAAGTGTCGATATCCATGGATATTATAACACATCACGTATGTTATGCTGCGAGATAGCTCGTTTTATGGGTGGGCCATGTCGTGACTACAAATTATGCTCTTCACAACCTACACTTTTCCAGGAACTTGTAAAATTGGCATGGGTTGTAATTAATCAGATAATTGGAACTATTTTTGCAACATATTAAAATGTTATAGTTCTTCTCAATATGCTCTGCTAGAGTAAAGTAGTGGGTAACTTTCGCGTATGTTTATTTATAATGTTCTTACAATCATTACTCTTAATCACTAATTACATTCAGATATGGAAGAAACTGTTTTAAATTCTGACCTTTCTAGAGATCCTCCTTTTTTTGTAATGTAATTAAACGCATAAACAATTAAATAGTATGTATATAAAACGAACACAATATGACTCACTTATCAAGAAGTCATTAGCATACAATGCATTTATATAATGCATGTCAATGCATTATGTTCCTAATATAATATATTATTCAATCGAGAATTATTGTCTTGAGATGCAACAGAGGAACGGCACAATGGTATGGCTTCTCGTAGATTTAACAATTAGACAATGCAATCAAATTATGAACGTCAGTGTGTGGCAGACGTCGTATTATAAAATGTATAGTTGCAGGCATACGTGTAGTACATTTATAAAAGTTTCGAATGGAACAGGAATGGTTTCAAGAAGGCATGTCTTCACATCGCCGTTGCTACGTGCATTAAAGAAAGCAGATTTATTGAGGCATTTAAGCTTTACGAACGATATAGACGTAATATTCTTAGAAAGGAGTCTCCCGGACTGGTTGTTCAATGTATAAATCACATTTATTTCAAAACTAGGATTTATTATCATGTATTTCCTTTTAATGATTTAGTACGTGTTTAAAACGCAATAGAATATAGTTGGAAGGAAAAACAGTAGGAAATAATATAATGCCGGTTTACGAATGGTAGTTGAATTTACATTTCATTGATTTGAGAATGGAATTTATCCAGGTTAAAAGTTGTACCAGCAAAGCGTCAGGTAAATGACACGTTGTAATCAGGTAATCTTTTCGTTTGGTGTATATTTTATTCTATTTCATTTGGTAATATTCTATTGCTATGTAAATTTTTACCAGCGCCTCCACCACTGTTGATTTTGCATTTAGTAGTTTGGTCTGTTGTATCTTATGTTAAAATGAATAAGTTAATTAAACTATTTTTTATGGGCTAATTTTCTAAAAAATTTTTGATGCTAATAATATAGACTTTGATGACCCTTGCGGTAATTTAATTCAATTATGTATGTACACTGAAAGAAAAAGGACCAACCATAAATTGGTTATATCAACCAACACTGTCTAAAACAACAATATATAACTAGTTGAATCTTTTGAAGCGGATCAACTTGGAAATGAACGCGTAAGCAATCTACATTACAGTTATTCAGGATTGTCTGTAAATGCTTGTCTGTAACGGTGATTCCACGTTTCTAATTTGATTTCGATTCCTCAGCTCCCTTCTTCCAACGCTGAGCTTGGTGGAGAATTACAGAAGCCTCTGATCGGAAAAAATTGTTGTTTTTGTGCACTGAGAGAAGACGAATTTTGAATTAACAAAATTTTTATAACATTGGTCTCGTCTGTAAAATGTGGTGAAAATACTATCTGTCCAACAAAAAGTATAGTTGAGTTAACAAAAAAAGTCAAACAAAAAAATTAATTTTATTTATAATTTTTGTTGTAACTGAATTTGAATTGTTAAACTGACTAATATTGTTGTTCATTTATGCAAAAACCTCAATAAACAAGTTTACGTGAATTAAAAAAAGCGACTTTCTGTGTATGTGAATACCTAGAACCTTGGGTATGCATTTTTTGTTTTAACCATAATTTGTATAAACCGCATATTTCATGTTGCCTTATAGTAGCACTTTCTATATTATCAACTCATGGAAGGATACAGCAATGGATTTCGAAGCTTCGATCTATATTATATCCGCAGAAACACCGTACACTGTCTTGCAGTATATGTATTACTATATGTACGAGTTAAATAATTAAAACTGGAAAACTAAACGGTAAAGTAGGGGCATGTTCTTCGGTTTACATACATTTTTTTTATTTGAACAATGGCGCCAAGGCAGGGCAGTGCATTCGCTTGACCGGCGCTATATTGCTAATTATTCCACTTCGCCAACGACATACAGTATTGGCAATTAGGATGTTCGTCACGAGTCAAAGATTGAATTAAATTAATTAGTAAATTGATCACTGACCGTCGTTATAATAATCGTTATCATCGTTATTTGTCATGCAACCACAACATATTGTAGCATGTTCTTTTAATTAAGCCTTTGAAAGACTTTAGACTTGCAAAATCAGTTGAAAGTTGAATCTTTGAATAAATGGAAGTTTGTCAATCGTTGGCAATGTAAATATATGTATGTAGTCTGCAAAACATTATTGACTTTAAACAGCTTGGATGCAGTGATGAAAGAATAAATACTAGGATTTCATTAATCTCCGCCATCTTCAAAGTAGTCCCTTTGGGAAAGGGATCCATTGTGCAGCTTCAAATTTAGTTCCAATCTATTCTTTGGTGCTAGATCCTCATCCTTTGAAATTGTTTTCATCTTTTGAAAGAGGAAAAGTTAAATAACACGAGTATGCTGGATGAGAAAGAATTGCCATGGCGTACCTTGCCAATCGTCCCTGCGCTACTTCTTGAAGATTCCCTTCTAGTATCTTCTTTTAGCCGTGTTACAGCGGCATTATACTGCATCGATTGTTCGTTTCACCTGAGGGTAAGATTTTTGGAACGTGACTTTGTGTTTAACTTAAAGCGTTGCTTTTGAATTTTTACGCGTCTTCTTCTAATCGGTAATTGAAACAACCGTAAACACAGGGATATACAACATTTATTTTTTGAATTATTATATTGAATATTTTGAAAAATTTTATACATTAAAATGTTTGTGATTTAGATCTGTCCCATTAGAACTGGTCTGATTTATTTTTCTCTATACCTCGTTTAATTGAACTTAGCCCTGGTTAGTGATGTTACTTTATTACTTTAACATTATAGATGCTATTAGAATTAAATCATCGTTACTGAATTTTGATTGCGGCTATGTCCAGCAACAGCCATGTGCATAAAGCTCTCTTATCATCTGTATTTATGTATAGATTTCTGTGAGGTTCACCAGTGCACTGCCTTGATTTGTATTTCGCTTACATTTACTGGTATTTACATAATAGCAGCTCTACCAGAGCATTTGAAAACACAGTGAACGTTTAGGAAATTCCAACCATTAGAATTGTGCCCCATTATTCATTGCTTTACGTTACGCATACTTATTTTACTGGTGATATTGTTTGATATTATCTATGGCATAGTACCTTGCACTACGACGTACGTGAAAGTGTTGCAGATTTTTGAATAAAATTTATTTTCAGAATGACCTTTGTAAATTAGATAGACTTAAGAGATTTGTTCGCATCATTTTAAGAACACGCAAATAAGGATGTAATTATACGATGAAGAATTTACACAACCGCAAATCTTATTTAACCGGTTGAATGCTATTTAGTAACCGATTGATTATCTATCACTTTCTCGTATTGCATTATTTGTTTTTAATTGTAGATTGTCAATTGGTTTTCTAATTAAGGAAACCGCTATTGATAGGTGTTTTTGTATGTAGACCACCTAGGCTTTTATGATTCATTCCATCTGCAGTGAAACGGGAAATTGCATATTCCTTTTTTGAAGTAACGACAATAGCCGCAGAATCTTTTAATTAGTTACTAACTAAAGAAGAAAGATTAAAACCTTTTGTAATAATGTTTTCATTTTAGAAACTCATTTAGCGAGCAATTTTGTTTAAGGTGCTCAAACTAAATAACGCGTTGCCAAATTTGTCTTCTATTAACAAATTTTGTAAGCCACTTTGTGCCAGTTTAAATACATGAATAAATGCCGCGAAAAATACATTTTAACTTAGCCGCCATTGTTGTGTTGTTTTGGAATTAAACATAAACGGAAATTACCGTTATTGTTAGGATATAGCTGCAAGCTGCCAGATTTTTTCATATGAGATCGGCGTTCACTATTTGATATATCCATCATTTTCAAATAGTGAACGCCTAATGAAAATTGAAATCCAGCCTTTCCAAACATTAAAAACGTATGCGTGGATAGAAGAAATTCCCAAAAGAATGGTTTTTGAAAATGGTTAGAAAGTGTATTGCTTCTGAAAAGATCATGAACAAAGTTTAAAAGCAATATAGGTTACAGAAAGCTAAGACCCGTTAAAGCGGCACAGTGCGTTTTTGTTGATGTGGCGATATGTCCGGAGAGTGAGTCTTAACTGAGGAAGAATTTTAAAATGTGGTAGAAGGAATTGAACAAAAGAAATATTAAGATAAATGTAAACAAAACAAAAGTGATAGCATTAGAAAAGGGAAAGATAAAAATAAGTATAAAACTCGGCGGAAATACTCTGGAGCAAATAGACTCTTTTAAAAGAAGAAGAAGAAAGAATAAACAGTTCAGCAAGAGGGTACCACGCCCTCAACAAGTCATCTATTAGCAGGTAACGACTCAAAAATTACTATACTTGAAACAGTATTTTGGCCGGTACTAATAATGGGAGAGAAAGCTGGATACTGAATAACTGTTTAGAAAGTAGACTACAGATGACGGATGTAAAAGGTGTAACGAGGAAGGACGTACAATAAAAGACGAAAAAATACAGAAGAGTTCAATATAGAGCCTCCGACAAAGACGATCGACAAGCAGCAGTTGAAATGCTTTGGTCATTTCATAAGAATGGAAGAAGAAAGATCCATTAATGAGAAAAGTGACACGAGGAAATATGGAAAAGAGACACATGGGGCGGAATGAAGGAAAAATTTGTCAAATGACTGAAAAGAATCGAGGAAATTAATATATAAAGATTGAATAAAGGTTAACGATAGGAAAAAGTTTGTTTATATGTATGTTTATATATCATTCTCCCAAAATATATACCTTTTTCGCATGATTCTGATTAAATGATGAAGTTGATATCAATGGTACATGTCAGTGATTGTCAATTTTTGTAAAATGTTTGCTCGTGTATCACATTTAGCACACTCTATTATTTCAATGGAAAATTGTTTACTACATTCATACGTCCAACATTAAATTATGAACTATGAAACGTACATATATCAGATAAGAGTTAACATTATACAGAGTGAACAATCGACTTGGCCTTAATAAATCGGTGTCTTTGTGTTTGGATTTTTGTTGTCTGTATCTCATATATTGTTGTGTTTCTTTGATAACGGTTATTACCCCACACGATTGCATGTGCAATGAAATCGTATTCTTCTTTTCTACGACGCTGAACGGACTTCGAACGTTATTGTACTTACCGATCCGGGTTTGGAATGCGAGGCAGAGACGAGAAATATTAAAACTTTCACTTGAGGAGGTAGTGGAGCTTTTGAAAGATACAAGTAGATCGGATTTAAGTGGCTGGAACGTAGGTTCGGAGTTGCTGTAATAATTCCGATTCGGTATTCTCCGAACACCTGTTACATTCATCTACTATATGAATTCCATTATTTTCAACATGTTATTTCCATATGAATGACGTGTAGTTATTTATGAATATCAAAAAGTAAAAGTATTGCGCAATACTACGGAATGCCGTTTAATAACAGGAGCTTATAACGTATTCTAACAATGTCGATAGTTTCCACTTTATAATGTTTGATCCGAGAATACCACGATAATAGGAAGTTGCTGTCAAATTTATGTTCGATTACATTTATTCGTATATTTAAATTGACATTGAACTTCTAAATACGTTCTATTCATTTTAATTGCAAGCGGATTGTAGCTATATTGGAATTATAACATTCTAACATTCTTTCACCGTTCGTTATTAAGCCAATCTCCTGTTTCTTTATTGTGAACAGCATACGCAACGCTAGGCGTTGAAATGGTAGATAAATCTATATTGTCAACTGTAAGTATCATATTTTGCACTAGATATGGACGGGGGTTTGCTGCAATGGACCTTGATTAATATAGTTACATTTATCGTTATTGCTTTGGTTAAATACGGATTGGCAACATACCAAATATTTCCGTTTATGGAGTAGCAAAAGAAATGTTACATTCATTTAAAGTTTTTACAACCGTAACACATCACAACCATACCTTGTACTGGTGTAACCAAAGTTGTGTTGTCGTTTAGTTTTACAGCATCGATTATTTGGTCCAGTTCGAACTGACCTTAACATGATTAATAGAAAAGCACGAGTAGTAAAAAAGATAAAAACAAAAGATGCATATTATATAAAGGAATATGTATTGTAATGTTTTAAGAGGTTAATTGTTATTAGCACCATTCATATATATCACCTACTAACCCCAGTTCATCAACCTATCGAAAATAAAGGTCCCTGTAGAAAGAAAATTCCTCGTTCTGGCCTACTATCTTTGAAGTTTGAGTGGTAGAAGGATATTATAACTTTAACCAACGACTATATATTTCCTTTATATTTAATTTTTTCTCTCAACAACTTCTAAATTAATGTAAAAAATAGGAAAAATCATCAAAAGTAGATAAAACAATCGTGTGAAAATACGCTAGCTTTTGACTTTGAGATTACTGTCATTTAAGTAAAAACATACAAATAAAAATATAGATTGCGGATTGTTTTAAAGACGCCCTCGAATTCGACGACCTTCGATTTCATCAAATTATTTCCGAAGAGCATAACATTTGGAAATTTTCTTATTCCCTAAATATTACAATATTTATTACTCTGGAAAAGGCAATAACACCTAGGCACAACTTCCTCGACTAGAAACAAACGCCCGACTAGAAATGTAACTCTTAAAAGAAATAAATTTATTTAAACATATCTGTTAATTTGTTTTGTTTATCGAATTGCCTTTGATTACGTTTTTCATTCTTTATAAGCACAAAATATATTGCCACTACTCGCTAAAATTTCCTTGTACTATTACTACGTTTGTAAACGACAAATTCACATTGGTTTTCGTATTCACTCAGTGTTACATACTGTTCCTGAGATTGTGGCTGTTCGATGTTATCATTAAATCGCAGATGATCATTATTTATATTGCTTATTAACATTTGATAGCTACTGAAAATATAAAAATATTTTTTCTATGTAAGTATATGATGTAAATGAAACGTTAATTAATTCAGCAGCAATCACCATAAATTATAACTTAATTAATTACTGTTAATAAGGCTCTTATGATGTTGTATTAAGCTTGGTTTCACGGTTAATGATTTAGACAGGAAAACATTATTTGACTACTTATCATGTATTTTCACCATTAGCATATAATTGTATACTTCGAATTGACCGCTTTTTGCTATTCAATGAGATTAATTTTATTGAAATATGACGGTTTGATTTGTTTTCTTTTTCAGGTAAGTGTCCATGGACATCATCACCAAAGCACGGAAATTATAGCACGTAAGCTAAAAATGTGGGAGTACCTGGGACAAGGTGATATCTAATTTTTTTTTACAAATATCTTCGCGATAGGAAACTGGTACTATTACTACACCGCGCTTAATACTTTGCTATCTTTAAATATGTTTTCGCGGTTTCTCATGCGGTTATGCAACTACAATTAAACTAGTTGCTGTCAATTAAACTTGCTTTTAACACTTCATACATAAACATAACAGTAGATACATCAGCATCTTCCATGAGAGTTTGATTTGGTATGCCAGTCAAAATTCACTTCCATTTACACATCTACGGTTAGTGTCGGCCTTGTTTCTTTCTTTCTTCAATCCGACTAATAGATATATGAAAGTGTAGATTGCGGCGTTGACTTTGTTGAAAACCAAAGGAGAATACTGCCAAATTCAAAAATCTACTGACTTGGGATCACGTACTCTATTGCTCATTGAAATTGTTATGTTGTATTGCATTGAACATTTTACGGTAAATTATTATCATTAGAAACCGATGAAAGTTTTAATACCACTTGGAAATGAGAGAAGTGCTACATCTTCTTTGAAATAAGTCAACATTGTCAAGTCTACACATCAATTTCCATCTTATCTAACAATCCGTTGGTTTTGAGCATATCTTCGATAAAGAATCGATTAGCAGCACAAAAATGAATTTGAAAGCGGACGTATTGTTTGTGTTTTCATAAAATAAATGACAATAGCACTGTGATATAAATGGAAATGAGATTAGTGAGTAAAAGGACCAATTCAACACCATTGACTTTTGACTAGTTATGACACACCTTCTTTGCAGCGACTAGATAAAATCGTGCATATTCGTTTCATAAGAAAGGGTTAGTGTTGCCTAGTGGTTGAGAGTCGACAAAACACGAGTCCGTCTAGTCGCTGCGAAAAAAGGTATGATTTCACTCGCTTTTGTACTAGTTACTACTCTACTCTAGTTATGACTAGAGCTGTTGCTCAAAATTGGGTACCCGGGTGATTGAAAATATTAGTTTCTGTTCTATCCGATCCGGGCATCCGCAAGACAGCAGCATTGATTCAGCCGGTAACGGATTGCCTATTCAACCATTTGTATTATATGGAAAACGCAAGAATTCTTACCTGAAATGCGACAAAATTAGTGCATTACATCAGATTTTTTTTATCAGATTTTTAAATTGGTAGACATGGGGATACATATCGGCATGACCTCTGAAATTTAAGTCAGAATGATTTAGGAGCTCAAGATTTCTATGATTGCTTAATATTTGGTCATGGTCCAAGTTTATTCTAGCCTATCCTTATATTTATGTACATAAATTCGCTCAAACTGTTGCCTATCACTCTCCTGAAGAAGCCCCATACAATTGTGGCCGAAACGTGGAGTTTTTATTTTAACTAAATGACATGACAAGTTTCAAACCCGGAACACGTTCAATAATGATTAGATTCCAGTCTACCTAAACATTTTCTCGCAGTGCTAAGCTAAGAAGAATGATGGCGATTAAAAGTTGAGCAGCCTAATTGTCTTATGCAATTAAAAAAATATATAAAATTTCATTCGTTTATTCGTTTTTTTTTTGCTATTTTAAATATTTCAATAAGGAGTTAGTGTAGATTCTTAAGCCTTGAAGATAGCAGTTTTGGGAATCGCATTCTACTAGCATTCACTACTTCTATGGTCGTAAGAAATATAATATGAACATTTACTCGATCGGTGGCCCACCAACACTTCTGTAACCTAGTTTTTTCTTTTTTCATACGCGACGTATCGTTCCCCGAATTAAATTTGACATTGTTAATTGATTCGATACAAGTTGTTTAAAGGCTCCTAGCGGTGTGCGCATTTAGCGTAAAATTTAAATTACTGTCCATTTCTTCGTCTGTATATTAATGCTATAATTCAACGTTAAATTATTCAATAGAAGCAATTTAAAGAAGCATTTGATATAATGGTGAAGTCATAGCTAAATATTTTTAGTCCTCTGTGTTGCCCCATTAATTAATTATTGCGTTCAGTATTCAAGCTACATGGAATTGATTCCTTTGTCTGAAAATTCAATGCGTGACAATCAATAGTAGTAATTATATACAAAAAAAGGAACGCTAATGACAAAGAAATAGAATCTAATAAAATCCGTTTCAATAGCAATAATAGTTTCTTATTAAATTCCTTGATTTTTTGTTTTCACGAGATGGTGCTAGAGGTGCGTGCTTGCGGTTAATTATTTATTAATGTAGTTATTCCAATGATTATAAAAGGAAACAGTAAAAAGGTACGTAGCATATATAATTTATCAGTTTTACAATATGCGTAGAAGTCGATGCTCTATAATTGTTACTTGATATGGTTTAAATATTTCCTTTTCTGTTTATTTTTTCTATAAGAGCTTTTCAATAAAAATTTTGATCAATAAAGCCACCAGACATCAGTTTGTCTGAAACTAATTTTACATATAATTCATTATGATTCTTTTTATTTGACAATTTAACTTGGAAACCAGCAAAACCAAATGCATAGATAATATTCTACAGAATTTACAGTCTATCAAACATTATTTATGATACTCTAGAACATTTCGAGTAGCATAAACTTTTTATCGGATAAATGTGCTGCTGTAGTTATATATGACAATGGCGTAACATAATCCTTAAACACTGTAAACAAATAAACGCGGTGTAGCATTTATGTTTTAGTACAAGTTTGTGAATCAGTATTCTTTTGGAAAGTGTTTCGTCAGCAATTGTACGCTGTACGGTAATTATTACTGTTGTTTGTTTGTACAAAATGCAAAGTAAAAGCGTTTTAAAGAGAACTTGTTCGCAGTTTTGTATCTGGTAGCGAAAGGTCAACATTCTACATTTTAATTTTGAATAAGATATTTTTGAGAGAATTAGGCATCTTATCTGAAGCTATTGACTATTGCCCCTTTGTTCAGTAGCTTAATATAAGATGCCTAAATCTCCAAATGAACTGTGGATGTAACCACCAAAATACCAACAAAATTTATATTCGGTTATCTTCTCCTAGTTTTGACAATTTAATTTGTCCGCTTGTTAAACAGAACGATAGTAAACACTGTACCCTATAGCCTATACCCTACCCCCTATCTAATGTACACATTTATACGTAAAACGCAATGTACATGGCGTTTTGTGTATTTATAGCCTCTCTATATACGAATATCTCTCTACGAATTTCGTAAGAAAATGAATCAAGAAAATAGTCAACAACCAAAATAAATTTTATGAATGATTCTTTATCTAATACCTAACCAAAACGTATTCACTAGCATCGTTTGACAAAGAAATAAAAAGGATTCCGAACATAATTTCTCCGTTACGTTGTTTCATAAAAAGCATTTTAGAGGGTCATCACCACTACCACAGCATTAATATAAGTATGTGAGACAAACACAAAGTTATAAATCAACGAAATTTATTAGCTCTCCGTACTTCGATGTGTTTGATTTTTATTGATAGTATTTTATTTCTACTTTATAACACTGGCAAAGATTGTACTTTAATGGCTGTTCTTGAACTGGATTAATCTTATCGCCATTCTGTCGGCACACAACAAATAAACACACTTCAACATGGAGGAGAGTCCAGTGCTATTAGCATAGACTCATTAAACAACCGTGAACGTATTTCATAATGCTAATTTTGCGAATAAGACTAAATAAACTTCCGCCATCGCAATAAGAAGTATTTTTAAAGCAACGAGCATTTCTGTAGCAATTACGCAAACGTTATACTTTACATACTTTTCCACAATTAATACTAATAAATTACGCTAACCGTTTGTTGTTAACATGCTAAAGTTTACAGGATATCGCATTTAAATATACACTGGTCGTCGTTAAGGTTGCTACATCTAAAAATTCACACATTCATCTTCCTTCAAGAAGAATTTATCAACACGCGTAGACTGAGGGGCTAAAGCTTTCTGTTATAGCTGTAACTCTTTATGGCATTGAGACAAACAAATTGTGGATTGAAACACTGTTTGTATATCGGATATTCCTTCGACTTTCTAGGAGATACACATGCTTTCAATTGACATTTCGTCTGAAATCAACTGCGTACATGTGCTATATATGTTAAAATATATGAAATATGTAAATTTGCACTAAAATTGTTATCAGTGCAGCTACTGCTTCGATTAAGTCAATGTTGCTTTAGCCGGTATTATTAAAAAAAAAGAAAACACGGGCGACGTATGCAAATATAACGAATCAAATCATTCACCTCGAAATCTGTTTAGCATGCTGAAATCTTGAAAGTAAATGGATACGTGTAAGGGAAGGGCAATTATAATAAATCGCGGGGCGTGCATGAAATGCAAAGATCCGGTAAGAAAGCTGCACACAAAAGGGGAAGAGGAGCCGTGCTAAGAAAACCCAAGAAGAATTTCCGAAGCAAATTACCCGGCGGGCAATAAGCGTGCAAATTATCTGCACTGATAATATTGGCAAAATGGTGAGCGGATTATTTTTCCTCGCTTTTGTTCGTAATAAAGCGACTAGCATGATTGAACGCTTCGGTTCATGGGGATAACGAGATATGGTAATGTAAATAAAGATATTGAAAAGAAGAAGAACGTGCAAATAATGAGTAATGCGCTCGCAAAAAAGCAATTAAAGCCGGTAAGACCATTTAAACGGGAGTTATAGCATATAATGGCGAGTATAATATAAACTGATGATCTTCCAGCACAATTAAATGAATTTAATAATATGATATCCACCGACATTATTTTATACCAAAAACAATGGCTATCTGAAATCAATGCTTAATAGTGATTCCACTTTTCGGAGATAAATACTAGAGTAGAAAAGCGCGCAGATATCTTTAATTAGAACGAAATTTAAAAGAGCTCCTAAGTATAGTCAAAATGACGATTGCTAGATCAACAAGTGTGGCTAATTGTTTCCTAAACTTCTACTTCTTTGAAATATGTTTCTAATTAGCCCTTCAATATTTGAATATTAATCCTAACATTTCAATTTGTCATCCAGTGAGAAAACGCACATAAAATCAAAGATCAAAAACAAATAAACCTGTTTAAACAACATGCAGAAGGGCTAAATATGAGATGTTAACTTTGTTCAATTATGTGTTTAGCTATCAAACGTCCTTGACAAAGATCTATGGACAGTTTCTCAGTTTCCATACACAAAGCATCTAGCTATTGCATAAACACTGACATGAAGAAGCTTTTGCTGGATTAGCTGTGCGGGATTCATTTGTGTACGGTTTGCCGTGCAATAAAGAGTATATCCATAATCCAAATGAGATTGGGTAGATGCCTGACAGGGAAAGTATCCTATCAGGCTAACACCTTCCCATTTAATTCCGAGAAACATCCTTAATACGTAATTTATAAATATCTCCCATTTCTTCACTATATTGTTTGTATATCTAAAGCAACTAAGATATAATAATCACAGTTAATACAATCACATAAGCTATTAAGAGATTGAAGGAAATGAAAAGGCTGAGAAGCTGACTAGAGAAGCAGCGAAAAGGCCTTCCATTGATCCTAATTCTTAGAATCAGACGGAACAAAGATAATATTGTTCAGTAAAGATGGCCTTAGATTATTGGCAGGATTTTGGACAGGTTAAGCGGTTCTAAAGTACAATTTACATAAAGTAGGAAAAGATCTGTTTATGCCAAGAAGATACAGCAACACTTTAGTGGCCTTAAATTTCCTAAAATTAATATTAGCGAGAATAAATTACTGTCTCTGTAATTTTAACTAACGCTGTATGCATGAATGCGACTGAGATCTTTGTTGAGAATATTTTAGAATAAAAAAATTGACTTATTATTTTATTTTTAAAGCCTTGAGTTATTTGTGATAACCTTATTGACTTTTTACTTACAGACTCGTCGAAAATCTTGCCAATTTTTAACATTGCATCGGCTCTTTATACAGCGTTAGTAAAAGTCCCGGAACGGTCCAGTAACTTTGTTATTTGAAAATTATGATTTCTGAAATTTGGTATGGGGGTATAGTTAATATAAATGCATTTTATGCAATACAGTTAATATTTTTTTAACCAATTTTTTCATACCAAATTTCAGAAATCATAATTTTCAAATAACAAAGTTATTCGACCGTTCCGGGACTTTTTACTAACCCTGTATATGTATACTCCTTGGTGTTATATTATACTATTCACATACACGTTGCGAAAAATGCGACCTATGTTTCACCAACACGAAATAGACAACATTTTCTTCTATTCAGCCATTCTACAGCGCAGACTCTCGAAAACGGCGGAAGAGTCAACGAATTTGTTTATTTTAATTGCCAGAATTACGACAGTACCCTACAAGTTTGGATTATCTTTTATGTTTATTCAACTTAATACCACTATAAATTAGAGCAAGCACATCTAAATTTATTAGTCCCTGCCTAAATTACTTGCTTTACGTGTTAAGAGTACGTCCTTACGATATAATTTAATCAACCAGGAAATAAATTGTAAAATCACATGAAACGATGTTCGACGTCGTGATAACCATCGGCATATTAAATAAATTTATCGATAAAATGTTCGTTTCAACAAGAAAATGAACCATAATGAATATTCATTAGATATACAATGCTGAACGTGTACCGAAATACAACGGAAGGACGTAGTGAAAGATAGCAGAAGAGTAAAAGGGTTTTTGACGGTAGTATATAGACATAGCGCGCAGAAGGAGAATGTGCAAACATTCGGATTTGACGAAAATACGGTTCCATTAAGAGAACCGCCGATTTAGGCATTTATTGAATTGGAATTTTTGCCGCGTTTCACAAACTTGATTTTAATTAAGTATGCATTTTATGTAATGCCCACTTAGGCGGCGTTACCTCGAGAAGAATTTTAAATTGCCACACGTACTCTGCGTTAGCGAAACCAGTCGGATATTTTTGTCAAATATGGGATGATTTGCAAATTTCTCTCAAGTTGAAACGTTTAATACTAAGATTCCTTAAAAGGCTAAATGCTTATAAGTCAGAGACGCTCAGCATAATATTTGATAAGCGTATGAAAATTGGTTTATCTAGTTGTGCAATTATGAGGGCAAAGAATTTTTGAATTCCATACTAGTTCTCTATAAAACAAGACGGTAAATTCCCTTTTGCTGCTGTCATCATTAGCGTAATTGTAAGATATCATCGGTAGAATATATTTTTGACTCGTTCCTGTGTTAAAAAATATCGTTCGCGTAACTTGATCCTACAGTTCTCGTATCATTTGTTAAATAAGGTGTGATGCAGTAATAGGACATATCTGTGGCGGCTATGAAAGTTGATCTAGGAAATCGAATCAGCCGTGTGCAATTAAACGAGAAAACTGATCTCTCGATGATAATCATTAGATGATCGTTAACTTTCCGTCATTCTTCATCTTCTTCTTCGTGGAAATGATGGATAGCGTGACGGTGTATTTTTCGTATCAAATGTATATTGTGTGAAGTGGGTATTTAAAACACTAGATATTATTATCGAGGATCACACCATCCATTTGTACACAACACGGATGGGTTAAGATATAAGCGTTAGCTGTAGAGTAAACGGAAGATACGTATGCGTAAGATAAAATTTGCAGGCATTTGCGTAGCTTAATTATCGTGCAAATAAACCGCTTACATCACATGATCAAATGCTATTTAAGTAACAAGTTGAGGAAAGCTATTAAATGAAACAAATATAATGCAGTAATACATATATGTATGTATAAGCTTTACATTTGCTTGATTTTAACAATCAAGCATTACTCAAATGACTACAAACTTTCTTACAAGAAATTGCATTCTTTGTATATTTTATATACAACATATAATTAATTAATTAACATATAATTTATATGTTAAGAGGCTATTTGAACATCTACAACGTACATTTTGAATAAATAATTAACCAACAATGTAAACGAATCTAAGCAGCAGTGGTAATATAGCGGATTCTTTCGCTTAAAGAAAGTGATAATTGCTTATTTAGAAATGTATTCTTCTGGTTGATTTTTTGTCTAAAAACCACATAAGAAATCAATATTTTTGAATAAATTAAAACATGATATACATTTGAATACAGTCAAAAAGAAAATTATTTCATAACAAGATAACCTCTTTTACCTGGCAGATTTAGTGTTGCCTGAAAAATATATCTGGCAAATATTACCTGCCCTAAACAAGTAGCAATGTTAAATCTTTTTTAGCTATGACAGATTTTCTTAAAATCTCTTATGGATAGTATTTTCAAAAGCTCATCATAAAAAGTTATTTGATGTGATGAAATCAGGAAAAATCTGTCGTTCAATTCCGTTGATAATATGAATTTTAAAACATCCAGAATCAAAATGTTCGCGCTAGAGTTGCCGGCTAGACCTGTACATGACATGACATGAACCTTATGGTACATCCAAACCATGGTCAATTAGGACAAATTCTTCTTTGAGCTTTTGCGAAATTTCTATTTATAATAGTCGTCGCATCAAACACCATCAATGTTAATTTGAGCACTTTCAAATCACTTATTGGCAATTCTGCCGCGTCGGGGTTTTGTGGAGCTAAACTTTGTACAGCTTCATGCGCAAATCTTCCCTTAAAATGTGATGAGGAGTTATAGCTGGTATTTGAAGACAATAGGGACGGCCATAGTCGGTTGTAACTAAATTTTTTGTTTTTTGATTCTGAACATTAGATGTATTAACCAATAATTCTGGAACATTTAGAAGAAATTGCAAAGTCGATTTTGTTAATTGAAGTACTGCGTAAAATAATTCAGTTTTCGTCTATCTGTTTTACTAGATGTTTAAAACTAGCTACTTCCATTCTATGTCTATTATGCTATTCGAGACTAGCAGTGTCGGAATTTTCCGTTGATTTTCATATGAAAAACTGCATTTTATAAACTACACTTTATTTGCGGGATATCTTCGCAGCAACATGAAAGTATAAGCATCTTTCCGTTTTGATATGTAGTTATCTGAAATGAAGTCCGCTTGCAAACTATATATCTTTTAAATATTGCCGGAATTAATTAAATGTTGCCATTAAACTTAAACATTTTCACATTGACCGTTGGTGTTCGTATATGTAGGGCTCGAAGCTTATGTATAACCGGAAATATGCGAATTGAGTAATTTATATTATGTAGAATAAAAACAGCTCCCGAAAACCATTTCGCCGTTGAAGATAGCTGAATATTTTAAGAACGAAACGTTCGATTTAATTCGCAGCAGCTCCATGAAAGTTAATGAGCTTTTTACTGTGATGGTATAAAAATCGCTTGCTTTTAAGTCGTAAATTTGCGAATTACTATATAATCGCTTCCATAATAAGAAGCATAGAGAAATTCAAGTTATAAGCCGGCACCGCGCCTCTTTTGCCCATTTGTTAAATTCTCGGACGCCGACTTGTAAACAGTTTACATAACGGGAGTTTAAATGGTAGCAGCAGACGATAGACGTTTGTCTGTTTATATCTGCAATAATAGTTGTTTCCTATAATATGCTAGCACCTCATTTTTCAGGATTGTGTTTTCAGTGAAGAAAGTATATTGCTATATGCTTCTAGTAATATAAACTTCTCTGATGAAAAGAAGGAATATGGGTGATAAATGATAATGCATAGTAGCAGAAACTAGTAAAAATAGATATTAACATTCAAATAATCATAAATATCAACGTATATCTGAAAATGTTTCGATGACGGACATGAATGGTGTTTTCATCTACTGGCACCCCAGCCGTATGGCACTGCAATTGTTAAGAGTTAAACTATTTTACAATAGCATAAGCTAGAAATTTCGGAACATATTCTTGTGATATTCCTTTTCTAGGTTGGAAAGTATTCGAAGTTGAGATATTTAGTTATCTTTAATTGCGAGGCGGAGCCGTGTTGATGACTTCTTCTCGCCAATTTTCCCAGAATTAGGTTTTTATTCTCGTCTCTACACATTGAGTGAGATGAAAATTTCCCAGTTACATCGAATTCAGACAAGCGTTGTTCGTATAAAACAACCAAAATTAGTATCGTCCTTATGGTAACTAACATAATTTCGATTTATCCTATGCACACCGTCTACATGGAATCAAAAAGCGTTTCAAAAGGTTGTTATTACATCAAAGGTGTCTTTTGACATAATCGGTTTAGTAATCTATGGATGGAATTTCGGGAAAAAATATTGGGAAATAAACGATGCTTTATCGACAATGACAACTTTTCAAAAATTCCTCAAGAATAGATCCTTCATAATTCAGTTCAATTTAACATTTGGACCTTCTATTTAATAAAATTTTATCACATACGTGTTTGGGATCACTACAGGAAGGATTTGGATAAATCGGACCCAGGTTCGAGATTGGGAAGGATTTCTGGACTTTGATTTGACAAGCAAAAAGTAGGACATCGCCGGTACCAAAAATTAAATAATTCAAAGTCAAACATAAATTAAATTTTTTAACAAGCAGTTTCTAAAATTAATATTCGATTAAAAAAATAACTAACGGGTAGGAATTTTGTATTTATTTAACTTAAAAGAAATTCTCTAAATTTAGAATTTAAAACTTGATCTGAAATTAAAAAAAAATTAACTTGTAAATGAGAAAAATAGATCCCATAATCTAAATAAAAAAAAAGGGGAATATTTAATTTAATGTCATTTTTAAGTACTTGTGTGTATTCATTGAGCCTAGTAACTGAAAATCCTTGTATGCGGTCTGTTTCTGAAAGGTTAAATTAAAAAATCAGTTAGAAAAACTGACTTGATGATTCGCTGTCTTTAATATACATATGTATTGGTGGAATGTACTTTAAAATGTTGTTTCTCTGTTGTATTCCGTCATTTAAATATGTTTCTTAACGCTTTGAGACCGATTTCCATTTAAAAGATTTGAAAACAAGCAAAAGTCAGACAGCACCTCCCTGGCCCAGTAATATAAAGAAGATATAGAAAAAATTACCATTGGCTGACGAAGTACCCACTATATAAAAAATAGGTGAAGCCCTTGTAGTTCTAATCGTCATCGGAGCAACTACGAAAATACCAAAAATGCATCTACAGAAGTTGACTATCTTCTATCCTTACTTCAGCTCCAAACCAAAGTAAATTGTTTGCCAGTTGTATACAGTTTTCACCATTGTTAGGAAAGTATTTGTTCTAATTCTAGTTCTAAATTTAACAAACTTGATTGAATTAACTAACTTTAACTGACTACATTTCTGCTAAATTCTTCTCCAATACTGACAGACTGTCTCGTATCAGCAACGATTTCAAGCTAAGTAGGGCTATCGAAATCTGTCGTTTTCAAGAACTGAGTACGTACTGAAAAGAGGTATTCAGCTATTCGATTCTGTATCCGTTTTCTCTTTGAAATGCTGCAAATTATGGCTTGAGTAACATATGTGGATTGCACTTCAGGTTTTCCTTATATACACATAACAACACCAGAACTAGTACTTGTCCTAATACCTCAACCTACGTACGATACTTGGATCTTTTGCGTCGGTTTCCTTCCTTTCCTATTTCATCATTTTCCAAATGCAAGACTATTTTGAAGAGCTTATTATAGGAAATTTGGGAGGTTATTGTGTTATTGCCCATAGTAAAGGTAAAGTTTGTTATTATTCTTTCTAGATAGGAGCTATTGCGTGTTCTGAGTTATCTGAATTTTTCAATATGATATTCTGTTGTTTTTACGTTGATATAGATGTCACCATGAGGTAGTTTCCTTCTGTGTAATGTTAGGCTGCCAGATCAAGCAGACCACTGCTGTATACAACCAACGTGCCCTATGTCCATGCTTTTCAATTGTTCTATATGTGATGTACCCGTATAACTTAGAGAAACATGGACTCTTAACTGCTGAAGGGAAGCTAAATGATAAATAACGTTAACATCAATTAATTCTATCACTATTAACTAACAAAACGACTTAAAATAAGTTATATACGACGATTTCTTATTATTCTTTCAAACATTACATCGTATAATAATAGAGTATAATTTTTAGAGACATTTTTTCTCACTTTTTGGTATTATAAAATGAAAACTGGAAACTATTCAATATTGAACAAAGTACGTATACATTATACGTACAGAATACAAAATGATTTGCTTGGTTAAGCTTCTGATCCGCTTTGTAAAACGTTTAAAATTCTATTTGAGAAATGCAGAGGAAATTTATAGTGGAAAGTTGCGGAAAACGTTATTGATGGTTTAGCTTCTTCCAAAAACTTTTAACACAGTACAAAGTGTTGTCAAGTTGATTTTTGTGCTGCGAATTCGAACGAAAGGATTTGTTATGTATCTATTGTTGCATTTTCCCTTACATTCCTTTAAAAGTTTGAAATGTAGTTAAAAATACATCATCCCTTGTTCTATTTACTTGGAAAAATGCATTGTTCAACGAATTGTTTGCCTACGTTCCATTTTACCGTGGACAATTAGTTTAGATTTGAGTAAACAACTATAGGACAATGGAAAATGCGAATATTTTCGAGAAAGTGTATTGTTGGCTGCTTTACATTATCTATTTTCCTGGACATTTTGGTATGAAATACTTATATTTCCTTATTTTCATACTTTCATTAGTTGCGAATCGAGCGAACTCTAAATATGGTTATAACCTATCAAATTAGTTGGCGAATATCGAACTGATTAATACGCCTAATACGAGTATAATTAGATTCCGTAACGGTGATTTGAATATTGCTCATTCGCTTTGAAATTGAAGCGATTTATCATTACGAGACGGCGCAGTTCTACACTGCATCGTTTACAAAATTAATGCGTTTATAATAAACATGGATGTGGTCACCAATCAATTATTCTTTACTAAAATCGAGATTTTTATAAATAATAGTTAGAGTGCGAATTAATGGATAATCTTCATTAATTTATTTTACATCAAATATTGCTAAGCGTTTTTATCAGTTATTTGTTTTCCATTGGACCAGATACTAAATATTAGGAAAGATTGTGGAACGATTTGAATAAAATATGTGCTAGAGTGGCAAGAATTTGTTCAATTTCTATTTTAAAGCTTCAAGTAAATTATTAAGCTTGGGTATGCTAGAATATTAAAAAATGACGTGTGTGAAGTACGCAGATAGTTGCTTTTGAGTCACTGTTGCCCTGTTACCGATAACCTATAGCATATACTGAATTATTTAATTTCTCTTTTATAAATTTGTTATTCATCCTAATGAACCAGGAAGCAAAAATATTGGTTCTCTTCCTTTTTGATTGATACATTACTCAGTAGCGACAAAAGCTGTGATAGATACATTTTGAATTTATTGCCACAAAAAGCCAACTTCAAAAATAATTTGACTATATATCGTAACCGTGTAAACTTAGGTATCTCGTGAGTAAAATGTAGGAATGGCTCATAGACTTCCGGAAGTAGACGTTTGTTGTTTATAGGTTTGCAGCATGCGTTTGTTAAATAGACTGAAGTTCTCAATAATTGTTTAGCACAATTTCGACATCATCTGAAAAGATACTAATTGAATGCTATCGCTATACAACACTTACTTTTAACATTTACAAATTTCTTGTTCCTTACTACATAGTATATTATATTATATACTATAAGTATGTGAGGTAAAAATTTATAGATTTAGCGGATGAAATTTGCGATGGTTCTAATATTTGTGGCTTCATTGTTGTGTAAACGGACTAACGAATAATGTATTCATACAACTTATTTTGTTAGTGCTACAATGTTAGTGGTACCATAACAAAAATCATTGGAAAATAAGCTTTTCATTCTTCTATTAAGAAATAAGTTAAATTAAATTTGTGCATTATTATCGGAGTTATTGGGCATATAAGACAAATGTAGCAAACAACTCTTTTAGGTTGAATATAGCAACCTCGGATGAGCTTATCCTTATCTAAAACGTACAAAACGTGAGGTATATGTATCTGTTTTATATACTTCTGTCTTCAAGAGTCATAGTAGATAAATCACAATGAATTCTTTTGTTTGAAACATACGAGGAAATTCTAACTGTACAATTCTTAACTTCTAAGGCGAAACGTACAAAGAAACCAATTTTGGTAAATGTGTATGTCTATGAGGGCATATTTTTATTGTTCGCATAGGATCTAAGCTTCCGCAGGACAAGAGGAAAAGTTTTCGAAGATATCGCCTTATCATCACTCTTTGTACGCGGCCAATTTCATGGTAGTTTGTTTTGATGTTCGTTTCTATCCTTTGAATGTTTCCGTAGTGGAATAGTTAAGGGGGTGTACGGCGAATTTAACACGACTGTTCTATCCACATAATGTGTGTCTTAGGTTATCGTCATTATTGTTCCGTTCCCAATTACTCCGTTGTTGGAGACCATTTCGGTTTATTACGAATGGAGGTTACCGATCGAAGATTTTTTATTCTTTGCCAGTACGTGTTTCACTAATTAACTACAAAAACCGACGTATACGTACCTGGTTATACAAAAGTGTCGTAATAAGTTATAAGCAATATGACTGTGAATAACTGGAAGCCAATTCTATAATAGGCTAGCACTCAGTTGTAACAGAAATACTTCAGTAGGACTCGGCTCATCATCAACAACCTTCACCAGTAAAACTTACAAACTAAGCTCAAACTATTCTATTTAACTCTTTTAAGTTACCTTGGTTATATTTGATTTAATGAAGAGTAAAGGCTGCCATTTAGGATGTATTTATTTTTAGAGATTTCTTTCTTTTTCATAACAACAGTACCGACATTATGATTCTTTTGAAGCATATGTAGAGTGACTCTAAACTCTCCTTGGCCTTCTAAACCTCTTATAAAGTGTTTTTGAGATTATTACTAAACAAGAAAAAGTTGTATGATTACTTCTAGGGAGGTTTTTTTGGAGACTTTTCGTTGGATAAAAGAGTAATTTAACATATTTATAATTATGGTTAGTACTAATTGTATGTATGTCTGGTTACTGTATTTTTGCTCTCAATTTGGTTTGTATTTGTTCTGATATCTGTATGTAATTAAAGGGAAATTAGGCAAGTGCCTATGTTGCCAAATGCATAAGGTTTTCTATATGTGCTTACTTCTAACATATTTCTAATCCGCATTTCTAACACTAAAAATACTATGTTTGCTTTCTCTTCGCGGATAAATTTCAAGGAAATATTAAATTTAATTGTTCTAAAAAGTCAGCTATTGAACATTTGCTGGTTTTAAAGTCAGGGGAAATAAATAACTCTTAAAGTCACTTTCAAATTCATCCATAAGGAGGTTTGATATAGAAGACAATAAACTGTTACCCATTAAAGATTTCTTATAATAGCTTTCTTTGTAGGCAATGTATACGAGTTCTGTCAGTAGAAGAGTTCAGTAGAACATTTATCCAACAAATTAGTTGATTATTTAAATTAGCCTATCTATTACGTATACATACGATTACCTTTATCGTGCGTACTTTTTTACTACGTACTTTTTTAATTACTATAAAGCATCGCACTACGTTACTTCTAAGATATGTTACGCGAGAAATTTTGAAAACAAGTCATATGCTCCTACGGTTAGATAAATCTAAAGTTGAGGGTTGGAAATTTTAATCAGGATAACTGCCATCACCAGATATTCTGTTTAATAGCGTAGTAAGCACCATTTACGCTCCTATTCCTTTATTTAGATTGATATGATTTATGAAAAAGGAGGGTAGTTGCTGAAACGGAAAAAATACTTTTGTTCTCATGGTTTTTTAATTGGTGTGAAGCTGGATAATGTTAAGTTAATGACTACCATTCTTTACTTGTTCCTGACAGAATGAGGTGATGATGGCAGAATTGATGTGACTTTTTGTGGTAGATGGTCCGACAGGGTGTATAAGCTTTTTTAAATTATAACCTCAGGCGTCTTTGTAAGTAAATTGTACGTGTAAAGTGTTGCATGACTTTGTTACTATCCTCCTTCGCTGTAAACAGTGAAGCGCCTCCAACTGTGAATTGTGACTTGGGAGTATACCGGACTCACTAAGAATATTTGATTCTGTTCAGTCACATACAGATCCTCTTATAGCTGGACTGCATGTATATGTATATACTTGGCATCTAGATTTGCAATGTTTCGACCCTTTAGATAACACGCCGTAATTCTCATAATTAAATGGTTCAGCATAAAATGACTTGTTTGTCATTAATGTTCTTAAATTTGTTCCCGTAAATGGTGCCATAAAATTGCTTTTATATCTGAAGAACAAGAAAGGCCATACGCTCAAGTATGAGTGGATAATCTACTTTATTTGAAACAAGTTTATTTAATAACTTAGCACAGGTGATATTTTTTGTCTTTGATAAGAAGGTAATATATTATGACGTATCAATAATATCATATATTCCTTTCCGGAAAGGTTATATCAATTTTAAAAGAAAGAACTTTTGACGAAGACGAACCAAGGGAATGGAATCACAGGCACCAAACTAGTACTAAATATTCAACTTTACTTAAGACAAGCAAAGTACAAGGAGATTAGCAAAGCTCTGTCTCTTTAATATTTAGGGACGACTAATACCAAGAGACTTGAAAACATCAGGATAGATATATAAAAATAAACATTTGATTGTGCGACGATTACAAAAAAGTATGTCGATTAATTGTAAGTAATGAGTGAAGTGAATCTATTTTTTTTATGTAAATCCTTTGAGGAGTCACCTGTTAATTTATTCTTGCTGTTTTTCAAAAGTTATTATAAATATGTGTAATCAGATAATATATTTCATTGGAAAATACATATTCACTTAAACTTCTTAACGCGAATCACTCAGCGCAATTCCACCTTCTCCATTCGTATTTTCATTTTTTCGTTAGAAACGTTATAGCACTTCTTTAACGTTTTCTATTTGACAAACTCCCAAAATAGCATCAATATTCAACAATTGTCCGTTGAAACTAATTCCCGTTCTTTGTCTACTTCAATTTGTTTTAATCACTCATACTTTATGCTAATTAACCTTTAATATCGCATGTATTAACTGCCACAAAGGAATATCTTTTATTATATAAGACAATAAAGAAACATTATGCGGCCGTTTGACATATAACCTTTGTGTTCACAAGTAAACAGTACCAGATTGCAACATGATACACCACAACGGCCAGCTGAGCGGCATTGATAAATTCTTTAGTTTATTGTCAGTTATGTTAATGCGAAACATCTTTTTGATAAATTCTTTTCACACTGCTCGTGATTTCTGAGAACGGAACGATCGACAGCTTGTTAAGCGAACTGATCGAAGAAGCGTCCATTGGTTAGGAAGAACTTCGTACGAGAGGACAATCACCTACATAATTACTCTACAGTAAATTTAACTGCAGTAGCAGCTTTATTCCACCTAAATTGAGATAATTCTAATTCTTTTAAGAATTCCTGAAAGTACTAAATAACCAGCAAAATAGAAGCTGAGGAAGCGGATTTAAGGAGAAAAACAAAAATAAATGTATTTTAATGAATACCGAACGAAATATTGAGAAGAAAGTCATTAATCGGCAAATTAATAGTTAAATAATTCAAAATGTAGTTAAATTTCAATTCAATCTAGGTATACAAATTGCATATGTAATAGGGTAATTTTCAAAATGTTTTATTGCAAATTAATATTTAAACATTGATAACAATGATAACAGAAAAGCTATTGCAACACGTGCATAAGACAAAATGCGCAGCGATAAAGTAGATATAGAATACAGTCAAATAATTCTGTATTAGAATATTATTACGAGATTAAGATAACTTAGAAAAATTGACAATTAAGGCAAGAGATAAAAAAATGTAAAAATCATACATAACAAAACATCAAAAGGACAATAAAATTTTTGCAATTCCGTTAAACGAAAGCCTAGATTTGCATCTTGGTCCAATGATAAACCATTCCAAAACGTATACAGAATGCACTGTAATGTTACAAATTAACAGTTGTCACCAGCGCTATCTTCACATTTCTTTTTGGCAATTTACTTAGTGTGTATAAGTGTCCATCTATCGATTGAAAGCTCGATCCCCATAAAAGGATTCCTGCTTTTAACCGAAAATATAAGGGGCGTAAAAGTAATAAACTTAATTTAAGTCCAGCTAAGGACAATCGTGGGGTAAAGGTATTTTTCTGTCGTTTTCGTGTCATCAAATCAATCTAAGAAATTTCTACAGCAAGTTTTAGTCGTATGACTAAAACTTGCTCTTTGTCAATCTTTGTCAATTAAAAGTCTCTCGGTCCGTTTCATTAAAATTCTGTGTCTTTTAACGTTGTAGTGTTGTGTATGGTCAAGAATTCCAGCTAGGAATATAAAATTTCATTATCAAATAACATATAAAAAATAAAATAAATAAAAATAAAATAAAAATCGTTGGTTTCGACATTTATTTTGAACAGAATTCATTTTAAACGGATAAAAGTTACCATAGTTGCCAATGGAATTAAAACAATAACTAACGTATTCAAACAATGGTTATAATCGGCGCAAATTTTATTTGTGATTTTATATCTAACTGTCGTCCAGGCACACTGTGAAGAAGTGTTGTTCGAAGAATTTCTCGGATTCAGGGCCCTATTTTCTGTTAGATTAAGACTTGCAAAAATCTGGAAAATTCCTTAAATTTAATCCCGTTAAAACATTACAATACATATCTGCATATTCAACCTGATCTATTGTTCACACCTCCTTTATGGGCTGAAAATATGAAGTAATGTGGTAGGTACTCCACACAATAAAAATGTACATAATAGTATAACCTACAAAATATTTAACCTTTTTTTTGTGGAGACCCTAATTGAAGGCATATGGTGCTTTCCATGCTCCATTCGACTCGAAATTAGAATTGTCAAGCTTTTGGGTAATTGCCATATATCTTTGATATGAAATACATTTCTCAACTTTTCTCTTTTAAAGTATACATAAGAACGGCTCTTTAACGACGTCCATTGACGAGATCGAATCGCCTATCCTTTGTGTATTCGGCAACTCAGTATTCTCAGTATTATGCAAAGTATATTATATGTAAGTATATATTTGTGGTTACATAAACGCTTTTATATTACTATGCTTCTTTTGGATGAAATGATTATGTGTGCATAAAGCGTAGACGTAAGTGCATTCTATGCTAGTGAAAGATAAGCTGTAACGATCGAAAATACCGGTAAAAGGTTGGCAAGCGAACATTCGCCTTGCCTCTTGTATCATCGACCATTACGACCGTAACGCACCTGGTCCAAGGTCTTTCTAATTGAATTTATGCAAATCTGATTTCAATAGCTTTTAATATCGAAATTAAACCGCCACCGTTCTATGATAGATAAGCCGGAGAGGAGCCGGTAGGTGGCGTGCAGATCAATTTCAGATATACCCGGATATAGGCATTAGCAAATGTGATCCCGTTTAACTAACTTTCGCAATTAGAACATTGCGAAGCATACGCGGCGCTTATGATGCAACACCAACCTAAGAAAATCGCCGCTTTCTGATCCGTATATTGGCATTAATTAAGTGTCTAAACCTTTGAAGGAATTTACACTTAAAGGACGAAATGTTTCGCTTGAGAATTATATCTAGAATACAAGCTTCATCATTTGGTTAATCTTGACGTTACAATTTTTTTTTTGTTATAAGTTGATAAAGTTGCTAGCTAATTAAATAAAATGAAAAATAAAATACAATTCCATTCCATGCTTTATTAAGCAACGCAATGCCTTTTACTAAGTTTTTTCCGTTCTTTTATAGATAACAGTTAGTCCTTTTTTTGTTTTGTTTTGTGTTTTTTCTTTTTATTTCTGATAGGTTTCGTTCTACAGTAAGTAACAAATCACTATGTGACATTTATATATAGGATTGGGAGAAAGTATGGAACTTTTTGAACTATGGAAATTTTTCAAAATTTTTTTGTTACTGTACTTCCGGTTTAATGGGAAAGCGGGAAGCACGCTCAACGTTCATCTTTCTAAGTTATAACATACCTTATTTTAATACCATAGTTTGTAAAAAAAAATTAAAAGATAAACCATTTCATTTAGTTCTTACATATTAGTGTAAGAACTATGGAGATAACCATAAACAACTACTTGTTATTTTTAATTATTAACAAAAATAAACGAGTACTACGTAGTAAGTACGTTGTTGGAGAACTGTTTATTTATTTTAGAACTATGTAATTACTAATTGGATGGCTAAAAATAAGGAATGCACTTCTATAAACAAGAGGTTAATGATGATCAATCTTGGCGGTCGACGAAGAAAGAAAAATTAGAAGAATCACCTTCAACTTCTACAGCTTTGGCACTAAACAATGGTATAAGTCGTCGTTTTGTAGGAAATAATGTTGAACACAAAAAGCACCATTCGCGGAAGAATGATGAAAGTTTATAATGTTATACAAACATTTTGCAGCTAATAACTAATAAATTTTCTAACGGAGCTTGTTTGTGTAAATGGAAGAGTTAATCGCCATAATTCCAGGTATTGATCAAATAAGCATCCTCACTAGATCCTATTTTACGCTGTAAGTATGAGGTATATATACAATTCTTAATATGTTTTGTTTATGAATTCAATTGAATTTTTAAACAACATATCAGGAAGAATGTGTAACCTTGCGGCTCTATAGCCACACATCTCTGTGGCTCATTATATTTATTGCATTTACAGGTTTGTTACACGTAAATTATATTAGCAAAACTAAGAATTTTGCTTTGATAATTTCACTGGTACAGTATTTGAGTTGCAAATCAAATATTGGTTCGTCCATTTCTTTATTACAGGCATTGTTGTATAAGTAAGTAAAAATTACATAGATATTGGAATGCTTTCGAGTTTAGCAGTCAATACGCCGTGAAATGTTATGAAATGCACAATTCATACAAATGACTAGCTTTCGTCGTTTGCATTTATGACATTATTATCTAATAGCTTTCTTATAACGCTTAAATCGTTGCAAATGTAATTATGATTAGAAATTGTTATTCTGTCATCGGTATGATGTGTTTATTTACTATTCGCAACAGTTACGATATTGTGATTGTAATATCGGTGGTAGAAATGCTTATTATTCCGCAGTAATACATAAAAAGTACTGAGACCGCAGGAATGCTTTGATGGCGGCATTTAACCGCTAGGAAAGAGGAGAGGTTTCATGATATCTATCATTTGAACAAGCTCACGGTGCATAATTATGGTTTAATGAGGTGTGTGCCGAAGATTATAAAGAAACATCGTCTTGAAGTTGCTTGAACAAACGCGTTCAGATGTTTCAATACACATTCTTTTGGGTCCGGTGACAATTTTAAAATGAGCGGATGTAGAACATACGCTTTTTGGGAAGTGTAATTCAGCGCTGATGACGGATGTTTGGCTAGTGTTTTCTATTTTCACATTGCCTTTGCCTTGAGCGATTCTTTTCTCAATAGCATGATTTCGGTTACTCATTAAAGATAAACATATTTGGGTTGCTTACAAAATATTTTGAATAGAGGTACATAGAGATTCTTTTAAGGCTTGGTGATATAAACATGGATTTATATATTATATATTGTTCCCTAAAATAGATGCGTAGGTTTTATTTTAAATATTCTGCTACTTCAACGCTGAATTTTTCTAAAGTACCCAATTTTTGTTTCTGATATTTTGTTTACGAAGGTGTATTGCATCCATGTAGTTCGATAATTCAGTTATTTTTATACATGCGAGTGGGTCAGTTTCGTATATTTCGTTCCGTAAAAAGGATGATATACAGCCTAACCTTTTAAATCAAGAATATCTAGATCGTTGAGAGAACGGGACGAAGGGGGTAAAAGTGGAAAATCATCGCACATAAACTTACGAAACATCTTTGTGCGAAAGTTATCTTAATGAGGTCCTAAAATTTACGTTTACCGTATTCAATTTGCATAAATATTGGGCTTTGCTGAAAAAATAGTGCTGCATGCGGTCTCGTAAAACGTTTAATTGATGCTCTCTTCTGGTCGCTCCAATTGTATTTTTGCGTGTACAACAAGCACATAGCTAGCAAATAAAGTAATACAGTTAACGTTTATGAGAACGATACTATTCGTAGTTGCGGATGTATCGACCAACAATAAGTAGTTCTTGCGAAACTGTAAATATGTCTGAAGCAATTGTGTCTTTTGAAATAAGAGAGTTACAGAGTATTTAACAATAGGTGCATTTAATAATTATGTTAAGCGATATATATGTATTTTACGTAAATGATACACTTTGAAAGCTTTCTTAATATTACTCCGAGTTACACCAATAATACGCGACCCTGTAAAAGGCCGCGTTTATTGCTTCCCATTGTATAGTCACATTAGATGGGGTTACGTACGATTTTTTGATCTTACGAAGTCGTGCGACTGCATTTGATATTTGAAATTTGTTTCTGTTTATGCTAAGCTGTTTGTGTTAATTACCAAAAAAGAAAATAAATGGGTTAACTAAAAGAACCTGCTTTTTTTTGGTAATTTCTAGAAAATGTTACTTAGAAAAGTACGATGTCGAATACAAAAACAAATTTGTTTCTTTCGAATCACAACAAGATAACATTCGATCATAACGTGCAGTATAACGAACGCAGCTAAACGAATGGATCCACTTTCATATGAGATGCCCTACGACGCCGCAAGATTAAAAAATCACACGTAACCGCATACAGTGCAACCTTACACTAATATGTTGCGAATCTGCTTTCGAGAAATTATGTTCCATTGAATCTATTCGCTATAAAGGCAGTAGCTACATAGTAAAATTGCATATCAAACTATTGTGGAGAGGACGTTAGGTGGTATTGCCTACTATATAATGTATTCCTATAAAGCACTTTTTTCTTAGTTATAGACTTTGTTAACTTCTATTAAATCAGATTTTGTTGACACCTGGTATAAGTGAATTAAATGATAGCGTAATTTTGATTATTTAATAATCGGGATGCAGAGAAAAAAATGATGTTTTTTTACAAACAAAACACATTATAGTCCTTAAAATTGCATAAGAACGATATTTCTTTCTGTCGGCTTTTGTTTACGGTATTCTTAGAAGATATGTGTAGCATTTTGCTGTATAATATTGTCGGCTTCATATCATATTTACTGTTAATAGCGCGAACTAGAAGTCATTCGATAAATTAACCATGACCTGTTGTACTCGGCGACATCTTATGAGCAAGTCACGTACTAACTGTAAATGGAGTTAAGATTTTCGAGTGCTCGCAACGTCCTAATGGCGCAATTCCGAGACTTTTCTGATGAAATTAATCGCTATCGAATTTATGGCAGCTATTCAGATCATTTCTAAGCTCGTGAAATGAGATTCAATTTGTGAGGCACTAGCAGCATACTTAATCGAATGTACCGCGACTTATAGGATTTTGTACCATCCAAGGATTTTTATAGCAAAACGTTAACAATACTAATGTATTTCTATGGGACTAGTTTTGATACATTGATACGTACAGATAATTTCTTCTTAAATCTTACACAGGTATAAGTTGAAAGTTTTTAGTACTTCCACATGCGTACAGTAGTTCGTTTTTTAATTGACAGTACTTTACTGAGAGCTCGTTCTTTTGAAAATAGAATACAGTTTCCCAAATGATTTATTAAATACAACTATGGGCGTGGTCAGAATTTGATCAAGGGCGGGATCAATTGATCGCTTCGCTGCGGATTAAAAAATAAGCGAAAGTAAAATTATTTCAAGGATTTGGGGCGGTTGGGGCATGGCCCCTTTCTGCTTCCGTGCCGACATCCATGAATATAACAAAAATTATGCAAGCAAACAAAATAAATACGATAAATATAAAGCTGAATTTATAATTTATAATTTCTGAATTATTATTTATAATAATTCAGAAACTTTGGAATTGAGTAAAATATGTACTGCAGGAGGTAGACATTTTTTTTGTTCTAAAAACTATAAATTCCAGAATTTTTTATATCTAGGGTTAGTTTGTTGTAAATTCTCATACCCAGACTAAGTGGTCCATTGTTTCGTATGTCAGGAGTGGCCGTAGGTCCATATATGGAGGTGCTCTCTTGTATTCGTGAACTTCATAAGTAAAGATCTCTATTAGCAAATATAGAAGGGACGTGTCTTATGTTAAGTCTGATTTTTATACCATTCAACAGACATTACGTGCGTTGGGTGTTAAACTTCAAGCAGACTATTATTATTATTATTATTGCTTTTGAGTATTCTCCTAAGTATTGCTAACATGGTTAGCAACACTTTAGGTTGACGTACATGTACTCGTGCTCACCAATCGTTGCGAATAATTCACGATATGACACTTACAGTCGGCTTGTCCATCGATGTGTTAAATAAGTCTACAATTGCTACTGCGGTACATGTTTCAAGTAGTGCCCTAATAATGGAGATTGTTATAGTCGTTTTGTATCATACGACTAGAAACATTAACTTACGACAACGGCAAAGTTGGGAGAGAAAGAAGGTAGTAGAGCCTTCATATGCTGCTCAATGTCGTGACCAGATATCCAAGAACTGCCTGAAAGTTGGTTTGGCATTTCTACCAGATTTTTTGTCACTTTTACACACAACAAAAGTAATATTAAGCAGTATGTACGTGTATGTTATATTATACCAACGGCATTATGAAAACTCACATGATACCGATGCTATTATGATGATAATAAAGCAGCTAGCAATACTAGCCTAGAAAATACTGTATGTGCCAGCAGTTTTTAAACGCCCATATTGTCTTGCAATATAAACTAAAAGTGCGGGGAGTATTTTTGTTTACCTTCAAGCCACCTTCTTTTCTATTTTGCAACAAATGTATATACATACTATTACTGCTTATAATCGGTACAACCTACCAACTCAAAGAGCGATGACTTGTATTCATACTGACATAGCGAAACAAAGATTGTGTCAACGAAACGAACGCGAAAATTGACCCCGTTAAAACATCTGGCGGCAATTTTCGCTAATAAACGCCCAAACGCGATGTGGGCTATTACAAATGCAAACTGCTTCAACTGGAACATATTGATTCTGTTGTGTACAGGTAACATTATACATATACGAATGCAAAATATGCATTACGGTCTACCATATATGCAATGTAAGTACATCTTAGATGTTTTTTTACAGTTTAAACAATACGTTATGAACTAAAATGTTATGCTGGCGCATTTTATTACAGGCAGTTTATTTTTTTGTGTATTCATAACCTCAGGCGTTCAATTAGTATGTGTTGCTTCATTAATTAATTATTACGGTCCCGCCATTTGCCATTACTTTTAGATCATTATAAAGGCTTTTTCTCATTTTTTTTTACGCTGGATTAAGGCAATTATTTCAATGTTGTAGACATTCTTTGCTGTGGTAAACTTATCAACTAAATCACTGTGAGTAGGTTTGGAAATGTAATGTCGTCACAAATTTAATCCTTCATTGATTGGGCATTGGCTCATTGGACCAGCGATAAACTAATGATAATATCAAATGCAGCAGGTTAGAGAAAGCGACAGGCAATTGCGCATAAGCAGCTGACGGATTTTTACAATTTCAGCCCGAAAACTAGTCTTATCTTGGAGAACAGTTTCGGGAGCCTACAACATTTAGTATTGCCGATAAAGTATACTTTTACTTCTTCATTCTTTCTACGTAAAAGTCTCCGTCTTTCCATTTGTTTTGTTTACTTTTTTATGCATTTCTTTGGAAAAGTTTTATTACAAGCGAAGTTTCTTCTAGACTCGTTTGGTCACAATTCATGTTTGTGATTAATATGCAAGTTATTTTCAGGATATAAATTTTGCGGCAAAATATATGGACATTATGCGGTTTTTCTTTTATCACCAAAAATTCCAGATAAGTTATACAGTAATAGAAATATACATATGGAGGGATATTCTATGAAAATTAGTAGAAATAAAGAAAGAAAAGAAATAAAAATATTCTATGAAAGTTGAAACGAAATATGAATTCACTAAGTATACATAAAAAATGCCTTGAAACAATAACCAAAACAATGCTACTAATATGTCGACTCATAGGATTGGCGGAATCATTCAAGGCAAACACAAAGATGAGAAACAGAAAGAAGAAAAACGCTAACCAACGATTATGTTGCTGCCTACTCGGCGTCATCAGCGTTGTTTCGAGCGTATTTTCTACTTTACATCACTGTTTCCACCGGGGCTTATATATTTCCTGAACATCTCTTGGTGTCGTCTAGTGTCAAGAAATGCGCGCATCTGTCGCTTAGAAGGCAGCGATAACATGTACTACCAACATTATTTCGGTTGAAAGTACAGTGTTTCATATTATATAGTAATACTGTTCTTTTTCTCTATTGCATCTTCTATCAATTACATACGGAACTGTTTTGAATCAATAAGGCCATTAACTACACATATGTCCAGTACATTACCAAAATAAGTTAAAATATTCGAAAACGTGTTTGAAAAAAAAAAATGGTTGCGGTCACAATCTCATTAAATACATTTTGCGGCCTGTTACGACTACTAGAGGTTGCATGATTAATGAGGGTAACAAAACGTCGTATTTCTTGCGGGAAGAACCTGTTCGTGCCATCGACGTTCCCTTGCTTTTGACGGTGCAACGATACCAACCAAAACTAAGGTGCGGTTTTAACACCCGTCCTCTAATTTATAAGAACAGGTTGACACATTTTCTCTTCACGAGTGGCTACTCACTTACAATTATTTGTTATGTACTGCGTCCAATCATTCAAAACGCTCGGTCAACAATTTGTACTTATAATATGTACTTAGATTTTCATTTCTACTTACTGTGGAAATTAGAGCTTATTTTATATTACATTAGCGCCGTGGTGAACTTCTAAAGGGTTTGGTTGGAGCACCTGGATGTATATTACCGTGGGATACTGTAGATTTCATAAGGCGATGTATACTTCGATGAATACCTAAGAATGTTCACTGAATCGCTAAAACAAAAAGTAAATGTGCCGTACGTTCCTTCCGTTATACATTTTTTTTACACTGTCACTAACCTTATAACTATTTTTCTGTTTGTTTGTTAAAATTTGGATAGGTAAGGACAAATTGATTTGAACCGATTTTAATGGCTTCTTTGGTTCTATTATCAGGGTTCGGATTAAGTACTGCGTTCTTAAAATTGACTTACTTCATCTACTTCTTTTCTAACCCTGGTGTTTCTTTAACCTATAGGCGCTTACTATTGAAAAATTGACTTGTCCCGTACTTGCATTGCCGATTATAATAAAATCTACAAATCTACTATCTAACTGGGAAGAATAATATCAACCACATTTTTGCTTGATGAGACAAATTTAAAGTTCACCCGAACTTCAACAAATGCTGTTACTGTTGGTCACTCGCAGATTCAATCCTGTTCTTTCGTACAACATAAATAATAGGTTTTTAAAGAACGTTGATTTAATCTTTCGATGAGTTTAACCTCACATCAGCAGATCTATATCAGCCTCCAAGATCTTATATCAATTGATTAAAATTATATGTACACATTTATTTTTAATTTTGTTCTGTTGGTTGTAACTGTTCTACAATAATGTGATATTATTGTTACATTACATTTTTAAAGGATTTCAGGAATGCTTTGATCTTATCTACAATTTATTTATGGATATTGTTAGATTTAACCAAGTTCGCGTACGTTCCGGCGCAATACAAATAAGCCTTTTGGATACCATTTTATTTATATTTTTCTCTGTAAAGGTATGCGTTTGTTGCTTTTTTTAATCTTCTCTCCCTCGGACTATATAGAGCTTGAAATGCAACTATCGTGTAAAACGTATTAAGGATTTACTCACAGTTGGTAATCTTCATTCCGATTGTGATGAGACTGAAGATTTTAAAATGTAATTAAAGTTATGCAGCTACTTCCAAGTTTGGTATGTGCTACTTTGAAATTGCTGCTCTTCCACGCAGAATTGTTTGGCTCATGATGAAAACTTGCATACTTATTCTCAACCCTTGGCTTTAGCAAATTTTCAACATTCATCTTCATATATTTGGCTTGCTTACATGTTTACGAAATAAAATATAGCGCCCTGATCTGATTTTTAATTAATCCTATGCATTTTTGGAAATGACTTATCTTGATAGTTCACAGAAGCCCCTACAGTTGTAGTTGTTCGTCAGTCTTGGATGCAATAGCATTAAATTTCTTAGTTATATAGATGTTTTCAATTGATCAAATTTATAGTATATAATTCGCATTGACAAACGACACATGTTTAATATAAAAAAAAACATGTTAAATATTTTTACAGTACAGTATCGTCTCTATATCATTTGATCGGTTCCAGTTTTCTTTATTCGTTCAGCAGCTTATTATATAACTTTGTACTTACCTACATGCACTTGCCTTATGTCAACTATTTATCAGATGAAGCTCCAGTAAATAGAAATTGTTTGTATGACGCCTCGCGTGGTGTTGTATTATATCTTTTGCGTTTCCTACGAAAAAATAAACTTAGGTTTATGGAAATAGAAAGGGGTCTTTTAATGTAAACACTGTTAAGCCGAGATCTCCTATGATAAGAGAACTTGTCTGTATGACTGAGTTATTTTTAATCGCTTCAGTATTCCTACAATTTCTTTTTACACCGTAAAAGCAGCTGCAGCACTAGATAACGTAGTTCATAATAGGCTGTTTATTAGCCTTTCGAAAAGAAATGTTTTGCGTTAATATGTTTGTAATAATATCTCGAAAAGATATTTACAAAATTTTGATCTCACCCTGTTGAATTGCGTCACTGTTAATTCGGATATTACAAGTAATATTTTGTAAATGCTGATGATGAAAAGCAAAATGTTTGTTTTGGTCCGTTAAGGATTAAATGTTAACACAAAGCATGTGATTACTTGATCGATTATACTGCCTTACTAAATTTAATTAAATTACATTTATCTAATTTGTTTGGTGTAGTTATAACTGGATAGAATTACATTTGCAATTTGTTCCTTTGAGTACCGACCTACGTCCCGCGCATTTGTCTAATGCAAGTAATTGTAAGACGCTAATAAGCAACAGCCTAATAATTCACGAACACAGAAAAAATCACTTTTGTAATAACACATGAAATGTCATGCACGTGACGAGAGACCTATTCGATCGTTCTCGGTTGTTCCCACTTCTTTGTCATTTCGGTCCTTAGTTCCCGTGTGGCCAAATTATGAAATAATCACGTCTTAAATAGTTAAGAAACGCTTCGAGATTATTACTGCAACGCAACCAGTTAAAGGATAATTAAACTAGAAGCACGTAATTATTCTAAGAAAATTATAGCATCGATTCTAGGTCGAGTATTGTGCTGTTGCGACAAAAAGCCGAACTGGTTTGTTGGAAATGGAAAAATTAACGCCGTAAGAATGTATTAACACCGTAAATTCATTCTAATTCGAAGAGTAAACATATAATTTTTGTTGAGGTCTTTTTTTAATGACCTTACCTCTTCAAACAGGAAGTTCGTAGCCAGAGTACATTATTCAAATACAAAAAATATCCTACAACGTCTATGTAAATGAATGGATATTTAAAATTTTAAAAAATGTGATTGTTCCACACACATAACCCACCCAATATGTAGCACCAATAATTATGAATAATAACACGCACATACATATACATACCGTAGCATGTCAATGAGAGACATGAAAGTAGCAAAAATTAGTTACTTGTTTTTAATAAATGTAAAATGTCAATTGCTTGAAAAATTAATTGCTTATTTTATTATCCAAGATTGAATCTCGAAAATGGTAGTGAAAAATAATGCTAACTACATACGACGGTTGTTAAAAAGTTTCAATCTTCAATATGAAGATGGGGTTCCTTGTCAAAAATATTCTGGTGTATGTGTTGAAGGGTACTTTTAAAGATTTTAGTCATGTTGCATGCTCAGTTGTTGTTTAACCCTTGATTGCAGCAGTCGATATTAGCGTACCGTAAAAAAAAATATATCAAACGAATCATTAAATTCTTGCAAAGGCTTACTTACGCAAATTAAAGCTGAGGTGGACATCGTTTATGGAAATTGTGCAGTATTATTTGTCAGTGAAATTTTGGGGAGCTGAATTTAAATGTGATCGTACCAACTTGGTTAACGATGAACGTCTGGGATGGCCAAAACTATAACCACTACTGATAATATCGAAAAAGGTCTTCAAATGGTGCTAGACGATCGTCGAATTAAGATTAAAAACTGAGGGCATGTAGGAAGAACGTGTTTGTTGTGTGGTAAAGATTTTGACGAAGGAACTGCGAACTATGAATCCTTGTAAAAAAAGGTAAAAACTGTTTTATCGGATGGTAAAATGATTTTTTTGGGATAGTGATGTATTTGTGTCGATCGCTTGTCTTGAGAAAGGAAAAGCGTTGACGTGGGTATCACTACTTGAAAAGCTCAATGCAGAAGATGCTGAAAAACGGATATCGTATAATTGTAGAGTATTATCTACACTAGATAAGATGGATGTTTTTGTGGGTGGTTTTGCTAAAATTTCAGTTACTTGATTAAGTTATAAATTAAGTGCATCAAAATGTTTACTAAATCGTCTTATCGTTATTTCTAACTTTGTGGAAATAAATCTTCCATCATCAGTGTATGAAGTAGACCAACTGGCAAAGAAATATGGTCACAAAATGTTACGTTTGCTACCAGACGTTGTATTTTCAACCCGATAGAACATATCTGGGGCATATCGAAAGGTTATTATACTCGACATCTTGGTGAAAGTGGTTGCATAATTGGAAATGCAAAATTCTTGACTAGATGCTCAAGAAAAAGAACACAAAAAAAAAGAAAAAGAAACAGACAAAGAAAGACAGTGTAGCATACGGAGAAGGAACTACAGAAACGGCAAGATAAAAAAAAAAGAGGAACTTGATCGGGAAGGTCTTCTAAAATTGGATTCGGGATACTTAAGTAGAATTAATCTAACGTATATAAACGGAGCGACATACACTAAGTCTAGGTGTTTAATGAACGCAAAACAAACAAAAGATGCCGGGGAGTAATCGCAGGCATCCAGATAAATTTTCAGAAAATAACGTTAATGACGATAAGATTTACAAAAGAAGAATCGTCAGAATTATGCCTCATGAAATTGAAAAAAATCGTAAACAGAAATTTATCCGCCGGGGTATCGGCTGTTAGTATCACGGGGTGATACTAACTAGTTGTATGTAATATGAAAAATATTTTCTTCTGCATAGATTGTATATAAGATGGTCATTCATTTTTTAATATATGATTTTCCGGTTTAGAGACTACATAATACATAATACAAAGTTGTATATATTGAATTTTTAAATTGACTGGAAGACGTACAGTAATAGTGCAATTAATTTTATTCATTCTTTAAAATATGCCTACTGCCTCACGAACCGGATATTTAGCTATTGTAAAACAACCTTCTTCGTATCCGTTGATCGAATCGCAAGTTACAATGTACAATTAGATTTTTACCGTCAGCCTTGACTCTCTTCTTTGAGCAATTACATCATTTTCTGACAGATCTATTGCCGTGTGAGGCTATTACTAGCGATCTCCAGGCAATATCTCGTTTCAACAATGCGATAAAGAAAAGAGAAAAAGGAAGGGAGTGACAGAACCACCTCGTGACGGCCTTGAGTTTCCTTCAAAGCCCGTGATGTAATGAAATAATCCTTATCTAATGTTGCAGTAGTACTCTTTCATATAGGAGAGAAGTAACTAATTGGTCGCGTATCGTGAATTGTGTGAATGTTGCAAGCGATGTAGATAATGGAATAAGCGCCTTTGGACAATTCCGCGGATAATTCAATTCTGAAATTGATGCAATTAAACCAGCTTATTAGAAGAGATTATAAACATGGACGTCGTGTCCTGTTTGATTGCAAAATGGCTTTTTTTAGTTTGTACGTATGTAAAATATACAGGACATTTTAGCAAGTTAAAGTATCTCGTTGAATCTCATGGATTTGGATGAGAATTTTTGACATAATTTGCGATAATAGCCTTTATTGCTTGTCTCAGCTAAACACAATAATATGATGCAACAGATTTGTACATTCATAAGACAGAGAGAGATTCAAATTAATTTTATCTAATATACTGGTATCAGAGAGAACCAATACAATATTCAATAATCCCAGCAACTGGATACATTTAAATACAGATGTATTTTTAGGCTTGTATACGAAACATTAGTGTTGTGTTAATGCGGAAGGTGGATAGTTATATAAATAAAATACGTTAATATTAAGAAAAATAATATTTATTATTTCGTATTGACAATGTATTGCATTATTCCATTATAAAATGTAAATTATATTAAGTCGTCTGCTAAAAATAAAGCATTAAACATCGTAAAAAAAGAGAAATAACTAAATATTTATAGCCCTTTTAGATTACTTATGATGTTTTCTATACTTTATATTTTCGGTCAATAGTTAGCACGCATGCTGCCGAATATTTATAGTATATGTAGCATATCAATATATTAATATATTTCTCAAATTTCAGACTAAACGAAATAATAAAAAAATTAACTTTGGCATTTATTGACAAATTTGCGCTCTTTGAAAATCGTAATAGTGCTGAAACTGTGGATTTATGATATTATTTCCATCCTTCATTAAATCGGTGTCAGGTAACTGTTTTCGATTCTGTTTTCTGTCATTTTGTTCATATTTTGAATATACAATATATACATAATATATAATCATGAATAAATGATGAACAAGGGAAGTACCAAATCAAATATACAGCATTTGAGGCAAGTAATTGTTTAACACGAACAAATATCGTTGTATCATTGCTTTCATTTTTTTTTTTATTAACTTATACGTTGCATTTGTTTCAGCAACAATATATACAAAATATTACAAATTTGATTAAAAATTGGATCGTGACTTATTTCTTGCCATATATTTTCCTATGTTCCAGAACGAAAGTTGCTTTTACAAGGTTTCTTAATGATTAGTCTCCAAAATATTTACCAATGCATTCATCTGGATTGATAGTGGACCGGCGGAACTTCAACATTCTGATTTTAAAACCATTTTGTACTTATTATTTAATTGTACTGACTGCGTGTATAGGACAGAAGGAAGCATTGAATTTTTGGGGATATAAATGTAATTCCGAGAATTAAAGTGATCCTCATTTCTCTGACAACACCTTGATAACCTCACTCTACACAACCGCAAACAAGCAACCAAAGGTTTTATTAATGTACTTTTAACGCAAAATCTACTGTTATTTGGTCCATGCACGCAGTTTTGAACTATTTGTTGATTGGAATATTTTTCGTCCGTTTAAATAATTTTTTCCAAAAATCTATTTTTTTGTGGATACGATTAAAGAAGACAAGAATCTGGCTTGCTTCTTCTTTACCTTAGGAAGCGACTTGGTAGAAGCAGCTCTATATTTCAATTCTGATTGCTTAATCCCTCTCTCATACTATTGATTGGGATTTAGGAAAGGTTTTCTCTTAAATTATTCAACCAGGAGGCATCTTGTGCTACACTAGAGAATTCTCACAGATTCTCACCTTCAATTTTAGTTTAGATTTAGGCCTTAAGAACAATATATCAATAATCAGGTACGACATTTGTCTCCCAATACATAAACTGACTTCTCTGTAATAGGTTCGATTGACATATCTGTATTTGTTTAGCAATTGCAGCTAAATTTAACGGACGAAAGTTTATATTTTTGCTCTCCTTTAGGAATCAAATGAAATGTATTTTTTATTATTTAGGATATTAAAGTTCCAATTTTGATTTCTCTAGCAGGTTAGCTGTGCTTACATTGTATGTACGTAGCAAATTTGTATATTTCATCCTTTCTTGTAATTATTATTGGTGATTGTTAGAATACTATTTGTGACGTTTTCGTAACTTTAGAGGAGAGGGACATATATGGTAAAAAATTGCTTTACTGTTCTTAAGTGCTGGTTTTAATATCAGGATGTTTCGAAATTCTTAAAATAATTGGTGCGAGAGGTTGTATAATGAAGAAAATTGCTGTTAAGAGAAAATATGTTTATATTTTTCATCATAATTCATTCATTTAAAGTGCCAGTCACTCAAACATGATTCGTATTAAATCTTAACGTTACACTGTTAAATTTCACAGTCTTTGATTTGAAATTTACGTTGTCGTCATTGTTAGATTGCTTGATACAAGCGCATGTGTGTAATTTACATACATACCCGACGCTAGCGTTCAGCGTGCATATCCATTATGCAACTACTAACGCTTCATATTAAAAAGGCACGTTTTAATTCGTTTCATAACTAAACAATGGACATAATTAACATATCGTTATTAACAAATGCGAATTTGCATGAAGTAAAAAACAACGAAGCTTTACGTTGTGTGTCACTTGTTTTACGCACAGGCTTTATTTGCACGGTTACGTATTATAAGTTTATATGCTCCGTATGAAATAACAATTGCGCTATAACGCCCACGAAATTCAAAAACTGCAGGTTATTATTAAGTAGGATTCTGTATATCGATTCGTAAATTACCTTTGGTCGTAGAGGTAACACACAAGGCGCATTCGACAATAGTTCTCGTTTAGTTGACTAGATGGGTTTCTTTGTGTGTTTTCACACCGTTATTTTACAAGAATTAAGTCCTAAACACTGTGTTACGTTCGGTTTTATTCATGTTTCTAACAGTTAGCGGTGCGACAGTGTCCGTCAAACGAGAAATTGGAACGTGATTCCGAGTTAAAGGTGGAATACAAGGTCTTTATCCTAAAACTGTCGAACGAATATCCTGCGAAGAGAAAGAGTTTCCTAAAACATGTTTGCTGGATGACATGAAGAAATGAATGCTAGATAAAATTGTTGCAATAAATAACGCTCGTATAATTAGTTTATTTTCCACACTTTAATACCGCGTCCGTATTGGCGATATTCCTAATATTTGCGTTACTTTTATTATTATAAATACATTTATAAGACAAAGATTCTTACTTAAACTTTTTAAGTAAATCCACGAAAATCATTTTGATTCTTTGTTTGGAGATTGTTCTATTTTGACTTAGGGAAAAATTGGTTAACCTACAATTTCAACAATGATGTTGATCGTCCTGAAGGTCTATATATATTCTATATATATTCACTACCATCCTGGTAATTCATTGTACTATATTATCTCTCTCTATCTATGATTAACACATAACTTGTCTTGATTGTTAAGAAAGTTACTTAATGCGATAAAGCAAGGTTTTGTGGCCACATAGCATGAACTATTTGGATCAAATCAAAAAGGAATTCACGTTGTACATCATTCCCTGCTTTTTCTATGCAGCAAGATTTAATTTAAGCTGCACAGCAATATCCTCAACAGTAAGTTGAATACTATTTTATATTTTTAAGACAATTGACCTGAAAGTTTGACATGAAATGCGCTGTGTACATACCATAAGTCCTACTTGTGTGTGCATACTTTTCTTCTTTTAAATTATTTGAAAGTCGTTGGAACTGGTTGGTAGGTGTAAATATAGGTATTATTTATCGTTTATTATTTATAGTTTGGTTGCATATAGACATTACATTTTTTTTTTTTCAAAACGAGACGTTACTATTTTGCTTTCTTATCAGTTTCTTCTTCTGTCAATACAAAATTTATTAGAATTAACCCTACAATAACCAACCTCCGCGATTCACAAATTCTTCACAAGAGCGGCATACATGGATAGATCTAGAAGACTTCTACATAGCTAAGGTTGTTGAACCGCCAAGGTCGTCGTGGGGATTTTTCAATTATTGTGCTATATCATCCACCTACAGTTTTTGTATTGTGAAACCATGGCAATAGATTTTTATGCTCTCATCTAGGGCTATTAAAATAATTTCTATTGTTCAAATGCCGTTAAACATAAACAATTAAATACATTAGTGTAACAATAATCCTTAATTCTTTTTTGACGCCTTTTGTAGATTCTAAGTAAAAACGTGATATTAGATATTAATTATAAGTGTGCGAAGTTTTTCCTAGTAGAACGGATTGCTACGTTTGTACATTCCTTTTACCAATCGGAAGAAGTTAGAATCTGATTATCAACTATTTTTGAAGTAATAAGTAATTTTTTTTAATAAATATTTATTTCATCAGCTTTAAAGAATAAATTAAATAATTTATTGCAAAATTTCTGCTTAATGATCTAGGAAGGAAAGTAAGTAGCCATCTTTGATATGGGGCGCATATAACGTAAATAAACCTTTTGACTGATTGTTAATTACTCTGCCACGGCAAACATCTGTGGTAAATTCGTACTGAAAATTCTGTACGAACGTGGAATGAGAGCTTTCCTCTGGCTATCAGTTCCAGTGGCTATCAGTAGCAATTATTTGTTCGTTTTAAATAAAAAATTACACTGTTTCAAGAATGGTTGGTAGTCGATAAAATCTCTGCTTGTGATATGTTAATTTGGAGTTAGTTTCGAGCCCTATAAGTCTATCAAGTTTGGATTTATTGAAACTGGTGTTGCATAGTCGTCTAAGTTATTTTATTGGATTTAAAATGACAATTTGAACAGGAAAATACATGATACTGAATTTTGCCTGAATTTAAATGCATACTTGTTCAAAGCAATCCTCTCCAGTAACTATAGCCTAAACTTACGGAGTTTTACTCTTCGCAAACAACAGGTATTAAACTTCCCGTTGATCCGCGGCTAGAAATTATTAAACGTCTGCGCTGTACATTTTAAGTATTCCATGCAAATATGTACGTGCCTTACGTAACGAGCGGCGGCTGTTGTTGACATATGCACTAAATAACAGGGACAAACGCGACGACGGCCACTTCTACTAACCGTTCAAAGAATACACCAAGTAGAACATTCACATGGACGGTCGGCTAATTGACTTACACCGCGCGGCAAACAAATCGCGGTGAACGTGCGCTTGCTTACATTATTCTGTTTGTCTTCAGTCAATTCGGAGGATTAACTATGTTTATCGTTCTTCTTGAAAGCGTCGGTATGCAGCTTGGATGGATGAATTACGCCAGACGTCTTCAGAGTTTTTCGTTAAACCTTGTAAATGTTTAATTTGTTAAATATTTTGGATAATACATAAAACTCGGGTATAAAATTAAGTAGGCGTTAAGTATTCTCGACAATGAATAATAAATGTTACCCGGTTTTACTTGAAATTATCACCGTCCTGAAATTAATGCCGCAAAACAAAAAAAATGGGTACTAGATTTTGAAATCTCCTCTTTGTGGAGTACCTTATAACACTATAAACATTTCATTTTTATTAGAGTGTGGGCTTGAACAATGTTATCGTGCAAATGGATTGAACTATTGTAAATTTTTAAGTTGAAAGCTGAACCTTTGATCTGATGTTTTTATGATAAATGTAATGGTAGCAGCAAGAAGAAAGTGCTTGCTTATTATCAGATTAAATGTTGAAAATGTTATACCATAGATTCTTCTTAGCTTACCATGTTATATCATAGCTTCTCAAAAAAGCTACCCTTTATTAATGAAATAGGTGTATTACCGAAATTATTCTGAAACAGATTTGCCTTTTTTAATTGACTATTTCACTCTTTGTATTTTTAAAACTTTTAATTCAAAGCATTTGCTTCTGATAGTACATCTGCGCTTTTACTTTTTAGACAGGAGCATACACCACATTAATTCTATGTACCGTTTATTTTTGACTCTAGTTTTTTTATGGATAGATGATTAATGTTAGGAAATCCATTTTGATAAATAGCCACAAATTTACTTGAACGTATGACCTTAGAAAGCATAGTTCAATTTTCTGGTAGAACGAATTACAGTGAAAAGTGTGATGATTGACCAGGATATAGTTCTTATGTTATTCGTTCGTTCGTATTAGTGTCTTCCTCTATTATTTGAGAAACTTTGGACTTTTCTACTAAGATTCCAAACGAGTGAAGTATACCTAAGCTTGGATGTAATGTGATTTTTAAATTATAGTAATAATTTAATGAAAATCCCTTCAATTCCTAATGAGAAAGTAATGCGAGAAAGGTGATAGAAATTATGTTCTACACACCTTCTGTTTGATATTCGGAAATAAAAATAAGTCGTTGGGCGATAAATCAAGTGAAACCAGTCAATGAAACATTCGTTTGATGTTTTTCTCCTTCAAATACTCATTGCTCTACGTGCTGCGTGAGAGCTGGTATTGTCTTGATGAGGGATGCCGCGACTTTGTCAATTATTTCTCCTGATTTCATTGATTGTGTACTATTAAAAATTAACTCTTCTCATCTTACGTCTTGTGTAATGAAAGAAACAAGCAATTATTTTCTTCATCAACAAACATCTTTCGTTGGTTTCAGTTTTTCTTTATTAATTTAATCTATGCAACTTTCATCACCTGTTACGATGTCATGTATGATTTTTACAGGAATTGATACTACTCCTTTTTGTGCTTGGGTCGATACATAGCGAACAGATCTTTTTCATACCTAGATGTTCGCGCAATATTGAATGTGTTGTGTCGATCTTCTTCAGACATGTTGCAGATATTAACAATGGCAGATTTTGGTACAACTTCACGAAATTCTGCATACGAGATGTGAAGTTTTTTTTGACGGAGCTTCTTGCCAAAAGGTAAACTAAACGATTCTAGTCATTGTTGTTGTGCTAGCCATTTATAAAATCAATCAAGGTAACGCTTAGTGTAAACAATGAAACAAACATGTAGTGGTCGTTTGTAAGAACTTTCTTTGAGAGATCATTTTCTATGACATCTACTCAGCTTACAATAATTTGTTTCATAGTTAATTTACTCGTTTTGGACTCGTAGATGCCCCTTGGTTTTGACCAGTAACTTGTTTAAGTACTTGACGTAGTTCATATTTACGTAATTTTTGAGACAATCGGGAATTACATTTGCAAGTAACTATTGCCGACATCTTACTATTAAACTTTACTAACCACGGAACTTCTGTGAGAATAAATACTTCTGTTTCCAAGAATATCAGAAGAATATTCTTTCTGATTTATTCCAATCAATTTGTATAGATATTAGAAACTGCTTCCATTGCCCCATCATTCAACCTACTTCATCGCTAGTTATCTCGTTAAAATAGCTCCATAATGACTTTACGTAATGTCAACGCTTTGAAAGTTAGATCAAAGTGCGCGTTTCTCAACGTGTTTCTCATCCACATATCAGCGTCGGCCTCGCCGTTATGGTTTAAATCACTTACGTATAGTGGAACTACTAAGTCCCGTTCGGTACCTACGTTGATAAACTGCCAATGCAATGTATACGTAACATTCTTCTCTCTTCGGAACAATGCAGTTGTACGACCGCTGGTTTTGTTATACGACGCAATGCTGGAGCCGCAAATGCCATCGACCTATGCACCATCAACCATCGTACATATAAGCCGTATGAGCTGGCGCCACCGAACAAACGCTGCTAACTGCTACTAGAGAAAATATATTGCTCGTTATGCCCGTTTTTTATTTTACTAAGGATGATATGTTTTGAAGGAGATTGATGTTAATATTTGTCGTTCCTTTACACGATATCGCTTTCGGTTTGATCGATTTCTTAGTTATTGTGTTATTTCCCTAGTTTCTTACTTTACTTTCTCTCTCGTATACAATTTCATATTTTTCGTTTACATAAAAAAAGAAAGAGGTTCATTAGAAGCCGACTTGTTAAACATCGGTCCGGATCGTTTGCTTCTCGACTTGAACTAAAAACATATGCGTTAAAGAAACTAAATCACCTGAGCTTATAGTTAGCAAAGGTGTAGCCTTCAATATATCAAATAAATACTCAAACTAATATCTCGTCGCTAATCTTCAACTTGAAGCACCCGGATATAAAGTGGTGGACGATTTCCAGCCTTTAGCCTCGGCAACGGGTTACTGACTTTTGTTTTCTCCTAGGTCTTGTTGGGGAAGATTCACAGGTACTCTCGCAGAGACAGGTTTTGTAAATCCTATCCCAGAAGTCATAATCAATAAAATCACAAATAAAAATTTCGGGGCATACGAGAACACAAACACATTTCCTCTCTGCATTCTTTTCATCATAAATTTACAAATTTAAAGTAATTTCGTGCCTTAAATAGGCATTAAGTGGCTCTGTTTGATATAAACTGAAATTTCTTTAAATTAAATGCGGTTATGTAATGATTCGTTAAGTATATGTGGAAAAAACTTACATATTCTAGGTTTGCAGCTATACACATTACTTTGCATTGACACTAGACGGTAAACCCTATAATTAAGTCAATTTTTTTTTAGCCAAGTTTTAATATAAGAACAAAAACTTTATTTTTGAATAGAAAGCGTTGGAATTTATTGATAATTTAGAATAGATGAGCGGAGGAGCAATTACACAGTCGAGGTATTTTAGCTTGAATTGTTTAGAAGAAATATGAGTACAGAAGTGAGTTTTGTTCATACGTAGTTTAATTTGTAAAGAGAATTTCTCATCATCTTTAGTGGCTGGTAATGAGTGTTATTAAGCTGGCGAATTTAAATTGGAAGTTGATAAGTTTATTAATTGGTTGCGAGGTTTATAGCAGGTACGTATATGACCTCACGAAAGCAATGAAAAGCATTGTAAAGTGGAAACAGAAATATCTCCATTACCAAGTTTATTGCTTATACTAATGGTTGCAATAGGTAGTACGATGAGGAAAACCGATAGTATCATCGTATTTTTGTAGTATTTCCACAGTATGTATACATTTTAAATAGTACATATTTTATATGTATTTTTCGAACATTGCACGGGTCTCTATTCAAAAATCAACTTGCTGTATTACTTTTCAAGCATTTTTTTGCGAAAAATGAGATAACCTGAAATATTTTTTACTGAAAACCTATCTAATATCTGTTATATTTAAGGAGCTTTTGCGTTTAAAAATTAAATACAAACTGTACGAATTAGTAAGAATCCCAATAACCATCAACCGTCGAGAATTTCTGGATTTTATCTTAAATATTTTGCTATTGACACTTAATGATAAAATATATATAGTGTTCATGTCTATACATAATAAAGTACGGTATAAACTGCCTATAATTAGAAATGTATCACCCTTAAATTTTTCATTTTTCGGTGAATTTTATGAATATATTTATGAAGGTAATCTTAAGTGATTGTATAACATATTGGTCAGTTCATTGTTTCTCAACTTGAGTTGTCTGGTATGCTAGGGTTCCCCAAAGAGAGGTTGGGGATTCTTTCGCAAATAAAAACGGATATGCGCAGATATCGCAATTTTGTCTTTTTTTTGTAGCCAATGTTTATTCAATTGTAACGAGAAACTAGGCACAATATGGAAGCTTATCCACTATCAACCGTAAAGCGCGAGTTAGTTTCTGAGAAATTGCGTGTAGACTTAATCATAATCATTTGACTGTATTACTGTATTGGAATACGTTGGTTGCAAAACAAGACAAAGCACGTAGAGCAGGTCCAGACGCACTCACAAGGGCCATCCCCCGAGAACATTTTTTTATGAAACGCTTGGTTGAGATTTTTTGTTGGTGCATTTTTTTTTTATTGAGGCTCGTTTAATTTTCAAGATCACTTCTCATCAAAGTGAACTTATTCTGTGCTGTTCTTAATATTTCGACTTTCTGTTAAATTGCATCCACACTACAAAAGTTAAGTTAATGTTTAGTATGCTTGTCTAGACGTTCTCATTTGCATCATAAGGAATGCTAATATGCTACGGAAACTTTTTCATTCCTTGACCAGAAGCATCCTAAAATGTTTAGGTGGGCCCAAAGCGAGTTATATTAAGGAAACAGCAATATCTCAATTATTTACTGTTGTAACCAAGGTTTATAAACAATTTAAGATGTCTAAGCGGATTTTCAGCAATTATCTTATTGTAATTCTTTATTATTCTTTATTGAGTTATTCTTTATTGAGTTATTCTTTATTGAGTTATTCTTTATTGAATTATTCTTTATTGAGTTAAAGGCGTTGCGAATTTTAGGTAACAATGATCATCGAAATAAAAAGAATTTCAAACACTCTTTTCAAACAAATAATCTTTTCTGAATTGTGCCATAAGTTCAGAATATTTCGCGGCTGGAAATAGATTTCCTCAATTTATTTAGGAGATTGATGCAGGTACGGTGCAGTGTGTACCAACTATTAAGATTCATGTTTTCAGTAACATGAAATAGCCTTTTTATAATTTTTATACTGTCTACGTATATGCAATTACGGTAATAGCTTCTACGACCGACTGTTTGAGATCTTTACCCTTTGAACTCTATGCCCAAGGAGTATTGTAAATGTATTTATTAACGACATAGACGTAACAGACTATCTAAATATAATGCACTCAATTTCCTAGCTTATTTCGCTACTGTTTCTATTTATAACACTTACGTCTAGGCAATTACATATCTAGCACTAATTTCATCTTTTGAGAGGCTTTTAATTGTAGTAGGTGTCCCATATACCCTAATAGGGGAAGCGATATTTGATTCACTTATATACACGTAGCTACGTGAGACTTTTACTATTCGCACCATCTTTGGATTATACTATATAAGTTAATATGTAATTATGTTTCTAAAAAGTGATCTCAGATTTGACAAATTTCGAGGTCATCTTGAATCAATTAAGTAATTATTTAGAGCTTATTGCTGTTTATATTATAGTTTATGTACATACGTGGGCTGAGTTGTTTCCTTGTATCTTGAACTACATAATAAAATAATGTTATTAAACGAATTTTGATTTAAATTCCAGGTTCTTGTCGATGCGAAGTTTCTCAGGGATGCTGAAATTGAATTTTACATATCAGATTGATTTATATTTATAATCACCTGAGAAGTGGATATAGATATTTGGGCTTTCGCAACCTAGATTTCGATCACGACCGACGCATCTACGAATCTCAAAATTCTCACAAGAGCACATTACTAAATCAAATCAAATTGTAACATCGCTATCCGGTTGTCCCAGATCTCTCTCGTCGGCAATAACAAAAGTAAAAGCTCCACTGCTTAATCGTCATTCTAAATAATTAAAATGGTTGTAACCGAGTTATTTATTCAATGTTATTTTTGCGTTGTCTAAATCTATTTTGACACTATTAGTCATTTTACTCGTCATAGCAATTAAAAAAATCTGGAATTTCTTTGATAGTTTCTCATGTAACCATTATACTACAAGCATCTGTCAGAAATGCTCCCTTTTTAATACCATTACATTAAAGTTACACAATTCATTACAAATTAAGAAAATTTTTACAAGCATTGGGTACTACCTCTATCTGAATCAAGCGATAGGTTATTGGACTGTGGGGATAAACTTGAAAAGAGGAGGTAATATGTGTTATTATTGAGAAAAGAAATGTTCAATTAGGTTTTAGTTCCTGTAAATCGTTTGAAGGTGATTAGTGCAGATAATTCATTTGTTGAAACTGTGTAATTATCTAATAGATTGGTTATAAGTAAATATACTCAAATTACTGTGAGCAACGTTCCGTATTTTTAATTATGTTAATTAGTAGCATTTACTACAAAACTGAACCAGTTTTCATTTATTTTCTGGTTAAAACTGGTATCTTGTTGTATCTATTGGTATCGGGTTCTTGTACTTAACAGAGGTCGTATTATTCCAGGGTTAAGCAAAACTTCACATTTGGTGATATTATTAATGATAAACTCAACGATAAGTTCATTTTAGTTGGCATTTGAAAAGATGCTTTTGTGCTACCTCTTTTTAGTGGTTATTTATCTACCTGCTCATCTATTCCCAAAATTCTGTTGGCAGATTACCATGAAATTATAATCCATAAATAAAATACCTTTTCCATTTATATTTTAATCTGTCGTCGGGCTATCGTTTTATAAAGACCTTCATATATCTATCCTCGTAAATTAAGTGTTATGCCGCCAATCTCACCCTCTGTACGCGCCCGAGACCGCGAACGTGCATGCAATTTTATGATACCCGTCCAAGAGAGCGATCATCCTGTTTTAAGAAGTTAACTTGTCCGTGGGCGGAGTTCGCGTGCAACCAACGGACACGACAGTCTTGCTGCGGTCACCGTCCGACATAACCTACATTCGCGCGGCTGTGCATATGTTAGTTAAACATACGTTTGAGGACCTTCCGGCGCGTTTTTTCGGGAATTTATCGCCATCGTAAGCGTATCGCATGCCAAACTTCCGTTCCGTTTCGATTTCCGAGCTTCTGCCCGGCCCACGGACGCGCAATCCGAAGTGGTTCATCGGAAAGCATGGTTTCGGTGAAATTCTGTGATGCTGCATCTCCGTCCGATCGTTGAAAAAGGAGGAAACGTGAGTATTGTTGCTTTGTTCGGCAACCGATACACCTTCGGCTGGCCTAATTCGCCTAGTTTGATGGACGTGTGACCGTAGATTTATTACTTTTCTTGAGATAGTTTTTAATGCTGGACGTGATAGTGGAACTTCCGTGTGCAAATGGTATAAAAAAGAGCGTATCTATCACTTTGAGCGTCGTGGCATTTATCAAAAATCCACTATCTTAGCTTTCAAGAAATTTTTGTGTTGGAAATGAGTTGGTAAAATGAAAAATTTTGAATCTTGGTTTTTTAACGTTTTTCTTTTAGCAAGTATTAAAACATATATATGAATTTGGAATTAATGTCCCCCAAAAGGGGTTGCTATGTTGCCGTATTTCAGGTATCTCACCATTGAATCTCGTCTCATCTCTAGCTGACTTCTTTTAATTTAATTTTGCATTGGCACTGTTCTTCTAGAGATTACAGTAAATTTATCCGGGGTAAATAAGTGAAGCTATAATAAATTGTACAGATTATGAGCTGCAATACGTGCAACGATTAAGGGCTATATATTTGAAACAGGAAGCAGGTAAATTACGTACTGAAATTCTGTGGCACTGGAACATTAAAACATATCCCCTATTTTATGCTAAAGTAACAACGTTGTGAAAAAAAGTAACTAACTAGCAAGTAGTTGCTTTTTCTTGAAATTTTAGGTTATTCTTAAGGAATAAACGTGATTTCAGCATCGTTCTTTTTCTGAGCGCTGTTGCACGATAAGAATCTAACATCGGGCAAGAGTGGCACTGATGGACACTATCTATCTAGCGAGTTGAGATTGCTGAGCGATTGATTAGAATAAAGTATCGAGATAGAAGGAAATTGAGAAACTTTTTACCGAAACGGAGAAATTTTTGGCTAAAGCGGAGACAGTTTTTACCGAAACGGAGCATATATGACACTGAAGGTTTTCGTCCTTATTCAACTGCCCAACACGACAACGCGACGGTGTTGTAAGGGCAATTTGTTGGGATTGTAAAACTTTATAAATGTAAAATTGTAAAATGTGAAAATGTATAAATTCTGTCGTCCAGCAGCCCCCCATAACAAAACCCACAACATTTAAGTCGGGAGATTGTGCCGATCATATTTCAATTCCAATTTAATGTTTCTTCGTTCTTTACATAAAAATATGAGAAAATTTTTCAAAATGCGCATCCAAACGTCTAATCCAAAACAATATTGTGTTTCCTTGGCCTGTTTTCTCTGGGATTATTTGTCTATCCAATAATATTCTGCTTTTCTGTTAAGGATTTCAGAAGATTTACATAAACTCTACAAAAACACTATTTTAATTTACTAATTGCAAAATATCCCATTGATTTACTTTAAAATTCTTGCCAACATAAACATTACGGGACTCGGAAAATAGTCGATTCTTAACAATTTATTTTTTTATTTATTTTAATTTTAATTTTTTTAATGAACAATAATACAAATTTGTTTCTCATCAATAATATAATATCAAAAATTGTTGTTGATATTATACATCGTTGAAATCAGAAAAAAAGAGCAGATATCTCCATAGTGGGGATCGAAAATTAATTACCTTGTGTAATTTTTAAATGACGTATTTAATAAATAATAAGCTAGTTATTATTATTATTACTATACATTATGTAGGTAATTAAGAAACTCTTATTAAAATAGAATTTGTTACTTGTGAAAGTGTTGTAATTAAATGTATAATCAGTGCCTGACGTAGAAATTTCATTGGTTATCTTACTTCTGTATTTTATTTAACACCTTAATCCCGTACTTTGCTGGTTCATACCTTAGATGTCTACAAAAATACTAGCAGACTAGCAGTTCATGGAGTTCATCGTTTGCTGAACCAAGGTGAATGCCTGAAACATCAAGGCCAACGTTGCATTAATCTTTTTATTTTATTAACGTAGTGGCATTCTTAATAAACTTACTCGCTATGCGAAAGCTAATGGAGGCCAAGGACATTAGGAAATGTGTGCCTTATTATTCTAGAATTCATCATTCAAGTTTACAACTAGCAGTACTACTGTGGATTTATTACACACAATTTTGTTTATATGTAACAAATCCTTTCTAAGAAGGATAGTTACTTTGATTTGCCAAAGATAACTAAACATATAGGTTACCTGCATACTCTAGAATTGGAAATAAATAAAAAAATAAGCATCCTTAAAATTTAAAGTTATATTTTTGGATTAATAATAACAACCTGCACATAAAAATTGGATTTAAGCGTGATGTGCGTGACATATCAATTTAATTTTAAGAGAACGAATAACAGTAATATTTTCGGAAATCTCTTTAATAAAGGTAATTACTATAAACTAAATTCCAGCAAACAAAGACAACTGGCTGTAGTTTCAGCTTTCTTAGAAATGGTGACATTGATTGGTTTTCAAGATCCTGCGAAGTAACATCACCAAATTTTTTTGCTTTAAGGATCAAGTCTACGCAAATATTCCGGACATAGTGTGGATCATATTCGTCCGGCTATTGACGGGATTAAATTGAGTATTTGCAATAAAGTAATTGAAAATGTTGGAAAAAATAATTACCATATACAGGAGATATGTTAGGTACTGTGATGTTAAGGTCTTTACTTTGTATTGATGTTAATAAATTAGTGAGAAACTAAAAATTATTCAGAATTTAGATCTCTAAGTTTCTATTGGGACGCCTTATATTATTGTAGTTATGGTAACTAAATGCATTCGCAATGCTAAAATTTATTAGTTTGCACGGCGGTTCACCGAAAAAATCAGTAAGTCAGGGTCTTTGAATTCGTTTTCCTGAAACAAAAAAAAATTATTATATCAATAAATTTGTTACAACAATAAATTACGTTTATCGAATTGAAACCTGTTTATTAATATTTCTGCTCATCCGGCGTCCTCAGCGTTATTCCGAGCGCTTTTTTTCCTACTAAAGTTGAACAGTAATGAAATATTTCTTGGGCCTCCTAGTGTCAAGAGATACAATAGTGCCGTGTAGAAAATGACAGCGACAGAAACCGGAATACAGAGGGCAAACCTGTTTATTGATTTACTTTGTGAGAAGCGCAACAATCTCTAGGGATCTTTTATTAAACATTAATAAAAATAGTGTATAACAACTCAATATCAACATATAGTGTATACGAGAAAGTATGTGTTGATCGATACAATAAAAAGCCATTTATCAAGTGATAAACTCCTTTAGTGGATCAACTTTGATAGAGAATTATTTGGTACTTTACCTCAATGTACTTTTTTCGTTCGCTGTAGTGTTTGAAAGGATAGGAAGGACTAAATAATTTGATTTTATACGTGTAAGAGACACATATCTATAACGAAGGAACTTAGGTAATTAGCTCTCATACGTGCGGTCAAAGCAAAGCGACCGCTGGTGCGTTTTAAAACACATAATTAACATTTAAATGTTACATAATGCAGTTTTCTCTTAAAATAAGTGAAATTTGATGGAGCCCTCTTAGAAAGTCATCTATTTTTATTCCCAAATGGTAATTACATACAACTTCTAAAGCGAATAGCGTTTCAGTACAATTTGTCTACTGTTAACTTATCATAAAATCAAACCATACATATAACTGAAACGCGCAGAATGCACTCAAACCGATGGACCTTACGAATGATAGCAATTTTTTCAGGAGTTGACGAAGGTGCTATATTTATACTTAAAAAAAAGAATGGGTTGATTATGTTCATTATGGTGGTAGAAAGAGAGAGTCTAATGTAGTGGTCGAAATGCCGTTGAAGAAAGTAACTTTCCTGGATTGTGCTGGAAAAAAAACGTTTGAACATTCGAATTTTAGTGCCGATAAAAGGTGTGCTTTAACTGAAGAAGATTTCCAATGGAATCATAATGGGAGTACTTGCGCATGTAGACTTACAAACAGTAGTTACGTTTAACATTCTTTTAATCATGATCGTTTTCCTTTAACTGTATATATCACTTTAGAGGGGTCTGATTGTTGTTGAAAATTTGATAACGGATCCACTAGTGCGTATTGTAATATATTCCTATTAAGTAATATCCAGTCATACCATCACATATTCCGGCAGTGGTTTACAATGTGAGCGTTGTTAACGATGTGAACTGAAAATTATTTCTTTAAATAATTAAAATACGTCCAAATTAACATTGTAAAATTAAATAAAAATAAAAAAATTAAACAAACATTAGTGTTGAGCTTGTATATTTTCAGTTGCTGATCTTGAGTTGAAGCTAATCTCATTAGCTTTATAGTATTTTATTACTTAGCTAATTATTACTGCCAAAATTCATATTAAATTGACGTGTTATTTTTAAAAGCGAACACTAGGGAAGATGTACACCTTTTACTTGCACATATTTGATCTGTTTACAGAGAATTTTGCGGTATTTACATGGTATTTTTATTACAAAAAAAATAAATTATATTACCGTACTAATAAACTATGTGTATTATAACTCACGTCTTTGTTTAAGTTGTTAGAGTAATTTAGTGGTCGTTGGAAATGCGAAAGCTGACTAGCTACCGTACAACAACGCTTTTCCTCATCTCCATTATCTAACAAATCCGCGTCTCATTCGATTCGAAAAGATTTAATTTAGATAACCCATACCGTCCGGAGATACTTATAAACAGGAGCCGCTGTAAAAAGAAGAAGATACAAGTACATCTCAGATTATCGCCTTTGTAGATATGAATTATGTTATAACTTTCTATGCGCACGTTACGCGCGGGTATCTTTCTCGTCGTCCCATATCTAGAAATTTAATTACAATCCCGTTTATGAGTTTGAAGTTTTACTTAAGTATGATTAAGTTTCTGGCAGCAACAACACGTGTAGGTCATCTGTAATAGTCTTATAGGTGTTTCGTATATATTACACGTAACACGTAGCACATAAACGTAAAAGGAACATAAGAATAGTTCAGCCCTGCTTGCTAAAAGTTGTTGTAAATTATGTTCCCTATGTCGAAAATGAAGTATGTCAATAGCTTACATATGTGTTCAAATAATAAACACTTATTGTTTTATGCCTGATGTTAACAACTATTTTCGTAGAAGGAATTTTAGTTTTAGTTCAGTTCTAATTTTTGTCTACGCAAGTAACATCTTCTAGATCTCTTTAAAAATCCCATTTTACCTTCTCTTTGCACTTAAACTTTATATTGGATAATCATATTTGTTTGAAAATTTGCTCAGTAATTGTCCTTGTGCCCTGTTTTGTATTCGGTAATCGACCCTTGGTAGTGCGTGAAGCCTAAACAGAATAAAGTTAATTAACAACTTGAACAAACAGTAAGAGAAGAAAAAAGAATGTAATGCACATTAAAACACTTTGAACCCAAAGCGGTTTATGTATGGAAAATCAATAATTCCCTCTCTGCTGATAATTATAAATACAACATTTTTTAAACACCAAGTGAATATCTCACAATACTGGCAGACTTCTAGACGGATTATGCAAACTTAGTCATTTACATAAACTACGAAAGCTGAAAGTAATCTTGAAGGTAGAGGAATAAATTTTACGTAGATATGTTGCCATTAGTTATAGTGAAGTCTTCAACGCTATGATGAGTTGGTTAAATTAAAATGGTAATTTTGCTTTTCCCATGTCTTTGAAAAAACCATTATGGCTTAATTAATTAATTCAGGCTTATAATTTTAGCGCGATAAGCGAGTTTCACATTACTTCTATATTTCAATGAGAATAGTAGTCATAGACGCTAGTGCAGATGCTGACATAATCATGATGACATCTACTACGAAACACGCCAAATTGATTGTAAGTATTGGTAGTATCGACGCAATTAAGAAAAATTCACGTCTTTATGGAAGATCAACTTTAATTATTGAGTCTTAATGTATGTTGTTCTCGAGGATATATACGGGTTTCGAAACAGCAGCTACTGTATACGTATACGTAAAATTCTCAATAGCTATCGAAAACATAATATTCATGTCGATACGTAAATATTTTGTATCTTACAAATTGCTTCCTGCTTAAATTTCAAAAGGAAAAAGGTCGCAAATATAAAGTGCTTCATTGTAAATTTAAAAAGGAGCGAAAGACATAAAAATCTCACTGCACTCTACTATTCCGTCACAAAACGTTCCGAAATAAAACGGATATAAAACGAAAACGATCTGTTTGGGACTTCTTAAATTATGATTTGAGCTAGGAAATGGCCGCCGGAATACGTTATCGGAGCGCAAGGCGCGCGCGTGTGATGTAATTTATTTATCGGGGATACCACCCGTGCGCTCAGAAGGGGTTATCGGTCCTAAATAATAAATGAATTATACTGACGGAAAGTCATGCGTCGAAATTCGCTGTAACTTGTAATTATTGTTGAAAATTTATTCATTCGCTGGGTCCGCTACTGCTTTCGTATACATACGTACAGTATTTATTTTCATTTTACATAGTCATTTTCATAAGCTAAAATCAGATAAATCACTGCGACTTGATTATGTGATGACGTCGTTTCCAACAAACAGATTGTAATCAAGGAATTTTGCTATATAATTTACCTTTCTTTTAACGTTATTGTATTTGTACGCTGGAAGTTTACTTTGCGCGACGTGTAGGATTGGTACTATAAATCTTATCAAAAAAATACGTGCAATTATTTTAAAGCAGTTTTAAATCTTTTTGATTATTACGTGGAATAATGTAAGTAAATATTGTAAAATATAATCTAAGCAATTTTATTAAATACGTAATGTTTGGATGTGGACGTATCTTGATGTTAGATGCAGAGACAAATACGAAGTTATCATAATTGCCGCCGATCTTCATTCCAAACATTTTGCTTGTCACTCGTCATACATTGAGTCTAATTTCATTTATTTAGTTTTATATTTTTATCAATTATTCTAATATCTCTGCAAATATTGCACACGCTATTGCACAGATCATTACGCATGTCGTCCGGATCTAAAAAGAAGAATGAACGCGTTGCTTTATGTATTATGAACGTGTTATGTTACGAACGTGCATTGTAGGTTATATGAGTAACAAAAGTGATGAGTACGTAGGTTTTCGTTAATTAGTCTATAAAGAATGTTGTATAAACCCAAACTTGCAATAACCTGTGAAATGCACTGAATGGAACGCTACCTACTTTAAATATTCCGTCTATAGTAGTGTTGGTTTGATACTAATAAATAATATACTAAAATCGTTACATTTTTAACACTGCTAGACCGAACTCGATCAAGGAAATGGTAGTATGACTAGTATAATAAAAATGATTAAAAATTTCATTTAAATCGGTGGACACTTGGCTGTTAAAATATATTTCCGCTTGTACAGAGCTTATTATGCTTCATTCAGTAGTAATTTTTGCCAGATTCAGTGTACATAAAATTACTTGATGTGTATCTTATATACTCCATGCATTAAAAATTAATTTTTTAACCGCCTTAGACAATTTTTTACATAGAAAATATATAAGTAGTCGTTATTCTTCATTTCCGAATTGGAATATGTGAAATACATATATGTTCTTCTTTTTTTGATGTTTTACATTATTTTCTAACTAACTCTTCTCACGGTTTACTGTACTTTGAAAGATTTGCCAAAAATGCTTTTTGGCGATATCATCCTGGATGTTGGAAATTGCCAGTACGGTAAAGACTACTATAGAATTATTTACCCTAATTTTTCTGTTATTTGAAGCTTCTACTACTGTTTTACACTGCCTTAAAGTTGACGCTGAAAAATGAAAACAGTAGTGAAATAAGCTCGTGATTTCTCAACATTTACTGGTGTGTTATACGTCATTGTAATTGGTGATTCTTTTACCTTTGAAGCTGCAATTTCCTCTTTGAAATTGCAGTTTCAAAAATCAGTTTATTTTGTATAGCTTATTAATAAAATAGCTAAAAAGCTTCGAATAGATGCAGGATTTTCCAACTCATAACCTAAATGTTTATAGTATTTTTTTATATTAAGAATAAAATGAAAATCAAAGAAACTTTAAGTTTCAAGAATATTTTATTGTAGCACTACAATGTTGTGTCGCCATACTGTGGCTTTATCTTTTTACTTTTTTTACTTTGGCTTTAGATTTATATAAAACGGGGTATAATATATATGTTATATTGTAATATTACAATATATAATATATAAACAACGTAGTTAGATACAATTCTCTCTTATCTCTTGGCCAGCTATATGAAGACGCTCAAGACTCTAGAAACAAGGAATGATGATATCAAGGACTGCGACGTTGTATGGTAAACAACACATAAAACTATTATATAATTGATTAAGCTTTGAGAGCTTGTTTAGAAACAACGATTATAAAAAAATCAGACTGCACCGTTCTAGAAGATAGATCGTCTCCATCATCGCCTATGTTCATCCGATGTATTTATGAGTAGTCTTGGAAGACAACCTACACAGAAGCACATAAATTTATTAAATGATAATCCTGACTTTTGACAGCATTTCGAATTACGAAATAGAATATTTATAGCAGAACTTTATAAACAACTAAATGTAATAATTTTTGGAATGCGGTGTATACGTCACTGTTGCAGTAGTTTTCATAATGATCTAAACTTTTGCACGTGCTATATAGGTGTACAATTAATTTTAATTTTTCACATAAAATTTCAACTATTTGTCTTCAACTACATGAAATAATATGTCAATCGGTACAAAGACCACACTAGTAGCCTATCTACCGTTATGTATTAAATTGTTGAGACTTAGTTGATTATCCAAATCTAAAAGTTGAAAAGCATTTAAGTCATTGCTTCAAACATCTTTGGTCTAATTGAGTAATCGCACATAGATCTGAAATCCACGCCCTCAAGTGTATTCATCCTTTAAGTAATGGAAAGAAATCCTTCGCAACTAACGCAGTACTCTCTTGGAAGTACTCGCCGTAGTTCTTTCCCCTCGGTAATCTCGTGAAGTCACATCAAAGTTGATACGGAAGTGTTTCAGCGGAGGTTGTAAATACTCACTAAGTTTCTGCATAGTAAGCATTTGCCCATCTCATATTTGAAATTTCGCCCACTTATCTTGTCAAGTGCCGCTCAACGTAGGCATCACGCGCACCTATAGCAAAGGCTGATGGTTCTGGCTTTCGCGAAGAGAAAGCAATATACACCTTCATTATCGTTGTTTCCGCACGAAAGTCTTGGCCGAGAGGCGCATAACAGTAAAGTCCATAAGATATGTGTGCGTGTCCCGGGAATGGATTTAAGTGATCTCGTAAATAATTCCGAGAACTGTGCCGCCGCCCGATCCTCCTTCAACAATGAACGGTGGCTTGAACGGCGTCTTTTAACTTACGCTTCCTCCGGTTCCGGTATCTTTAGTTTGTGAAGTTAGACGACAAACAAATTTTATTACTTTTTCTTTGTCGGTTGGCAGAACGGTATTCCCGTAAAACGTTTACGATGATGTAGAGCGTTGCAAATCTTTCATACATCGGCTTCTGCTTTAAACTTTCAACTGTCAAAGGTATATTGTTAACTCTAAATTTACTTTAGGAAAAAAAAATGAATTATTATCCGTGAAGGAGTAGCCTTTGACTAACAGATATATTTTTTTGAAATTGTTATTTACTAGCATTATTACATTTAAAGACTCAAGATTTATGGTGTTTATTTAATAGTGGATAAAATGTAATTGTTCTTGCATTACCTTAATTTGAAAAACAGCCATGAAAGCATCACCACCTACGGGAGCACTTGAGAACTATTGAGAAAACAGTTTGATTTGATCAAGATTGCGTTTTGGAGATAAACCACTACATTACACTAAAAACTTGCAATTAGTAAAAACAGTCGAAACTGAAAAGCAACCAAGTAACTTCGTACAACAAACTTGTAAACGCACATGAAAAGCTAGCATTGATAAATACGTCAGTACATATACAAAGAAACATCTCATCATCTAATGCTGCGCTGTGTACTACTGTGGACCTGTTGCTTCCAAAGTAACAAGTTAACCACGCAACATTCTCCTTTCAACTTTTAATCATTAATAACATTTACATAAAAAAATTAAGCCAAAGCACATACGTATATTGAGTATTCTATTTTACATGCCACTTGCTATATTTTAATGGATTCCGGATGTCTGACATTGAGTAAATGTGATGAAATTGTAAATGAATAGTTGCCTAAGTTGATAATAATTCCAGCCTATGGTGTGATGGCTCGATGGAGTATATTTGCTATAAAGCTTGTCATGAATTCAATAACGTTAAGTTAACTTAGCTCTTTTTTCTTTTTCTTTTTTCTTCTTCTCTACTGATTTACTAATTATAAACTGTATGCAGGAATAGTTGTATACTGTACTGTTGGCTACTTATTGTTAGTTAATATTTATGCAAATCAGATTCTCTCTTTTAAGACATGTAAAACATGTACAAATAGCTTTTAAGTTAATGTCTAAAATAGTGCGTAGCCTAAATAAAGAAGGTCGGTGCAGTACGTTCTCCGACAAGGTGTCAATAAATTCTCTAAAGGAGACGGAAAAAGATGATAATAAAAATCGTGAGCATTAAATTACCAGGTTATTGTACGTGGGACATTTCGCAGAAAAATACAATCTGCAAAATACGTGCACATTCACAAATATACGATTTCTTAATAAAGTTGAACTGTTAGCGTATATATTTTCCTTCGCGTACGCATATATTTGCAGGTAAACAAAATTTATCTCTTTCATATCCTGGTTATACAAAAATGGAAATAATATCGTATATAATATATGATACTGTTATTCTACTTTAGAAATTTCATGGATATTACCGCCTTATACACCCGTATAACGTGTGCATTTCCAGTTATCTCCCATTATAATTCTATCTTGCCTTTAACTACTTGACAAATATAGTATGTACGAGGAAAGCTAACCACACATGCACATACTTGTCTTAATGTTAAGCAAATGCAAAAATATAGAATTTCAATTCGTTTTTACTAACATTGTATGACGATAATGGGAACCACGCGGTTTAATTGGAAGTGCTTTTTTTGGTAGCTTAATTGTATAATTTTATTGTTGCGTAACAATACTGTATGGTTTAATTTGATTTGATTATTTTTAATTTCTTTTGTTATAGGTGAGTGTCTTCAAACAGGATACGTTTAAATGGGAATTTAAATGTTGGTAAGCATTTAACGATTTCTATTGATGAATGCGATGATTTCTTTGCCCATTTCGTTGGTTCTAAAAGCAGATTCTCATTAGGTGTATAACGTAATTGAAAGGTTTCTTGACATTAAAGCAATATTTTCGCTGTTCCGTTTTCATATATACAATTTACATTCTCTGCTCGTATTGTAAACGTAAGAAATAAAAGAATTACGCCCCATATGGTCGTTCATTGGGACCATTAAATTACACAACCTCGTTAGGAGATACAAATGAAATTTGTAGATCTAGATAGCGGAGTTCTAGATAAAATCATCGACGTTAGTGTAGTTTGTAATTTTGCAATCTACCATTACAACGTTTTCGTTTTCACTTTAATGTTACTCAATAAATAGCGTTTATTTAGCTTTGATTAATTAGTCGCACATATACGGTTATTGATGTGAACTTTCAGTGGGTTCCTTATGATATTACTCTAAAAATACTGTTAGTTGTGAGTGATAGTTCTATCTGTATATATCGTATTAAACAAATTGCGGAATTCTGATTTTATCGTCGTATCCAGCAAAAATGAATATTTCTATTTGTTCTATAAAACTATATGGGCGGGAATTTTCAACGTCTGAAGATACAATTGATATATTTCGGGGATACCTGCTAGCAACGCTAGCAAAAATGTGTCTACCATTACCGAAAGTATTTCAAAAGCAATAAAAAGATTTGCAATGAACATTTGGTTTTGTTAGATTTTCGGAATAGACCAAAAATTCTTCATACCTGTGTTCGACAAGAAGTGTTAGAACCGTTGGAACCAGAGTTTGAACAAAACAAATGTCGTTCAATAAAATCTTCAGTTCTTTTCTGGATCATACGCATTTGTATTCAATTCAATTTTGGAATAGTTAAAAAAACAATTAATTCTCAAAATAACGTGTTTTTATAGCGACATAATAACGTAAGAATAATTAAAAAAAAACAAAGAAGACACCCATAATTGACAATGTCTTCAAAACAAAATGTTAGTATTATAAATTATAAGTAACATAATTTAGATTTCTCTTCTAAACATAGGAGTTTAAGGATTAATTCAGACAATGTAATTCTTGCTCCATTTTGTATACTTTGCTTGCAGAGTTTTCTAAGAAATAAATGTACTGTTATCTCGCAACGTCTCACGGTTTATTACAATTCTAGTCTGCTCCGTTACCTTCAGTGGTATTATCTTCACACTTAATTGAACATTCCATCTCGAGGTTTCTGAATGTCTAATTGTTATATTTTCAATTTATATGAAGGGTTATCTGTTTACATAATATGCTAATTTAAATAATTTGCTATTAAACTTTTGACCGGGATTTCTCCTTTTTGGCAGTAATGAAAATGTAATGCTTCGTGCTTGATTGCTATTTTTGAAATACTGCCAAGTTATTTATTTATTTTTTTTTTTGAATAGCATATCCTTACTTTAGTTTAATTATTTATGACTGAAGAAACTAATGCAAGTAAGCGAAGAAAGTAAACTCATAAAACACATTAAATGAATATTAATCTTAGTAATACTATAATAAAGTTGACAGTCGCAGATTTGAAAAAAATTAAGTATGTTGATGTGAGTAGTTAAACAATTTTTGCAGTAACAATTATAAAAACAAGCCGATTTGAGTTCTTTTTATGTTGGTCAGGGATAGATTACAGCTATCGATATGTAAAAGTGCAAAGTGTATTCCGTAACCTGGCACCTCGCCTAATAATACAACACCAACAAATTAACAAATACAAAGTAAAATCGAAAGAAATCATTGTTCCTCTGAGGTTTTTCGGTTAAGTACACGGTTACACCATTCGCCCGCCAATCCATAAAACTCGATTGTGCGGTCAAGTGGGGTAACTCACGGCAACTTTTAAGGGAAACGTATACCTGGCCAAATTCTCGGGAATATTTGCCTCAACTATAATCATTATAATATTTGATATTAATATATATGTGCTATACAAATCTTTAATTCTTTATGCCAATAGTTAAATAAAAAAAATGAACAATATATGAGATAGTTGTTATTTTTTTTTTAATTTTTTATCGATATTACCGTATTATGATATCTGTGTTAGCATATTCTTAGAAAGGATTTTTAAAAATATCCGTGATGCGTATGAACCCAAGCCCGTTAATTGCCCAGTGAGAATGCAATACTGTATTTATTTCGAAAGTCAGGACAGCATTCATCATTCTCAGACGAAGCTTGGTCAGCCATGCAGAAATTGTTGCATTCTGAAAAGATTGATATTTAGATAGCAGATTCAAAACGGTAAACTCAAAAAGCCATTCTAATAACATATCGCATCCTTTTCTAGTTCAGTTGTATGAAGACAAACTAAGCGATGCGGTATTTTTTATATTGATTACTGTACGGAAGGACCTTTCAATCACTGGCACACACATTTCACTCACAATTGAGATCCTTGAAAATACAAAAAGTTTATAATAATAATAATATTTAATTATTAATATTAAATATATGTAGTTAATAAATTATTACTTATTTTCAGTGGTTCGCTGTAAGGTAACTATAACTTTTTGTAATAATTAATTGCTATAAGAGAACCATCCCAAGATTGGAATTTAAAAAGAAACCAGGTTAGTTATTCAATAGTCACACCCTGTACGCCATAATTTTCTGTAGCTGTTTTACGTTATTATCGAACCTCTACCAATATGTGTTGTGTGATAAGGACGTTTTATTACATCCACGTTATTTAAATAGCGTACGCGAATCTTTTGAATTAAGTAATAAAAAGGTATAGTTTATGCACAAGATCGACATTACTAGCTTGATCTTTATAGTTAGAGCTTCCCCTACATCAACTACATTACTACAACGTAATCTGCCGTTTATCGTACTGGATGAGGGTAATATATTTAATGATGTTAATGTACTTAACCATTTCTGTAAACGAGTGTGTATTTACCAGTGTCATCAGCAAAAGAACGTAATATTTACTTATCTTAGTTGCTTCTGTCTTCACCCTCGTCATCTTTCCTCTTCTCTTCTCGTTCATAGAGTGCAGTTGATAGTCTCTTCCAGTACATTTATTCTGGATGCGTTCCTAAAGTTTATAGTCTGTTGCGTTCAACGGCGGTTCCATTTCTTTTATGTCTAGGTGGTACTCTGACAATGTTAGGGTGGTCGATTGCCTGTATGAAGAATTACCGGTGGCCACGGATGTAATAAACGCTTGGAATAAACTCGATTTTCCCGTTGCTGTTAAAAAGTAAGGGACGGCGGTACATTTGCCAAGGCTCGATTACTTCTTCTAAGTCGTAATGATCTTAAGTGTAAGAGGAAGTCACGAATCTCTTTCTTTACACTATATCAAGTAACAATTTTCTACTTATTAAAATCATAAAATTTCCATTAATGTTTGGTACATATTTTGTCCAGTTTCTTATTTACCGAGATTTACGAAGGTATCAAAATGAGCTGAAAGAGAATAATTAATATTGTGATCTTAAATGAGTATTTTGAATTTTGGAATTGGATCTCAACAGCATTTCAGGAAGCCCCAAAACTGCAGTAAATAACAGGCATGAACTAAGAATATATAAAATATCATGTACAGGGCGCAATCATGCGTATGTTAGATAAACTAGAATGTTAATCAGAGTTTGGTTCATTTTTAATTTAGAGAGTTTGATAGTTTCTTAAAACGAACCATTAAGACAGATAATAGTTAAACGTTAGTTTACTTAATTTAGGCGTAGATGGCAAATGTACAATTAAATTGTTTTAAAAGCATGAACATTACAAAAACAAAGACATTTTAATGAAATCAGATTTAGGTTTCTTAGTTTCCAGTCCTTACCCTTTCCTAAGTAGTTTTAGCACAGTCCATGTTGCCTTTATAAATGATAGCTTACAATTAGCCATCAAAATCTGTGGCCTTTATAGCTGAAGTGTTACAGTATGGAACATTGTCAAGTAATTAGATCCATGACTTTGTTACAACCATTGTATCCTTTGTTTTTGCTCCTTATTTTCGTACTATCCACTTCTTTTTCTACTTTTGATCTTACTGCGCCTGTTTTCTCACATACGAGCGTGAGAACTAACTGAACTGCATAAATAATTTTGTGTACAAATTATAGTACAATGTAAAAGTGGAATTTCATCTTTTTTGTGAAAGTATATGAAAACTAATCTGAAGAAAAAGAAAGAAGAATTAAGAGAAACTACAGAGGTATTGAAAAATCGATTTTAATGTAATTAAATTAATTCATGAAATAAATATTTCAAGACATCGGCAAGACTCCTGCTTACGGAACCGGCGGAATATCACTGCACCAAAGAAACGAATCCTTTCAGTACCTACATATCAATGTGTACAGATGCAACTTAGTAACGTAACTGGTAATAGTATAGTAGCTCACATATTTAATCGTTGGATATTAACAAAAATAAGCCAAGAGAATATTGAAGAAACATTTTGTCTAATATAGATAATATAAATCTGTATATGTATAATATAAATAATAATATAGATATTTTCATACGTATAAAATAGTTACAGTAGGCTTCATCGTACACTTAACTAAATTTAATCCAGAAAATTGAAAATGTCATTTACCACGAGGAATTTGGAACATATAAGCCGGCAATAGTTACGCAGGATCTTTAGGATAAAAAGTCGGCAGAGATTTTCTTTCTCTATGTTTGACGACTCTATTGTGAGTAGAGGACATTCATGATTTTGTTTAGTTATTTGATATTTTAAAATGATTATCGATATAGACTATTTTAGACAAACACTTTAAAATTAAAAGGGCAATATAACTATATTTCGTTTTAATGAATTTCTACTATCTTGCCACTTAATGTTCGTTCCTTTCGTTTTTGGTTGCACTTGCTGGAAACTCTAATATCCAATTATGAGAATGTGATCATTAGAGAGGACAAAGGCAGGTGGTATTATTGCTTTTTTTGCAGCGACTAGATAGACTCGTGTCTATTCGCCTCATGAGAGTGGATTCGTGTCGCCTACTGGTGTCTCCCAGAGTCGATAAAACACAAATCTGTCTAATCTCTGCCAAAAAGTTATAATTTCATTCGCCTTGGTCCTCTCTACTGATCATTTAACTTTGAGCGCGTAATAATTAAAGTTATGTGATGATAACTTTAATCACACAGTAAGGTACAAAAATTGCCTATGTGAAACAGAGATGATATTAATAAAGTTGTCGATGAATTTGTGGTAGGAAACATTCTACTGCTAGTTGCTCAACAGTGTATCGGCTCTCTGTGAGTAAGAGATTCAATAATGTTTGTATCCAAAACAAACACGGCCTTCTTATGGGCTAGACTCCTTGATTAGCATGCAAACACATAGTTACTATTTTTGTTTTTGTTGTTGTTTCAATGAAATTTAATAATTTCAACTATTTCATTACTAAATTTATTTTGATGGGTGGTTCATGCTTATCTATTCACGTAATTAACACAATGATGGGTTATTTGAGAATAAATCACTTCGGTATGCGGGTAGTTGACCGAATACCCCTTCGTTCTTTTCCTGGCGTTTCTACTCGCTACCACTATTACTACTACTGTCGTCGTTCATTAAATTAATTCAATTTGTCCGACCATTCGCAGCCAGACCGTAACACAATAATGGAGGACATTTAATTTAGACGATTGAAATACCGATTTTCCAACGTAACGAAATAACGCATACGTATAACGCTACCTATTCCTGCAGTCCAATTGCATTCCCATAACTATTTTATATCATCAGAAACTTTTCGAAATTAATTAGAATTCAACTCGGCGAATTTCACTATCGATTCCCAATGATTTTCTGTCTTGCAACTGCGACGACAATAGTAGGGGCGGGGATCATGAAAAAGTACCTCTCTTTTCGTTATTCTACTCTACAGTCATCCTACTTTCCATTTGAATTCAAATGTCTGGGCGAGGATTTAAACAAACTGAAAGTTTAAAGTAATCGGGGATGACTCTCGGGATCAGTGAACGATGGACAAACTTACTTCGTGTTGCACAGTTGGCAACATTGACGCTGGAGTAAGTGGAGAGCGGGATCCACACTCTAGCTTTCTCCCTTCTACACGCTGCATCTATATACGCAGCTGTTCCACTTTCGTGCGCATAATATATTCGAGCATACATTCCTAGTTCAAGCATATAACTGCATCAACTATTTATCTTCTGATAAGTCTGACCGCCTATGTTCTTATTTCTAAAGTCACCTCATTTGATATAAAACCACATGTATCTGTACGCGTCTAACTTCAGTCTTCCACGGGTAAATAGCGAATACTTTAGTGCGTCCAATTTATATCGAGTTGAAAGAAGTAGCGTGCGGTGCTTGCGACTTGTTAAGTTCAACACATACATAGAAGTGTTCTGAATGGAAATTGTTCTTCAATCTTCTACTACATATGTATGTCTGGCTACAATTATAGAATTTTTTGTTTAAAGTCACAGAGAGTACGAAAGGGAATATAGTAATCGTAGTTATTGCCCAACAATGTACATTCAATGTAACTAATATGAAAATTGACGTATATTTCATATAACGACGGTCATAGATTTAGCCCGAGGAACTTAAACAAAATATTACAGTAAATGTACAAATAATCAAAAATAATAGATGTGGCGTGTATACATAAATATATGTATATAAATTGCAAATATCAAACAAAAGTCAGTAATACATTACAACATTGGATTTATACGTGCTGAAAAGTGTAGATTTTCAGGACATTTCTCATACACATACATTTCAATAGATTTCTTTAATGTACACTGATCAAGTAGTAATCTTGAATTTGTCTAAAATTAATCCTGGTTTGAGCTTACAGATGAAGAGATTTTGGTATCATCTGCGAACATTGGGATCTAACAATCAAATTGGAACCTTGCGTAATTAATCTATTTCTCGAACAAAAAAAATTGATCTGTTAAATAAGCATTCACTAAGGTAGAGAAGAGGATGACCACGACCAAAACTGCGCAATATATTAAAAAGCACACTATGAGCGATTGATCCTATCGAAAGCCTTGATATGTCTACGTAGATGATATCAACCTGCTCTTGTGCATCCAATACTTCTAAAAGATATTGTACAAAATTTCCCAAGTTTGTAACTGTTGATCATTTATTAACAAAATCATCCAAAACATTTTAGACAATGGACACAGTTGAGATTGTCTCATATTTTATAAAATTGGGACAAACTCTAAGAAGCTTTCATGCAGCTGGAAAAGTATAGTTCTTTATATATAAACGGTCAGTTGCATAGAGGAAATCATAAGAGATAAACAAAAGAAAAACGGGACAGAATAGAAGTTTTGGGAACACTTGAGAAATAAGATATAAAAAATTTTTGATGCTGTCGAAATAGCAATTGTAACATGTAGTACTTCTTTTAAATGCTTCACTGTTATTATAAAAATAAGGATAATTACGTATAAGAATGCCAAACACTCTTATATGTTCCTAACTACTCCAAGTTTCCAGAATTTCATCCAATTATATATTGATCGGTCTCTGCGGGAGAATCAAGAAAATGTTCGCCTACGTCTAGATTAAATGTAGAAGCTCTTCACATATGCGTGCCATCTTTGCTTGACCATCTAGTACACATTGTTAATATTTTTGTATGGGGTTTGTATTTACTAATTTACTGCCTAAAAGATTCCGACTTGAAACATACAATGATCTCCGACCATTTGGTATTTTACGATTTATGGGAAAAATCTTTCGAAAGATTCTTAAATGGAGCTGGTGGTAATATGATGTTGCTGCTACCAAATTACCTAAACACTAATCTGGTTTTCGTCCATCGCACAGTTGTATAAGAAACTTAGCGAAGCTAACAGACGATATTATTTCTGCACCTGATAGTGGTAAAAAAACTGTTTTGGTATTATTTGATTGTAGTAAAGGATTCGACACGATACATCATCCTATGGATACTTACAACTTCAACATCTATTGGACTTGGCAATGGCTCAGTGGTACTAATCGACTCTTATCATCCAAACTGAAAGCAGCGCGCCTTTTTTTTGCGCAGTTTTCTTAGTACTTTTACTCCTCTTGTGCGTATCGCATCTTTCAAGAGTTCTTAGCTATTGCAACCATCATACAGATGATATCTAGATTTATCTTTCCTTTGATGTAAACGATTTATCTACAGCACAATTATGATATCAACAATATAAATTCGTTCGTCGATTAATATTGTAATATTAACAATAATTAATATTGTCCGTCCGTCCCCTTTTACTCAAACAGACATTGAAGTAGAGGAATGCATATTGAGCATTGATTGCTTGTGTAAAGAAAATCGGTATACACATACACCTTCATTTTTGTGTAAACTCCAACACATCCTTACTTATTAATAGATCTATAATTGATTCGCAATCAACATAAACCACTGGGAGGTGCTTGATTTGAAAACTAGATGGTGAGTCAATAGTACAAACTCATTTCAATTACGATTCATTCAAATTCATTCAAACAACTGGTTTGAACGAATACATCATTCAAACCAGTTATGGATACAAAAGCTGTAACATCCAGACCTTTGATACCTTTGACCTCCAGAATTCCTTTAGATATCAGGATACATTGCTTGAATAGCCGAACAACGTCTAGATCTCCTGATCTCCCGCCAATAGATACATATGGGACATTATGGAAACAAAACGACGAACGAAAAATTAATTGATTCTTTATCATTTTTATTTGAAATTATAATCAACTATTACTTTTGAATAGTTATACGTCTCCCAAATTTGGTTAAAAATCCGCTCTTTTCTTGCTGTTGCTAAAATAAAAGGCTTAATTACATACAGACATTTTGTACTGTTTGTATTGTCTTGTACTGTTGCTGTAATAATTTCTTTCTCCCTTTTTCGGCCCACAGAAAGTGAAAAATAAGACTTCCTTGCTTTGCTTATATGGCGGTTGTGTATATTAATATGTTTATTGGAATTTACGACTGAAAAGACGTTCTAGGAAAAGCATTAATTTGCAATAACCTGCTTGTAAGGAATATACTCACCTATACTAGGAGATTTTAAAGGAATTTTGTATTTTTGCTTGCATGAAGCTGTTCTTGCTTAAGTGTATCCGTTTTCAACACAATCTTTCTTGTATATCAACATTGAAATTAACTTCGTTCAGATACCTTTATCGTCACTACATGACGTAAACAGAATTCTCGAGACAATACTCGTGTTGTTGGACCATAGTTGTGTGCATGTATGTACAATCCTCCAGACTACATATTTATATATGCATGCGCATAGGTATATTGTGTGTTTGCATATCCGCCATTGCCCTACCTTCGCCGCCAGAGGAGAAGGTACTGGCACACACCCGGCTGGCACAACAGAAAATTAATGACGATGCCGACGATTTTTGTGTTAATAGATGTCACTCTGTCCCTTGTAAAACGTATTTATCACTCGTCTGGGAGAAGATACGCGTTTGATGCGCGCTCAACACAAGATTTATAATGGTTTTACGACACCATCCTATCGCTGGGTTGTACATGGTATACAATACAAGACACGACGGAAATCAATCAAATATCTGAACACAAACACACACTTGAAGCGCCTATCTTGTTTGTGGGTTGTGTTAGTAGTACTGCATTTATGAAAAGCTTCAGGTCAAAATAGATAATTATTAAGGTGAGAGCGTGTACGAGGAGGATCTTTTGAAACTTTACTGTAGATCAAACAACCTTGTGATAACGTATAATAATTTATAGCTGATACACTTTCTTTTTTTAGAATTAATTTCAATATAGAAGTTGCACTGAAGTTGTAAATTGAATTTCGCAGAAATCATTCAACCGTGTAAACTCGCCTGAACATCTACACCAATCATATCACAAGATTTGGACACATTAATTTTTACCTAAATATTTTTCATGATATAACAAAATGTTTTAAATTGCTGTAAAAAGCTAGTCAAAATGTACATTTTTCAGTAGTGTGTATTCTGAAAGATATATTATGCACAAAATTAAGAATGTGCTAAAATGAAATCTTAGTTATCTTGTGTCCTATTTGTAACATTAGTTAGGTAATATTTTCCTTTTTATACTTATTCCATATTTATTTCTGGTATTATAAACTGTTAAAATACGAATGCGTGGCTAATATGCTTCTTAGGTACATGGTTAGGCACAGGTGAGTATCGTACACTCACTTCATTTAAAATTTATGTGGATATCTGATGAAATTTCATAAAAAAATTGCGAAACGTAACCCATTCAAACTTTGAGTTAGTTCGATGTATTTATGTATATATAAAGTTTATGGCAAGTGCATGATGTTATCACCTGGAAGTGCGACGCACACAAGCGAAATTTCATTTATTCGTGACCAAAATACTGGCATCCATCTAGGAGTACATTTTTGTTTTTACGATGGGAAAGTATTAAGAAAACAGAAGTCATTTGATGAATCGTACATCTAACATTTTTTTTTCATAATTATATACAGTTTTAATAAAAAATATGTAACAATAATGATAACTCTTTATTATGAACGAAAAATGAATTATCTACCACAAAACAGTTTGTTTTATAGAATTGGGTAACTCGATGTTAACTGCATAGATATGAGATAATTCAAAAAATTGTGTCAGAAATACTGGTATCTCAAAATCTCTGTTTGTATTCGCTCATATCCAGGCTTCTGTCGTAATTCCACTTTGTTGTCTTACTTCTTTAATATTTGGTCCATCAATAACATTTTTCAAGATTTGCAATAAACCTAAAATAGTGTGATGAAGTACACTGTGAAGGCACTATATGTTGTAGACTCAGTAACGTTCAGCGTTTCTATTATGTTCCCGTGTTGCTTTTCTAATAAATGTTTCGTTTCTACAAATATCTATAAAGCTTTGTCAGAAGAATCTGGTGCATCTACTTTACGGTAGGATTTTCTGTAGTTTCTGCAATATTATGAGTAGAAAACACAATTCTTTTCAATATATTAATAGCATCCAATTGTCCTGCGTGAAGTCGCATTAGAGTGGCTTAATTTAGTTTTTCAGAGCCAATTTCAATTCGCAACACTTTAGCCTTTCTTCGCTTAGACGTTGTAGTGCTACGAAAATTACCAAATTTCTCAGACAAATGGTACGGCTTGTATTGCAAGGAAAATTTATGTATTACAAGGAAAATCTATGTTTGCAACAAACCACGTTTGAAATTTATTGCAAGATGTTTGCACATTTCTAGATGTATTAGACCATTTGCTTTTACGTTGTTGAGGTTTGTGTCACATTTACTTTATTTTACTTCTTCGTATAAAAAAAATATACATCCTTATTTGAAATCATCAAGCGGACATAATAGTTCATTGCGGACTAATGAAGTATATTTGGAACGTGAGCTTGTAGAGAGCTATCACATGTTGCACTATCGCCAGTTAAAATTTAATCTTGAGTTAAGTTAAAACGAATGCTAGAACGTGACATGATTTTCCTAGTTAATCGACTGTAATTATCACATTTCGCATATGTCGTTTCAGATTAAGTCAAGATTCAATTTTAGTTTGTGTGGGTGTATTTGGCCATTAAGCGTGCATCTTCTACTTTTAAAATAAGCTAGCATCGCAAAATATTCTAGCTATTTTTTTTTCAAGAACTCATTCCGTACAGTCTGCATAGCAAAAGCAAAAGTTCAGCATTTGATCTCCATTGATAAAGGTATTTTTCCTTAAAAGAAGTCACAAGAAAGACATTCTTCCAATCATTTAGTTTTAAAATTACTGCGTAAGCAATGCGAGCTTGTATTTAGTATCTTATTTACAGCACTAGGTACCATATCGACTTATATATACGGAAAAATTGTTTAAACAAATCACTTTCATAGAACAACAAATATCTACATGTTAGAAATATTAACTTCTGATTCATATATTGAGAAAGTAATAGGTTTCTAATTAAAAATTTGGACAATGATAGGATCAATTAGGCTTTATTAAAAAAAAAGTAATTAAATGCTTCTTTCTTTGGGATTTTGACCACTATTTCGAGAAATTTAGCGTATGTGCGACGTTAGAAGTCTTGGCCATTGGTCAAATGTCTGTATTTCAAACGCATTCTTAGTATATTATTTACTGTACTGATAAGATATTGTGAGTTAAGTAAAGTTTCTTTAAGAAAAATAAGTTATAAAAATATAAAGTATATAAGAGTTTATATTATGAGTTCTGGTCAATCGGCATACTATTCAAATTATATGAAACCATGGTAAACAACACATAAGTATAGGTAACCTCCGCACTACACAAGTTTAGTTTACTATATAATTTACATTTGATGATGAGGACCATTCGTGTCCTCGAAACGGCGTTCCCGGACTAATTATTATATATTGCCATATAATAAATTAAACTTGTGTGGTGCGGAGGTTGCTGATACTTACGTGTCCTTGTCATAGTCCTTGCTATTGCTATATGAAACCATGTTTGTGTCAGAAATATTTATGATCAGGTACTGAATTAGTTTTATTCGCAAAAAGTACTTGCAGAGAAGAATGCCCAAATTATATAAGTAAATTGAAACTAATGTTTTTACTTAATCGGCTAGGTGCCCTAATGGTAAGAGGTCTTGTATATGTCAGTTAGGCCGCAGACGTCCGTGCTCTCCCAAAATTGGCGGATCAATCTAATGGGTCAGATACAATTTGGACTTATAATTCACATATTAGGAAGTAATTAACTCTTTTTATCGCTTACGGTGACGGGAGACCTATAGAACACTTTACATGTTGCCAAGAATTTTCTATTCACCTTATTCCTTATTAATCAATGTTCGCTATGGAATAAATTTATATCTATCTGCATGCCGGTAGTGGTCGAAATTTGAGAAAGTTGAGTTGCAAAAGTACTTTTACGATTGATGAAATTGTGATTGTAACCATTTCTAGAAACTCGTGAAAATAGAGGTTGCAAAGCCTTGGATAACTTTGAAAATAAGTGCGCCGAGATCTTGAAAATAAATAAATAAATAAATCATTTTTATATTTAGAAATTGTCACTAATTTCTGAATCGTTCAGCTACGTCGTTGATTTATTTATGAGCAAGGATGTATTCTAAACATAACTAATTGAACAGAAAAGTACTAAACAACTCCGTTAGCTAAAATGACCGCTGAAAGATTAAGAAAAGGTTCAACAAAACTAATTTTGTTAGTTGTTGGTTTTCCAATCGGAGTACAACTTTAAATTTATTTTACAGGTTTCGTAAATTAATTAGTTTGTCGTCCAAGATGCAGGTTGTTTTAATTACTGTAATTCCTTTTAGTAACAGGCAAAGTTCCTCATAAATACAGTTTCTTTGACTGTCCACTTTTTAACTTTGACTGTTCTTTGAAGACATAAGTCAAGAGCTTAGTATTAAAGACACTAAGTACAAAATCAAAATTTTCAGGAAATTGAAAAAAAAAACAAAGTTAACTGGGAATACATGAATCCGGTTTATAAGAGCAACGGTTATAAGTACTGTAATGTGCTAAATACATGGGTATAAGTGCTAAAGAACCTTAAGCAAAAGAAACTATTTTTTATAGTTTGGTTATTTGACACTAAACGCGATGTTTGTGAAAATACACAAACTCCAATAACTTTTAATACTTTAATTAAAATAAAGATTGAGGCATTGTTAGAAAAAACATAATTCATATTATTCTGGGAAGTGCGAAACAGATGGTACATGAGAATTCTTTCAGAATTAAAACAAAAGACTAATGAGAAATATAATCACCGAATCAACTTCAAAGTGGCAATTTGGACTTTCGAGATGAGTGCAGAGCCTTTCTGTAGCCTTACTAATTGCTGCCGTGCACTTAGTAATTTCTTTTTTATAGAGACGAGGTATTATTTTTCTGCTGAATTTTTGTATTTTAATGAAGTGTGAAGCAAATTATGAGATTCTGTAATTTTCTCAAATAGAAATGGGTATGGGTTTGCCATTATGTTTAATGTTTATAGCTGTGTATGTGGAAAAAGTATTATTGTACTGCAATGAGTAATTGTAATCGTATCGACTAATTGATGTATCATAATTTTTTTATCTCAACAATTATCTCTAGTGCAACATTGTATTTGTAAAATTTATGTTTCTATAAAGCGCAGAACGGTAACTTCATCGACGTCAAGTATCTTCAGCTCGCTCCTTATCCATGTTATCACGCCGCATAGTATCGGCTACATTAAATTGGTCTGGAAGCCACAATTTACCACCTCTCACCACACCATCTTTGTATAGAGAGACTTAATGCAACAACAATGTCCCGTCGCCCGCAAACCAGAATTTATGGCAACTTGGTTTTAATATAATATTCGCCGTGCTAAAGAAAGAAAAGCCCCCCTATATCCAATCTTATCAGAGCCGTTTAATTACCATAAATTCGAAGTGAATATTATAAATCCCATTGATTTATCAGTCCTACGGACGACGCGGCGGTTTTGAATTCGCTCCTACAACAAAGTGGGGGTTGGTCCAACCCACGTTCCAAACTCCCGGTGTATATACTGCGACAGAAGGTGATCGCCTCCGATAGGACGATAAGTTAATATATTCGGACGTAGAGCGCGACGGTTCAGGGCGTTTGATAAGAAATATGTATATGAGGTAGGTCTCCGTACTACCTATAACTGGAGGAACATATGGCAAAAGAATTGTTGTTCGCTGTCTTATTTGGTGCGGTTTGCTTCAGAAGACACATGATGCTGAATGAATAAATAGATCACGAAACGCGTTCGTAACTGTTTTGTCGTTTTCCTTTTGTTTTTCCAGTCTCGCTGTGCACACATAAGGTGTCAGATTGCATGTTGCACGTTTTTGTCTTACACAAGATGGTGCTTACGTCTGGCATATCTATCATGTGCGCAATTCTTGCAGTTTACCTTTGTACTATATAACATATGTATGGTATGGAATGAATAGCTCCGAGATTAAGTCATACTAAATCTTTAAGAAACGAAAAAAAAAAAAACAGCAATTTTTGTATTTTTAAATAAGTTTAAAAATAGTTGTATTCCGTTAATTACATATATACGTACTTGCAGGCTATAATATATCGTTTATAGACATGCAAGTCCATATGTAAATTATTGAACTAGGGAAATAACGTTGTGTTTAATGACTTAGCCGAAGGAGGCTATCCAATTTTATTCATCGAAATATATTTGTTATAAACCAATATAAATTAGAAGAATTATTGATAGCCAACGACCAAGCCAAAAAAGAATATCCAATTTTATTCTTTTTATTATACGAAAAGCACGTTATGTATCTTTTGCAGTCATTAGAAAACGTATGTATATTTTCAGTAACATATTTTCATACATTCGTCGTAAATTGAGGAATTAATGAGACTCGTGCTGTGTTTGATGACCAAGCTAAAGAAGACGATCAAGAAGATGAATAACAAGTTCCATTGAAATATCTCGTAACTCATCGAGCCCCCGCATACTTTCTTCAACTAAAACAAAGAAACGTAATAACAAAAGTATAATTTATACCTTTATATACACAACGAAAGAAATACAATTAATACCGTTCATTACATGATTGATATAAGCCGATTCTGAACAGAGGCGCTTTCCGATGAGCTTTAGCATTTGTTATGTGGTGTATATTTCTTGTATTACCGATGGCAGCAAGTGATTGAGTCTCATTAACTGTTTCCGTCCGAATTTACGCCACAGCCTAGCGTTTCGTCTGTTTCTTCACTTTCTTTGGAAACATTTATAGTTTTTTTTTTTACAAAATTGAAAATCATTTTGTCTTTTCTCTAAAAGTAAATGCGATTAAGGGGAAAATTACAGAAAAAGATATACTAGAACAAGACAATCGATGGAACAAAATTGGCAAATTAACGTGCGCAAAACGAATATTTTACGTTAGGAAAAAAATTCGCCATTTGACGGAACATCACTCCTAGTTCTAGAACAGGACAGTTATGTAGAAGGTAGTACAAGTAAGAACCGCTATAAGGTCCAATACATTTCAGCATTCTAATAGAAGAAAAAATAATTGTATTATCTTTTTTTTAATTCTCTTTTCCTTCTGTTTAGCGGAACTCTAAAGTAATAAGCGTTTTTTCTTTAAACAACATTGAAATGCTATTAAAAAGTAGTATTATTACTCGGAAGCTGCCTCGTAATTATTTTAAAATAAAAGACAAGATTCGTATAATTTAAGATTGGTCAAAACCTCTTACGGAGCTTTATTCATCAGTTAGCTTATGCACAGGAAAACGATTTAGAAAATCATCAACTAGTCTACCTCTTGTACATAGAATATGCAGAAAATTTATTTTGTATAAGGTAAAAATTGGTTCAATATCGCAGCAATAAGTAGCGAATATTAATGTCATGTCGACATCTATAGAGTGGTTCGTTCAAGGCACTGTGATATTCACCAAAAGAAGATTCTGTGTTCATCATTAAGTTCAACATAGATATGTATGAACATGAAGCACTTCAGTACTTTTTCAAAACGCTGACACAGTTTGAAAAGAACACAAATTGATGTTTTACACCACAAGAAAATTATTCTTTACGGGAAATAGCAAGAAGATTACAACGAAGTGATTGCGATGCGTGTAATTACCTTCGAGGTACTGCAAATTACGGCCAAAAATGAAAAGAAGGGACTGCAACTGCAACGACCGATCGACAAGGGCAATAAATTTTAAGAGGAGCATCAAATTCAGTAGCAACTGCTCTTGAAGTTAGATTTGTTGTGGGAGCATCGGCATCTGTACGTACGGTACAAAGGATTTTAAAGCGTTCTCCAAACATTTTAAGAGGAAAATAAAGAAATGTTTTAAGCTCTAGGCATAGAAATGAATGGGATGCAGTTTCATATGCTGGAGCAATCGATATTGTGTTTGTTGAACGCTGATGAAATGCTGCTAAATATCATTCACTCATCATAAAATGCAAAACCAAAAGTTAAAAAAAAAATCGGCATATATAGTTTCATTTTCCAACAAGACCATTCTGTCTTATACAATGCTTGCTTAGTAAAACACTAGCTTGTTGGTTTAGATGTAACACAATTAGCCTAGCCAGCATTATCACTAGACTTGGACAGTATAGAAAATGTTTAGGGAAACCATTTCCTGCGATTGTTTTTTGCAATTAAAGAAGCGCGTTCAATCGATATTTACAACTAAAAGTTTGCTGCATTTTTAGCGAATAACTGCTATTTCAGTGAGGAATGAAGAGGAATTTATATTTTATATATTATTTTATATTTAATATATATTTTTAAATTATAGGAGCTTGAGTACTGAATAGAGTAATTGGCGTGTTTCCAATAATTCATGCATATGTATTTAATTTTTGGTGGATGCGCCGGTAAACATTATATTCATTATTGTAATTAAACTGGACGCATGCATATGTTTTATACCATAATTTTGCATAGAATTTGTGAAAGTATTTACAAGAATATGTATCTGAACAAAAGCGAAGTAAACGTCGTCATTATATTTCCCAGAACTAAAAATTGGGCATCCAGCCATTTCTCTTTTCTTGCTTGCAATACTGATAAATTTCGTGCATGAACAATTTGACGTTATTATGTCCTCCTACTATCAGATTTTCACCACATAAAATTGAAATTACTGTATACGACGGAATTCCAACAATTCCGTCGTTCGTGACTTAACCGCATCACGTTGGGTTTCAAATCACTCGAAGCCGTCGGAGAAAACCGTTCGTATATTTCATTTTTTGAACGATCGAAAAGAAAGTTCTGTATATGGGCGCATTTCTTCGTTCATCGTGAGACGAATGAGCGTTTAAAATACGAATAAATTTCCTCTGACAGTCGCACTATATCTTGGCGGCGTTGTCCGCTGTGTTATGCAATGTAAACAATTATAAATGATTGTTGTGTAAGTGTAGACTCGTGAACCGTTGTTCGTTGAATGTATGGTCATGTATCATTTCTGTAAATGACTTATGTCTTTTACTATTTGTAAACAAACAAAAAGTTTTATTGAGCTGTCTTTTCGAATATAATGAAATATCTCATGGAATATTAACTAGAACAATTATCGAAATGAATAGTTGTTATAGAGATATTTTACTTTCCCAAGGATTGTCACAACTTACCTCTGCTGAAGTTGTTTACATATATCTACATTTGCATTTACAATTAGGAACCATATACTTGTATATACTAGTTACTCTACTCCCTGCTTCCAAAAGAAAAAATGTTTCAATTATATTTAATAATTTTTATATTAAAAACTAAAATTTGTAAGCTTATGCATCGTTTGTTAGATATCACTTTTTAAAATAATTTATGCAGATCACTACCTTAATATTTTACTACAATTTATGTCGGACAAAAGAAAAAGAACATTGTTTTCAATTTTCCAGAATTTTCCAGAAAACGAAGGTTTGCAAAAAGATGTTATTCTCTAAGTCATCATGTGACAAATCTAGAAAGCATTTTTATTTGCATTTGAATTTAACTCACGGCTTGTATCTTAAAATAAAAAGAAATCTGTACAAAGTGCGATTATGCATCCATCAGGTGATGTTTCCGCATATTACAATTTGTACTGATCTAGGTAGCGAACAATTACAGCTACTGGACGTAATTGTTGAAAGTTATATAAGCTACAATGAACAATATACCTTCGATTAGTACGGAAATATGGCCTATATCGTTTTATACGTCTGAATTTCATGTGAACCGTGGAATTTCGATCCAGAGGATCCTGATAGAAATGCACCTGTTGAACCCATTCGAAAATAAGCTTTACATCATACATCGCTTACATCAAGAGCAGCTGATTCGAGAGTCTAATATGTAGTGGATTTGGTTATTTTGAAGAAGTATTTGAAAAATGGAAATCTTGAAGGACTGTTTGAGAAGCCAAGCTTATAAACGGGGTTTTAGGAACAAAAATTTACAATCTGGGTTATGTTATCTGTGGTAGAGATAGATAGTATATTTTCAGTAGAATTCCCTGTTGAAATACTTGATTTGTATCAACTGGCAGCTGTAAAGCTAGTATTCCAGCAACTAGACAGATTCGTTCTCGAGGAAACCAGTAAGCAACACGAACCCTTCCTTCTGAGACGAATAGACACGAGTAAAGTAATAATTTCATCCATCTTGATCATCTTTAGTAATTATTGCCATTGTATATAATGGTGGGGAGGTTGCACGAACATCCAAAACATTCATTATCTTTCTTAAATTTAAACTTAATTGAAAGCGTTATGTATCAGCGAACGTACTGCTTCATGTCAGTATTCAGCACTTTGGTAAACATGGTAACTGTAGTGGCTTATAGTTTTTCAAAATTCCACCACTCTACATCTGCATAAAAACGAAAGGCTGCTGGTGGACAGTGCAATCACAAATGTCGTTAGGTTTTTTCCATTTATCAAGTAAACTTCGAAGGTTTTAATTAAATGGGAATCTTTCAAAATTCTCCTATTAATTGGAGATTGAAAAAATGAATATCAGAGTATATTGACCATTAAAGTATAAACACCAAATATTCAATCGATTTGGATCCTTTACTTTCAAAATTATGAAATTAAAGTAAATGGGAGTTAAAGAACAAATAGGTTTTGAACTTGGGTTGGGTGCTGCATAGAGATGGGCATCAAACTGCGTGATTAAGTAAAATTCAGTAATTTAGCCAATGATTAGCTGAAATTCATTAATTTAGCAATGTATATAGTGTATCCAATGAAATTGTAAATTCTTTTGGAATTAATTGTTTAATTTTCATTTCACTCTGTTCCCAAAACCACAAAGTTAAGTTAAAGACATCATTATGATCAGGCTTTAGACGAATTTTGATGATTTGCAATTATCTAAGTTAGATTATCTAGGTGACTAACATAGCAAGCAGATCTCTTCTGTATATAGAAAGAATACCTGGTAAACGTTGCCGCTAGATTTGCTAATTTTTGAGTGAATTGGAAGACAAGTTTATCATAGTGTCAAAATGTACCCTTTCATATCAGTTAAGGGTTAAGGTAAATACGCAATAATCTGAGGAATATATTCATTCTTCCGATATTTTGCTAATTTTATTATCTATATATTTATCAAATTCATGCGATCATGAAATTTAACACGTCTATATGTATTTATCACGGTTAATCCACCCGTACCATTTTCCGGGCAATAAACTGTAATTAATACTGACTAGACATTCCAAAGGTTCCAAACAATACCAAATTAACTATTTTCGGCAGTAAAATTTCGTACAAATAATTAAAACCAGTTCCTGGGTTTACACATTCGAAACCGTTTGTATTTTACCGTAATCGTACAATGTCGGCCGCTTTGAGAGCTGGTATCTTGACGCTAATTTGCTTCGTCTTTTACATATTAGCACAATATGTATTTACGATATGAGAGAAATTTGCATGCGACCGCTATTTCAAATAGAATTATGATTTGCTGGGCAAACGAATTAAGAAAATTATTATTTTTATATTATTACCTATTTACACTCCATGGAAAAAACGAAGGTATTGAATGAAGTAGAAGTTGCGCTTCTATAATCAGAAAATCTTTGATTCACCAGTTCGCTTTAAATTAGAAGAAATAAATCACAATATGTGATCGAATAAATCATGGTCTACTTTCTTCCAAAACACTCAAATTTCGCCAAGATATCGTTTGTTTTTTTTTATATTACGCGCAACTAGTGCCATTGCTTTATGTTTTTTTATTGATACATGTATACATGTATCGGTTTCTCTGTTTATCAATCAAAGCTCCTATGGTGTACATCGCTTAACTTCAATATTTGCGTGTATTGAAACTCATCTAACTATTGCTATTTCGTCTCATGCATGTATATCTGTAAATTTTATAGTATGACCCTGATGAAGCCAAATATAGAAATTCAAAGCGAAATTCAAAAGAGTTCAGCATTTTTTTGCATCCCGACATTAGACATTATCAACCACGTGTTAATGGTCTCGGGTCTGATTTACCGTGGCGGGAGATATTCGTAATGTCGAAATCGAATCGCTGTCATTAGCGGCACAGTGAATTGCCTTAACAACGCGCGCTTCGGCAACGTCTCTCTCAGTTAAGTTTTTCTGTCTCCGTTTTTGATTCCTCTGTGGCTTATACAGCCTCTGCCTCTCCTCTCTCTGCTGTTGGCCGTGACTATTTAACAAAAGCTATCGGTAACAAACGAACAAAAACAAGCGAGGTCTTTTCGTTCGAGTCCCCTTTGACAGGAGACATATTTGGCTTAATATTATCTTAGGATTTACCTTTTACCTTTAGTTCAGTAGACGTCAAAAATGGTTTACTGAAATATTGTTGTTGAGTGCGACTGATGGCAACACATTTGCATCGAATGTGTTCTGCTGCCTTAAGATGTTGTTGGCGTAGACAACAAATTTGATCTTCAGCTTTTCCTAGATTGAATAGGTGATGTTTTAGGACTGTATGACCTGCTAGAAATTTTGCCAGCAATCTAAGGTCTCCTTTGCTGAACGATCGCATTATTCTTGCTGTCTTGGGCAAGCTCTTCTGATATGAATGCTTTCGCCTGTTTTTGTCCTGGAACATCTTCTTAGTAAGCTTATTATACATACCTAGAGACTTGTTGGAACGGTTATCTAGTTGCTATGAAAAAATAGTAAATGATGATTAACGTAAAAATTATATGTGCGTTTTCATTTAAAACTTATTAAATTCTAGCATTGAAGTGGTAGCAGTAGCAAATACATTCACAACCCTAGCATTTGCAGAATTGCACTGAATATTTGCGATTAAGTAATAAATGAATAGTTCCGCTTATATAATCGTTATAATTGAGCGGCTAGACAGATAGTAAAACTGGCGTCGCATGTTTTACACTAACAGCTCATTCATTACGTCGACCACTGCAACGATCGAAATAATTGATTCAGTCTGGTTGATTTATTTGCGATACTTTGTTTGATAGAGCGGAATTGAGTATTACAATAAATTATATACATTTCGAGCAGTACCTGATGATTGGAGTTGCAACTTTCGGCGGGTCGACATCATCGGGTCTGTTGCTGTGTAGTGTAGTAGGTAGTAAATACATATACTACAGCCGCACATTGGGTTAATTTTGATTTGAATATTCATTAATCATAAATTTCAGAATTCGAATTCTGCAACTTAACTTCTTAAACAAATATTCCATTATCATTACTTTGTGGAAATAATTTTAAATTATAACTTATTTTTAATAATTTACATCTTAAGAATATTTTTTCTAAAAACTCTGAGGAACCCGATTGGGTTGGAAGTGATCATAGCTAGGCCAACCACAAATTTGTCGAGTCGTTGGATTAGTATTCCAATGAATACGATAGAAACAAGTAGTCAAATAGAAAAGGTGTTTCTTGACAATCGACGGTTTAGTAAAAAAGCTTTGGCACATACTCCCAGAAATTCAAATTTAACAACGTTGGAAATATTATGTTTATTTAGAAACTGTTAAAAGTAATCAAAAAGCACTTCGATGAAAATGAGAATGAAAGATAAACAAGAAAAGGTAGACAGAGGATTTTACATCGGAATTTTAAAGAAAAATAATTCAAAATTGTGAGTAGAGCATTGGAAACAAAAACAGGACTTATGATCTCATCTAGTTAGTTGTCACCAGTGCTTATTTGCACCTCTTCTTGACATTTCATATTGTGTGTAAGGAGCGTAAAGGTAATAGAAAATATTACAGAAAATTAATATAAGTCTGCCCAGCGACAATTGTAGGAAGGACTCATTTCTCATTGTCTTTCTCGTTTATTAATGTCAGATTTTTCGACAGCAAATTCCAGTGCATACGCTATCCGTATAAAGGCTATCTTAATTAAAAGTCTTTCGGTCCATTCCATAGAAATTTTCAATGTCTTTTCTTAAGGTTACAGTGTTGCATGTGGTCAATAGTGCCATCAAAGAACGTAGAATCCCAGCATCATTTGCGTCCCTACATCATGCTACATCAAAAATTGTTGGTTTCGGCATCTATTGTCATAGGTGACAATGCAATTAAAATAATTCCCAACGTAATCAAATAATGGTGATAAACAACGCAAAATTTATTTGTGTTTTATGCCTAATTGTCGCGTGGACACACTGTACTTAGAATTCATGCAAGTTTTATAGTGTTATTTGAATATTCCAAATTGAATAATTCAAGAGAGTGTTCAATAGTATAATGTTGAAGAAGTTGTGTTTGAAGAAGGACATAAACATTGTGATTCCCGGATTCACGACCCTTAATTTAATTTAAGATTTTTGTAAAATTTCTTAAATTTAATCCACTTAAAATATTACAGCACATATATTTATCATGCATCTCCGATCGACGCGGCCTGACGGTCGATATTAACGTTCGCTTCGTCCAGTCAACTATCCGTTTATAGGTATGTACGTACTACGATCCTGGCGCGCCGTCTAAAAATTTCATCCCTATTGATGACATGTTGAATAAGTAAGAGAGTATTTTACTAATGTTACAACATTGTTGGTGTTAATGATTATTTCAGCGGCTCATAATTCACATCTATACTTTTGAACTCTAAATATTCTTTCAGTTTTTATAAATGAAGGATTATATAACACTCCACGCGTAGTGGACTTATTGCACTAATGCGATGTTTTTACGACCATCATAATAAAAACTAATGCGAATTTAATGGAGTAGTTTGTTAAAATAAATTACAACCTTGACGCTACTTATTATATAGCTCAACAAGAATGATTTAATTAATTATTTCTAAGCTTACTTATTTGTCTACTACTTCAAGAACAATATGCATAATTCTATCAGGTTCTTATGGTATATATTTACACACTCTTATTTTTTCTTTGATTGAGATAACTAGTAAGTTAAAAGCGAAATTACGGTATTCTAGCTCATATTAAGGACTTAAGAGCCATTAAATCTTTCGAAAATTACATAGTAGGACACACGCATATGAGAAATGCTTCTGCTGCTGCTTTTTAGTGTGAAAATATTAATATAGTGTTAATACTAATATTTTTACTGCAGTGTTTGGAGGTTACTTTTAATCATATTTTTATCGCTCAATTATTTATATGGGAATAATATTGTTTATAGCATTGCATATAATCGGTGACATGCTAAACATTAATCCTATAGTGAATATGTCCTTAACGGGGCCATATTAAATTGCTAGTAGCATCTACTGACATATTCACTGTAGGGTTAAAATACGAAAGTCATTGGATTAGCGGTCCTGCAGCAATGGAGTAAACAAAGGGATAGATATAGCATTTTTTGACAGGAGAAAAGTTTTCGAAAAAGTATATAAAAACCATGTTAAAAACAAATATATGGAATAATTTAATCATCAAGTAACATTTAATAAACTCAAAATAATTTGCAGTTAGGAAGGGGAAAAGATATGAGAGTTAAAGAGGATGTTATATTATTTTATGTTATAGTATTCATTAAAAAGGAGCTAGGAAATATACAAAGAAAGGACAGAGCACTCTAACAGTCTTACAATCGGAAGCAGTTTTCTAAATTTATTTAAGAGGCATAAAAGATCTACTTACAATCATAAAGAACTTCTGACTACTAAATTCTATATTTCACTGCGGTTTCTTTAGATACTCAAAATAATTGTTTATGAATACAATAATAATCGTAAATTGCAATTAAATTTTAAAAATGTATAAAAAAGGTTGAAATTCAAAAGTTGCCTTGGCAAAACGATTACATTTGGATATTCTAGTTTATACGATTGCAATCATGACGTTATAATACTTATTTACATGTTGTCTAGCTTTAAACCCGTTTCCAACGTCCTTTCAATTTAGAGGAATAAATTCAGTACTATTTTCAGTACACCAGCAAAAACAAACATGATGCTATTATTATTGTTATTGTTATAATCGAGTCTCAGTTGGCGCAGATGTCTTTGGTATTGTAACAAGATGGGTTTATGTGTGTTAGAATAGATATAGGCATTTGGTAAAGCTTATTACTACAGCAGTGTTGTATACAATCGGTGGCGACACATTTGCATGGAATACATTCTGATATCTCCAGATCTTCGTAGTATAGACGACAGAATTGATTATTATTATCAAAAATCCTACCAGTAGTTTCGCGTCCCCTTTACTGACCGATAACGCTGTTTTTGCCATCTTTAGCAAGCCCGATATATGTACTATCGCCAGTTTTGTCCCGGAACACTTTCCCAATGTGGGCCCCTTCAATTGTTGCTCCATGTCTTTATTGGCTATTTTATGTGATTCTTTTGGAGTCCACTATAAGGGTTAGGACCAACGAGAAATATCTTCTTCTTTGGTCAACTTCACTGCCTTTTCGTTTCCTTCAATCCCTTGATGGCTTGGGACCCATTGCAAAGTGACGTGATTTGTGCTACCCAGTTGCTTTAAATTGTGTACACATTCGTGTATCAGAACAAAAGACGTATGTGTAGGCCTTAATAGCTTTTAGAACTGACTAGCTGCGACTGCATATGTTTACTGTTGCGCCTAGTATTCCTATCTCGAGATTCTTTATGGTGCACATGTTCAAAGCAGAAATATCTGTTTGCAATATATTGGCGCCTCTACCTGTTTCAGCACCTTTTATTCTGGACTTGTCCGTGTACCAGTCGGATGCCAACTTAGTACGGTTTTCAATAATCACCTTATATGGTTAATCAAAATTGTATTTTATAGGGATCATCTCCTTTGCAATGTACATGAGACGATTTATGTTGAGATATTAACCAACATCTTCTCTAAGCGAACTAAAAGCCGCAGTTGCTAACAACTTTAAATTATTTTTTTGTTTTTGTTTTTGTGCTACCTAAATTTAGACGAAAACCAACCTTATTTATCGAAGTTCCACTTCATAAACGCTATGATTATGTGGCTCCTCTATGACAATCAGCTACTTCTGATTAATAACTATTACACAATTCTAATAATATAGCAGATATAACGCTTGAAGTAATACCCTTTCATTTTTCACTTCGATAAGATATCCATATCGACAATGAAATGGACCTGCGTAAGGTATACATATATCAAATTTTATATCTACCTTCATGACAGCGGCTTCAAACAAAATTCCCTTTCCATATCAATTCATAGCATCCAAATGGCCTCTGACCATTAATGTATAAACTCGCATCGACCTTCCAGCCATAAAGTAACGTATAGGCCATAACATTTCAAGGCACGTAGTCACTTCTGAAGATACTAAAACCTTTTAGGTCTCGTGTATGCATTAATCTAGGAATAGCGACTATGAAATTACTTGCGCCTTTATTTAATAAGATAAGTAGGGTTCCCGTGTCCCTTCTGTCCCATCCTGTTCTCTTCCGGACGTTATTGCCGAAATTTGTGACCGTTCGTGAAATATTGGAGCAAATTGTAGAAGGCTGAATTGTACGACGCGATTCTTGAAGCGAATGATAAATCGTGAAAGTTAAATGGAACGTATTAAATGCAATTTGTTTTGGATCTGACCATTGGGTATTGCTGGTGAAATCAAAATAAAGTAAAGGAGAAATATATGCGTTTTCTAATAGTTGCTATGGTTATACGAGTAATTAAACATTTCTGTCACTGTTCGACCAATCTTGTTTTTAAGAATTAATAATTTTAGATTGTTTAACCACGCAATGGCGTTTCCTTTGGAGTAACTTTGATTTGACGACTTCTTAAGTAAAACACTATTCCTCTAAGTTGAGGATTAGTTGTATTCCAACCTATTTTACTATTCATGTCTCCATGATATAATCGCCTATATTTGGTGTGGTATACGTAAAGCATTTTAATGTTGAAGCGAGTCTTGCAATGTGTTTACTGTTGCGTTTTTTTTCAAGGATATATTAAATTAGAACTAGAATTTAATTGCGCAAATTAACTTACTGTTCCTATATGTTTTACAAAGCACCTTTCAAACATCCGTTTTAATTTTCTCTGACTGATGTGTTTAGGTCATCGCCCTTAACTTGCACAGGACGTCGAAGTGCGTGCTGGTGTAGCTTTGTTCTTGTACCTTACATTGTGGCAGTACCCATAGACATACCCAAAGCATTTGCAAGCCTCCACAATTTATATATAACCTTATATATAAATTGTAAATATATAACCTTGTATATAATCTTTGATTTGTTGCTAAATAATTATTTACCTCAAGGATCGCATCAACAGGATTAATCGACGCGTCGAAAATGTTTGTCCGTGGGATACAACTTCAAACCAATGAATATGTAAATAAGCGAGTCTTATTATCATGCATAGGGGAATCTGAACAAAGATCAAGAGCAAAGACTACCAGGACTACTTCGCATCGCCTTTCCAAAAACATGAAAGCAATCTTAATATCAAATGATAGACACACGTTTGAATTCCAAAATAGATACAATATATCATGAAGAGAGCATCTTTTTCGAACTGAATTCGTTTGGTTGGGTTATATATAGATGTTAGATGGTCCTGGTGTAGTCACATACATATTTTTCCAAATCCGTTTAGTTTTAATTGACTTTGGCTGCGAAAGCCTACATTATTATTTCAAAAATACACATCATTACATATTGCTCGGGAGGCATCCTTAGCAGTGGCACTGTCGTTGAATGGAAATCTTCTTAAAGATAAAAAGATAAGATCGAAAAAGCTATGAAAGCTCATAGCTTTTTCGATAAAAAATGGTGTGAGGTAGTAATAAACGTTCATCCAATTTGAAAATCACAGTAGATACACGGATGTGAGGGGAAGTGTTTTAATATAGGTAAATACTAAGAAACTATTTTTGTTTAAAAACGCTATTACGCGTTTCAACATTTACTTCTTCAACACAATGAAGACTTTCCTATTGAGAATTATAAGGCCCTCTGCACATAGCTTTATGAAAAGATGTTCTGTGTGTTAGTCAATTTCATGTTATACGCGCCAGATTGAACGTTCAATTACGGCGCTTTAATCAAGCAATCAACTTTATACTCTGCTCCTTTATGTTAAGTTAAATTCCGTTTTGAAGTAACCGCATAATATTGAAAATTAACTGAGTTGCATATCGCAGCAAATCATGGGTTCAAATTGGGCTTTCGAGTTTATTACAAGTCAGTTAAATTTAGTAGGTATTATGTAAATTTACATATGTCGATGCAGAAAAATTAATATAATGTGTTAAAATTTGTACTTTACAAGGTTACGAGGTGGTTGGGCAGAATAGAAATTGCAGTATTTAAATTTTCGTTTGTTCGATTTGGATATAAACTGTATCAGGACTAAATGATTACAATATACGATATACATACATATGTCGAACTACATATGTATGTATGGATGCACTCAATACCCAAAATAGGGGCTTCTGGATCGCTCTTTGTTTCTCGGTAGGTGAGTTTAAACCAAGCTCGTACATCCTGTTAATTACCATTCAATACGCGTTGGAGATTATGTTTTTCCCTGTTTGGACAATAACATAACATGCAAATTTAAACACGTATTGTATTAATCTTCGTTTACAGAAAATTCAAAATGTGAAAAACATTAGCTGTAAATCTTGTTCATTCATATTCTGCCACGCATATTGAAAGGAATAATATAATATATCCTTGAACTTCAAGCAAACTTTTTGAAATAATCAATTTGTCTAAGTATGTGAATTAATTGGAATATTTAAAAATTCAAGGTTTGAATTGCAAATTGAAACCACAACCGAGGAAAATTTTGAGGTGGTAGGATGCGTAGATTTTGGATTGTAATCATTCCTTTCAAACGATTTGTAAAATAACATCTCGTACTTGTACTTTCAAGATGTGATTTAGCGTTGTTCCATCAAAAATCAAAGTTCATACGATATTGAACGATATTGGCTCCATTGAACCGAAAATGTTATACCCGTCTTTATTTTATATTACTTTGCATAATATTTACCATTTCTACTTCCTTTTCTCATTTCTTGTCATTAGTTCATTGAGCCTCCTACATGTCCACTTTGGTTGCCCTTTATTCTCCTTACATAGTCCACTTTTCTTCAATTCTTACTTGGTAGTTTTGCAACATGCTATTATTTTTCTTCTTACTTAAATTTTTCTCGATAGTTTTCTTTTCGAATATAACCAACATTCTCTTGGCTTCATTATTCATGATTCACGGTTCGCAACCGTACAGCGCTATTGGTCTAGTTCTTTAGTTTTTTCTGGACATCTTATTAGATGCTATGAATTCTGTGGGCCAATCTAACGTATCTCTGAAATTTTTATAGACAACGGACGGTTTCTTTTCGAATTATTCCGTTCGTTTACGCGGTTCAAGTGAATCGGCCAAGTCTTCAAGTTCAAATACTATTGTCATTTCGAAAGCTAAGGTAGCTTGTTGCTGAGCTCTCACAGTGACGTCCCTAAAAGCACTTAGCCGCTCTTGTTATTCACTATTACATACGTGATGGCGATATTTGTAGTTAGAAATATTGAATGTAGCAAATTATAATATTGGCAATGTTGCTTATCATTATTTTAACACTCGCTGTTAACTTTAACATTTCACGGTTGTAAACTGCACTAATCAATTTTTTTATGCTACATTTAATACGTACATTTATGCGCTTGGAAAATCCGTTCCGACGATAAGGTTTTTCACATGAAAGGTCGTGGATATAAGGCATGCGTTGAGGCATCAATATGTAGAAATACTTTATAAAAAAATTTATAAAGTAAAAAGTTGTCTATAAATTTTGTGTTCAGTGATTTTGCGTTCGACTACTCGAAAATATGCGATTAAATACCCAATAAACTACTACACTTCTTTACATTACATCACTCTACAAATGCATAAACAATAATTTTTTTCAGAATTTTCGGGTTACCTGTCACTAACTAAAATGCACCAAAGAAAAAGGCCTAAATACAGTAAAACGTATGTTAATGTAACAGTTCTTTTTATCAGAATTGGTCCAAGGAACGACTTTATCGTTTTATTAAATTAAAAGCAACACGATTTACTGAATTTATTTTTTTAATGCGCTAAATATTTTTTTCAATTGTTTGTTCTGTATATGCTGTATTATTGAGTAAACATGAGGACACGCTCCGATAGAATGGAATCCTTTAATATTGGTTTATTTGCTCGGAATATCTATCACCTGTAATAATAAGCAAACACCGAATAACCAAAATTTATTGTTATTGGCAACAAGTCCACAGTATCTGCGTATAAAATTTCATATGTATGTAGTTAACGTGCGTGAAATTTAGAGTGTAATAAAAACGTTACGTCCTAACTTTATTGCGTTATACGAATTCGCAGCGGGATACAATATTCCCAAGTAGTAACAATAAACACTTAAGTAGTAAAAGAAGACGAACGTGATATAATTTAAGAGAAGAGGTACGTTTCGAAATATGGCCTTGCAAAAGTAAATGACTTCAGGATGGTGATGTTATGGACTGAAAATAAACGTGATTACATTCTATGTGTTTTTCATTCCTTTAACGTGGTGTATAAGCTTTGCAGCTTGTCTATATAACCTTAGGAATCTATATATGTATGTAAATTGTTTATCTAAAGTGTCCCGTGGCTTTGTTACTATCGCCCCGTCGCGGCGTAGGATAAAGCATAAAGTTGTTCCCCAACGTATGACAGTGATCCAGGATTCTATCGGACCAACTAAGAAGATTTTATCCTAGTACTGCTTAAATTTCCGACGTCTAACTTCCTAAAGTAAGTAAGTTGTAAAAGCGCCAACACAGATACATTTACACATACATTATTCGGGACTGAAATATAGGTGGCGGCGAGGAGCACAGTGTTCAATGTAGATTGAAGATTCGGCATATTACGGACATAACTTTCGCGCAAATAAGAAAACCCTGTTTTTATATTAAAATCCGCATCCTCTAAGAGCTGTGGCTCGAGTTTTTTTTTTTCCCTATTAGGCCGCATACTTTGATAAGTCGCGAACCTTTACAAGCCGTACATTCAAAATAACTTTACCTTCTCAACTTCATCCGAATGTGTGACTTGACTAGTTAGTCGTCGTGCCTCAGTTTACGCAAACAGTGCCGGTCCTAGACCGTGGGCCCACTCTGCCCAGAGTTTTAGTTGATTCCCCTCTGTTTACTGTACCTGTGTATGTAGGTAAATTAAAAATGAAAGTGCTACTACCTTGTTACATTATTAAAAAGTTGAAAGAAAGTGATGCTTTCCTAGTAGAACTTAAAAGGTTTTTTAACAATATTTGTGACAATGTTAGGGAGCGCTTGGTAAAAGATTCTTAGGCTCCTTACGCTAGTTTGGTCATCCGTTAGCTCGTACTGAAAACTTCAAGACGTTTTGATTTCGTACTTCAGAATGTCTGGTTGCACTTCCTTGCAATTTCCTACACCCTAAAGCGTTAGACTTTTTGATAAATATTTCAAAACTTCCAATATTTCTTTTGGAGAGAGCGAGAACTTTTGTGACACATTTTTCTAATTCTTGATTCTGACTTCGCAACATTTTATCATGAATGTTTATTTTTGTTAGAAAATCCACACATGACACATCACACCACATGACAACCGAGCATAGAAATTTACAAGAACAATTCTTTCTCTTTGAAGATGGCTGAAGGGTCACAATGGAAATCCTGGCGGTGATAAAGCAGACGTGCTGGCCAGAAAGCTTTCGAGCTGCGAATGCCCTTTAAGGGAATATCAAAGCTATCACGCATAGAAAGTTTTTGGAAAAGTTGGATTAAATTAATACCTGTGCTAAGGTCACAGGACGTATCTGAACAAGCGAACAGCATTAAGATACATGAGACTGTACTGATTCTTATCGGGTTGGAGCTTAACGAATCGGATTGCTGTTGAGATTCTCAGTGGACACTGCCGGCTAAAGATGCATCTTTATAGGCAGGGATTAGCTGAAGATCTCTCATGTAGGATTTCTCAAGTTGAAGACGAAAGATTGGAACACTTGCTCTGCAAACGCTGGACGCTAGCATCTTTAGAAGGACTCTGCTAGTTGACGACGGTTGGGCAACGTGGCTATACCAGGGCAATGAATTGGTTAACGACTTAGAGAGTTCTCCGGTGTATAATGGACTTAGCGTGGCTTGCTATGGTATCTATCTCGCTCTTTCATTGTGTATAACTGCATCCATATCCTTAAAGATTTGGTCATATTATCTTATTCTTTAATCTTTTATAAAACGTTTACTTACTTGGATTAAATTCGGTGATTATTCGGTGATCGGTGAAATAGATTTAATGTCTTTATACGAGGGTGTGAATGTAATTCTACTCTCCAGCCAGATGCCGCTTATAGGCTTGGGTGCAAAACTCTCAACTTGTTTTCTTTTTTTAATATATCTATATTATTAATGGCTTGTTTGGCTACCCGCCTTCTAATTTGGTACCTCGAACTAGAAGCCGGCCCTGAGCATAAACAGGCCATTTACGGTATTTATGTATACCAAATAGTAAAATAAAATTTACATAATAAATATACACCTATATTTAAATTTTCTATAATTTATTTTAACGTCATAGAGAATTATAGAAGGATGAAGTAAGTGTATATTTTTTAGCTTTAAATTTAAATTACATGATTTTATATTTAACACTAATAAGGACATTAATTGAACAATTAACGCGGATACATTATGCGAAGAAATAACAGAATAATTTGTAAATTTCTACCGGTTGTAGTCATTTTTCATTTATACACAATCGATATTCCGCTATTAACAAAAAAGAAATTACTTGAAAACCGGCGAAAACGTAATTGAAAAGTATCTGCAAGTAACTGGTGGCAACCGGGAACGTGTTGTGTTCGCATCAATTGAGTGTCATGATTTATACAATTCGGTTCCGCCAAGCATAGCAATGCAATATTGATACGTTCGTGGAGGGCTCGTCAACGAGTACATTACCATTTCAAATCCGAGATTTTCTCCTTCAAGGATCTTTAAATGTTACTTCTTTGTATGTACGATTCCGTTCTTACAATTTCTTAGAGGTATAACAAAGGTATTGACAAGACGTCAATAACAGTTTTAGCAGCACAAACTGCATGTCTTAGAAGGTTTCATAAATATTTATTATATACTTACAAGCGCTCGGAGAGCTTTTTCCGACAGCGTTTTTACTATTCCCTTAGAAAGTATTTCAGGGCAAACAATGAAAGCTTAACAATTGCATGTAGGGTATGCATGGGAAATGAGACAAGTATATACGCATAGATTTAAATACCTAAAATTAGTGTAAAATACTAAATTAATGTAATTAGTAGTTAAACGTGAGAAGTCTACTTTCACAAAATAATGCACGGATCTATTGAGATTATACATAACTATAATCATTTATAGCGATAATAAAACAAAAAGCGCGAAGCTAGGTGGTTTTAGTTCAGTAGTAGTTCAGAGCGTTACATTACTGCGAACAAACTACCGTTGCATTGTAAAATATTTTCAAAATATATATATTTTTTAATTTTAACATCTAATTTTTGGACCAAAATAATGTGTTATATTGTCTTAGTTCTTACTCAGACTAAATGTGTTTTATATTACGTATATGCATGAACACTGCATCTATAATAATTGTTTTAACATTGAATTTCTACATGGTGAACGTTATACGAGACTAACATGATAAATACCCATGTTAAGGAAGGCGACAAAATTGTTTTGCATTCATTAAATATATTTTTTGTAATAATCTCCTTGTACTTTGTATATGATAGAGCTAAAACGTTATCCTGCGAATAGACCGTTGATATTGTAATTAGATATACGTTTTGCTATACAGTAGATTGTACGTACTTTTTACAGTTAGGCTTCGAATTAACAACAAGGCGTAATCATACGTATATAACGATTAGGAAAACCACACTCATTGAACAAACTTTTCACTGTTTCCATATTACTCATCAAGAGACATAAAAAAAACAATAACCAATGCCCAACGCTACAACGTAAGTTCAACTGGGGTGGCAAATTTCCGTAATCGCTAATACCAGCAAATACAAATCTTAGGTTATACTTTAATAAACGTAAAGCTATAAAATACACTATCCATGTGCAACGGAATTACAAAAATATCTAATTGTACCAAAAGTAACTCTGATAACGATAACGTTTCAATCCTGAAAATAGGAAACATTCTAAATTTAAAAACGTTAGGTAAACAAACCCAAAATAAACAGACCTGTCCTTTAGATAAAAAAAAATTTCTTTGCGGTAAAATAGGAAAGCAAGCGAAAATAAACTTTCGTTTCAAGAAATTATGGGTTTTATTTCAAATCTATATATTTTTTCAATCATCAATTTTCTTTCAATGAAAGCCATTGCATTTTGGCTCTGTAAAAGAATAGCCGAAAAAAATCCCCTCTTTAGAAATGTGTTTTTTCAAGCCTAAAAAATATTGCCTTGAAGCAAAGGAATACGGATTTTTGGTCGCACTTAAATGCATGAAATCGTATTTGGTGGTAGTTATCGAAAATGATGTGTGCACACGTTTTCCCATCCAAAAATGAAATTGACTGACCGGTTCCACCTTGCCCACTTTTAACGGTTCTCAAAACAATAGTATTCGATAAATTTCCCCGAAATTTTGACGAACTACTAAAGAATAGTACTCATAGTGCTGATCTTGAGTCAAAGCTTGCAAAGCTTCATATGCCGTCTTTGTAAGTACATACCATTTATGGTTTACATTTATAGTTTGGGCTGTATAGTTCAAAATTTAACAAACCCATAAACTAATTTTTTGAATACATAGATGCAATATATTTCTAATTGTATTTTTCAACTCTTTCAGTAAATACCAGTCTGCGTTGGGGGCTAGGAGTAAGACATTGTACATTCTGGTCACATTGAATCACAAATATATTAATCTTAAGTTTTGAAATCCATTACATGGGTAGTACATCCATCTATTAGAAACTAGGCATTGCTGAATACGAAATGAAAGCAATGAATATAATATGATAACAAAAACTATTGTCAATGTGAGGTGTCATTGGCATGGTTCTCCAAGATAGGTATTGTTGAAATAAATGGCAAAATAGTCCCAATATACGACCCTTAAGACACGCCTTTATAAGTAGTAACGTTACTACACCTTTAAAATTGATCTCAACAGCCTGTTGTATAAAACTTGAGTACGATTTAAATCAGAAGGAATCGCCAAATTCTTCGAGTTTATTGATTATTTACAAATGACATTACTAATGAGATCGAATATAATAAATATGTTTTTATTAGTACTAACGAAAAGGTAGTTTTGAGCGTTTAGAGATACGTTCATAGTGAAGGTACTGCGAAACGACAGATTAATATTTTTTTGATAGGTTATTTTTTGTTTCTGGAGAGCGCTTTGTATTATAGTAGTAGTGAATGTAATGTTTAAATTATGTAAATTGTATGATGTTAACTATACGTATGTAATTATGTTGCATATACGTATGTACAAATGTCCATACAATTACAGACCTGTTATTACTTTGCCAATAGGAATATCAAAATGTACGTGGGTATAGTATTCATTTCTTTTCGATCCTTCGCTTATCTGTACTTATAGAGATCTACATGTACAAAGATCTGTAATTATAGACATAGATACTGTAATTGCTGCTGAGAAATCTCTCTTTACTTTCTTTCGTTATTATACCACTTTCAGTGAAATTGAATGCATAACGTTTTAACCAGAATTAGGATCCTAATTAATGCTGAAGGTATTAATCATTGATCGCTTTTCATCTTTTTTACAGACGAGTAACAGCGTAACCTACTGAAAAGCTTTGTAGGTGTGTATGTATGACTGTTGGGTGGGTAATATGTTCGTACAGCGATTAAAATTTTATTGTCAGCTTTCCATTAATCAGCGCGAAACTTCCTTACATTCAAATTGTATCCTTAAGATGATCGAATAATAAGCTTTATCTTTACTGTTGATGTAATCTCGGAAGGATTACACAAAGATATACTAAAAACTGAGCCGTTGCATTTTTTTTCAAATAATAATAGGTTGATTGAGCTCCCACATAAATTACCCTTTAATTTATTTAAAATTTCCAAGACAGAGGTTGAGCTACTGCAAAACCCTTTCGCCACGTGGCAATGCTAATGGCGAAGAAATCAGAATTGTATAGAAGTCTCTTCATTCACATTCACATAATTGGACAAATAGTTTCTACGGGTTGTAATGCCGCGAAGCTGATACACAGCACTAATTTATATATTTCTTAATGATATTAATTGAAATACTGATATAGCATCAGTTCATTAACATTTATTGATTTATTTATTGCAGTAATCCTGCCTAAACGCATTATTCCTCACGTCTGTCGTAAACGCTAATAAATATGAATAATAGTGAAAAAAACCTCTGACGAATTGGATAATTTGAAGTAAATGAAATTATTTTCTTAACAAAACGCACTGTAGATATCTGCATTACCCGCCTAAATCTAATATCTCCTTAAGTACTACTAACGTCCCAGATAGACTAAACAAGATGATTTTGATCAGCTAACATTTGTTAATTGAGCAATTAAATATTTTTAATCTGTATGAGAGATAGGGGAAGCTACTGCATTAGAATGCTGCTCAGCATGCTAGGTGTTGGTATATCGATTTGAATGAATTTTAATATATCGTGTTTTTAATTTCTTTTTCCATAAAGTAATTTTTAAATTTAGGTAAAGGTAAAGGTACAATCGATGATTTCGTAATTTCCTGCTGATGGGTTAGTTAGCGCATCTAATGGGTTAATTATTTAGTTAGAGTTTTGTGTTTTTATTTTATTTTTGTAACAAAAAGATCTTGTTGGTCTTTAAGTTGTTATTTTTTATAACTTATAACGTAAAGACATATATTAAAAGTTTCGCCATTCTCTTCTCTTTCATGAACCTTAGAGTTATCCACAATGCTAACGCAGAGATAGTATTTAAAAGTAAAAAAGAAACGTTTTTCTTTCCCGTTAATTTAAATAGTTGATTCTAACCGTCAGTTACATTTTAACTTTCATAGTTTGAAACAATTGATCAGAGTATTTCAAAAAACTCTCTTTCTGGAAAGATTTTGCATCTTGGATATTGGTTCTTATTCACAACTCTGAAACGACATGCGATACGCATATCTTAAAAAATTTGCAAGTACAACATAGCCCCAAAAGGAATCATATAAATAATGTCTTTGAAGAGACAATGACTGTAATATGTGTGTTGAATCTATACACCTTTGCAGGTTATTATTGTTTCGCACATAAAATTAAAATCTGACGGCAGAATTTCTTTTCAAATTTTGTCTTCGTTTAAAGCATTACAATAATATATATAATTAAAGTACACGCTATCTGATCTAGTTAGACATTTAACCCGTGACATGCTTTCAATCTCTACTGCGAAAGCAACTTGGAAAGTTTCGTTATCGATTTAAAATATTTCAGTGCACTACGAACACATCCTGCAGCAGTACGTACTACCTGATGATGCTAATTTATTGCTTTAACAGCAACGCAAAAGTTGATTTTTTTTTGCAAACTTCTGTGTTAATAAATTATTACAATTAAAGTGTAAATTTCAAAAATAGCATTTGTTTAACGTTTCGTTTATCGTCAAGTCTCATTTTTCCTCCTATTCCCTTACTGCCAACGGCAATGGCTATAATTGGGGAAGTTTCTATTTGCAGAGATTACATCACTTCGGAGAGGAGCGAACGATGAATATGGGGAAACTTCCATGAATCTCTCATTAGGCTTACTTGTTGCGAAAGTCCCTCAACGTGTTCAACAAACAGTAATGCACTATTCAAGTTCGATAAGGGACCATCTTTGCCGGAAATGCGTAAACTTTGTTAATCGAGAAGTTATTGATGATATTCTATTAAACTTTGTTACAGAAAAAAGTGATTGAAATATGTTTACGAAACGTTTAAATTATTTAAGTATATCATTTCCTGCTGTAATTTTCATAATTTTAGACATTTAATATCAACGTAGTTACGAATAGTTTGGCTTATACAGAAGAAATATTGTAACTTTGTGTTTAATTATGTGACACATTTACATCAATGGATGTTAATCCACAGGAACAGAAGAGAGTAATTTGGCTCCGCATTCATCTGTCAAACGTATCTTGGCTAAGGAATAATTGAAAATAAATCAGGGCCTGTAGTATGGCGGGAGAAGGTAATTTACGGAGGTCATTCTAGTAATGAGCGGTGAGTCGTACTCTACTCCATCCAAGTTAATTAACTCGCTGCGGCCATAGCGAAGCCCGGGCGTTTACAGTATGGTCCGCTAATAATAATCACGTCTAGATGCTAAAAGAATGCATGCACGGGGATTTTCATTGTATTTTGACTACTATTTATTTCTGGCACTAGCGTCGGCGCAAAAAATGTTTTATCGAAATGAAAAGTTCGAATGTTTTATCTCTACCGCTGAAAAATGTATGAAATTGCTCAAAGCAGTTATTTTTTTTTCGTTTTGCGAATTCATAAAATTTCTCTTTGACAGTGTTAGTCCCAATGCTTACTTTAGAATCTAAAATCGCTTTCTCTTTGAAAAAGCCTAATGAGAAACTGTTGAGTGGTCATTGAATAGTTTCGACATTGACAAAAATGCCCTCGAACTGCAAAAACAATGTGCGGTGATGCTGCATTCTGCTGACAAATCGTGTTGTTTAGTTGATTTCTTAAGAAGCTTTGGGATAAGCGGTTTGTTTGTGAAACAATTGTTTTCGAATAACATGTTTAAGTATCTCTACACCGCATTATAGATGGGGAAGGACTTAATGCGTTTCCATTGTTAATTTAATTTAATTTAATTTAATTGAAAAAAAAAAACTAGTGAAAGTGTTCGTCATATAATAACTGAACGACAACTGTTGAGAATTCAAATTTCGTCACACGCTTGATTAACTTGCGCCACAGTGCCCGGTACTTTGGACATCTTGGTAATCGCAGCAGTTTTGGCTACAGCGTCAGCTATTTCATTAGGAGAAATTTCTATATAACTAAGTATTTAACATCTGAATGCGATACTAATTTAGCACGCCTCGATATTATGACTAGAATTAATATATTAATTCTCCACTGTATTTAAACCGAAAAGATCGAGCATCGAACGACTGGACCTACCTAAGCAAAAAATTATTTAATCTGACGAAATGTTTTAATAGAATCAGTTAATGAAAAACCGGAAATCTGGGCATATATTTAATATCACCAATATTGAATGTAGAGATACAGATTAATGGTTCGTAACAATAACAAATAAATACATTGACCGAATAGGATAATATTTTGAACGACTTAAGTTTACCTCAATAAATTAACCTTTACATGCACATTAAAAGTTTTGGCTATAGTTGCGACCGTAGTTTTTAATCTTATCTGCTACATATAGGTCTGTGTGCATCTGATACTCAATTCTCGTGTTGCATGGTAGAGCAACGCAAAATATGAAACGCGGACTACCCTATATCTGGATTATTATGACCGTCGTTATGTTTAAGTAAAGTTTGTATTACTAGAACATTTCGCATATTACACTCAGCTATAATACGCTTTTATTAGATCAACAATTGTTAAACTAAAGAATGAAATGGAAATGAGCAATGCTAACAAGAGCATTTACGTTGCCTTGTATGCCTTTTTTTGGTCGTTCGCTTTATGACAACGTAAATTCGACATCTAGCGGCAACGTACGCTAAGGTAAACATGGCCATCGTTAACTTCAGCTGGATCGTAAAAACGCTTTTTAATATTAGTAGTTTCTTTTTTTCCTCTTCAGCAGTCAAATATTGTTGCATGCATTTTATGTTTAGGCTATTTTTAAATGAGTTTGGATTTTCTCGCTTTAAGTTCTTTATACCCTGTAAAGTTTTTAAGACGCAAGATAAAGTAGGCGTGGACGATTGCTCATGTTATTAATAAGTTAACGTGGTAAGTGTTGCTTTTCTAGTACAATGTTATTGTACTATAACATTATAAACATTATATTTGTTTTCCTGGCTTATTTCATTAATTTTTCCATAAGGTCCAGGAGGAACTTAATAATGAATATTAAAGAGAAACCTTGACTTTTCGTAAATACTACGATCACACATCAGGTATTCAAAACCCCGCGTACTTTTCGATAATCAAATTCATCTTAGTCTTGAAGGATATTTATTATCTTGAAAATACTTGATTACAGCATTCCTTCGTTCCTTTCATCGTAGTCTATTAGGATACATATCTTCAATTATTTCAATTAAATTACAATTAAACTTTCATTGAAAGTACCATGCGAGTAATTAATCTAGAAACTGACGACTTCTTACCGAGCAACATCTAACTTTCGAAATTATTTCCAAGATACAACGGAATTTGCGCTATATTGAAAATGGAGAGGAAAGGAGTTATTTAGAATTATCATTTAAGGGAGAAAACTTTACCTAACAAAACATCAGGGACGGGAAGAGAGAGACCCGGGGCTACAAAGGCGTTTAGAGAATCCGAGAGACCTCTAAAACCTTAGGTACTCGGTCTGCAGTTGGCTGAACGCATTGGTAATAAGAGTCTAAGACAAAAATTTAAATTTGTTTTATGCAAATTTTCTCCTTCTATAGAATTAAATGGCGGCGTATAATAATAAAAAGAACTGAGAAAGTTAGGATCAACAGAGAGCTATGTACTCAAAAAAAATTATATGGAAAAATAGCTTACTTTTATCTGTTAATCTGTTAATAAATTATTTAAAAAACTTACGAATTTTGATTTTTTCCTTTGTTATCTGTACGTTGCTTACATGTGCTTTAATCTATGTGCAAATATCACGTTACTGAATGTCATAAGTTCTTGTCTCGATAGCTCAATAATGTCGAGTTATTGGAGCATCGCACTAAGAATGCAAATATCATCAATAGTGCAGCATATTCAGCGGCTTTCAATAGTTTCATTTATCTTAACTTATATGACAAAATCAATGTTTTTTAATAAATGGAACTGCTTGTTTGTACCATGTAGTATAAGTAATTACTTTTTATGGCAAATGTTGGAAATTACTTAAATTTAAAAATATTTGTTATCAACTACCCAGCACCTTCGAGATCGGATTTTTTTTTCATTTTATTAAAAAAACTGAACAAACTACAAGTAAATAAAGACGTAAGAACGATCTATAAAGGAGAATGTGAATTAGATAAGGCAAATTCTTAGTGTAGACAAAAATATAAGAAATAATTAATAAGCAAGACATTAAGAACAAGATCGGGTATATCTACTTGCAATATGTCTACTACTAAACACGGATCGGTGTAGATAGTACACCCTGTAAACGCGCCGGTGTGATCAATTATCCGGACTTTAAAAATAATTTTGCATATTAATAAGATCCGTATTAATTTTTTTGGACTTACATCTAACAGCTTTCGAGCCCAAACGAAATTTAATAACCCAATTCTGACGTATGCAGGTCTTTCAGACAACTATTGAATTTCATGCGACGTAATATGAAAAGTTTTTATTGTAATACGATACCACAACGTATTGTCACATTTAAAGATGTTACTATAGAGACAAATACAACTTAGGGAAATGATAAATTATGGGATAAATTACGGTCTTAATTGAAGATTTACAGCAACCAACTAGACACGGGAACAGGAATCTCTAGCAGGCACTGTTATTATTCGCCATTCTTCATTGTTCCGCAACTACCTAGCGGTAATTAATAATTATATCTCTCAAACATTGAGACTAATTATTAATTATCGTCACTAATACGTATATGAGTACATTAAACGTTTATTTAAATTCTAAGCGATAAATTTTAATTAATACTTAACAGTAATATATTATGGATGTCTTCTGATCTATCTAAAGTCGGTAAGCATTCGTTATTTGAGTTCGCTGCTTCATTAAAGGAAAGTACATTCAAAGTTTTTGTCACCATTTTTATTAAAGTTGCCTCTGAGCTCTTAGACTGTTCGTGAAAGAACAATTTCGAGTTATAATTTCCCTTCAGATATTGATCTTTTATCGGGAATTACGAATATTATTTACTCAAGAAAATTGGACTGAACTTTGAACTTAAGGTTTTGTAACGTTTCCTCCCCATTGGTTGATTTTATTGATTACAAAGATTTCTTTCGGAAAGTTTGTAGTATTAATTTAGTTAACATACAGTGTCATCCTGTACTATTAGGAGACTACCTCATGTTGGCATGTAGTTGACTACCTCGATATAGGCAGACTGTAGCATAGGTTGTAGAATGATCCACGACACTTGAAATGTTTCTCGAAATATTTGACGGACTGTTGGTTTAATATCTTCAGTAAACTTTTAAATAAATCAAGATTCATTTTTGCACATAAGAAGAATAAATCGGGATCAAGATTTCCCGAATCAAATTTAAATAATCACAAAATTATTTATTTTGAATGTTGATAGGAAGTAGTCGTAAATGTTTTCTCTTTTTTCACATTTACTTTGTCATGATCTCATGATTATCACAGCATATAACACGAAATTACTGTAAGAATTATCGCAGATTTTAAATAATTTTGCGCCATTCCTTCCGATAGTTCCGTCCTACCTTATGCGAACGCTACTTCGGTTCTTAAGTTCTCCTGTTTATTCTGGTAGCTTCGAAGTTCATCTTACGTGCTGCTTCCGTGTATACCGGTTGTCGATCAAATTTAATGTAATAACTACATACGTAGCTAACATAGACCAGAATCAATAAAGTCGTACAAATATTAATGAATATTAGATAAGACTTCATATGGTGTCCCTTGTGCCTCTGTTTCTTTTGGACAATATCCTACAATTAAATTAAAATTGCATCATTCCATAAGTTCCCTATTAGCAAATTCATATTGCGTGATCGATTTGTTAGGAACAGGTCCAGAGATGGTATTTTTCGCTGATCCAGACACTTCATGTGGTAAATCTTTGTAACTATACACCACAAAAGTAATATATGAAATAATGATGTTACTTCTGAATATCTCTGTATGATGAACGAGAACTTTTGTGAGCCACTGTATATGTATGTGCATGTAAACCCTATGTTGTTGCTTTTATAATTTACCGGGACAATAATGAACGATAAACGCAATTACATTAATTATCTCTTATTGTGCCTGCATTATGAAACGTCACAGTTGGTGGCTAAGTTTATGGTTAATAGCTGAATACCTTACTCGCATATCTGACCGCCTTAATATAGGTATGTCTAACTTGCACATGTACTCGCGGCACTAAGAAATAAATGTAATTCGAAATTGTGGGCATGCATATTTTTTCATATACCGGGAACTGATTTGAAAGAGCCGTTATAAACAAACGTCTAGCTAAATCAAATTGTACCCAATTAAATTTCAAGCAAATTATTGCTTGTATACGTTAACAATTAGAATTTCATCATGTTCCATGTACCTACGTGCATTGTCTAACGAAAGTTGGTACGCCTATGTTACGAAATTTCTTTTAATGTGCGGGAATATACGTCTACACCCATAAGTAATTTATTCGTTAACGTTTCAATTTTCCGTTTGTCGTATTTCCCGAATGTACGTATGCACATTGTTTGTAATAATAACAGCTTACATGGATGGTTTAACAAAAATAAATACTACTATATTTTGTTACCGTTTTATAGCTTGCTATGCGATGTACGTTGATTAGCTGATCTAAAGTATCCTTTGTAGAATAAATTCCTGATGCTTCGGTATGAATGAGTTACATGCTCCAGTAATTACAAGCTATTTTGTTTACAATGCTTTATCGTATTCTTTTCCTACTTAATACTCAGAACACTTTCCTTCTTTCATCAGGAAATTTATATCTCCACTTTTTATTTCATTTCAAGCCGAAGTTGCAAGATAAAATGATTTATTACACAATTTTTATGTAGGGTAACAAGAACACAATTGAGATCTTTCTCCCATTCTTATTAGGTTTCTCATAATCAACACGTAATCAGTGCTTAACGAGTTTTTAACGGCTGTGTCCGCTATCAATTTCCTTTTCAATTTGGTTTTATAGTCATATTAGATTCACTTTAGATTTTATGTTTTCTTAAATCATACTTTACTGCTTTGTTTAAGTTCACCCACACCAGATAATTTAGTTGTGCTATGCATAAAGAATATATCACCGTAACGTGCCATTGTGTCGTGAAGAATGAGCTTTGTAACTAATTAGCATCTTGTTGGAGCAGATAGATTCTTGCTTTAATCACTATTTACAACTACAATAATTAATAATGTGGCGTAGAAATAATTTCATGTATATGAGTATTCATTATGTTACGGCTTTTATTGGGTATTTACGAAACGCATTCATCAAAAGCATCGTTTAGTCGCTATTTCCAGGCTCCATTATTTCTAAGGTATCCAACCCGTAATTTCAAAATTTAATTAAACGAATGATTTGTAAAATTGGATTTTGAAAATCGGGGATTTCTGCGTTTCTCTTTGATTCTTCGTATCAGATGTTTGCGAAAATTATCGATACTAAAGTATTATATCATCTGAGAAATTCCTAACAAACGATTTCCATTCTCGTTCTTTTTATATCATTTCTTTAATATCTCTTCGTGATGGTTCTTAATTCTTTTCCTTTTTCTCTGGATGATCCAAATAACATTGTGTCAAATAAATAAAAAATAAAAAAAGAATTCAATTTTCATTGAAAGTTTCATTCAGTTCAAAGAAATTGAATTCTTTGATTCAATTTCTTTGAATTCAAAGAAAGTATCATTTATGCGATCTATAATGTCTTTTTATAGTGTCGCGGTGTTCATGCTCTTGACCCCTTGGATATACCACGTTGTAATTTTTTGACTGGTCCAGCAAACAGATGAATGTTGCATGTTTATGTAATTATGCAAATTAAATAATGTGAACCTGTGACCGTAAGTAATATTAATGCAGATTACATATCTTACTGTTTAATTATCAGCTCTTATTATGTGTAATACAGGGTATGATATATCTCATGACAGCATGATCAGTCACTCGATGTAGGTTGTGTAGTTTAAAAAATGTAATTGTTCAGTAATAAATGAGTGTCAAAATTATTCTTGGTAACTGTTCTATTTCCAATAGACATATAGGTATAGGTATAATGCATCTTAAAATTTATGATATTAGCGAAAGCGCCACGACAAAAAAGCATAGATCTGCTTTGAATCGTATTTTCAAGTGAACATAATCACATACATACGTTTTGTATACAGGATTCGAGGATGGCTCCTACTCACGAAGTTATATTTCGATAATATATTTCGATAGGCCATTAAAAGTGGTAAACTGAGAAATGATTGAGAAGAAACGGAAAACCCGTCCCCAGATTTCATCATTCAAAAGTGTTTCTTTGCTGAAATGAAAACCGAAATTTTGCAAAACACTCGAGTTTAATTGAATTTTGGAAGTACGGATTGGATACCTTTCCACCAATTTCAGTAATATACAAGAGCTCTTTGAAAGCTTAGAACACATAACATCTTATGGTGTAAAGTAACTTAAAAAACAGAAATTGACATTCTCAAAATTTCTAATTGTTGATATGCTGTAATAGTGTATAAAGTTTGGTCCAAATCCCTTTGTATGGATGCTACAATTGTACAAATTATAGAATCATGTTCTCGATGAACAACATATTTTGAAGTCGATTACGCATTTGGCTTTCACCGTTACGTACCGTCGGAAATGTTTTAGTCAATGTTGGGATTAAAAATATCTAATTAAGTAGAAAATATAATAACGTAGCAGTCTAATTTAAATGAATATTTTTGTTTATTGTTGTATTTGGGTATTCTATTTATTTTATATGTTTATAGTAGATATTAAATTTCAACTGATATTGTGAACATGTGTAATATCTGTTGTTTTCGGTATTTCTGACCTACCGAAATTGAACATTTTGTGCTTCATAGTGATTTGTTGCCTCTTTGGACCGTCACGTTTTGGATAAATTACGGGGTATATCGCTCAACTGATACCTTTTTTACTTTTACAAGCTAAAAACCGCATTATTGGTCGTCGATTTGGTTGTAAATGATTAAATATGCCACTCACTTCACGTGTTTCATTTGAAATTTCAACGTTGTAGGGGAGTTAGAGTTAAATCGATAAATAAAGTCAGAATAAAATATTTCCAGCTTAGTCCTTATAATCAGTTATCTATAAACACTAAGTTTCATAGGAATACCTTCAATATAGTTAGTGAAGTTAAGGTACTTCGAAGCTTTCGGCCATCGCTGTACAAACATTTCAATACTTAAAAGAGTATAAATATTTGAAATTTAATTTAAATCAACCGTAACTAATAGCGTATATTATAGCAACAGCATTCAGCTTCTAAACTTCCAATAAACTAAATTGGCGGCTCTGTGTTAGACACTTCGCGGAAAATCTATTTAAATTACTTTCTATAAGCGTTATCAAATGTTGCTACATACATATTTAATTTAGAACTAACACTGACATAGATAGAAATAGCATCAAGTTGCTAAACAACGTTCAAGTTTTGAAACACAGTTATTAATGAAGTCCCTTATGATATAAATTGAAAAGAAACGATTCTCGTACTGTTTGATTATTAATTACTGTCTAATTATTTAAACTGCTTATAAGGATTGATTTATTAATTATTTATCAACTCCTTATTCATGTAATTCTCAGACGGTGCACGTGACCCTCTCATTAACCGACATTTATTACATATACATCCTTTTTTTTTTTCGTAAATGCGGACTGATTATCAGGGCGCAAAGATCCAATTCAAAAACGAATTTAACACAAACAATAGTCGATAATCCCCGACGTTTTGGTTAACCATCTATTAAACTGGGTGCAACCACGGCGAATGAGACGTGGGTGTTTTAAGGACCAGACACCCAACGTAGCCTAAACAACGCCAACAACATCGATTTAAGAGTTCACGAAAGAGGTAACATCGGTTACGCTCCTTCGAACAGTATGCGAGAGGCGAAAATAGAGAGGTTTAACTAGAAGAACGAGACAGACGAACTGCGAATGCACCTTATACGTATTTTGTACCTGCCAGAGGCCAAGAAAAATACTAAACCAGCTCTTGGGAACCTTCTGAGAACTAGAGAAACACGCTGCGTCGAACAATACAGCCTTGCAGGGCCGCGTCGTGGCCCCGGGTCATTAAAACACATCTAGATGGGAGACACAACGTGGATAGCAAGCTGATTTTCCATTGTGCATTCAATTTTGAATTTTAAACAGGGTTGCGTTGGACAGGAAAACGAAAAAAACGATACAATGGATGGCTTGCATTTTTTAATATTCATTCATTCGGTAATACTTTCGGTATTTATCTCCGAACCTCTGAAGCGTTTGTTGTGATGATATAACCGCGAATAGGTCGTCGATACCGGTTCTGCAGCTCTTCCTATTGTTTTAGACGTTCCATGAAAAGGGTATATATGTATATATGTGAGGATATTATAATTCTTCAAGATCTAATATTACACTGGTGTTTGTGAAACAACTTGGACTTATTTACATCTACGATGATGGAGAAGATTTTGTAATGAAGTGCAGGTAAATACAAGCAAGTATATGTTGCGTGTATATGTTTAGGTTCAAGTACCCGGTTTCATGTGCAAATAGAATTTACTGTTAACGTACGTCTGTGATATTATCCGATCTCTTAATAATCAAAAAGAGCCGAACATTTGCTTACTTACATACTGTCAACTTGCTCTTTGCGTGTAGAAATATATATTAACTCACATTAAACAATGTCATCAGTCATCATTTTTACGTTGCCTGGCATTGATTTAAACGGTTCTTGAGATACTTTGTATTGAGGCAACTTTTAAAAATATTAAAACTCGGCAACATCGCATATTTAAAAGAGAAAAGGCTATACTCCTATTGTTTTGTTTATATATGCACTTGAATAAAAATGCAAAATTTAGTTATCTGATGTTTGACATTCTGATTCATTTTTTATTCTGAAATTTTGAATTTTAGCTGATACGAAATTCTTGCGAGGGAGGGTACAACGATCATTCAAATTTCAAATTCAGCTTGCGAAATATTGAACACTAATTTGTTCCAATTTGCAAGGCATCTAAATCCATTAATATTATGTAAATTACACTTTACCATATTAATTATTGCTGAGCCGTCGTAGTCGTTTAGTCAAGACCCGCGCAGCCAAGTTTTCCAAAGAAAACTTTCTGGATGTAGACTTTCTGAGGACGATCTCGAACTAAACCGTTGAAAATATTAAAAAATTGCTATTCAATGTTATTCTTTGCTGTTAAGGAAAACAAAACAAACTTAAACAATTAAACAATTAAACAATTTGTAAATTGCTCAAGGCTTTACGTTCAGATCTTCTGTTAATTTGATGATATATGGCGTATTTTCGTGGTTTTTTGGAGGAATTAAATATTAGTTGCAACCAAACGGACCAACTTCACCCCTTTTTTTATAGGACATCCTGAATTGAAATAGCACTTGTTTATTGCAATAAATATTAAGTCATATTAGTAAGTAGCATGTTAAAGATATGCGGATTTCCACTAAGTATATTTAAGTATATTGGTGGGATTTGATTCACATTATTACAGAATAAATTTAAATTTTGAGGAAATATGTAGTTCTTTAATAACGACGAATAATATAATACGCAACCGACTGACTTTTATCAAGAGTACGTAAGTAAGTAAAGATATATGATCGAAATAAAACTCCTACGTAAACGTGTTTCTGTTAAAAAAGGCGATCGTAACTTATTAGTCATTGTTTACGGTTTTATTTCTTTGTTTTCAAATCGGATCTTCGTGTAGCGACGACAACGGTTATGTTATACATGTGTACATCTATCTAAATTTCTAGCGTATAATTTAGTTTCTGTCGACTTGTATTTATTAAATGTACATTGTATACACGCACAATTATCGTAAATAAAATTTAATTTGTCATCCTGACACTAAGACAGTGCATACATGATCTTGAAACAAGTAGAACGTCACATCCTCTTTAAGCTCTTTCAAACAAAGCCATAAATCTAGGAGCATCCTTTCAGAGGCTAAGAGAAATTCAAAATAAAATTTAATGAATCTCACCCCGTTCAAGGTCGTTATGCGTTGCATCGTATTTAATTACGTTAACAAGTACTTCTACGTTGTCACTGCAAGTATTTTCTTTTAGTTTTATTAAAATAAATGGAATTACGTTGACATGAAATCCGTCAGTTATGAAATTACTGCGTAATTTTTTATCGGAAAAATAATATATTACTTGCGCTTGATTAGCACAGATTTCAACTGGCGTTGGAATTACTGTGGAAGCGTTGGTTAATTTAATACGATTACAACCAACACTACACGGATTTATCATAATCAATCACATTAATCAGCGTAAATGAACTATAAAATATTTGCATCTGAATCAAGTTAATAAAGCCATAAATTATTTCCCGATGAGAACGTTTGATATATTGAAAACCATTCGTATTTATGTTTTCTATTGTTAAATTGCAAACGCTTAGAAGAACGCATATGCTAGAGGAAGTGAGCTTACATATACCTAATTGAATTGTCATGTTGCCATTTGTTTGTAGAACGTTTGCGAAATTCATTTCCATGACAAATTGTTCATGATGGGAACGGTCTTCACGCTTTTGCGGTAAGCATCGTATTTCACACTGTGAAAATATAATTGCAAGTAATTATGTAAACATATTCCGGCAAGGTTGTAAATTGTTCAGTAATATTAGCCGTGTTTCTTTGCGTACAGCGGTATTTTAAAAGTAACGGGTAAAGATGTATGCAGAAAGGTTAAATGGAAAATAAAACGTATTTTCCGTTTTCTCTAAATGAAGGTAATAGTTTACGTAAATACCACGATCAGATAAACATGTTCTCCATTCTACACTTTGGACAAAGTATAATTTGTTATATGTGTAAATCATACTTGGCCGTTGTTGCTGATTTGGTAGTCTACTTACATTGTAAGTTCGATTCAACTCTAAAATTTGTAGTTCTTATTCACTCTGCAAAAATAGCAAAATCAAATAATTATTTCACACATATTCGCAAAAATAAGTAATGATTTTGCAAATGAACAAGCTTGTATATTTTTGCCGATTTTTAAAGAAAATTTATTTGTGAGTAAATTAAAAGCTTTGTCTTGCAGACGATGACACTAATAGGCAAACACTGAATTATCTCTGATTTTCTAAATTTATGTAAATGTACTAATAGCGGTTGTTTAATTTGTGTTCTTGGTTTAGAGTTAGAGCTAAAACGATGGTAAGGACATACATTGTCCTATCAGCTTACTGCAGAAACCCTTTAACGATAATTGCCGGCAACTTCTAACACATAAAACTCTTTAAAGTGTATTTCCTAGCATTAGCTGTACGTTATGCCCCTTGATATACACAGCACAATATTGTATCCTAAATTCCGTGTTGCCTTGATTAATTGAACAATAGAATTTTTGAGGAAACAATACGAAAATGTGCATCGTTGTAGCCGAGTAAAACTGGTCTTAAATATTAATTTGTAGCCGTCTATCTCGCTAAATAAATAGCGAAAATAAAACTTTAAAAAGCGTTAGTGGTTGTGTTGTAATATGATAAATTGGCTAGCGAAGCTTACTAACATTGCACTGTCAATTAGTACCCGGAGCTTTTAATACAAATAAACTTTTTCGACTTGTTAACTTATTAATTAACGTATTATGAATCCGGCTTGATACTACTATTAACAGGTCATGCAGCTCTACAATATTAGTAACATAAGCCGGGAAGAGCACATTCTATAGAAACGTCTTGAACTGGACAATATCGATATTTCAGTAGCAGGCCGTCTCTATCACATGTTAAATTAAAAGAAGAAGATTCTAAGAATATTCAGATTCATCAAAAGATTATTCTAGCACAGAAAGGAGCACCACTGCAATAGATCTATTATCTGTCAATCTCAGTGGTGACTACCTCAGTGCTATGGTGCGATCCAAATAATCCATAATATTATATACTTACTCACTTTCGCCTTATAGTTTGTTGGGCATTACTTTGATAATAAATTGATTCGGTGCGCATTTAGAGATCTGAAGGACGCTCCTTCGGCGAGCGAAACAAAAATAACGTACTCAAAAGGAAGTATATAAAATTTAAATTAGATTCAAACTCAACTGAAGCAACTGTTCCGACACTTAATTATTTGACGTCGTTTATTTCTGACATTATCCGAGAAAATTAATTTATTGCAGATGAACTGGACTACATGAACAGTGAATAAACTGAAGTTCACTTATAGCGGATGATTTTCAATTACAGTAAATGAAATTTAATTCGGCTATATTATATGATCCGCTGTGCTTATTCAGTAGATCAAGGCTACAAAATAATAACTAAGCATCAAATAAAAATGCAATTTAAAGGTTTTGCCATTTATTGTATTTTATAGAAATTTTGTCCTAAAAATTTTCTTTGAAACTACGTGAACATCAATAAGTCTGCATTAGTTAAGACTACAACATTGAAGGTATATAATAATAATAAGATTAAAGGTAGATCTTGGACGTTAATTTTTGGCGCAAAGATGGTATTAATTTGGGAAAATTAAATTTTATAAGGGGATATTAACTGCAACCAACAGTAGAGAATGCGTTAAGTATTATTTACGTATGGTGTATGATGTACGATTATTCTCACTTACGTAAGAATAATAAAGAATAAATAAAGCGTTCTTTGCCTTCAAATACCCCACAGTAGTCTTGAAATCCCCACGTTTGAAGCAGATTTTGTAACGATTTCATCATCCATTGCACAACGCCGCAAAATGTTACCCACCAAATTAAACTACAACTGTAGTACAAATATTTGCGAATAGCGATAAAGGAAATGCTGATGTAATAGATTTTGCCCGTTCATTTGTCGGGAATGAAGAGTAAACAAACAGTTTTAAAACGACGAATCAGGTCGCCAAAGAATCGCTTATTTAACACAAAGAGACATTCGTCCGTTTTGCAAATTATATTTTTAACGAATGAATTGTTACGTTTAATTCGATTTGATTGGTTTATTTGTAGTAAACGTTTATGTGAATATTTCATTTAAAAAAATGGACTTACTCTCTATCTGTGCTAAAGCTAAACTATTTTTTCTTATTTTACATGAACCCGGTTTACTTCCGAGAAATAAATCTGATTATTTGCAATAAATTCACGTTCTTTAGAAGCAAACGAAATTTTCGTAGATGAATGAAAAATCGGTTGGTTTGATTAATACTTTTTATGGAGGCTTTCAGCAATTTAATTTTATTTTCATCATTGCATCATTCATGTATTATTTAATTTTGTAAATTCATGTATTAGCTATTTTTGTGTATAGAGACACTTTAACCTTGAATTCTGTATATCATGGTTACCTCACAAGAAGTAGCCTAATCCTAATCCCCAAATCTACAATCGCTTGCCTTGAGAAAATAAACGAAATTAGACAGTTCGTAGTTTTTACAATGCCACTAAAGAGTTTCATCAAAGCCATTGTTTTTATAATATATATGAGTATTATACTTTGCAAATCTAATAGTTTCTTTCTTTCCCCTCCTTTTCAAAACTTTAGATAAAAAGGAAAAACTCACACACACGCATAATTTGTCGTTTTTGGAAATTATTATCGCGACGAAAATATGAATCCAAATTATAACAGATTCTCCAAAACATAGATACGGATTTACATATAAACGTTGGAGAGCTGCTGTGCTTTGATAACGGATAACAACATCAATATTGAGAGAAAGCTAGTTCATAGCTACTTATTCTCAAATTTTACGTGGTTTATGAATGTGAGCGAAAATGTCTTGGGACCGATATAATCTCATAGAGGAATTTTATTCAACTTCCCACTATATCTGTTATAATTTTCGTAGGACATAAAAGGATATAAAAAAAACACAAATATCAATTTAATCGGCGTATCTTGGTTTGGTAACTAAATAAAAACGCACCAAAAGACCAATCGTTTCCCCCACGTCCCTTCGCTATATCCCCATTTGCTACGTCACTCTATCTGTATGTGCGAGCGCAGTAAATCAAAGGCAGCGCGTTAAGTGCGAAAGTTTGGTTTGAAAAGATCCACCAACGACATACACAATGGAGATGTTATCGTCCGGGTAAATGATGGTGGACACTAACTCATAAAATAATAACGCTCAATATAACCTTCGCTAACCCCGACGTATCTTCGTGCGGTGCGAAACGGTGCGCGCTGTACGAAATCGAAGTGACCACGGCCGTCGTAGCGCGTTTTTAATATCATTTAATGACCGAGAATGATTAATGTAGAATGAAATGCGAAACCGGAACGTCGTCCTGAGGAAAATTTATACTCGTCCATATAAAATGCGAAAGATAAGGAAAAAATTCCGTGTGTGATTCGAATTCTTCCATTGAGGCTTTGCATTTGGTTATTTGATGAATCCCAAATAAAAATGGGTGGGCTATATTTCTTTCTTTGAAATTTAAGATGATACTTTTAATTAATCGAATTATCAGTATTGTTCGACAAATCTCCTAATTTTAAATGGTCTTCACAAACATAAATAGACACTGTATAAGGTGGAATAAATTAAAGAATTGCTAAAAATAGTTGTATATACAAGTTTATACTTATTTGCAATCTCTAATTTATTATATCATTTTTCAATATTGCCCCTTTCTGTGGAGGATCGCCGCAAATTACCGAGCTTTAGGAATCTTGTTTAACTTCTTATATCACCGATTCATAGCGGAATTTTGTTGCCAATTTTCTTTTCCAAATTGCTATTAACTTATCATGTAAGAATAATACATATTATATATATACCTTGAGAATCTTGCGGGATTGTCTTAAAGATTAAAAATTCTAGTATTACATTGTATCGATCCAAAAGTGGATTCCGCTATTTTTAATAAAACAAGACCTACCTAATATCGCGATATGCGAAAGTCGGCTGCCCATTTCTCTATATTGTTCCTTTTACACTCTAAACGAAAACTCTTAAGTCAAGCGACACAATAGAGCCACAAATTACAAATGCCCCGAAAGATCGAGGATTCCACTTTTTATGCTGTTCTACGAAATCGACAAAAAAGCTGGCCCCAATATCGCGAGCTTACAGTCTAATAAATTGCCGCCTTTTGTTTAGTACGTCGAATCTATCAGTATCGTGTAACAAATTGAACGAAACCCGTCGAGGAAATCGTATTTACATTTGAATTTGAATCACTCGTTTGGATACAATTAATTACAGCGATATAAAGAGCCGAACGTGCGTCTCGTGGAATGTTTTCGGTCTTGCTATACAACCAGTGCTAAACGGTACTGGATGCAAGTCCGCATCGCAAGGTGTAGAGCGTCCTAAATACTGCACTAACATGCTGCATCTTTCAATTGTCGGAAGTATTAAATCATACCGTTAATAATTTTCTCTAACTTCTATGGTAACAACTTAATTTTATGCAGGTTCCAGAATCATTCTTAATGATTTGAAGCGTTATTGTTGTTGTATTATTGACATTTTCAATTTATTTTTTTCACAAAATTGCGTTTTTAGACGCTCACTGCTGTTATTTCAACAATAACAAATATCAAATATTATAAAAATACTAATGTCAAATGCCAGTAGCACCACCTAGTGGTCGTTTGTAAAAAGCAATGACGCTGCCTTCGTATTAAGAAGCACGAAATAGTAATAAAGTTTATCGACTTTATAATAGAGTTTGACCGAAGTTGAGATTCATTACTTTACTTCATATTGAACACTTGTTGTTCGTTTTTATCACTAGTGTCGTTGGCTGGACTTCTAATGTCCTTTTACCAGCCACGATCCAAAATTAGTACTCCAGAAAATGGAATTTTCTTTTAGAAATTGAGCTTTTTATCAATAAAAAGACCTTTCTTTTAGATAAGCGAATAAGCTGAAGTCGCTAGATGAGATGTGTTGGTGGCTTTGATGAGAAAGAAGCACTTAAACGTTAGTTGTAGCATTACAAGGTATACCGCCCAGTAGATCCACAGCAACATACGCTACGAAATATGTCCTTTCGAGGAATCCTAGTTAGTACTTATTCTATATTTAATAGCATGCCGTTTGCCTGTTTCCAGTATGTTTTATTCGTACATTTTACACAGTTACTATGTAGTAAGTACTGCAAAAAGATACATCATGGTTGCTTTCAGCGATAAGACGACTACTACAGCTAATGCGATAATTATTCTTATTTTACTCGAGAAAAAATTATTAACTTGGCCCGGAGTTAATCGCGAAGCGAACGATCCGGTGCGTCGACAAAAACGAATGCGGTCGACCGAATCTTTTCTCGAATTCGTCATTCTTCCTAGCCATGCGGAAAAACAAACGGCTTCGTATGACGCGTGCGACGCTAAATCGCGATTATTTAACCAGTTCGAGTGTATTTGGAGCATAAAATTACGTTTGTAGCGGTCTTATCTAAGCGAAGCGAGAAAAAGGATCCATCGCATTATTTATCCGTTAAGTGTAATAAGACATGTTGCCCAAAAAAACGCGTATAAGAAGGTATGTGCACGTTTAGATCTTACACCAATCACTTCTGGCTTTCATCAACATACTTCGTAACGTTATCGAAGAAATGACCTAAAATATTACATTTTTCGAATTGATGATTCAATATTATTCCGCTCACGTACGCCTTCGTCAGGTGCTTAATCCGTTTCATGCTTTACTTGGTCCTATCGTTCGTATTGGCAATTTCCACCGCAGTAAAATATATACATATGTATTCAAATAACCCAGTTAAATATGCTGCATTAAATATAAGCAATAAAATTAATTAATTAGTCCACTTGCGAACAGGTATACTTTTCCGACTAATTCTTTTTTATCAAATTCAGTTTTATTTCTCGATATAGCCTCTTTGTAAATTTCTATACTTTTCCAGCAATGTCCCATCTCTAAATAGTAATTGTACTGCAAAATAGGTGTTTACGAGTGTAATAACCGCGACATTCGGTGAAAATCTCTATCCCCTCCAGCGAAACCTGTAAGCCTAGGAAATAGAAAAAGGTCGCCGGGGGTACGGGGGGTGGTAAATAAGGTGGGTGGTCTATTAATTTTTAATCTTAATTCGTGGATTTTTGCCATAGCGGCTACTGGAGTGCGAAACGATGCGCTATCGTAGGCAGAACAGAACATTTCTTTTCTTTAAATGCGACAGCTTTTCCGCAATTTCTAGCTTTAACTTATCAAATAATGATGTGTAGTGTGTCTCTATTATTGTTTTTCTTTTGTCGAGACAGTCGACTAACACAGCTTCTTTTTCTAGTGTGCTGTTGTATTCAAGTTTAATCTACACTTATTAATCGACGCCAAAACTCGGATTTATTTTTTAATTGTCGTCATCCATCATCGTCCATATCGATTTTACCAAACATTGTTGGTGGCATCTTTGTGTAAAGGCCTGAAACCTCTTAGACCACCCTCTCGTATTTTAATCAAAGCAATAATAGTGAATAAAGAATGCTAGAAGAAATGTTAAAATTAAGTAATTTACGAGTTAATTTTTTTTTAATGACATTTGCAAATCGCTCCTCTCTTCTGACCAATACCTATATTTCTGCAGCCCCTGATAAGGTTCTACATGATTCGGTTTCCCTTGAAATCTCTTCAAGCCAAAGGTGTATGTTAACTAACTTTTGCTTATAGAGTTGGAACAGAAAACAACTAATGGAATGGAACAGACGTGTTTAAAGCTTTGTATGTAGTATTGCAGAAAACAGCCCCAATTTCTTGACGCAGTTGAGCTTTTTTTCCCGAAGCTCTCAACTTAAAGCATCAGCGAAATTTAAAAGAATATGAATGGGCTCAGCTGAAAAACTGAATCAATAATGATTGAATGAAAAAAATGACAAAAGTTAGTGTTCATAACATGGTAAGTGGCAGATTAGCAGCGCGCACAATATAGTACCGCTCATCATGCATATGTTCTAGTAAACATGCTCCAATGTATATTGCATGTAGTGCAATTGTAATATTATAATTAGAGAAGACAAAAGCTACTGAAATCATACCTGTTTTACAGCGACTAGACAGACTCGTACTTTGTCGACAACCGCGGAAATCAGTAGGCAATACGAATCTTTTCTTATGAGACGAATACGCACGAGTCTGTTTAATCTCTGCAAGAAAAGTATAATTACACTCGCTTTTGTTCTCTCTAGTTATAATTTCCCTAAAATAATATCATCATATTTCCAATTTAAATATTATAGCTTTTCCATTTCTCAATCTCTTTCCCGGGAATGTAAAAATGGCTTTTCGCCAATCGATTCTGCAGATGCACAAAACGTTATTTGCACATACCCTTCTTCTTAAATGGGCTGTGTGCATTGGGTAAAACAAAGGTGTCAGATGTCACTGGTTTATGTGAAATATAAGAGATGTGAGAGCAATGCGATGGGAGACTAGCAGACACGGAAAATGATTGATGGATAAACATTTACATAGACCGGATTGAAATCAAACAAACTCGAATGGGAATAACTTCATTTTATCATTCGACAACTGTCAGTGAATCAAGAAAGCAAATACGCAAAGGAACTCGGTTAGTAATGGAGAAAAAAATCGAATTCTCTCTCCGGGCGACCTATTCAGAATAACTATATACCCTCCGCGAATGTAATTCAATTTAAGAGATAGGCAAACAGAACTGGTTTCGATGTACATATACGAGCAAGTAGTTTTGAAACCCGGCGCATGTATGAAATACGTACTGTAGACGCATAGATTCGTTTGTATAGTAGGAAAGTTGTACAAATGGAAATTGCTTCACTTGCGATCATTACATGCAAGTCCGGTACTCATGCGAAATTGCAGGTGCGTACGTTTGTAACTACAACTTGTTATACTTTCACATTTCTACCAAAATTATGCTAGAGATACATACTGAAATCTAACAATGAAGCTTTTCAATATGATAATAAAAATTATCTCAATTACTATTAATAATAGTAGACCAATTATTAGAACTAGAAAACAATATACTCTGTAGTTATGGTGAGTACCGGCACCTCTGCACCACACAAGTTTATTTGTTATATAGTAGTATAAATAATTAGTCCGGAACGAGGGATGAGGACGAATGGTCCTCATCCTTCGGTCACCGGTTGATGATGAGGGCCTTTCGTGTCCTCTAAACGGCCGTTCCGAACTAATTATTATATATTACTATATAATAAAATTCTGTGGTACGGAGATGCCGTCACTTATGTATTGTTTACTATACTACGCCACAGTCCTTGCTATCATTATTGAAGTATACATTATTAAAACACTGGCACAATACATGATGATCATGTACTGAAATCAGATCTTTCTTTATGTTCCCTCGTATCCTATTGTTTCTGTATCGACGGTATGATATTGAGTACATAAGGTTGTTAAAACATTTTTTTTCACATTTCACGTGATTATATTATTATCTAGAATTGTTCACAGTTGCCTAAATGTTTTTCTTGTTGGAAATCTCAATTATTCTTAGGCAAGTGTCAATTTTACACATATTCATTTTTATTGTAGTGAACATTTTACTAACTTCCATACGTCTGCGTCTGTTGCTAATTCGTAGAATATCGTATGAGGTATGCTTAAACGACATCTTACTCTATACGAAGCAATGCAGTAGCTGCATCGGTTTTGTATTTGTTTCCAATTGTAGCTAATTTAACAAAAACACCAAAAATTTATCGTAAGCGGCCTTTAAAGTAACCTATTCTCAGGATTCGCATCGCTTGTTACAATAAAACTATTTCATCTCTTTTGACATTTATTTTTGGACGTAATTTAACCAAAAAAGATAATTGCCCTATTTTATAAGAATAAACTTTAGGGAAAAGCCAATATCGACCTAATAAATGTTGTGTGTCCATCTTACATGTTCAGATGCCTTGCTTCTACATGTTATCACCCAATACTGATTTACTGGGTATTCAATAGAAAAAAGGACGATTACTAAATTATTGGCTTATGAAGATTAATAATTTATTTTCAATAAGTTACTTTTTAATAACAATATCTCTAAAAATATACAAATACCATACGAGGACTTAGTCATCAAAATCCAGAACGTCTTTTGTAACGTGTCAAAATTGAAATATGGAAGTCCTTAAGTTGGCATTCCTGTGGAAACGGGAAGACAAACAACTACAATAAATAGTTTTCTAACAGAAAGAAGTTTTACGATAAATGTAGAAAATTACTTAAAAAAACAAATCAAATAAATATAACATTTTAATCCACTCGGCGATTCAAATTAATTTTATTTAAACGTGGAATATCTCACTATCTATTTCCTCCTTTATTACAATGGTTGATAACCCGTAACTGAATAGAACCCTCTTAATATGTGTAAGTTTATTGATGTTACTAAATTTATATTTCTTTGTCTGTCATTTCTTCAATAAAGTAACTTTATATATTTTCTTTTAGTATTTCATGCACGCAGTTAAGTGACTGGGGCTTAAGTGAAAATACGTGAAATCCTTACAATTCGTGTGCCTAACGCGTACGCCATTTGTATGCTCTCATTTAGTCCTAATCGGAGAACCGATTAAACTAAATTGCTCTATAAGATAGGAGCTGTATAATAATCGTGATTAAATTGTTACTCACACACATGTGGTACAAGCATAGCTATATACTGTATGGTGGCATCGAGTGGTATTCGGTTTTTAATTGAAATTCTAAAACACGTGAGGCAATTTCGTCGTTTCAATTATACAAGAACAGTTAGTCATTTACTGGTTAATGTCGTAAAACTTCGCTTAGATCTGTGGAGAGGCTAAATGTAAAATGGAAGCAATAACACTGTCTGTAATATATTAACTGAATTGCAGGTACGTATTTGCTTTTGTAATAAAACATTTAAAAAAATGATGTTTTTTTAAGTTTCTTTTTTGTTTTTTTTTTTAAGTTGTGACTTTGCAGGAATTTTATGATATTTTCATGTCGTATGACTGTGATAGTTTGTGTACTTTGCATTTGTTAAGTTAATGTTGAATGAGCTTTCGTGTCTAATAAGGAAAACAAATTCTATTAGTTTTTAATTACATAAGTTTAATTTTACATGTTACCAAGTAACATTCTTGACATCCAATGAATGCTTCGTAAAAATATCTACATTTTAAAAAATTTGCGTTTCCGGGTTGAAATCGCGTTGAAATTGCATGAGATTGCTAACGATTCACTTTCAATTGCATGGAGCTTCTTCTGGGCTGCTGCATATTGCGTCGCTGCTATACGAAGATCTTCGTACGGCAGCGTGATTTTCATAATACGTATTCACAATTCAACCAGAACAATGCGGACAAACACATATTATGTTTCCAACGAATAATTCTGTTCCCTTTGTTTAATTTTACGAAACCTATTCATCGGCAAACTCATTGCTTCGTTCAAATAAAAGTATAGAATTGTTGAACTAACTAAATATAGATCCACCAGGATAGATCAACTAAAAACATTTTAAACAATTGGAACAAAATATGACAAGACCATCCTCGAATCTTCATTTAGATAAACTATTTTGCAAATTCAAAATGTCTTCCTTGTCTTGCCATAGTCTTTGTTATAAAGCTCCAACAAAATATATTGGCTGTATATGCATGTCAATGGTTCGTCCTATGCAGTCTTGGGTTGCAGCGAGAGCTAAACTTACCTCACCGCAAAGAATGGCCTATTAGACCCACGAGTATGTCGAAACCAGAGAAATCGATAAGCAATCCCGTGTTGCTCGAGAGTCGACGAAACATAAGTCTGTTTAGTTGCCTTCAAAATCTAACGATTTCCCTTCTCTTAACTTTACCTTTCACATACTTTTGAAAAAGGAAGCCATGTTAACTCTTTACGGATATTGGGATTTTTTACAACTCCCACAGAAGATGGCAGGCGCTTAAATACTTGATGATGAGGTTTTATCTATACCCTCGGACATGCTTTACTCCACAATATCGTTGCAGAATTTCTTAGATACATGTCACGCCGAGAGGGACTGAGATTGACATTATCCTGTATCCTGATGGTTATCACATGTACATGTGCAGAAATCTATTGCCACAAACCTATGGTTCAATGGACAAATAGTCTGGGCCTTTCAAACAGAAATGTCTGCAATCGCTATGAGTGGCGAGATATACATAAGTAAATACGTCAGGCTGGTACATTTGTTTTTATACTGTAAACTCTTGAAGGGAGAAAGACTTACTCTAGGTTCTTAATTGATTGCAGATATAATAATATTTTGGAACAACAAGATTTTTTTGGGTAAAAACATATGAACGTCAGGACGCACTGGCATGGCTGTTACCCATTAGATCGAAGAAGAAGTAATTCGAACCAGAGGTAAATGTACAGGTTTATCTTATGAGAGGGTATTTATGAATTAAAAAATTTATAGAAATCTGTCCGAGTTCTAACCGCAATCCGCTCGATTAAGGAAATGCCTTTTCTCTGTTTGGCAGGGCTTACTAACAGTTTCTTCTTACAATCTCAAGTTAAGACAATACTAGAAGGAGCAAAATATTCAGTGTCAATTTCTCGTTTAACCAAATGCTTGATTCTAATAAATATTTTAACAAAATTGTTTGTTTCATTCATCGCATTTTTTCTTTTTTTATATGTGCAGTTGGAGTAAATAGCTAGTTTATGCAAATTTCTTTTAACAAAATAAATTTAGCCGACTACCTATTAACTTACATTTGTCGTTTTTGGGCTGCGACAAACGAAAGCGTTAATTGTACAAGTTTTACTCTAACAAAAATTTAAGCCTTTTTTTAGAGATTTAAAAAGATATATCTACGTTAAAGTCTAGGTAGTTAAATAATAGTTTTCTTTATCTCAGATATAATATATGCAAAGTACCAGTCCTACATAGCCTTTCAGTGACTCCGTTTTAAAAACTCGTACTAATTAGTGTGTAATGATAGTTTAGTATCTCATTAAGTAGATCTACCTGACACACATATAGATTTTTATTTTACTTAATCAATGAAACTCCGTATATCCGCCCGACAAGCCTAGGTCCGCTGACGCAATAATAACAAAAAATATTCCAAACATCTGCCACGTAGATGTTGTATAGTATCACCGGGTATATACGATCACTTTAATTGACAAGTTAAGATTGATTACATATCATAAATGCGGAAGCGTTTGAATTTACGGAGGAGCTAATTTTGAGATGTCTTTGTGGAAATCTCGGAAGGATTTATCTAATCGAAGGCTGATTGTAAACAATCTATGTTCATATATTACATTATGCAGTTAGGTAATTTCTTTATGCTCGTAAGGATGCGGTTCAACTGTACTTGCGTGTGCATGACTCACGTGACAAACAGACACTAATATGTATTTCTTCTTCAAACGGAAAACGGGAAGTGCGTGTGTACTTGTGTGTACCTATCATCGTCTAAATTTCCTGCCTGCCATTGTTTCTTAACTCTCTTGTATATTAACTCTCTTGTTTTTTAGAAGAATTTCATGAAGGGACAACTTTCGTTGGATTCGGTTCACTTGGGAACACCCAAACCAGGTTTCGTTAGCTGTGGCGACGTATATGACTGCTATAAGCGGATATTTAAGTTCTTCTGTCGAATTGTTCGAGCATTTCCTTGCATGAATTCACATAGCCCCATTTTACGCTGCTGTTAAATTATACAGGATTCATGAGGAATAGATCTTTTTCATACCTAGATGTTCATATAACATCGAATGTATTTCAATATTCCTAAGAATGTCCATATCTCACGGTAAAACACATGCCGATCTTGTTCGGTTATGCCGTGCACAGTATCAGAATTTTTTTGGAATAAAACCAATTTTGGCGAAGCAGTCGTTAAAAAATGTTTTCGAACGAATTCTTCACGTAAAATATTAACTTTTTCACAATATTGCTTCTTTTCAAAGCTCATTGTAAACAAACTATTCGTGCTCTCAATGCTTTAACAATAATAAATGTCAATATTTTACTGAAGTAGTAGCGTCAAAAATCAGCTATTTAGCGGTCGTTTGCAAAAACTGAAGGCGCTAGGCTTGGTATTAACCTTTCTTTATTTCTGTATATGTTATGCCCATCAAAGATTTTATGTAAATGCAGAATCCAGGCATAAAACATCTCGTGTATAACTTCTCTTTTTCAATGAGATATACGAGGTCTGATTTGAAAATAACCGCACTTTTTTTTTATTATTGTTCTTAGAGACTATTAGTAATTTTCGATTCAAGGTACTCCCCTACTTTATTCACACATTTTTCCATTTTCCGAAACAGTCCTAGAAATTATCCTTTGAAATGTCTGTCAATGTCTCTGACGTATTTGTGTGAATGCCATCAGTGGTGTCCGCTCTGCGTTAATTTCAGTGTCGGGAATAAGAAAAATCGGCAACCAGGTATAGGGAATAGGAAGACTGAGGGACAACAGCTATTAAACTTTTCGCACGAAACTGACGATTTCATCAAGCAGAATGAACGGGTACATTGTAATAATGGTTTTGCAAATATGTATTTTAATATAACCGTTAAAAACCTGTGTTTGTAGTACTCATAATTGGCTGACTTCAAACCAAAAATTAAAAATGCATAATTCTATAAAAAGAAAAAACGGTGACCCTTTACCAATGCCAACCGGCAGAATGTTTTAACTTTTGCCTTAGTGGCACAACCGTAAACCCGGCTTTAGCCTTCCGTTATGACTCTTTTTGCATCATCGTTGGTTAGTTTAAAAAGTTACCGAATAATGCCTACTTGATTTCTTTTCTGCTGTTCGATTATCAAACGAGGAACAAACTTTACAACTTGATGTACGTTCAGTGTTTTGGTCGAAATGTCATGGCACGACTCCATGGCACAACTGAGAGGCTAACCGCTTCTGCAGATTCTTTGACAAAAAAATATGGTTTCAATTAATGAATTTTTTGAACATAGGCTCAGTTAAGGTCGAAAACTTCGTTGGTCGGGAGTTATCTTCAATTCAAATAACTATCTACATAAACTTACTTTAAAAATTCAAACGTTTCTATAAAAGTTTCCTCAGATTCGGGCAAATTTCTATATTGCATCGATGCTCCCGAAAGTTGCGCATTACTATAATCGCTACGAATAGCAAAGAGTTTTGCATTGCAATAGCAATAACGCTAAATCTAAAAGAGTATCATCTTGCCAAGTAAGTTTCCCCATTACCGCGTAATTTAAAATATTCAGTTATTATCGAAATAGACCTCGTACATACCTGACTATGCATACACTTAAGCTTTGCGTATTTACAAGATGTCTAAATCCATCCAGTATTCTTTGGGCTTCCTTGAAATGCTAGATCATTTTATTATATTGCCTTTTTAATAGTAAATTAGACACTTGGTCCATTTAACGTTGTACATAGATGTGCATGTTATTATAAATACTGAGAAGCCTGACTCTTCTTTGAATCAGTGCGAATTTGTGTCATGCTTGTCTTATACTTCGTGACTTTTCCATTCACTATCAAAACGGCAACACTGATCTTAATCGTCACGCCCGGGAAATTAAACCATCACAAAACGACTCATTCTACCTCGATTCTGTCTACATTAGATAAATCGGTATAATGCTACGCCCTATCTTAAAAACGAAATGGCTGACATAGTTAAGGTTTAAGGAAAAATGTACAGAAAAGCTAAAGAATGTTAGCGTGATAAATTAGAAAGTTATTTGTTACCATCTAATTAACGATAAGATTGTCCGCTTGTATAAGTTGTGCGCAGTGGGACCGGAAATTTATGTATTTTCTTTATGCCCTGTCTTTAGGCGAAGGTGAACAGAAGCATCCCCTCAAAGCGGATTCAATTATGGGAGGAGACTGTCTAATGTTAAATTTAGAACTACCTACAAGATTTAAGCTTTCATTATGTGAGAAATCTACCTGCTACTGAAGACAGGGTCCGCATAAATAAATTTCTTACGTTATGGGACTAAATTAGTTCTACACGGCAATGATATTACCCATGGAATGTAGCTAATGAATTAAATATATAAATGAGGAGAAAGTTAATAATAAGGTTTGTTGTTTCACATCCTGGTGGAGGCATTTCGGAACATGACCTAACCTTATATTCATTTTTACGTAATATTTCTTCTTCAAATACGAATTATGGATTGAATTTTATTAATGCAGTATTATGATAACAAATTTTCGAAAACATTATCCTCATTAGAGGCAAGTCAACAACCTTCAATAGATGTATATACCTTAGACAATACATTACACAATAACGAAGAAAAATGGATTGAAAACGATGATTTCAAAAACTCTACAATGTTGATCGATTAAAATACTGGAAGCTAGCATGATTTGGCAAAGTAAATTCGAAATTCTACCTTAAGGGAATGTTTTCGAATGTGCGCTGGGATTGGAACTATAATATGGAAAGATCGCATGAAATGCAGCTTTTTTCTTACATTACATTTTTTAGAACATTAGATAGGAAATCAATAGTTTTGAACAGATGCAACGTAATTCTAATATTCTTTTAGTTGGTATGAATTATCGTTAATTGATAAAACACAAGTAATGTCTTTTTGAGGGAAATAATAAAAGTTTGCATAATGTAAGGCATCTCTTGACAGTTATGACGAAACTAAATTATTTAAGAATTAGTAGCGAGTTTACTTTGAGGAAGTGTGATAAGTTAACAGAGCAGATCCATTAAAGCATAGTGCCCTGAGATTTCTTCAATCACATTTCTCAAACTTTTTTTTCAAGTCCTTAACACTAAAGGAAAGATCCGAGATAGAATCTTCGATAGTACTAGAGATATTGTTGTATACAGCCGCAAAGTTTTATGCTACTAATATTTTTTTTAATTTTTAATACTTTTTTCATATTTTTTTAGCCTTAACTGGGGGGCCCGTTAGATTCTGAGAAAATATGGGGTTTAGTTAACAGAAATTAAATAATATAAAGTTTGATAATATTGATAGTTATCTATTAGAGTCTAATTGATATAAAAATGTTTTTGACCTATTCTTGAAAGGTCCAAGAAATACTAAATGGACTCTATGCCCAGTCCAGCCCAGATAATGCGTTTCTAGTTTTGGGTGTTAAAAAAATCATGAACATCTCACCAAAATCTCAAATTATCTGAAAAACTAAGCCAGAAAGGTGCAGGGGCCTTACTTATATAGAGAGAATGTTCCATTTTAAATAGTCAAGTAGGTAGAAGCTAGACATATTGTAGCTTATGTGGCACAGAACTTGTGTTTTTTATTTGAAAATTGAAAAAGAGAATTTTTTTATTTGAAAACTTTTTAGCCAGAAAAGAATATTTTTATTTGAACACTGTTTACTGGCTCGATATGCTGCACATGTGTAGTTAGTTTTTCTTTTTTATTACTTTTAATTTTATTTTTAAGTTAGCAAGATCCTTTTAACGTGTAAATGATGTATGTAAAGTATTCCATGGTTTTGTTGTTATTATTATTATTATTAATATTATTATTATTATTATTATTATTATTATTAGTCCGTTGCCATAAAATCTGAAGCGCAGAAAAATCTGACTCTCTGACCCCAAGTCTTACACACTGTGTGCTACTGCACCAACTAATAATAATTTTTAAATTGTAATTTTGTATTGTCTGATATATTTTTTTAATGGATGTGCATCTGCAAATACACTAGTTTTTTAGCGAACTAAATTCAATTTATTTCAATACAACTGATTATTGCATCGTCATTTGCTGATTTAGTAACTACTTATTTCAGAACCTACTTGTACTTTAACTAGTAATAAGCATGATCGGCTTAATTATTTTGGCACGCGGTATATGAAGAGATACATCTGATGTGTAGAGTTTCTGTTTTAAATCTATACCTTGGGATCATTTACTCTCAATACTTCAAAGTATAGCATCTACGTGCTTTATCATTAGAAACTTACCCGCTTCATCTCGTTTAGTTAATCCTGAATTATAAACTACGTATCAGGTGATCTTCCCATTGCACCCTAGTGGTCTCCAACGGTCTTTGATTACCTTGTTACATTAATGAACCTGCTGGTTAATATGAAATTGGTTTGCGCCGACATGCTTAAACATGCAGATGCGGTCGTAATCCTCATTTATGTGTATGGATATGGCTAACAAGTTGCTTATTATATTTGAATATTAAAACGCAGCAATTGCCATTATTAATGCTTTATTATTTATTTAAGTCGTTGGCTAATTTTGTATATGTTTAGAAACAAATCTAGATAAGCAAAAGACATTTAATATAATTTTAGCTTGCTCTCTATGGGAATATGGGAGAAAAGGGGATTCACAAATCGACATTCACCTTACCGTAAATATTCCGGATCGTAATTGTTTGCTTAGGACGCTCTTGAAGTATCTGGCAAGATTTAAGTGAGCCTCTTATGTTATGCAAGTGGCAGTTCACGTGATTTGGCGTTGATGCAAGATCTCGGATTAAAGTTGATGGTATACGTGAGTTTGAAATGCTTGAAGAGCTCACGTTTATGGACGTATTTTATTTATTTACGTGTGATGATTTCTCATGATTTGCTGTTGTTATTACCGCTAGTACTATCGCCGATAGAATTTCCAAATTATCATTTTCATTGTGAACTTTTTCTTTTGTTGTATGCTTCAACGATGTTAAAAAAAACAAATAACTCACTGCGTGGAACTACAATGTCCGGTTATAGTAATAGGAATGCAAAGAACATATTTGCTGTAACTTTAGCAAATCCGAGATCCCAAAGCTTGTCGAATCTATGCTTCTCCAGTTAAAAAATAGATAAGCTTTACCATAATTACGTTACCTTTTTATCTTTCGTAAGCGTTTCTTAATATTCACTTTCGATCTTCAGTTAAAGATGTAAATGGTAACCTTGCTTCAAGATTTGTGTATATAGTGAAGAACATTGCGTATGTTTGTGTACAGTCTAATTTATTTTCTACTCCCACAAAGCTTGTATTTGTTACGAGCTCGTTTGAGACAAAAAAAAACAAGCGCTTTTATTTGTCTTTGCAGAGAAGTACTGAACATACGTTCTCGAGGTCAGTTTCGATATTTTACCACATGGCGTATTCTTGATGCTTACATGTTTTGGTTCTGTCAGATCATTATCGACTTCCTTATTTCTTATCGGCGCCATATTGAATTTTGTCTCCGTCAGGAGGTTTATGATATTATTCCTTAATTGGCCAAGAATACATTTTAGGTCTAAATAAGGTAATCATGAAATTTCCAACTGACTGACTGAAATGTTTTAATTATCGAGCATTAGTAGAAAAATGTACATCAATGAAGATAAATCATTAAGAAATACGTTAATCATCGAACCAAAATGCAACAGTAACGATTACTTAATAATTACAGTTATTGTATCTAGAACAACATCACTAAATTTTTGAATATTAATGGAAACTTCGTTGGGAATGGTTTGTTTACCAAGTCACGTCATGTTTATGTTGACAGGGATCTGTTCGCATTCCTTCCTAGAACACGTTTCTGAGCAGCACGACACATCTGAATGAATTACTTGCAATATTTGCATTCGCTAACGCTCCCGGTATTTCTTCTGGTGGTGTAGCTTTTCTATGCAATACATTGTGTCATTTTTGGAGAAGAATGACAGAATCTCGTCGAGACATTCTGGTGAAGTTCTTAAAAATGTATCATATCATATCGAGTAATTTTAAAGCATAACAAATGAGGGTCTTTCGAGAAATTACATAATCTACCTATTATTAGATTATAAAAATAATTTGTAAAAACGTAATTTACATATATTTGTTCATAGTTAGCATTTCATCAATCCATATTAATTAGTTTAAGTAAATTATGGCGTCTTTTACCGTACAAACCTTTCTTATACAAGTTTTAAAAATGGTTTTCACCATTTAGAGTCATTTATATTTTCTATCTGTTTTAAAAGGAATCTCTATAAACTTTTACTGTACAAGTATAAAATACTTCCAGTTAATTATCCGGGAATCCAACAGGGACAAATGTGTGGTATTTGTGTATACTTAAAATTTATCGAACAGTCCTGGACAACGTGCATTTTATCTTTTGTATAACAGAATTCACATCTGCTCGTTCATTTCGATTATTCGGCCGACGCGTACCCATCACAGCTGCTTTAAAATTCCCCAAGATTATAATTTCCGAACACCAAGCACGCGCTAACGTAAAAGTCTCTCCTACTCGGCACTCATTGTAAGCATACAAATTATAATTCGGTTCTAGCCTCTCAAGTTACATAATTATGCTTTAATAGATCAGCTGTAGATCGATATCGGCGGCCCTCGTAAATGTAGACCAAATTTTCGCATGTAAACGATTATGGTGGAGTGAGATCCGTTTAATTGATGATATTATCGTTAACGTGGCTGCAGGAGATCATTAATATTACATCGGTGTGTACGCTGGAACTTAATATTTCATAGAGTTCTAAATTTTAATAACCTTAGGCAGGTAACATATGTGATTTTTCGATCTCTCAGCGTGCGGTATACTACAAATGGCCATATAACTTTTCGAAATTAACCTACAGGCTTGAATTTACTTTTATTTAAGTATCCGATTAATGTAATTTTTGGGAAAAAGGATACTATTTATATTATGAGTACCCTTTATATACTTTAGATTTAATTTTAGACGTTGTGAATTAAAAGTATACCTACGTAAATTGTATACGCAATCGCCTTGAACAGTCACATACAACTAACGCGTGTCCTTAATTGAAATAACTTTATATACATCCTACATACAGATTTAAAAATTAGGAAAAATTGTTCGCTGTACTTTAAGAATTAGCACAAAAGTGTGTGGGTGCGAATGTAAGTTGTTATTTGTATATCTATTTCTATAGGTACATGCACTTAGTTAAATTGCATTAAGTTTGCACGTATCTATCGAATTGTTAAATACGCCATCAGTATCTAGCGCACATGTCGTGTTGAGAGATATACACGATGTAAGTCTTGCAAAAAAAAAAAAACTGAAACGTTTAATTAAGGAAAATTATTCTGCCAGGAGTATAAATTTAAAATTTCCATCAAATGTTTCCGACATCGCCGTTTATTACTGTCCAGACTATCAAATGTTTCTTCCTCTACCTGAGAATATCATAAAATATATACCTGTCCACTAATATCCTATTGAAGACGACAATTTTCTCCGTGAATAGATGTCGCACTGTTTGGAATTTCATATATTTTCTGCAACACTGACGTTTTTTGTACTTGTTAATAGAGAACTTGTGTGACATATAAAACGCCCGTACGTACGAGATAGTATGAAATACAGTAAAAGTACGTGTATTTTTGGTCGTATGAAAGATACGTAATTTATCATAGAATTTAATAGTTTTTCTATGACAGACTACATTTTATATAAATTCCTGTAAAGGCAGGGAGTATGAATGAAACGGCTGCATGTGTTCGTCAAATAGAAATACGCACTTATTGTTAATGAATTTGAAAATTGTGAAATAACTTATTATTTGTTTATTATTATTATTATTAAGTTACTTTAGCTGAATTTAATATCGTCAGGATAACACTAAATAACCATCGCATAATGTTGTGAATTATACAATATAAAAGCTTTGGTTAACATATGGAGTAAAGAAACATATTACGCATAAAGTGCTACTACTCAATAAAGTTTAATATTGTTGCATCACATCCGGAGCAAAGAAAATTTAGACGTCATGAAAAACTGAATGCGTTAGTGGTAACTAGAGACATGAGCGCAATCAAGTTTTTAACCAAGGGCGGGCAAGCTATAGGTAGATGTGCGCAAACTTTAATCAAGAATGGGTAATGTCTAAGAAACGAAGTAAATATAATTTTTCTCATCTGTGGAAAAGTGTCACAACGTGGGTAATCGCGATATTCCCTGCCCCTACCTTACTACACCGTCCACAAGAGATTTATATACATATATGTGTAGTTACTGACCCACTGTTCAAGTAATCATTTGTATTATCCATATATATGTATTAACTATTAGAATAGCTAATAAGCAATGTTATAAATATTACATGCGAAAATTCTTTCAAATATCTCAAATCACAAAGGCAAAACTTGTACAATTGCTACCAAATAGCTCTTATTTGCCGTTCTGCTAATATTGTACCGTACACGAGAAGAACAGAGAAATAAGAAGCGATTCAATAGCATCATCACCTGTTCACCAGGAATTCTACATAACAAAGAAGGCTCTTTATTCCACATACGGGTTAGGACTTTCGCAAGTTTTATTCGCCAGATACCAATTAATTATATCGATACCAAAACGCAAACCTAAATACCCTTTTCCTTTCTGAAAATATTAAATTTTAAAGAATGTGCGGAAGGATTGTCGTGCCACTCATTACCTGCCGTTGTTCAATTTTTGGAACTCACAAGACGCTCACTAATTTGATATAAAGGAATATTGTGTTTCTCTCTCTCTTGCCCCATTCAATGGTAAATATTTGGTCTTATTATAAAATAAATAAATAATAAATAAAATAAAACTTTTTATAAATTTTATGGTTATAGGTAGAAGCATAGAGCCTGTTTTAATGCATCGCTAAATTAGTGTTTAGCATCATAATGTCTCAGAAATTTGAAGCTACTTTTTTAAATTCCATTCCGGATCCGGATGCATTATCCGTTTCTCTTGGGGCCCTTATTATTTTGCCATATAAAAAATGTTTAATAAAGAAACCATCGAATTTGTGTTACATGGAGAAAAAGTGCAATAGTTTCTGAAATCCGTGTGTTCAGAACAATACTGAGCATGCATTGCGCACAACTCAAAGTTACTTTGCATTACATAGGTGGTTCAATAAGTCTTGTGATTTTTACAGTTACAATGCTGGCAGAGAATGGCACTGGATCTATGTGTTATCGGACAGTGGATTCAACCGGACAAAGAATTAGAATTTAATACTTTGGATAGCGGATCTACAGATGTTGCGCATTGCAGATAATATTGCAAACTATCAATCCGGCAATAATATAAACATTCACTTAAGTATAAAAAAGCTGTCTGCTGAACTTGTAGTACAACAACGATCCAACAAAATACGAGTTCTATTTCTAGCGCATTACATGTTTGGTCACGTGGAAGGTTATCAATAATTTCACTCTATATCATCATAAAGTTCAAAGCAATATGTAACCTCCTAATCGGTTTGGCGAAAAATTCCATTGCAGCTGTCTGTCTATGATGTGACCGTGAAGGTCGAATGTTTTGGAACATTGAGGATAATAAATCAAGCATTTTTAATGCTCGTCGATATGACGTTGATTTTTGATATGTAAATAAAGCTAACAATGGATACAATGAAATAAAAATATAGCAAAGCCTTGAATACTTCTTCCATGTTGAGATGTTTAAAATAGTAACAATTTACCTAGCTTTGAAATATATGTTAATTTAACGTCAGATGCTAGAAAGTATTGTGATCGAATAGAAGCATAGAGAATGCAGATCAAGAAAGATTATTTTAAAGCTGAAGCACTCCTTTTTACTATTAACCAATGTTTATGTATCAAACATTCAAACTGTTCTTATTTCTTATTAACACTTGAACGTGTAACGTGCAGAGAGACACGGATACACATGTGTAAATCATCTTATCGGTAATCTTGATAATTAACGAGTGCTTAATCAGGTGTTGCATTAAATGATAACTTCCTATTGGATTAGAGCTTAGACCTAGATTGACAATAACCCATTGTTTTGTCAACATTAATATCATCCTAGGATCATGCCGGATTACGATTCTTTCGGATGTCATCTTCTATATTCATTTCTCTCCTTGTTATTGCTATTATTTTGATGAAAAAATTTATTTAAACAAATTGATAAACTTCACGAACTTAAGCCTGAAATATTTTGAAGTTGCCAGCGCTATTTTTATTACTATTTGTGAATTCTTCTTCTAATTTAATTAACCTAGGTTTTCAAACAAGACTAGTAGAAAATAGAATAGTCCAGTTAGAACCTTATGGAAGCGGCGCAGAAACGCAGATTATTGTAAATTTAACAGAAACAACAAGCGAATTGCGCTACCCATTTCGCGCAGCTTCGTCCAAAGAAAGTTTGCTCGGAAAAAGTTAAGAAATATCCCTTTAATTGAAATTATTTTAAACATGTCGTCGAATGTTCTTACTTACATTTTTGAAAATTACAATAAACATATTCAGCTAAAAAAATTTGCATTTCCGTCTTTCAACGTATATATATATCAGTGCCATTTTCCAGAATATTTTTACCGGTTTATATATGCGCAAGAGTGGAATATGTATAAATATTTCTAAACTACTGAAGCGTTTGAAAAAAGCGAAACTAACGCGTAGCCGTTAAAAAGAAGAAATATCGACAACAAAAGATAATTAATATTTACATAAACGTATAGCCATGGCATTATTACGTTAAATTGATGACGATGATTTGCAGACCTTTTTTTATCAAATTCAGTTTAGATACTGCATTTTGTTATGTCACGTAGGTATTTTGTGTAGCTGCACAAGCGTTAATACTTTCAGTTTACATACTTCTGTCCGGCTTGGTATTTATCTGGTTAACGTAATGTAAATATCACACTTGCCTACTTGCTAAGCGAAAAAATAGAGGAGGAAGAGCAACTGTCGTAGAAACAACTATGTTAAAATGCATTAGCAGCACTAGATAATAGAGAAGAACTAGTAGTCGTGTTAGAGAAGAAATTTTAGCCTCAGAGCTATGTCTAAGTTAACGGATCGTTTAACCACTACCTTCGTAAAGATACCCACTATGGAAGGTTACCTTACCCAATCAGGGGTTCTCGATCCGCCGCTGTCCTTACACTTCGAGTTTAACCTCGTCAACTCGGTACAGTAGGCTAGGAACGGGCGAGCCGATCGCAAGCGGCTGTGTGCAGCACACGTGTTCCAACTGCTCTTCTCTCTCGGTCGTACAGTGTTTTCATAAATAATTTCCCGCCAGCCGTATGTACACAATTGTATCGCGCGCAATAATAACAGAAATATCAATGTTTGTTTTGATAAGTGTAGATATCTCTTGAAAACCATTCCTCGTTATTAATCTTCCTGAAATTGGAGGTGTTTGTACGGTGCCGTTTCAACGTGCAGAAAGACCAAACTTTTGGGAGCTTCTTCTGCAATGTACTTATTGAAGACGTATACAGTTTAGAAGTGAAATAAACTAAGATCCGAAGTGTCTTGTTTTTGTGGATTCCGGTTGTTAGTGAATTAGATTTAAACAAGTGACATTAAGAAAGCGAACGTTAACTTTAAAATGGTGTTTTTAGCTAAACATGGTTAGTACAGATTGTAATTTAATTCCTCCCACTGTTTTATTAATGGATTCAATTTTGAGAAGTTCATGGTCGATGACATCTGTCACACGGCGTGGGCATCGAATAATCACTGAATGAATTATTACTTTAAATTTACATTTTTAGTGGTTTGCTAAATGGATCTGACGTTCTTGTATTGCTTCATTTTATGGTCAAATTAATATTTAAAATTTGAAACCGGGCCTATAAGCAACGCTAAAATCTCTATTTCTCCTCTTCTCTATTTCTCTTTAAAATTATTTTCATTATTGCTTTAACTAATTGAAATTATAAATTTAGTTTAAAATTGAGCTTGAGTAGTTAATTAGGAAATATTAAAATTTAAATTAACCTTACGTTTTGTAGATAGCTTGGTACACTTACTTGCAGTTATCTTATTATTCGAGATTAGATTCATTTGATTAGGAAGTACTGATAAATCTTGTAAATATTTGCTACAATACGCTTATCTTCAAAATGTTAATTTCCATGTCTTTCCGCAAATCGACGTGATTATTCTCTCTTATTTCGTGATTACCTGGTATTAGTGCATTACACCCCGATTGGCCTATGGCCTTCTCACAAATATGTTTCGTTATGACATCGATAATCTAAATCAAAATAAACGTACAACTGTAATTTTTTCACTCCGTTATTCGCAAGTACTCGCTGTTTCATTCATCAAGAACAAACACACGCACCAGAATGGTAGATTTAATAGGCTTAAACGCCGAGTCTTGATTAATAAAAAGAGAATTAATTGATGTTCTCATTACTTCTCTCTAATGTGACAGTAGGCCTGTTAAATTGCATTAATCGCCGAGCAGTAAAAGTGGAGTTACATAAAATGCTAGCTTTCAAAGCGAAATGCGTAATCAACAAATGTGTTGAATAATAAGAATAGCGAGTAGCAAGATGGTTAGAAGAACATGGTACATAAAAGGAATTTTAAGTAGTATTGTTCTATTTTAGTAGCCGGTCTTTAGGTGTTTATTTAAACGTTTTTAGGGAGGTCAAGTAGCGATTCTATTTTTTTCTTACGATTAATTCCTTGCGTTGGTTATGTTGTTCTTGACGGTGTTTTTTAGTAAGTGTTTAGAGAGTATAACCGTTACTGCGAATTTGGACGCTTGCCGTGATATTTTTTCGTTCCTAACATGTATATAAAGAGCAAAAATTCGCACATGTCAGAAAATTAGTGAAGCAGCTGCTTTCGACTTTAAACACATGTTTTCCGTATAAAGTTTCATATTTCCCATATACAACATTTAAATGTTAGTGGTCTCCAGATGTGGGAACTTATTTTGACCTTCTAACGAGTTATCATTTCAACCGTAGCTTCAAGTTGCAAATACAGCAATATATCACCAACAAATGTTTATAGTTAATATTCCAGCTAATCTCGAGCGTCCGTCTTCATTTTCTACACGTATTTATGATATTCCGTATTATTTGACGTTAATTACTGTAATATTGTTGATGGGCCATATGCGTCTGTTAGGGGAACATGAGCTGATGTAACGGTATGGATCTTAACGTCGTCTCTTATTCGATAGTAATAAACCTTCACGTAAGAAGACACATCCAGAAGAAGAACGATTCACTTACTTCACTTTTTTTCCGAGAAGTCGACTCTTCTCGTACGATATCGAGGGGGGCCAAGGTCGGCTAGGCTGTATGCATACAAGTGTTTGGTTTCTGTGAACGCTTTAATCTAAACTTTGTTCCTTCATTATTCTCATACGCTGCTCACGTTTACTTTTAAAATTATGACGTTCTACGCTCTAATCACGTAGTTTGTGGTGTTTATTTGTAACGTAATCTTTTAATATCAAGCTCTCGACAGCTAACGTAGCACATTTAACGGATCCTAAGCTTTTCATACCGTCTCCTCTACAATATCTGAAAAGTGCGATGGATTGGATAATACCCTAATTACCTTTCGCCCGTCAACGTGCACCGCGGTGTAATTAATGAAGTTTTTCGCAGAACTTGAATTATATAAATGGATTAGAATTAATTATTGAAGTAGCTAATAGACTTACTCAAAATTCGCCATGTAAAATGATTACTGGAAAATGGTTTCCACGAGATGTTTCAGACTAATGACTTAAGTTTTCTAACACCGCGCCGTAGATAAGTGTAATTTCATTGAAGGTGTGGTAGTAATTGATTGCGGGAACCGTAGATTTTCTCCGTAACGCTAAATTAAGCTCCAATGCATTCCGTGCTCTGCACGCATATTTAGCTTTATTGTAAGTAGTTATTTTATATTCATCAAATTTGTATTCCTGTTAATGGTGATTAGTTTGTTGTGGAAGTGTTTCGTGCATGCCGAGTGCGTTGAAAGATAATTGTTAAATTGTATAAATATTGCAGATGTTACACAGTAGTTGTAGTAATTATTTTCACGGAAGATTATTTTTTAAAAGGAATTATGTAAAGCTGTCTCATACAGAAGACACTTAGTTAATTAGAGTTTGTTGGACTTTCATTATTAACTCATCTATCTTCTCACACCTTTAATTTTGCTCTCATTGCTTTACTTGACGTCCACCAGCTGCTTTATTCCGTATGAAAGACTTGAGTTCTAGTGGTTTACTTTCAGGCATTACACTCAATGTCAATTTGAATAGATCTGGCCCATATTAATTAAAAAGATCATCTTTTTTTGGATATTTACTTGCCTCAATTATAAGCCCGTATTATGTTCCTCTCCATTGTACACTATCTCTCATAAGTTTAATCGAGTAACGCAAAATCTAATAAAACTTAGCAAACAAACTGGTTTATAAAATGTATTATTCAAAACTGGCTACTAACCAATAACAACATCTATTAGGAAATTACAAACAATTATAAAAAAATAAAAAAAAAGGTTAGTAGGCAGCGAAATCCAAAAACTCGGACTTTTGGATCTTTTGGACAACGATTCAACGAGACGTATGTCATACCCATACGTCTCGTCATAGGGAAGTCGTATACACGCCAAAAATCCGTTTCTCTAGTCCACCGTTTCTCAACCTGACTTCAGTTAATAGCCGATATTGTCCTTACTAATATTAGAAGACCCTTTTATATTTTCGTAATTTTTTTTGCAATTTACGAAACCGAGCGTTCTACAGTCACGATTAAACAATTCGCCGCTGACATTGTAGCACAAATGAGAAGACCTAATAAGCAATTGAGAGCATTCTACACAACAGCGGAGCTTATTTGTTCCTCACACAGATTACGGCCGTCGCAAGTTTCATTTGCCTACTCTGTATAAGCATTAGAACTTGGAGTGTGTGTTTAAAATGATCCTTCTGATATTTTCCGTAGTATTGTTTAAACGAATAAAGTCGTGAAATGGAGGTTATTATTGAAAAGTTCTCATCGACTGATGCAGTAAACATCCACGTACTGTTAGAATAAGTAAAAATTAATTTCTTAGCATTTTTGAAATTTTGGTCTTATTGCATCTGTAATGGTGCTGGGCTTTTGGCTTTGGCAAACCACGTTTAACGACGACCCACTAGCAGAAATGGTTCAATGGTCCAAATACCCCAGCCAACAGTGTAATGGTTCGATCAATCAAAATCTCAGCTTTGTACGTCGCTGAGTAACGGAATGAGCGACAAAGCAACGTCTTACTGAAACTACTAAAAGTGGGAATAGTACTATTATTCTTTGGAGGTGATTGGTACATTATTTGAAACTAGCGGAACATTGGCTACAGAGGCCTATTTAAATAAGAACGTGGCGTACACAAAGGACGCGAAATAATTGGTAAAGAATTGGCAATTCAATGGGATAGCGATCCTATGTACAATACATTGGAAAAGTAGCCAGGAAGCTTTTTAAAAGCCATCTAAGGCGGATATCTTTACATCAATGGAGTGCCCAAAAAGCTCGAGCTATTGGAAGGAGTACCTCCCATTTGTAGGACAGTATTAAACACTACAACAAGGAAGTATAGCTTTATCTTTGACACATTTTGGATGTTCCTTGCGAATAGTATTCCAAAGCAATCTATTGGAAGCAAATATAGTCGTGTCTTCGCATTTCTTTTATTTTATGAGCAAACCAATTCCGATAGGAACTGATAAGTTTCTGAAGGGTGATATTGATTTGATATAAGATCTTAGAAAGAAGGAAGGATTAGTTTCTTGTGTACCCAGGCAAGTTCAGTTATTTCAGTTACTGCATTTCATTGGAAAGAACCGTTATTACCTTGTATTTGAACTTAAACACATCTATTACGATCTTATGTAAAGCATCTTGATAAAAAATGTATAATAACAATTTGTTTCGTGTTATCTTAAAAGAATTAACAGAAATATTCCATTGTTGTGCATTTAACGTGCAGTAATAATTAGATTATCTGGTTCCAAAATTAATCCTACTTTGTTTTAGCCGTAATGGTGATAAATAATATTATTTAATATTATTCATACACCTAAATATAATTATTCAACTTATCAATGTACCAACTCTCGATTATATGCAACGAGATTTGTAGAATCAAGACATAAGGTGCCTGCAATAAATTTCGATACAAGGAAGGAACTAGCAAAAACGCATGAAATCGACGCACACGCCTTGAACAGAGACGTTACATTTGATGTATTGTACGAGAATCTTTGATTTGATGTAGATGTAAAAAAAGGGGACACCGAACACTATCGATTTCAACAGCCCACCCGTGGTTCTTACATATAAATTATGCAAATGAAAAGTAATACGTGAGAATATGGTGAAATGAATGGATTTGCCCGGCTAAATGGATCAAAGGAATAGCTGTTGCCTTCGCTCTGGGTAAATATGAAGGGAAAAATGCGAGTGAAAAGTGTATATGCGCGATATGGGAGAGAGGCAAGAATACCAACCCCCATGACAAATTACTCGGAGAACAGCATGAGGTTGCTAAAATAAGGAAATGTCCGACAAATATATTTATGTACACAAACGACCGCATAAATGCATCCTAGATGAAGCTTCGGTCGGATTTGGCCGTGTCTGGTTTACCAAGAAGAAAAAGGGGACGGCAATAGGAAAACACCTCGCTTATATTTGAAATGCTAATGACGATCAGGTTGTGTGGAAAACCTAGAGGAACCGGTTTTGTCTCGGCTACGTGCACGTGTTTACGAGGGTTCCCTGGTTCTCCTGGGGTGTAAAGTGAAAATGAGAATGCATACCGCGCGAGAGAACATAGGGGTTTCGTGTCGAATAATTTAAGGAATTCTTTAATAGGAACATGCCATAGAAATGTAAAAATTAATGCATTATCATGAATTTTCTCTCAAATTTTATTGGTTATAAATTTTTACTTCTTCCTATTATAAGATGCTACTTATTTTTTAATAATAATTACAGAATAATAAATTCTGGCCAAGGGCAAGTAAAAAATGTTAAATTAAATCAAACAATAGTAAAGAATAATCGAGGCTTCTGGGTAGATAAAGATGACCTTGCCTAAATTACAAGAATTTTAGGAATTTTGTTTGAACTACTGCAATCCTTCTCCGCTGGTTAAGGTAAAAAGGGTACTACATTAAATATGCATATTCCAGAAGATGACGGACCAAAGCAAAGTAAAGGCTTATTAAAGTACCCACATTGTTGAAAGTTTTGCAGTTACGCATGATGAAATCTAGCCAACATTAAGGGGGAAAATGAAACAAAGTATTTACAACATTTATTATTCTGTGTTAATAATATAATACATCATTTCATTACAAAATGTATCATTTACATACAAACATTTGCTATAACAAAAGTTTCGTAATGACAACTAGTGTGATCGCATTTTAGTCATTTATTCTCAAAGTAATATGATCTTAATGTTAATTCAAATTCAAAAAGTTTGGAAAAAAATTCAAAACTCAGGAAGAAGTTTAGTATAACATTATTAGGAATGCAGTAGAAATTACCTTGATACTGATGTATAGAGAGGACAAGAATGGGAAGATCAGAAATATTTCAGGAAAACCAAAATACAGTCAATACTATTCCGCTAGAAATCGGTAATGAACGCAATATCACAACGACTGCAATATCGTTATTCGCAAAATTTCACGGAAAGTCCTGAAAACCTATCTTTTCAAAATTTGAGGGAAGCAAATTTGCCAACATTTTTTATGGTACAAATCGAGATTGAATCCGAGCCTTTGCCCTGTATTTTATGGATAGATGAGGTCCGTTCTTCTCTTAATGAGACGGAGTTGCTCGTTACTTAAAACTGTCGAATATAGTCAACAGAAAATTCAGAGGCAATCGTTCCTGACCGAACCTGCGATTTCACAACTTATTGCATTGTCGATCTAGGTTTTTTGGAGGAAGTACAAAATGATGATGTAGCAACTGTTACTGGTAAAGGATACGAATATTAAAGAATTATGCGGTTTTACAGTTGCAAAATGAGGATGCTATCGAAGCCTTAAATTTTATGTAGAATTGGAGGCTAAACTGGTACATTAAATCAAGAATGCACAATTGGAAGAGATGGCCGATGCTTTAATACCTCCAAAATGGACGTCATGTCGAACAGTTGCCAAAAACAGCGGTTGATATAAGAAACGCTGACATTTAAGTAGCTAAGTTTCTGGTTATTGGCTCAATTTGTTGAAATTAAATAATATGTACATATGTTGAAATATAATGCTAACCTCGTATATGAAATTTCAGAGAGGATAATCTTACGTCTAAATATTTCTTGGGGTTTGGAAATTGAAGAAATTTCACTTCGCCATTAATTTTCTAACAGACACGTGCATATCATATTCAAGCTAACTTTATAATAAAATAACAAAATAAAATAACTAAATTAAATAATCCAAATAAATAGTAATAATGTAAAAACTATACAAATGCACCCTTTGAAAGTGGCAATAGAACTGATCATTTTGCTTAATCCTTTGTAGTGAGCACTCTATAGAATGATGTAAGTGTGACTTTATGATGACCGCTCCATAAAGCAATAATTAATAGTAATAAAATGTAATAAATAGCTTCTAATCAATTTGAAGTATTATACGACTACACTTAAACGGCAATAAAATGAATACTGAAGTAGACGTAGATATGATTCCGTTAATATTGTTGATCGTATGTCGCTTCCAGGTAAGTTATGTATAGGATGCAATTTCTACATCAAAATTATCTACTCATTATTTCTAACTTCATTAGCCGATTGCTTTCTGGACCACAATTGTCAGAGCATCAATTTTTTTTCTCATTTTTCTCATCAGTCTTTCGTAATTTACCTTACTTCAAATTTGCCAAATGCTCAACACAGATGTATGTATACTGTTGAAGATTAAACCACTCACCCACTATAGTTATAAGACGCTGCATAGTTTGTGCTAACGCCACACACGTTTGCTACAATGTTGGCTATTTTAGACTGTGCATAGGTCAAGAGTTACAGGATAATAATTGATAATGAAGAATTGTGCGCATCCTTGATGAGAATACGGAGTACGCCGATACTTGCTGTTTACCATTTACCATAACATAGGTAGATGGACCTTGCCACCTAACGAAACGACAGGTATCTTCCTATTTATAGTTTATCGAAGATCGCATCTAGTAAATGTAATTGTAATCATACTTTGCTACACATGACTGCGGTGTTAATTGAATATTTTCACAAATATATCAAGAATGGCATTGTGTTATCGGGAATCAAAAAAATATGTAAAAAGGATAATATTCCTGATTATCTATGTGCTGGTATTCAAAAGCTTTCAAAATTTGAACCGCGCCCTTGAATTGGCCCAATTACAGCAGTTTTGTTCTCAGAGTAAATCGCGAAATAATCAGAGCGAGCAACGCCAATCAAATAGGGGGAACTCGGTTGATTATGTGTTATGGATTCCTTTCGGCCAGTCAAATCACGTTTGACGAATTTGTGACTGCCCTGCGAACAAGCCTGATCAAATACCGCTATGTGTAGTTGTTTGCTCCCTTTGTGATCCAGTGTTCTAAGTGAAAACTTTATTCGTTGGCGAACAATTTTTCATTGTTGTGTCTGTTTGTGCTTGCAATTTTTCAATCTATAATAATGGCAGAAAGAGGAAGAACAGCTTCTGGATTGACACCGGGTCAAATAGAAATTGCCGACGGGTTTCAGTGTTTCAAATATGTCCGAAGATTCGTGTCTATAATCATCTGTTTTTTCAATATTGATTCGATTTTTTACAAAGAATTCATATCCTTAGATCGGACGATTGATGCAGAATTCAACGGTAATGTTTTAAGGCGGCTAAGGGAGAACATGAAGAAAATATGTCGAGAGAAGTATCCTAAAGCCGTTAGTTAGTCGAATATAATATAGCTTTTATTATTCGTCCAGCCTATTGGGCCGATTTTGTCTCACCCCATTCTTTCCTTTTTCCAAAGATGGAAATTAAGTTGACAAAGATTCAACGTGGTAGAGAATGCCGAACTTTTGGTATTGTCCCGTATTACACTACGTTAATTTAATTTTTGGTGCTAGCAGGCTTCTGGTTTAGCTTCTCCTATTGGTACCAACAAGATTTGGTAATTTTTAAGCGCACTTGAACTTCGTCCATGCTTATGGTTCGCTTCCCTAAAATTAAGTGAAAATACAAAAAAATGTATCCAGTGTTTCATTCTAAAACATTCTCCTCTTATAGTCGTTTTTCCACTTTTGCAATTCCTATTCGTGGAAGAGAAGCGTTGTTTTACTGCTGAATTCTTAGTTGCAATATGAAGAAAACTGAACAGATAATTTTGGAAAACATGTAATACTGGAAAAAAAAATTTGATTACTCCACTTACATTGTAATAATGATACCTTTAGAATTTTATTGTGCTTAATCAATTTTACAAGAAACTTATTAATACTTAACAACGCCCAATTTACGACGATGTAATTTCGCTTTGTAACATCCAGTTGTTCTATACGGTAATTTTAAATTATAACTTCCAATTTTAAAGACCGTAAGGATTATACGTTGTAGGTGAAGCTTATACATACGCATAAATGTACAGCAAACATGTATACCTCCATATAGAGATGTATTATTATGTAAATTATTAAAATACATAGAAACATGTTTTAATACAATTATGGCTGAAACAAATCAGTGAACTTGGTAACGTTCTACAATCAGGATTTTTAATGGTCAGGTGCACCGACCACAGCATGTAATAATTGCGAAACCTTGACATTGCCACCGCGGGTTTCACCTGACGCGCTTTTATGTTTCACCTTCTAAGAACCGACTGCAAGCGACTACGAATTGTAAAACCGCGTTGATGACTTGACAAGTGAAGAAAAAATAAGTAAGGCAAACACGGTAACGGCCTTGCTTTCATGATTTATTTATTTTAAAACGAATGCTGCGGCTCCTCGACTGGCAGGTGTTTTGCGCTCGATTCTTTTGCAAGCGCGGTGTTTACTGCTCGGGATATGTACGTATATATTTGTTGTATAACACGCTGGTGGTTACAACAGCAGATATAGAATATAATCTAAACAGGTCGTTGGATAATTATCGTTTTCTCCACATCGACTCCTGTTTAGAATTTCAACTATTCCACGCCTACTTAGTTCGAGCAATTCGCCTTGCTGCAGAGTTAAGGTGAAGTGGTGAAGTATTTCCGTGGTGTATATTGTTATTCGATAATGCTTTAACATATTTTTTTTTTGTTACAGGTAAGTGGGTTACGAAACGACTTGAAACAAATTCGTAAGTAATAAATTTTATTTTAATAGGGAAGGGTGAGGGGCAGGATATGTTGGATAAATGGAAAATTTTCTTGGCTAAAATGTACCTCTGATATGCCTGTTACAGTTAATTAAATAGTCAAGAAACATTACTGTTGCATTTACGGTAAACTTCCAAACTCACCATCCTACAGGACTTGTGAACGCCACAACTTAAAACACGCATATTTCTGCAACTGTCTTTATTAAATATTTCTCAAATGTATTATTTAGCCCAGCGTATCTCTAAAGCACTTCATCTTACCCCTTCTCTTGATATCGGTTCGCAATTTTTCTGAAGTGTTGAGTGCATGTCAGATCATCTTTAGTTTAATCTGTTTATAAGTGTTTACAAAGAAGCTTCTTTAGACGAAATTTATGCCAGCAGTGAGGTCAGCCGTATGGTTGTATTGATCAGGTGGACCTTGGCGATGCAGATACTTGAAGCGATAACCGTCTGCATTCTCACACCATCCCTTTTTTTTAATTTGCAAGTAACAAAGTATAAATAAGTAATATCTCCAGTAACAATTCGACAGGTTAAGTTGCCGCGCTAGGTAATAAAAAAAATGCTTTCGACTTATGTTGCTAATGGTCGTCGGAATATACCAGTTGTCAACCAAATCTGATTTAATAGCTACATGTGTACCTAAAAGAGAAGGCAACCCTGTATATGTGACATTATTGGGTGTACAACCTGAAGTCCCCGTCACAATATTCTCTTCTGTGTTAGACATATATTGCTCATAATAGATCATATTATCATTTATCTACAAAATCAATTCACCTCCATTTCTTCTAACAACTTTCTCCACTGATTTTACAATTGTCAAACAGTTCGTATCGTTGGTAACCGTTCTTCCTGGTGCTGCAACTTCTTATCAAATTATATGGCAAATCAAATGTGTTAGAAATAATTGTTTTAACACAGGCGAAGCGAATTTAAGATATAATTCCAACGCATGCACACTTATGTTTGCTCACGGTTCGCAGTACTTGCAGTGGCGTATTTACAAATACAAAACAAATGTTATTACGACCGAACGTTAAGAAGAAGAAAAAACAAAGCTGTAAAACAATACCGTACATGTTTATTGCGTATATACGAGGTTCTCACCAAGAGCATTATCATTCACGAAAGTCAACAGCGAATATGTCACAACTTCCTCTCTATTAGACCCGGATGCGTGCGTTAGCTGATGTTTGCCGAAGGAGACGAAACGACTACGTCTTCTTATGGCGATGATGGCGAATACATATACTGTTACGGATGATAGCAAGCCATGCTTTTTCCATTTGCGATATTTGAGATGACTGAGCAGATGCACGTTTTCGTACAACTTCCGTTACCATAGAGAGCAACATATCGGTGTATATACCATTCGTTGTAATGCGCGATGTTATTGAGTGCTTTTACGAAAACTGTTACCGTACCTGCGTACTTAAAGTGAAATTTCGTTATTAACGCGAAAAATTCGATAACATAATGGCGTCGCACATACACAACACGTAAATTAGGTACACGTGAAAATGTTTCATCACCTAGACGGTTTCAGAACTTGTTTTTGTGCTGTATCACTCCTTCTTTACCTAGAACTAACCTGGTAAGAAGATTGGAGTGGAATGTAGAAAATTGAGTCATCGCTCATTCTCTAGTTGCTGCACTTTAGTTTCTGAACAAGTTTAATGATCTTGTGAACTAGGTTACATACCCACTTGTGGATGCATATATGAGCAGTAAGGAAAGCTGCATAATCTGTTGTCTGTGCGATGTTATGGAGGACAACAAGTAATCTGTAAAATTATAGATTGCTGAGGGTCGCGATGTAACCTAAATTACCAGCAAACAAGGCTATCTAGTGTCGTATAAATAGTCACTTACACTTTCTAAATAGAATACTTAAGAAAACAGTAAACGGTGCTAATGTTAAAATTCGGAGAGCCTTACCCTTTTTTGCCTTCTGCTCTATTTCATTACACAAATGTTAAAACTCTGAATTAGGAGGAATTTTTCTCATACTTAAGTATATTCCTCCAACTAGCTGTTAAACTTCTTTTTCTGGTGTTGAATTGGCTGTTTGCTTCAGCAGTGATGTGAAAATGCAACATCTTGAGTTGAAAAAATAAATTAAAAGTTTGCTATTAGTATATCATTTTTTTTGAAAGAAATTTATATTTTTTGAGTAGCTGTGAGGACCTGTATAGAAGTGAATAAAAAACTAGAATCAAAGAAACCATTTGTTTTTGAAACAACCGATCGGAACAAGAAGAATCATGTTACAATTTATAATACACCTTCACATATACCAACAGCTTTTATCAAATACATGGATATCGGTCGATCATGAGCTATTCAGCATTCGCCAAATTTTAAGTGAGAAAAATCTTACTCTAACAATTAGGGCCCGAGGGTTCAAATCCGATACCCCGAGACTGATAACTGATGACAAGTGGCACTAAGTCACTTGTCCTACTTATACAAAGTTTTAGCTAGAATTAAGACTAATAGTTATTTTACTAGAAACAATCACAACAATTTGTTTATCGTGAAGGTGATATACCATTACAATAATACAAAGAAGTTAATTAGGATATGATTATAGTCCCACTTTCAAAATCAAAGAAAAATAAAAGCTAAAGCTTTTTGAAGTAAAGTGATTCCGAAACTACTCTACAGTTAACATAAGTTGGTCATTTTCACTGAAATTGAGAGTATGTCCTATTCAATGAAGAATATTCAAATGAGGAACCAATCACTTAATTCGTTGTGAGGTACTTTAGGTGTTTCAGAGGAGCGGGTCATATTTTTTTAAATCTGGTGCACGAAAGAAACCTACTTACGAAGATCCAAAATTATTCATTTCTATTTCATCGGAAATCTTATTGAGGCCAGGTATTTACAATTATTTTAGAATCAAATTATTCCGCTCTTTGGTGAACTGTTGTACCCGATGATGAGGAGGTTAAAGTAGAACTAATGAATATTATTCTAATTCACGATATCTGTTGCCAGCAAGATTAAATGGTATTTCATCAACAACTCAGTGTTAGAAGTTATTTAAATAATAGTTTTCGACTTTGCTTAAATACCAAATTCTTCATTATATTCTATTATTGTATTTGGGGTTATTGAATTAAACTTGCCCCCGCTATATTATTATCAGTTTTTCTTTTTACTATAAATATTACAATATTTCTTCTTACGTGTAAATTAAAACAGTTAAAAAACTAAGTTGCCTGCATCGTCGTAAAAATATTATAAAAGCATAAAGTTTACGGGCTTTTGATTTACAGCTGAACACGTGAACGTGAATTTACACAACGTGAATTTTTATCTTCTTTGAGTTACTTTATTACTTCTAAACCACATTATCTCGAATGTACATACAGCGAAAAGCAAACACTCGTATTCTAACTTAGACCATTTGATTCGGCTTTGGATATGGGTAGTAAGGTTAAATGTACCTATGTATTACCTCAAAATGGTTATTCCACACAACACGGTTCCATGATTTACAAACAGTGCCGGCAGTACATTAGCTTACAAATGATTCTGCGTTGAGTTGTAAAGTGCAGAATTTATTTTCCGAAAACATGTAACGGAACAATTTAATTTTCTCCGTGCTGCTACTAAGAAACCTTAAAGGCGTGTAAAGTACATCGCTTGAATATGTGCATAATAAAACGGCTCACTCTTTTCATTTTAAATCTTTATTTAGCTGTAGTATTAGCAATTTTATCCAACACCTACTGAATATAAGGAAATTAACATATTTATTGCGATGATCTCAACAAGTCGTTATTATTGAATGAAACCTGAATTGAATTGAATCGTCAGCAATGCAGTATGTTGGTACTGTAATAATCTCGTCATGTACAAAATACTGGTCGGAGACATCTTACTATTAAATCTAGTTGAGTAATAAAAGAAAACCTAATCTTTCTTTTCAAGATAGTTCGTGCGTTCTTATGGATCTATGAGCGTTTATTTGCATTCTTCGCTAGTAGCTCTAGTAACTAGCGGTAGTGTTCCGAACATCATTCTATCTAGCGTGCCTCAATGCTGACGGCGCTTTAAACTCCCTGAAAGCATCCAATATTATGTGTGCACCCCTATTTTATGATTCTTTTTAATATGAATAAACTTAACAAATGCATGCATGTTTGATATGTATAGCTTGAAAACTGAAGAAATATCAACTCTAGAGCTGAGAAAACGGTAGAAGTTATTCAGTTCCATCATGTTACGCGTCCACAAAAAAAGAAGAACGTTAATGGCGAAGAGATCGCATTATTGTATAAAGCTGTGTTCATACTTCGCGAGGCTGTTTCGCAAAGTTATTGCGTTACTGGGCACCCTACATCTGGACAATACAATGAATGAAACCAATGTGGAAAACAAAAGTGATGCCTTGAGTTGCATTTTGCACATGGCGATGAAAGAGTTTTAAATGAGTTTTATCATTTGTAGGGCTCCGAAGATAAATGATGACAAGAAGGAAGTGTCAGAATTTCATTATTGAATTGGGAAGGCATATCTTTGGGTTGGTCACCAATAGGCTAGATACTTGATTTTAATGCTCTTTGTACCGCTCCCGATGGATCTTTAATTTCCGCCCAAGCGGCTTAGTATCGTTTATAAAGGCCATTATCTTGCTCAAAGGATATTTGTTTCTGCTTAATTATCTCGATTAGTTCCTTGCATGTGCAGATTATATGCAAACTTTTCTGCTCTAGTAATTCCTATCATCCACACCAAGGTTCGTTTAAACGATTTATGTTATATGGAGGCAGTGTCCAATCACCAATCTGTTGATAGTAGTCTGGGGGAGGCAATTGACAAACACTTGTAAGAGTGATCAAATCAACCCAATTTTTAAACACGTTCTATAAGCGATGAAAGCTGTCCGCAACAATTGCAAAGGAAAATCGTGGGAGACACGCCTAATTCGTGATCACTGAACTTTCAGGTTTCATTTCTTTTGGTTTTAAAATACATTAATACATGTGTAAGAAACACTGTTTCATTTAATCATCCTCAACATGTGCTTTAACATTCAGCGTCATGTTGTTCATGTTGTTTGCATTGTGCTAGATACAAAAAATTGTTCTTAGAAGAATTTTATAATTGTATTGAAAGCATTTAAAGATTGTTGACGATTCTAAGGCATCTCTCATTTCTGCAAATACTCTAAATTTTGCTTGAAATGCATACTATGGGATGTGAAACTTTGATTGAATAGTTTATGGCAAGTTCAATTAGCTCTATGAAAAGGAAAAAAAAGGAAAAGAAAACGGCATTTGGTCTGTACAGAAGTGAGCGAGTATAAGAACAAGTTGTCCGCGATACAGTAATTACGTCGCTCTCCACTTTGAAATGCGCACATACAGCCGGTTACCGCGGAGTTCGCAAAGTGTCGGTCTTCTCTGCGTCGCATGGAGACACCCTAGAGACATCCGTTACCATAACGACTTGTACGAGAACATTCCTCTTGAGCGGGCGTCTGCTGTGCTTCGAAAGCTCGCCCGTCGAGATTACAAACGCACGAATGTTTTGTATAGGCGCGTTAACAAATATACATACGATGGATTTTGATACGAGAACGCTTCGCGATATGGCTTACTCTTTGTGAAGTGATCTATGAATTATTAACGTTTCTAGAAGCGGTATAATTACTCAGAACATGCCGGGGGAAGATAACGTTTTGATGTTTGCGTTATTGTTTATTCTTTGAAATGCGGTTAACTAAACCATGACATATTCTATTCTCAACTTTGTAAATAAAATATCACGTAAATAGCTACTAGATTGTTGAAACAAATAGTGCTTCTCCCGATTCCTTTATTTAATGATGTGTATTTATCTATTGTGCTAAAAACTAAAGCAGTACAATGAAACAATAAAGATATTGTTTGCACATTCTTTTTGGGCAGATGAAATACACAGCCATGATCGATAAAACCGAGTGCCTGTAAATTTTCGCACATGTACAAAAAGTACTTGCTGTTTTAATGTAGGCGAAATAATAATAATGTGCCATTGTATAAATTAATCTAAGATGGCACACAGATGTTCCTCCAAGAAATCAAATAAAATCGGAACAAACAATTCTAAGAATCAAAATCGCTGTTGGTTGTTTCTATGCCTACAATTAGTAGAACTCGTGCTCTAGTTGCCTACGAGCTGTTGTGTCAGTCACTTGCAAAGGATAAGTATCTTTCAATAAATATTTACAATTAGTACTTGAAAGAAAGTAAATCTAAAAGTAAGAAGTCGAAAGTAAGGTAATATAGATCAAAGCGCCTTGTAAATGCCAAGTTTTTCACTAAGCAAAAGAAAGGAACTTTACTAACAAACGAGTGTGGCTATCTTTGACTGCTGCTTTTTAAAGGGAGGGCACAGACTGTGATTTCGAATTCTACAGGAACTTCTTAAATTAAAATTGCTCAAAAGTTAGTATTCATGTCGTACTTCATAGTTAGCCCTAAAGCTATTGGATCTTATAAAAATAATTCAGGTAGCGGATGTTCTAAAAAAATAACTGCCAGAGAGGACCGTCTATTGAATGTCTTCGGGATAGGAAGAAAATCCTTTTTCCAACTGTCGGCAAAAGTTAATGCAAAAGGTGGTACTAAATGAATGTTGTGATCCGACGAAACGAATATAAAGGTAACTATTAAAAAGACGTTAGTTTCGGTAAATGATACAAGGGTGCACGCTAGCACAGAACGTTAGGAAAATGCTCATATCTCACTGTTGCGTGAATAAGTAAATGTACATACATGGAAATTTTAAATGCGACATTGAGGGCGGCCCATGCAAAACGTATTTCAGAGAAGCATCGCCAAAAATTAATGGGCGCAATACCTAAGCGTATATAGGCAGTCACTGAAGCTCGAAGAAATCAATGTGGATATAAATTTAACGCTCACCATTGCAAATGTTTTTCATATTTCAAGTTTTGCAACATGTAAGGTGCTCTGTTTTATTGGTAGTAGCTGTATTAAATCCAAAGTGTAATATACCCTATTATACATTGGAAATTAGAAGCTATTTCCTTTAATTTACTGAATTCTATTAAATCAATTTTCGTTAATATGTTGAATCGTAATGTCAGCAAACAAAATACTAAAATATGCAAGGTTCGGATCTCAGTTACGCTGCATAGGGCAGCATTTTATTCACAACAATAAAAAAAATCTGAAAAAACACCATGCTACTCGAAACCTACTTTTGCATATTGTGCCCCAATAAAAGTCAGTCCAAACAACTCAATGACTTTCAAGGAATTTTTGGTCCAAATTCCTAATATTAAAGGGCTTAGATTGGCACTATTAATTGTACAAATATTACGTCGACATAATAAAGGGAATTGTTCTAGTATGTTATACGTAAAATAACATGATTAATAGAAACAGTTATTCACGTTCAGAAATAACACTTACCCAACATATCCAGTTCTGCAAACAAGATTGAACTTTATGTTTTCAAATCATAACTCGTAATTTCAATCCGGAGGTTACCGGCTGTCTACCTCAGATCTCGATAAGATGTAGTGCACTTGGATTTATTAGAATTTTTGTTGGTAAAAACATGTTATGTATGCAAATAATATACAAATTTTTCCTCATGTGCCATTTGTGCTTATTTTCTTTAAATCATTGCTCGAAACTTTATAAAATAAAATTTTCCACGAATTTCATTCGATTTCATCCGCTATGCAGTTTATATAAATAGAATTATACAAATCATTAATTTATTACTATACCTATTATTATACTTGAAACTAAAGCGGAGAGGTATAAATAGTAATATGAATATTCATTAAATGCGCCTGTGTCTATAAATACTCCTAAGAACGAATAACACTGATTGCATACATTGAATTTAAAGCACTGCAACAATAATAATCGAGTACCAAAATAAAAGTTGTACGGGTAATGTATAGAATCCCGTTAGGTCTCGTTTTACACGCATATATTAATTTTTCTGCCATCTTCCGTAATAAAACTCGTTTAAGTTGAAACATCCCGGATTTTTTATGTTTTTGCCTATCTTGGACATAAGCATATATTTTATGGGTTGGAAAGTGGATTCCAAAAATAGGTTATTGTAACTATACCAATCCATATTCATTTCATATCATTATTATAACTGATTCATGTGTACGTACATGTATGTGCCCGGAATACGGATATATTTCGTACGTGATCTCTTAGAAAGCGGTATATGACTAGTTAAAGGTTTGAATGTAGCGTAAACGACATTTCTCAAACTATCCGAACGGTACAGTATTTCGAAATAATATATCAAAATCAAATCATGAACGTCGTGCAATCATTCTGGAGATCACCGTAAAGTTCCATCCAGATGTAATAGGATTCCGTAGAACACGTGCTCCTAACTTTCACAACTGTTGTATGTGCATAATGTGAACCGAAAGCAATGCAGCAGGTAGGATATTATAGCTGGGCGTACAACAATGATAGATTCATTTTATAAATCACTCCAGAAATGCATATATAACGATTTACATAAAACGACATTAGTGAACGAAGGCGTTCACGAAACTCATTTTTCATTCGGTTAGTGGAGGATGTTCTTGTTGTCCTCCAGCGCTGTTTCACCACGGCAAGAGAAATAGTAGAGGACTTGTTTATGGATGTCCGTTCGTTAATCCTGAACTAGCGATTGAAGAATGAAGACTATTTACAATGTCGTGGAGGCAATTACACGTCTACCCGTCTTCTATAGCCACCGTTATTTTCACGGTTGTAATATCTTCGAATTAGTTTTGTGTTGTACCACGCGGGGATGTTATACCTGTACACAAAAAAAATAATAACATTTACCAGTCCGACTTACATAAAATCAAAATATTTATTTATATTTACAATACTCCTCGGAGCGGGGATAGAACAGGATCGACTGTCGATTTTAATCATACCTCGTCGCAATCGTAATTTCAATCGCTGCCTGTGTCTGACATTTCATTATTTACGCATACGCTTACGCTTCTAATCTTTAATAGTCAATCATACAATGTTATTGTAGCGTACATTATTTGTGTAAGTTTCATGCATCCAAACGCATCGGGACGGGCGGTGAATATGTGCGGCGTATATAAAACCCGCTACAGTACAAAACAACGTTGAAGTATTACAGGATTCCATTACTCTTGTCTACAATAATCATTCGAAAAATATCAAATTACTTCTGAAAATTATTAATCAATTGCTCGAAAAAGTCTGCAAGATAATGCACTATACTATATAAAGTGTACTATATAAAGAATTTTATTTAGTAATCAATAAAATATTACATAGGTAAATGTGCTTTGTGCTTAATATTTCCTTTTATAAAGCTTGGCGAGCTCGTTACGTTGCAGTTATTTTCTGTTTTCAGTATTTATATTTAATAAATATAAATCTTAAGCAGAACACATCAGAAAGTTCCAAGAAACAATAACCAAAAAATATAATACTAAGGCAGCTTAGGTAGAAACATGCCCCTGTGTTAGTGTATTTTTCTCTCTCATAAAATAATAAAATAATAAATAATAAAGTAATCATTCAGTTATTCAGATATTGAGCTTTCGCAATTAGCTTTATGGAGAAGATACTAAAATTCAAGGCAGCTATAATGCAGACTATGGTAAAATTTAAAATCGCTTACAAGTGAGTATGATTGGCATAATAACCAAAGGAACTGGAATACAATGAATTACTTAAGAAATTATTAAAAGTTATTAATCGAATACATTTTAAACATAAAATTCTGAATTAGGAATGTAGAACACCTAGAAACTAAAATATTATCAGATATAAGAGGGCGCAGACATCATACAAGGATGCGCAAAAGAAACCGTCCAAGAGGGAAAGAGCAAAACCGCAACGACGTTGAAATTTAACAAAACCAGAGAACATATGTCATTACGATAGTAAATAGTATTTTTGTTAATATACTCACGTGATACATTCTTCCAAATAGACTTTTCTATAATCAACACCTCATCAAAATCAAAACGATCCCCTGTAGTGGTCATCAATGCTGATTTCCACAGATGTCTCGTAGAGTAGTAGTAGTTTCTTTCTTGTCTCTTAAAAATAGAATTTTAAGCTACGTGACGTTTGTCGTATATAGGTCCTATATAGGTTGATTCGCAAGGAATTGGATATTCCATACTAGAATTTAGCAAAAAAGCATGGCTGGGATATTTACATTTAGAAAACGAACTATCCAATGTTTTCAAATTACACTTAGTCAGAAGTTCTTCAAACAACCAGAAGTTACTCACGAGAGAGCAATTATTGACAAAATTGGTATTAAGCTTTTCTAAATTGTTACGGTGGAACTGCGAGCGCGATATCTTTAAAACTCTGTTCTTAGTGCCTCTGAGAGCGCTTACTTTTCTGCTGAGGGGGTGATTAGAAGTTGATGTACATACAAGTTAGTTTCGTACACTAATCTGGATATATAATTTAAATAATAATAAAAGGAAAGATGAATATATCTGAGCAATGGTAACAAAGAATTGCAACTCCGTACGCATTCGTTGCATATGGCATGCAGCTGTCTTGCTACTGTGTACTACTGGTTTTACCTCCTTGTGTGCTTTAAAGACCTTATTATTTAGTATTAATTACATTATTGTATGATAATACTTTAAAAGAAAACAAATCAGTAGTTTCTACTGGTTATTGTTATCGAAATTTCTAGATCACAATAAGTAGACCCTATCTATCGCACTACTTTTTATAACCCATAAAAGAAATAAATGAATGTATTTGTTCATATTAAGAGATGCTTTAATTTCCAAAAGTACTCGAGAATAGGTATGATGCGCATAAGCTTCGCAATATTTTACCCAGTTCAAAGCCAGTTGAATAATAAAATATAGAGATCTATGCAACGAATACCGTCTAGCAGAGCTCCAAGCTTCAAAACCATTCTGACCATTATGAAAAATAATGGCCATAAAGTATGTGTATATATTTGTAATTAGAAACTAATTCTACATCAAACTAAAAACAATTTCATATTGTTAGATGTAACTAGTTTAAAAATGATGTTATTCAAACTTGGAAACGTTGCCAAGAAGCTTCCTATTTATTGAGCAAAGGGACGATACAATTTATAAGCACTTCCACAACGTTATTGTTACACATCAGTGAAATTTTTCCACTGATATCCATTTAGATGGAAAAATACAAAATGCAATTATTACGCCGAGAAGTGCGCTTATTAAGCCCATGTTTTTATTTTTGCAAACATAGAAATAAAGTCAATAACAGATAAATCCAAATTATTCCATCCCTTTCAAATTCTAAGCTCTCATAAATTGCAACGGGACTAAATTATCAGTAATCAATCCTATTTACTTATCTGTTCACATTAAAATAGCTTAAATTTCTTTTATGGTATTATTATTGTTATTTTATTTTTGAAATCATAGCATTATCTTGTTCGATCACGGTGTGTAATCTTGTGGTTTGCAGTTAAACTTCCTTCCTCAATTATTAGAAAGGCAAATGTATCGCATAGCTGTTACGTAGCTAATTTAAATAGGTTATTACGATGATTTTGTGTTATTGACAGTACTCCATGGAATTCGCTGGAATATTTATCCCCTGCCGGAAATAGTTTTCTTTGGGTCGCTCTTGATCTCAAGATAAATGGTTGTTATAAATAGAGGCACCCCGGCTGTCTTATCGAGTAGAACAAAGCCGCTAACTGACCCAAAGCAATAATTACATTAGGTTGCTCTTCCCGCACAAAACTCGCTGCGTAGCAAGTTCAAATTCCCAGCAACCCTTTATTATACATAGCTTAGCTACTTCGGCCGAGGCCGCGTTACTGTTGGGGCGGAAATAATTCACTTCATCTCATCAAGTATCGTTTTAAATTTACCTGGTCAAGGGTAAAAGTTAATTAGAAGTTCTAAAGTAGCGGAGAGCAAACAACAAATTAAATTATAATTAATTGGCTGCATATTCATGACTTCGGATCTATAAATAAATGGAAACATCGTCACGTATACGTAAGCAATAGAAATTAATGCAACTAATGCTTTCCGTGTTTGCAACTCAGAAAAATGTATGAAAACTACTAATATGTTCTGATTCGATTGTCCACTACATATATGTTAGTTTATCCTATTTCTTCTTAAGCGCTTTCCTTACAATTTTTCTCCGTGTTTTGACTAATAGGTCACGCCATTTCTCAGCTATTTAATCTATTTATATATATTTATATATCTACTATTCTCAGCATTTAATCGATTTCTGTGTAAGTTTTGCAGTTTATGAAGTAGTACGAAGTACGAGGGAAATGGGTTATTAAATTTATAGATCAATCGGTTTAGCGTTTGGCTTGGTATCAAATTATAAATGACTGGCGTTTTCTGGCAAGATTATTGAGTTAGAAGCTTGCTCTGTTCGTAGCTTCGAGCTTCTGAAGATGACGGTCTTTGCAATTGTCATTGGTGAATTCCTTTTTCTCGAATGTTCTTCGACGCATTTGCGCAAGTATTTCGTCGGGCTATTTCACATATGGAAACTCCACCTTCGCGTAGGCTTGCATATTACATAGTAAGAGTAATGTATCCTAAAGGTTTCAAATCAGTACAATTGACTTGTAACTGCAACTTCAATAGGCAGTCGTTTTGTTTTGATTGATTTTTAGACCAAAGTCTTGCGCTTCCTTTTAAGATATTCTTACCGTTTGTTCTAAGTGTTGTTATTGGGTGTGTTGAGTTCCAGGGCTTCCAAGCGAGGAGTAAAAACCAACAGCTTTTTAAAAAAAGAAACTTCACGGGAATTTTAAACTTATCTGGCTAACGTAATACGTATGTAAGTAGTACGTAATTTCATTTAAATTTGCTAGATGTCCTAAAACTTCGTAACTTTGCTGTCTAATAATTAAAAAAAAAATACATCGAAATGGGATTCAGTACTTTATTTCAATTAATTTGTAAAAGCTCTCTAGAGATTCAGTTCCACTTCAAGAGTTCTTTTTATAACATACCATTTAGGCACTTTCGGTTCGTTAATTGAAAGCTACGTTGATTTTAATCTAATTTTATTTCGCTTTCAATATAAATTTCGGCGAAATGTCGAAATTGCCGAAGCGATGAAGGCATCAACAATTTTTTTTTCAGCGGATTTCATTCCTGTAAAGGTGCGTCGAAAGTGAAAGGCGAATGACGAAATTGCGACAGCGTTTGGTGACAAAAAAGCGAGATAGGTTGGTAGATCGAGTGAGGGTTACAATCCAACGAACGAAGATTTAATTAAAAAGGCATTTGCTTCAAATTGGTTTATCAACGGTCCTCTGCTGCTTCTCTTTTCGGACACGTATCCGCTCGCCCGTCCCTCATCTATCTGTCAGCGCCAATCAACTCCTCTCTATACCGGTTTAATTGCATCTCGTCGAATTAGCAATTGACTCGAAAGTCATAATGCAAGGGGTCAACTTGACAAGTACGAGCGTGAACAATGCGATGTACCACTAACGCAAACATATCCACCAGGACAACGATGGTATTGTAGGACTATGAAGATGTAGTCCCGTTGATTGACAAGGTCCCCGACAAATACGACGCCCTTATTTTGGATTCTCTACCCTATTAATTTGTGGTTAGTTGTGTGCGTGTATGTATTAAATATGCGGGATAGCGATTGTTTGACGAGATTGAATTCTATGGGGGTGGTATTATATATTATCGTGATTGAGATGCGTTATAATTGAAGTGACTGGTACGGTTGTCCCGAAAGCATTGTTTTGAAATAGTTATGAAAGATTTTAAATCTAAGCTCTGGACATACTCGACATTCTGCAAAAGCGTGTGATGTAATATTACCTAATACCTGCGCCATTTCTCCATCAAATTATAGAATTTATTTAAGGTTCGACAAACACAGACTATTACAAAATATACGGAGTATAACTAACAAAGATTAGACTGACTCTTTCTAACACCTTCGATGTTAAGTTCTTACTGAATCTATCAATGCTAAGTTGATACTAAATCTAATATTATTTCTGTTGTCTTTTTTATGAATCAAGAATCCTTACTTTAAGTATTGTCATCTTTTGCAAGGCGTTCCTATTGTTGCAGAAATAATGCACGACGTATATCATCAATGCAAAATAAATGCAAGGCGTATATCTACTACTTATCTTACGCTACTTATCAGCGCTTGGTTATTTGTAGAGAAGACAAAAGCGAGTGAAATCATACCTTTTTCTTTTTTTCTTTTATCTCACAAGAAAGGGTTCGTATTGCCTACTGATTTCCCCGAGAGTCGACAAAACACGAATCTGTCTAGTCGCTGCAAAACAAGCATGATTTCACTCGCTTTTGTTCTCTCTACTTATTTGTTATTGAGTATTTGATTTCTTTAATTTATATATTTGTCGTAATTCAAGAAATATGTATTTACTGTAATTTTACACGTGGAAAGTTTACTAAAACGCTTATTTACTCTTCGATCATAATCTGTAAAAATATTTGGAGTAGTCTATTAAAAATAAAGAACTTTCTGCCATTTCCGCTCAAATCGGAAGTAATACCATGTTGATGTAGGCCAAAAAATGAGAAATCAGCGTTATATATTGACTTGTCAGTGTATGTTTACTCATCAAAAGTAGCTGGCATTTAATCGAATTAGTTGCCTCCATCGTGAACGCAATGTACATAAGTTGTCTATTTTTCTAGACGAAGTTATTGGATAATCACGAATCCATAATAATTACAACGCTCCATTTTCTTATCCAATTACAAAAGTAATTGTACTAATTGGGTAATTATTCGCATCAAATGAACTATTCCTCCCTTACCAACATGTCTGCTCTAGGTATAAACTTCCCGTGATATAACCCGTTTAATAATTAATTACAAACTAATATACACCAGCGAACTCTAAGCGAATATACCGACGTGAGTTGTTACATGTAAATCTCGTATTTTCCGGTCGAAGGAGTTTAAAGCATAATTTCAAGCAAAGGCACATCAGCAACTACATATCTACATACATAATCAATGAACGTTACCTGTATCGAAATACTTGTTTGCAACTAATCCACAGACATATACCGAAAATTAACTTTGGATATGATGGAGAAAGTTAGTTAGTAACAATTTAGACGGCGATAAATTTTTGAAACACACAAAAACGATATCATATAAAAAATATATTCCTGAAGCTGTAACGTCTCAATTCGTTATGGACTCCCGTAAACGCTATCTGAAAAGTAGTTTTCCAATTGTTTGAGATGTTTTTCACAGCCTTAATAAAATTTAATGACTCAAGAAAGGCTTGTCTACAATGAGTATTTGAGCACACGTCAAAGAGAGAAGTGGACTGCATCAAGTCAATTACTAAAAGAATGCTGACAGTATCTAACCCAGAATTGTTAATTGTTTTGCTGTTATTACTATTATTCTCTAATAACAAAAATGTGATAAAACAACTTAAGGAAATTCATAATCGGAAGTCATTTTGTTTAATTAACCGCTAGGAGAAGTACTTGCTGCATTTTGCTACCAGTTTGAACTAAGAGTAAGTAACACAGTATATCTTAAAAGCTTAAAATGATTATTCCTTATATTATTTATAACTATGTTCAAAGAAAGTTGTTATTCACGAGAATGGTGTGATAGATACCTACGCTAAAAATACCACATAACGTCGTAGCTCTACGCATTCAGTCGTGCGATGTTCCAAGTTTTTATCCACACAAATAATAGGGCTTGTTGAACTCTTCAAAATAGGTCTGTATTCTAGCAATGACATCTCCATTTAACGTAAACCGCATTCCTCGAGGCCATTGTTTCAAGTTTAGAAGGAAAAGATGACGCTGTGCAGATGATGTGGAATGTGGTGGATACCATTTTCTTTTTAGTTTAGCGTTGAATCGCTCCAATAAATTAGCACACTACTATTCGTCTCTTCCGCAACTAATCAATGAAGATTATCCCTTTTTCTCCATTTTTTTTTTTTACAAAAAAGTATTCTCCAACTGATGGAGTCGTTTTCGCTTTCTTTCGGGTATATTCGCAAGGACACACCCGTTTTGCTGACAAACCTTTGTTTTCTGGCGTGTAATCGTGCGTCCATTTCTTAAATAGAGCCACATGACACCCAAACATTACTTTCCGGTTATCTCACGATTTCTTTTTTTGCTATATTCAGGAAGCAACTCAGGATACGTGAAGCTTTATTAGAAATGCTCATAATAAAAATAAAATCGTGTTAATTCCTTATTCATTCTTCGGTGCTTAAGATGCTACGGTTAGTCCAACTCTTGTGCGATAGGTAATATATTTTGATCAGGTACGATTTTACGCGTTTCCTCCTTGTTAATGGTAGACTTGTCGAACCAAATCGGTCAATATCAGCGTATAACGTTTATTTCATCACGCCTCTGCAAAACTATTACAACCTGATGTGGTTAGCGCTTCATAGCGATACCCATTATTTATTTATAATTTATACGATGACTTTTACATATCTACGCTAAACTCTCCTTATCACAGGATATTAAATGCGGAATTTAGAAAACAAGCCGAGGGGTTTATAGCGATCAACGAGTGATCACATTATTATGCAAGCAAGTAAACAAAGTTAAGGGACTTATGCGCATCGACCAGTATAGATTTGGCCAGACGAAAGGAAGGCACATAAAGGAAATGCCACAACATATTACTTATTAAGCGGTAAACTTCTATTTGCGTCGCAAGGGTTAACGGATAAAACGCATATGCACGTATGCAGTATGACGCTATGCAACCTAACGTATTAGCAGATAACAGGGAATCTGTTTTAAGAACCTAATGGATTGCAACGTCCGACACGAGACGACAGGATGTGATGTATAATTAGTCTGGCTTGATTGCGATGAGGACGCCTAACGAAAAATAATCAGGCGAGATAATGAATTTTATTTGAAAATTTACGTTACTTAACATCAATTTGTTTTGAGAAGATAAACTGTGAAGAAGTGATGCTCTCCTAGAGTGAATTGATTTATCTGATCCGGATCGAATAACATCTGTAGGAAAAGAAGTATTATTTGCAGCTTACAAATCATACGATTAATCGATAATTTGATATTGATGTGAACGACTTTTCTTTCGTTTAACACAGATTGGGACGATAAAACACGCAGTCTTAATTAACTAAACAGCTCATATATGGAAATAAACCAAATAAATACGAATAATTTAATTGGTAATTAGTTCGTTGACAGTGGAACTAATGATACATACTTTATCAGTTTATAACAGGAATAATAAATAAGGCATCTTACTCTATTGTTTACATCGTGTCATCTCTGCTATATTATATATTGTTTGGATGCATCTACAACAGACGTACTTAAAAACAAACTTGTAATTAAAATTATAATGATCTATCTTCGGTTACCAAACAACTTTCAATTTATTTCCTTTACATTTCAATAATTCAAATATATTGTGTGGTCGTCTTTTCTAATTAGCAGTACAAATTATAACCGAGCGCGCTGTACTTATTAATTCAACGCTAGTAAGTATCGATTGTCGTCTGTTTTGTTAATTGGAAAGTGCTACTTCCTTTTTCGGTAGATAAAAAACAAAAGTAATCTTATCGCCGTATGTTGGGATGAAACCATTAATGTCTGCTAATGGATTTTTTTTTATACGAGCGGGCACTCGTAGATTAATTGACTATTGTTTGTTTACCTTTTCAGATATGTCACATCTGCAATAACGAACCTTGGTTTTATAATAATTAAAGTACCTACGTGAAATAAGTGTGAACGTTATTATGTACATTGAAAATGGACTTATTAATGGATTATTTCCGGAAAACAATTACTTAGGTATACATTCATAGATTATATAAATAAGTATAATTTTAGAATTACATCCTGTTAATAATCTGGAAGCAAAAATGTTAAACACTCGTTACATCATAGCATCATAAAATAGATCCTGCACTTGAGTTACATAGAAAGCAGATACTAGCTTCCCTCAAAGTTTAGCAATTAGGAAACAGTTCACTATCGTGAAATGTATATTTTATTTTATTTTATTTCCCGTGCTCGCGATATTCAATAATGCTATTATTTTCTTATTATTATTTATTATTATTTTCTTGAAAAATCAAGGCACTGGATATAGGATATGGCTCCCTGGGCCATTTAGAACATAGGTTTTCAAATAAGAAAAGTATAGGTATTCACGCAGCTGGTTTATTTCTTTAAAGTTTCTTTTATTTTCCCAATTTAATTTAGTTTGAGCCATACTGTAAAGAAGTATGTATTTTTTTTTTACCCTGGGTTAAACCCTGATAAGATTATTTTATTACTATTATTATTGTTACTACATTGAATCAACTATTTATTCTTCAATACAGTACGTCTGAATGGCTTTACATTACAAATATTCCTAAATAAGTGCATATACCTATGCGAAATTAGGTATAAGTTTTTACAACAGAAAAGCTCTCTAGGGTATCCAAATGACTAAATTATCAAGACAATACTAAGAAGAGTGGAAACTCCGTATGACATATGCATACGTATGTTAATAAGTAAATTAGTTATCAATCTCACAATTTTATTGGAGTGGCCTAAGAACAAGCGGTTGCTTGAGATTTGTGTTGGGCCTCTTCAAGTTTCTCGACCTGTTTATTTTTAGTTACTCACTAATTGTATCACATATTTAGAAAAACCCACTTAAATTATACTAATGTACTGGCTGTCATTTGCATACATATACATTATATGTGTTCAGTTTTCAACTCGGGTTTGGTCTATGTTTCTTTTTGTCCTAAATTGTTACTGTTATAAATAAAATATAATTTCGTCGAAATCTAACAGTTTATTAAGACATCTGGAACGCATCATATTTTTTTTCATCTCCTTGATGTATGGAGTTGGGCGTGTTAAAGTAATATGACGCTTAATCTAAACGTATAAGTATGATCAAATAGTTGAAATTAAAAATATAGACTGTTAACTGCATTCAATTGATAATAATTATTTACGTGATTACAATCTTCATTTATCGATGTTACAGAAATCCGTGTAAATTTTAAAGTCGCAAATTCCTATGCTGCCTCCCCATTTGTTAATCCTAGCGTAAAAACAGGAAGGAAGTTCGGCCATTAAGTCTAAAACCGAACGCAACCCTCTGTGTGTTTCTGACAGCTGCTTGTACTCCCCAGTCCGTCATTATGTTGCTTGTTACGCGGGTAGACTTTCATTTTTAAGAAGGCCTATTACATCCTACTTTTCCTCCTTTTTTTTTTCAAATTGAGTGTTATGCTGATGACGGGCCGTACATGCCGTTATTTCCGTATAATGGCTTTCTTATGGCTTCGCGGTTAAATTAAAACTTAAATACCATCTTGATGTTGTTATTTTATGGACAGTCTGCTGTGCGTGGAAGCTGAGGCTCGAAACCCTTTTTTATTGTTAGAGTCTTAGAATTTAGACGAAGTTTCTGAATAGACTTCTTAATGACCTTATTGTGGAAGCGTGTATACGTGCAAAAATAATTGTTCTGGCGTGATATTCATGCCGTCTTATTTCTACCTATTGTCGATGTCCCAGTTTTATACAATAGGTGTACCGGAGTAAACTGTATTAGCTGTCAAAAGGTTTTTATAGTGATTTGGAGAGAGCAATAACCTACTATAGCTAGCATTCGTAAGAAAATTTTCGAAACTTCAGCTTAGTACGTTTCCAATTCCTATTTATTATTCACCTAAATATGAAATAATCACAATATTTGTTGTATTAATATGTTTATAAAATAGGATACAAGGCTCGGCGTTTTTATAATTTTATACATTTTGCAAACCTCTTCATGACGCTTAAGCTTGGACCTAAAAATCACGACCAGACAGGTATAAAGATAAAAAGCTGCCCAGGTTTTTAATTACTGAATTTGCCTAATTTTCGAATTTGTATAAAAGTTTAATCAGGTTAAGTATTAAATGAACAATGTAATTTTAGATAAAATAATACAAAAAAGGCATGTTCACGTTTTTAACTGCAGTTTATTCCTTCTTTAACCAGGATTTTGATTAATCTTTTTAAAAATTACAAAAATATTAAAATGTGCCACTTATCCCATTAAAAAATCAATAGCTTTTAACTTTCTTTCCAATCCCGACGGTAAAACGAAATTTTACTATATGTCCAGACTAACATCTGTAATGGCTATTACATTGAACAAATAAGCCATAAATTGAAGAAAGGATTGAAGTTGATTTTGCGTAAGTTCATGTTGAGTGTGCAAATGCGATCGACTTCGTGTACAAGTACACTCAAAATAAAGAACTTACTCGCTAAAATTTAGTTCGTATTGATTTTCTAAATGCTGTCCTTTCTATCCACTGTAAAGAGACAGGTCACTCCTTTGATCTAGATAACGCGAGAATTTTTAACGTTGAAATCAGTTGATCGCTTTAAGAATTTGGAAATCATTAACTACAAGAAAGACATTGATAACTTGTAATCAACTATTATTAAAAAAAAAAATTTTTAATTTTAATTTGTAAATTTTAAATTTAATTTGTAGGAGGGAAATTCTACCAAAAACCATTGGTAGAAAATAATCTGAGGTAAATGTACCTATTTTGCGATCCCTTTAGTAAAAAGTTGGTTATGCAACTTTGTCAACGTGTGTGTTTAAGAGCCTACAATTGAGGACATTTAGGGAGTCTAACTCCTCATTTAGCTCCAAAGTAAAAAGCTTGCATTATATACGAAGATATTTCTTATAATCGGAAAGATACTTGATAAACTGACGATTGCCGAAGACATTCTAACACGCTCTTTTAACATTAAAAGAGGAACTGATTCTAAATAAGGTTAAAATCGATCCATAAAAGGGAGACTCTAAAACGCAGGAAAGGACGCATAGTAATCGTGGCGTTTATTAGCACTTTTGCCAGAATAGAAATGGAACGGTAATCATTTTTTTAATTGATTGATGAAGAATGTTTTGGATATAATCGCATGTAGTAGTGTGCAAAATTTACCCGCAATAAAAGTACGCAAGCAAAAGGGGTCGCGATACACGACGGTCGGGAATCACTAGCAATCTAACCGTTGTACAATATAACATTTTAATAGTCTAGAGACACAATATTCAAAAGACCCAGTCCCTCTGATATGCAATCGTAAAGTTTATTTTAATAATTATGTATATGTAATATTTATACAGCATTTGATGTTGTAGTTAAATGGCGTTTGAATATTGAAAGAGCTGTAATAAATCGAAACGGCAATCAAATGCCAATGATGTTAATTTTCTGACAGCTACCTTCTCTACCAACAAAATCTAATTCTCATACCACCAGTCCTTATTATTAACACATCGTCAGGCCAGAATTAAAGCTAATAGTAACGGATTATGTCAAAAATTGCTACATATTCCAACATATTGGAGTTTTCTGGCATGAGAATACGTTCCTATTAGAAAACCAGTCGGTTAATATTTTTTAAAAGCCATGATGACTTTATTAAGAATAGCTTAAGGATTATGGGTTCCTAGGTGTCTGTATATGGTTACAAAAATGCGTGTAAACCTAGTTATTATTTATATGTACAGACGCACATTATCTTGCGTTAAAAATCTGCCCTTTGATACTAAAGAAATGCTTATCAGATATTCGGAAGTGAGATTTTTTTGATAAATTATAGCCCTTACATTACGTCTATATGTACGTGTTTCTACATCCACATTACGTGAAACATTAAAAGTCCATTTACTGTCCGACCCAAGCGCATTGCGCGTTAAAGGATTACTTTTGAAATATACGTATCGTTGTTGCTGTACCTTACGTATGCACATAGAACGTAAATTAAATTTTAACTAAAAACTATACGCCAACAGGCAACATCTAAAGTTGATTATAAAGCAATTACAGTAAACATTACAACCGCTAAGCACCGGCGTATATCTTTGTTTCCATTAATAACGCACACACACACTCATAAACTCTCTCTAAACATACGCTTAATTACTTCTGAGTAATATATTTTCTCGCTCAAGTTTATGCAAGCTACTCATTCTCCTCCTGCCTGGGTCGTATAGAGGTTGATATTAGATTATTAACCCTGCACCGAGTAGTTAGCACTTGACTCGCACTTAATATTTAATGCAGTTCCACCATAAATATAGTGCGACGACGCTGAGCCATTGGTTAATTAATTGGGAGTTGCGATTTTAATTAGAATATTGATTAGAGTAGTCTGCACATGGTCCAGAGGGAAGGAAATTGTTTGGAAATGATCCATGGTTGGTGACATAGGAAGGTGAGTAATTTGCCAAATTAAGATAATTCAGTAGTTTTGGGGTGTTGCAAAATCAATTTTCTTTGATGTAACCACTGAATTCTTTTGCAAAGATACTTTGGCTAACAAGTAACTTGGTCGTCAACGTCGCTCCAACATCGTTATAACTATTCTTGTTACTTTAAAATAATTATTTTGTACAAATTAGCAATTCTTTTGTTTAAACAATGAATTAAAAAATTCTAGTTTCCAAATAAACCAAAACACGTTAACTATAAATACTGATAGATGTACCACTCACTCTTTTCATCTACAATGTTTTTATCCATTCGCAGAATTATACACTTTAAGTTGTGACTTTGAACGTTTATTAAGAGTATCTACAAGTTACATACAGTGAAAGCTTTCAGGAGCGGACATTCACGGTTGCAGCTTTTTTGTTCGCTTATGGAATTTGTTTGGTTATGAGGAATGTAAAATAGAATAGACAAAATTGTTCTTAAACTTTCAGCTAAGAAATTTAAATCTGCGTCGACATGAAATACAAGATTTATTTTTAAAAGAAGACAGATATTCTTGCCTGCTTTTAATTTATTTTGTTTTCTTGTAAAAAGCAATTTTGAAAATGTTAAGTAATCAAAGAAAATCTTCTTTGAAAAACTTTTTTGGGTATTCATCAACGTAGGAATTTATACGGCCCTTATGTACCTTTATGGATACCCCTCTAACTTCACTTTCGCTTCTTACTCTTACTAAATAGTTCTTTTGTAATCATTTTTTATCGATATTAACGAAGTCGTCTTGGTTTTCAACTTTTGTGAAGTTATCGAAGTTTTTGCAAAATTCGAACAAAGTTGTCAACAGCACGCCGTCTTCTGCATAAAATCTTATGTCTAAGATTCCCTTCTCTTGAACATGTTCAGTTAAACATACACCTATGTACCTATACAACTATGTTCAATTGCGTTTAACCGGTAAAAAGGAGCACGGTATTACGTGCTTGTTAAGTTTTGAGCAGCAGGCAGAGAGTTAAGCGTAATTCGCTCGAAATTGTTTATCTTCGACCTATTTTAGTCAAAAATTACACGCCATGCATACATCAATTTCGAACCGTACACACCTATCTCTACCGTTACCCGCCTCATTACCGTTCGTTCATCTATTACGCGTTTCCCCCTTCACGCCAACCGTTATCGCGTCCACCACTCCCTTATACATTGTAGTGGTACGATTTTATAAGCGCGCTCCAATTTAGATTAACAACGTTTTTCTAAAAAAAAAAAAACACCTACAGCGCACATGCATTTACCTTCCAAATGTTACGATATGTTTACATATTTGGACAAATCGAATTATCAGGATAGAGTATCTGGGCTACGGATACATAATTCGATTATAATTATCAAGCGGTTTGTATAACGCTCTCTGAGAATCTGGGGCACCACATGATAGTTTGTAGCATTAACGTTTTTCCATGCCATTGTATTTTTTATTTTGTAGCCTGTGTTGACGAGTGAATGAAATAATTGCAGAATACGGAAAAATTCTACTATTTCTCGGCGAAAGAAAACGCAGCGTTTTTAGATCTCACTGATTCTAATCGGTCGCAACAGATGAGCGCTTCCCGCTAGAAAAAGAGAAACGCTGCGTTTTCTACGGTTGTCCATTCCCGGCCTAAAGAAGTCTACGTCCATCAAATTCTATAAACAAAAAAGATACAGGTGACGCAACCTTCCGGAACTGGAAAATTACGCAGATTATGTAAGTTGTACGAAGCTAATAACGTAGCACGTGCAAAGAGTATATTTTAAAAATATTTTAATGTATACAGAATGATTGACAAATAACAAACCAATCGCCCGATTTGTTATTTTAGTCGAACTCCTCGTATGTTATTGCGTTTTTACATTTATAAATAAATCAATAGAATATGTCTATTTCTAATAGACTTCGAGATATTTATAATTTTGTCCTCAATACTATATTGAGGTGTTACTGCATTGTATATTACGATACAGACAATGTTACTAAGAAATTATCACGCTTGTGTCAACGGTGATGTGTTCCGTTGTCCAATTTACAAACAACACGAATATACAGATAAACGAAGTAGTTACTAGACAATTTTCAATTATTAACTTATTATAATTAATATTTATTCGATTCTATAAGTTACTAGAAAACTAAAATTTGAAGAATACTATAATTCTTTTAGGTTCCTTTTTACATTGTATTACAAAACGAAACAATAATATCGTATTGTACAATATCGCAAAGAAGTTATTTATGAAAGTGTCACCAAGAGCAGAACAAATAAAGGAGACGTAAATAGAAGAAACAAAGCGTACATTGGAATTCCTGAACATGAAAAATGGAAAAGCAGCAACATCAAGAATGGAAAATAAAAAATCTAGCTCCATTGCACATGGACGAGCCTCGCGTATATTCTACGATTAGACAAGAAAGCAGCGAGAGAATATCGAGACCCTCCCTCGGAGATAATAAAGGGAATGCATATTCTGCAGGCGACTCTCATCGCACAAGATGCCGGAAATACTAAAATATCCACCAGGAGGGAAGTCAGCATAGATATCAGAAATTATTTTAGATTTAATACGCTTTACATGCGCGCAGGGTACAATGGTTTTAATATATAAAGTCGTGTTTTACTGCTAGGAGCGAAGTTAAAGCTATTTGTTGATGCCTCCTTGCGGACAAACTAAAACTTGTTTTTCTTCTGAATTCTTCTTCTCGAGATTCTTCACGACGAATTGTTGCAATTTCTAAAGATAGACAGGACTGGGGAATAATGTTCTGAATATATTTCTTGCAAGAAATAAATACACTACATTTAATGGGAATACATATAAAAAAAAATAGAAATTCTTTCTCCTACTCGACAAAGCCGCTGTCATATTAAGGTATTGATAAAGGCTGAACTTTTTAAATTAAAATCTCTCCGCAACAGCGACACAAGATATTCTTGAGAAGAAAAAGATATATCGAACGATAGAATTGCTGACAGCGTCGGCGAAATATCGGGGAGAAGAAAGAAGAAAACAAAAAGACGTAATTGCGTTCCTTTGTTTAGGAGGAAAAAAGATTTCCTTTTGATCATACGATATACCGAAGCTGAAATAGGAACCTGAAACCGTATTCGTGTCTCGAGACGAACGAAAGTGAAAGTGAAATAAGCGTAGATGAATTGGAAAGATTGGTAAGGTATAGAAAATCTTTTGTGAAAGATATCGTACTTCTCGTTATTGAAAATTAAGCTTTCATGAGCATATACGCTCATATATCCAAAAAGTAAAGAATAATCAACTAAATGCGAAGAATAGAAGGGGACAAAATTAAATGGTGAATTGAAAAGCTAATAAATGAAATGAATGAAAAGCTACAAGAAGAGTTAAAGAAATGCGAGGACCAAGAAAATGAATAAAAGTAAACTGAAGCAAATATCACCATGGACGGTTTTTCAGAGAAATTTCGCTCTTTACATCACAATGGTGTCGGAGTTACTACAAACCACGTCCTCCCCAGCAGAGAACTGCAGTCTGTGTCATGTTTCAAAAATATATCATCCATGTTAAAGGATATATGTTTCAAGAAACGCCGCTGTAACTTGTCGACGGTGAACGATGACCAGTTAGTGTATTCCAATTTACTCATAACAAGCAGAGACCATTGGACAGTGTACGCTTCACTTTTCTCATGTAAAAAGGTTTAAGCACCACGTCGCAATTATATCAGTAAATAATTTTTTATACCATCGACATAAGCTAAAGTAAGACTGGTTAAAGGCATCGATGAAAGTGGTTCTAAGGGCAGCATTTCTTGTCTGTTATGGTAATTGCTATTTTAAGCATCTGGCCAGCCTAACGTTTAGCATACATCACTCTCGCGTGCTAACAGATATATGCCTACCGTTTGGAAAGCAGCGACAAAAATCAGGTATTGTCTCCCAAGCAATCTCTTTAGCACTTCTTGCACTAATTAACACAAGATGGCGTACGTAGGTGTGTTTTTGGAATCTGTACTTGTAAATAATTCCCACAAGTTCTTAACGTGTTCTTGTCCACCTAACATCTCCATTTATCTCACAGGCATATCATCTTCTTTCGAAATGACGAGCTAGACATTTCTTGACGCCCTCTAGTGCCAAAAATACATATCTACCTCTTCTGGAGTAATTCTTGAACAGTTTAACACGGGATAACATGCGCAGAAGCCCTTTGAGAATTTAGATATGTAAATGACATTACATGTGCAGATTCTCGCATTTGCTTTTGCTGTGAGCAACTCCATTAATATCATGAGGAAACTATATCGGCATTGTCTTTCGGTTATTGTTTCTAAGCATTTTCTGATGCGTTATTGGCTAAGTCTATATTCGCAGCCGTTTTATACTCATTTTCTCTTACGGATGCTTTATTTTTTTTTTTTTTTGCTTTTTTGTTGAGGTATAAGAAGATGCTTTATACATATAATAATTTAAGCGATTTTATGATATTAATATCTATTGATTAAAGCGTTTACCAAAAGATTCTATCGTAAATGTTGATCAAAGGTCGTAATAGATCAACTTACGCTCGCTTGTTTGTCGTTTTCGAGGGTGAAATTGATAAGGACACCTCAGGCGACGGCAAGGTCGAGTATCGATTGAAAGTGAAGCCAAGCAAATAGTAGCGGTAGTAGCTTGAAGTGGCGTCGGCAGAAAGGAAAAGCAGATGGTGCAAAACTTATTGCATCTCCTTATTTTAATCCCGTAGTCTCCGCCTATATTCGACAAAACTTCCTTCTAGGAGGATGCCTATGCTATCCGGCCTTATATTTCTATGATCTTCCTTTCGCCTCCTTATCTCACTTCATTACACGTAATATATCCCCTGTCTCTATCCAGCATCTCTCCGGTAGTACACTTCAGCAATGTCAGTACAAAAGCTCATAAAATCTTATCAGGCGGAGAAGTACGAGGCGGAAATAAATTCCCTTGAATATCCCTCCAGGAAGTGAGCGTAGGTAGCTTAATAAACAATTAAAGTGGAAGACAGTGAATTTAAAATCCATACTTTAGATGACGATGATGTCAGGGTAAAATATTTTATGGTTAGATACTGAGCTTTGCCTTTATTACATCAAGTGGGTAGGAGAAGTATCTAGCTTATCCCAGATGAATTACTTCCTGAAAATTATTTTATCAGTTTCCTACTGAATTTGACGTAACTCTTTACGTACTTTAATAAATAAATTAGAATTTGAAAGTTTGCATTCGCTCTAGTAGATGCTACAATGAATGGACTAGTCGCCGTTTTTTCTAAACAACTTTTTCATACGTTTACCACTGTTCTATTTTGTCGTCCAATATAATCCAATAACTATTAAACCGAGGGTGGCCAGGTGAGGTCGAAATCGATATCTAGCAAGGAAAAGAAAATAAATCCTGGTATTACAATTGATTTTTATCTATACATGTACATTAGAAATAAGGTAATTCTGTAGATTTTACAAAAGGTCTGCTGACAATTCTTCAGGATAGTTCACCGCTCTTATTATTGCTTTCAATTGCAACAATTTTAATCAGACCGCGGTCACTTATGCAAATAAAATATGAGAACGTAACACAAACGTATCTTTTCGTTTGGAAATTTCTGTAATATATTTTGAAAAGATTCCAGTTAAGACAGTGGGTAATAAATTTTTTGACGCAAGAGTACGTAGCTGCTTTTTTCCACGGCACCAGTGCGTATGAAGGCAAACCCAGATCACTAGCTTGTATAGAAAATCTCGACTTTGCTTTGAACAATGTTAGATAGTGAACTTTATGGACAAAATGAGAAACTTCTAACATCTTTACTTAATCATGTCGAAAATATTTGTTATGGTAGAATTAACTGCAAGAAAATAAGAAGGGCTGTTACCAAACACTTTGTGAAAATATCGCTCACGCGAACAATGTTATTGAAGCACACGCTAGTTTTCAATCAATTGCAAGAGAGACAATCTAACGAGTAAATGATAGCGGGAAATACGGAGCTACATAAAGAAATTCACAGAGATAAAGTAAAGCGACTTAAAGCGGTAGTGAATGATTTTATAATTAAATTGCTGCCGATCACCTTCGCGGAATTGTTCATAATTTCCAATGGCAAATACAATGCCTGCAGCACATAAGTATAAGAATGAATTAAATGTATTCGTTAAGTAAATGTAGTTTATAATGGTTGTGATAGCAAAAAAAATTAAATAATTTAATATGTAGGCGACTTGTCTTTACTATTTGCGGTCGATTGCGATGAACTATTGGTGCAATAATATATTGTTAGTGCGATAAATCGTTACAAGAGGCTTGTATATTCGGGTGCAAAGTGAAGTACTTTGAGAGGGTTCTTTGCAGGTATAAGAAAAATGTTAATTTTACCAGAATTAAAGAAATCATTCTGGTTCACCTAAACGTCTAAGAGATATGTTTACCATTACGATTAAAACGAAGCTGAAATGAGCATATTAAAAATAAGTATAGAGGATGTTGATTGAATATGCAATAAATTTGAAAAATAATTGCCACTAATTTAAAAATAAGCGCTAAATTTTGAATGTGCACCATACATCGTATCAATAATGAAATAGAAATGGGGATAATAGTGGTCTAGGGTTGGACCTAAGACTATTTTAAAAAGAAGAGGAAAGAAACAACCAGCAAACACATTAATAAATATATCCTTTGATCTAACACACAAGCGTTATTTTTGTAGATAAGGAAAATATAAATATACTCGGGAGTCTATTTAACAGGATACAAAAAAAAATTAGTGATATGAAAATCGTGTATCATTTCCAGAGAACAACAATTATCTACATTCAGGAAGAAGAATTATTATTAGAATTGATCACTGACAAAGCTATATGAAATTGTAATGTAGAAGTCATATTGCAACTTTGAAACCGTAATTAGATTAACACCCTATACCTGACTTAAAATCATATTTACCTCCTTCAATACCTCATGCAGATACACATAACCACCATTAATATGGCACCTTCGCCTTTTCACACACACGAACGGTATTGATCTGAAGGTGTTATCGGTCGCCTATAAGGACTCAATGAGCCAAAAAGGAGATAAGATACTGCAAATATCTCGACGTATATTCGTTTTTCATACCCCTAAGGGTATTTGTGCATTTTACAATTTGATTTTTTTCCCGTACGTAAGGGGAATGCACCCTTATTAGATTTCGTGGAAAATCTCGTACCTTATTTTTCTAATATCATTGGGATTCTAAAAGGGGCGCCATTTGGATGCGGTGAGTTATCTGCCTGCTTTGAATCCGTTTTGCGAAAGAAAAGTAGCACTCTTATTCAACTTTCCTCTTACTCTTTTCTTCCATTAGGTGTGATTTCTACTTTTCGTGTTAATATTACTTATTATACTTATCGAGTAAATATACTATTTAGATCGATCTTATCAATTCAAAGAAGATCATCGGAAGTGTACTACTTTAGTAAAAATCGGTTATGTACCAGCTAGAATTAACAAGTTTAACAAGAAAACGGACTATTGATATATCTAAGACATGCGTATGTACATATACAGTATAAACATTCATAAAATCCTAATATACTTACACCATTAGTTTAACACGGTCATTGACTGATAAGGCCATGTAGAGCCGTTAACTTGCAGCGCAAGTTCTTGTTAAGTGGATTAAATTTAAAAGTACATAGCGCGAAGCATAATAGAGCAACTTACAAGAGTACACTATTAAGGGAAAATGTTTATGCAAGGTGATAAACAATTAATACCAAATTTATATTTTCAAGTAACTATTCTATGGAAAAGTTAGTTTTCTAATACATCTGAGTAGAAGTAGTTTGCATAAGTTTTGGAAAAGGGCAAAAGAAAGCTTTTCAAACATTTAAACATAAAAGATTCTTGACAATTACTTATAAAATTCATGACAAATTATAATTACATTGCGAATAATATTTATTTACATCTTATGAGGACGAATAAACAAAATAAAATTCAGCAAATTCCATAATTTACTTACATTATGTTCTTAATTCATTTTATATTATCAACATTGTGGCCCCCCCGAAAATAAGTTGAGCCAGATTCTTTTTGCACCGAATTCTAATTTATTTGTGCATGTTGTTTACTTTGTTTTTGGAAATTTCTAAAATATTTTTGAGAGTTTAATTTATTATTTATGGCTAAATTTAACAGAGGAAATGCTGAATTTTGTTGTTACAAATTTCAATTTTTGAGCATTTGCTAATTAAAAAGAAAAAATCAAAATGTGCAATTAATATAGTACCTAATCGAAACCAATGGACAATATTTAAAAGTATTCTTGAGGTTAGCTTCAAACTTATTTTAAATGATTTCATACAAACACCTGGCAAAGAAACCAAACCATCAACCTTTTGGCTGCCTGTTTGGGTAGTTAACAGCAACGTTTCTAAGTATTACAAGTTCCAAAGGCTTGCATCAACGCTAGAAAACGGTATACTTACACCAAACAAGTTTAAAACTTTATTATCGATAAGCCCAATTTTCTCAATAAACGCGTGTGAATTATAACCTGCGAAAAATTATAACCTGTACTAGTAAGGGATTAGAGTCACTAGACAGCCACCAGAAAAGCAAGTAAATTGAATGATTTATATTGAAAACAATGGATCACATATTCTTCTGGTTTTTCTATCTCGGGTTAGCAATTTATTCTAGTTAACATTTCACAACAAATTTTAGCAATTAGCCCTCTAACTCTAGCCCTCAACTAGTAATGGAGAAACTAGGACCTGCTTAATAGGCGTTCTATTCGCCCCATTACAAAGTTTGAAATAATAGCCTAAACACTTCCAGTAAAGAGTTTTTATTATTTTCCACAATTTTAAATCAGGATGCGTAACACCAGCGCTACACTGATATGGCTCCAATTGCTCGCCCATTGTGTTAATGATCTTTCCGCGCGTTACTAGTGTGAATTGAGCTCGGCTGCTGGCCTAGCGTGGTTACTCCATTAAAACCGGCCCTAATGACAGCTTTAGATTCTGCCGTTGTTTTTCGGTTTCTGTAATTTTTGAAAAGATCATTGGTTCATGTTGAATAAAAACTTTGCGACAATGTAGTACTGATCTTAAATTAATGAGATCTTGGTCTTCAAGCCTTTAGCAATGTTTTGTTCTTTACGTGGAAGGCCCTCATGTTTTACTGACCCCATTATTGTACTCTTTGTTTAATATTTTTTTTAGCAGGCTGCACTGTCAGACTACCCAAACCTGCAATTTTCAATAATTTTAAACACTTTCTATTCTAGCATTTATAGATCCACAAACTTACTAAATAGAATGTGTAATATCATAATTGTTTTTTTTTTTTTCAGAGAAGTGAAGGTATCTTCATAAACCAGTCTTAGGTGTTGTGATATTTTGTAGAAAACAAATAATTGGATACAGTATCAATGCTAATCCATTAGGTACGAGAAAAGGGGTGTAAAAGTTCCGACGAACGTATTCCTGAAATTAGAGTTGAAATTTGGGGATTCACTACCATCCCAGTTCGATTCAATATTCGACTAAGGCGATTATGCAAATTCGGAGACTCGCCTCCATTCGGTCCTTAATTAAAGCTAGACGCTTAAATCTCTTACTCTTTCCCCCTTAAAATATTGCCTACCATCACCGTCAGTTTTCTTTACGAAAGAAACGCGTCAAATCATAAACCGCAACAAGCAAATGCTCCTTTAAAATATATCTTTTCAGCGATCCTGTTTCGTACCCGCCTCTACCGAATACACGAACTTTACTTCTTTTCTTTGCAAGCACAGGGTGGTCCAAAACGAAATAAAAATAATAACGGGCCCTATGCATTACAATAGGACGTCGAGAAATATTTACATAAGAAAGATTCGGAGAACATAATAACATGGGAGTAAGAGGAGAAAAAATTGTCTGTACGTGTGGGTTATATACGATGCATTTACAAGATTTCGTGGTGCTTGGCTTTCTCCCGTTTGATTTAATATTGTATCCATAATTCAAAGTTTCTTATTTATGAAATCTTCGAACAGTGTGATTTACAGATTCTCTTTTCATTTGCAGATGCAGCCTGTATTATGCGCATAAGTATATTTACGAAATTTCCATCTACAATAACTGCTTCGTAAACGTATTTCAGTGAATAATGCAGATTGAATATTGGCAAGTATTATTGTAAAGAAAAATCTACTTCTGTAAAGGCACTTTGTGTTATGATAACAACTACTGCCAGAAATTTTATCGCTTTTTATATATTAAATGTAGCTCATGAAAAGCTCTATATATTTGATTAACGTATTTATTGAGAAAGAATCAATTTCAAAGATTTTTTTGTTCCATCTAAAATGGTTTTTGCTTTTCGTAATTAACATTGCAGTATATATATATATCATTTAGTCCACTTTCTATTCGCAACAAAGGATAACATTACTACTTCATCCTTTGCTGTAAGACGATTGTGTAGATGTTAAAATGCCACTGGAAACTTACTAAGCGGAATTGATTTAGATACACGGGGAGCCCGGTTTGCATTTGCTCGTCTTTGTGTGTAGTACTCTTCTGAGCCTGAATTGCGATTTCTCCGTCAATGGTACTTGGATTAATTAATTAAAAGGATTCCTGTGAAGTGGCTTCTGCAGCAGGCGCTTTATTTGATTACTTGCAACTGTGCTCGCAGTTACATGCACATTTCTTTTGTGATGCTTCTAACGGTAGTACGTAGTTGATTGTAGTAAGAACGGGTATATCTAGAGTACGACAAAATGTAGGTCTAATTTATGACTCTACATAGATCTTTTAAGATCCATGCAAATCGATGTGAATTTTAATTTCGCCTATATGTTATTGCCTATATGCCATTCAAATTAAATTTTGGGCGATAATTTCCGTTCGTTAACGGTTAAAAGATTTAAATATATAAGGATACTGAAAAACAAAACAAATATTTTGATGTATTCATTCAAAGCGTCGGTTGTAAAACAAATATTCTCTCATTTTACTGTTTTCAAGCAAGAATGTTTGACGAAATGAATAAGGTGATAAGATATGGAGTTTGTGGGACGCAATATATAGAAATGTGTCATCTTTACCTGAAACGTTCTCCATACTTGTACAAATATGCGTGTGCTCATTTGTTTTGCGATAAGCAGTAAAATTCTACTTAAATAAGCAGAAACTATTTTCTAGTTACCCCGATAATATAAACTCTATCACAAAGGTCGACGGTAACTTGAAATGCGTTCTACGAACAGTTGAAAATGAACAATTGTATTTTTAAGTGAAATGTGCGGTTTACATATCGATATCGACGACACAATTGCTAGTAATTTATTAAAAGAAGTTGGAGTGCTTTTTATCTTTCTAAATGCAGAATACATCCCGTTCAGAAACTCAGAAACTTCAGAAACAGAAGAATAATTTCTGAAAATAGTTCGCCTTTCAAAAAGGACTCGGTAATAATCAATAATCAACCGAAAAACAAATGGAAAACTGAGAAGATATAATAAGCTGGCACCAAAAATAATCAGAAGCTTTTGTTGGAGATATTAATAATTAAATTTTTATTATCTCCAATAAATTAAATTAGCAAAAAACGAAAACATGCTACAAAAGACAGAACACAAAAAACGAAATCAATTAAATAGAAGCAAAACACAACTGAAAGAATTATTATAAATTACAAGAGCAGAGGCATAAAACAGACTTAGCAACGGAAGACACAGCATTCTTTACAACAAAACAGATCATATTCAAAACAGTAAAAAGCAAAACGGAGTTTGTTCTAACATTTATCGGCTTCGAAATGGTGTTTGTTAATAAAGTAGCCAAAGAGAATTTTATGAAGAGTACCACAAGGGAGGTCTCTTCTGTAAGCCAAAAACCAGTTGACGCCGTTTCGAGCAATATAGTCTGTCACGTTTGAAACAAAGTTCAAGACTCTGAGAAGTTTGCAATCTGTTTTCGTTCGATGTGTGCTTAGATGAGATAACGATACAGTGCTAACCGCATATTAGAAAATTATATCCAGGGTCTAGACACCCGCAAAAGGTTGAGATAACAGAGTGTGCTTTTGGAGATGATATAATTGTAATGGCAGGAATAAAGTTAAGAGGAAGAAAAAAAGCAAGAAAGTTACGGTAGCGTCTCTGGATAAAGAAACAGTAAAGATCAAAACGGAAAATAATAATACCGAGTAATGAATATGAGTTTAAGTAGTTGACAGTAATAGTTCAAGGTACTGGCAGAGGCGATGTGACAATAGAAGAATGAAACACAAAGTTGTATTAGCATTTGAAACTAAACGTGTCAAACTAAACTAAAGTAACCAAAACGGCATGATCAAACCTGGAACACGTTTAATTTTAACGGACTCTGGCCGCGTTTTTTTTTTTATATTAGCTTCATCATTGTATAAGTTGCTATGCAAAGTAAAGGTAATTATCAGAAGGAGAAACAACTGGAATTGTGTATTACTTCTCCAAATAGATAGCTAAGGAATGTATGGGAAGGACAATATCAACAAGAAGGAGTAGAAGAAAGTCACTACAAGACTGGGATAATGCAATAGTCGAGACACTAAAACCAAGAGGATGAAGTAGGTATGCGAGAATCAAATGGAATAGCTATGAACATGAGTGGCGGAACATATTTGTCGGAAAAATGGGCTCTTATCTATGCAGCAGGAATCTAATTAAAATTTTTAAATAAACATTATGCTTATTTCAAAGAAAGTTGCTACATTTTTGATTTTATTGACTGGCATTAATTTAGTTTTGCACCTAAAACAATATTCGTAATCGGTCGGCCGCATGCTTTACCTAGAAGGATATAAATATCATTCAAATTTACATTTAATTAAGTCAATTTTGTTTGAAAAAAAAATGGAAAATACGGGCTTCGATTAATTTAATTATAAATTAATTAACAATTACGACGTGGTTCCGAAGCATATAATTTATTAATTAAGGGGAAATATGCAACCGCAAGTAGAGTGAGTAATTATTTCTACATTTATCTATATAGGTACGCCTAAAATGAAACGCTCTAAGGATATTGTATACCTGTACGTATGTATGTAGTGCGCGTATGCATCTGACAGTATACTCATATCCTTTAGAGAGATTACTTCCGCGTTGGAGCACAGGAAGATACGCTATTAATATGCAAACGCGAACATGTTTGTGACGTCTTTTCGCAAGACCGCAATCAGTATGCAAACAACGTATTGAATAAGTCATTTTTATCTTTTTCGGAGAATACCGTGCCAAGAACATCGAATAATGGGTGTAGGTATAAAGACTGTTGCAGCTTCTTCACAGCTTTCACAGGTATATTTATTTTATGAAATTGGACGAGGTACTTCTCTGTTAAGTCAATGTGTGTTTTTGTGGAACAGAACTTGATATCTTTGCGACCTTTATTGCCAACGGAATTTATAATAATTTTACTTGTAGCATATATTAACCTCCATTAAAAATATACTGCAATATTTTTTATTAAAAAAATTGATGATCTGATAAATATAATGACACGTTAAATCGTGAAAGACTTCACTAATACCCCTTACCACTGTTATCCTTAGCTTACTTAAACTGTTCAGTATTCCTCCTGAAGATGATAGTTTAGCTATTGAAATGATCGTACAGTTTAAGCGAAGTGATTGTGGTAACGCGTATTAGTGAAGCGTTTCAGTGTTCCAATGGTAGGCATTACGACAGGGAAATAATAATAATACAAACATGGAACGTTTGACAAACAAGGAAGTACTATCCCAATGAAATACGATGAAATCTTCATGTGAAATTTCCATTTTAGCAAGAAAAACATCCTTCAAGCTGAATTTCTTCATGAATAGACCCACAATCGTATATAATACAGCTAACCTTGTTCTGAAGGTCTCATATTACGGTAATTCGCCCAGCTAAGTTGGTGGAGGAGTAATAAATCTAGGTAATCACAGACTGGCACATTTACCGTATCCTTAATTTGGTTGAGAACCCTTAGCTAAGAGTCAACAACAACATTCTTTATTGAAAGTCAAACGCTTTGCGGTTATAATACAAAATTTGCCAACTCACTTGTCATACAAGGCAACTCATGAATAAACCATTCATACAAATCCTTACTGTCTATATTTTGCATGCTGGTAAAAATACTATTTTTAGTACTTTGTAGTACTTTTTTTAGAAAAGTTAATGTGAGCACCTGTTGCTTCTTCGCCATACAAGCAAAATTGACTTTCTTTGATATTGCTAAGAGAGTTTATGCGAAGCAAAGAATTTCTGCTATACAAAGAAAAATATTCAAAACAATTCTTAGCTGTTTTATCCTACTTGAACATTTCCTTGATTATGAGTAATCAGACGTTGATATACGTATTATTAAAATGAAGTGCTTAGGAACGTAGGGAAGCTAAACAGGAAAATGACAGAACTGCTAAAGATCGGTCATTATTTGAATAAAAATCTGTTGACTTTACTAGCTGTCTCTTTTACTATCGTTTTATCTTGAATTACCTTATATTCCACTATCTACCTTATGGAACCAACGAATACAGTTCCACAATGTTCTCTCCAAGATCATCCAATGTTGGCATCAATTCGTGTAATAAAAGAAAAATATTCACCTCGGCGAAAAGGAGGGTTCAAATCTTATTAACTATCCCACCTTAATTTCATTTGTTACTTTATATCCTTAAAGTAATTTCGGAGATTTGTGTGGCGTATAAAATCTTCCGGTGAGGAATAAGTAGCGAAAGCCTCCGAGCTCGCTTGAGTAGTTGCTGAAAAAAGACGAAGGGACTCCTGCGCGTAAAACCTTATCGAGTTGCGTTTTTTTTTATTTGATCCCGAATAGAGATTCGGCGGGACAGGGGACAGAGGAGGGATTGCTACGAAAGAGACGTCTGAGGTGATGGGGTCGGTCTGCTCTTCCACATCCGCAAGCTGCTCTAATGTGTAACCAACTAACACGAAACTCGTGGATATCCGGGGTTTGGTCGGTTTACAGCTGACACAAACTTTTTTATATAGTAACTTCGAAATGGTATTAAGCTTCTGTCTTGTAATCGAGTTAGAAGTGAGTTACAAAGTTATGAAAAGTCTGAGAAATTGCCTTTTGATTATCCCAGGATCTATTTTATTTACCGGAATTACAGTTTATTAAATTATTTCAGCTTTCTCATGTCTTTGTTTCGCTTTAACGGCGAGTAGGATAGTATTTTAAAAGGTTATAAGACAAAAACTGCTTATTTCTCTTCTTAGATAAAAATTTATGAATTACGCATGATGCTAGGCGGAATATTCAATTTATTAAAACTGTTATCTTTCATGACCTTAGATACATAACCATAAAACATCGTAAATCACGGTAAGATAAACAAAAATAACTAGCACATTTTTATTTAGAATGTTTTTCATATGCCGTAATTTTTGCTTCTACATCCGAGTATAATGTCCGCCTCTGGCAAAAAAAAACAATGCTCTAATTCAAAGTTATTATCTTAAGCACTTAATATTTAACAGAATACGGGATATAAAGAATTATCGTTCATGATATAACAAAAATATACTGCTTGGTTAAACAAATTCAAAAGCCCGATATTGTTTATTTGTATAAAGCGGAATATAGGCGCTTAAATTCTGACGCCAATGACGTGGTTCTAAATATCCGTTGTCAAATGTCACTTGCCTTTAGCGCTATTGCATAAGAGCAATATCACTGCTATCGAGTGCTGTTTATCGTTCCCATGTTTAAGACTCTAAACCTAGTCTATAACATTCAAAGCTTTACATTTAATTAACTTGACGTCTTACTTTATTGTGTCAATTAACGCGTAAATGGCTTGTGCTTCGTACAGTTAACTGCTTTTAATTTCAAAATATCCGGCAGTATGTGGAATTAGATTCTCAATTGGATTCGTAGATCATTATTCGACTTGTAATCCTAGATTATAACCTTCCGTTGAATGAATTGTATTTATTACATACAGCTTAATAACAAATCCGATATAATAGCTACATACATATCTAATAAAGAAAAAGATTGTTAATAGGTATACATTGCATGGTATAGATTTTCTATTGTTCCATACTCACCGACGTGTTTAGAACATCCACTGCAACATACTAGTTAACAATAAATCGATAGTACAGCGTTTTTTGGGGTAACCATACAAGACAATATGCCGTGGGAAGATTATTATACTAAGCTTAGCAACATTCTCCTTAGAAATCTTAAATATGCTTTATGTCTTAATATTGCATATTATTAAGCCTACAGCACGCTGAAATAGAGTCAAGATTGTTGTGCGGAATCTTACTTTCGGCGAAGATCCTGATGGTTCCATCTTTTCCAACTAACAGCAACGTTCATCAACATTATATTCGCCGTATCTATTATACCCACGTATCCGCTATTATTGCCCCACTTTAGACTTAATTTCGACTCTTCATTATAAGAATATAAATAAATGGCAGCTGATGGTGACGTAAATGAGAGGTCACATACAAGGAAGGGTTCGATTCTTGCGTATATTTCCGTTGCATATCGTGCACATTGCACTTGATAAAAAATACACGAGGACAACGAAGCGTTGTCCTTGGATGTGACTGATATGATCCATTCACATACTGAGTAAATTATATTGTATAGTACATTCTGATTTAATAAACGAAGTGAACCAATGAGTTTTATTAATTGTATTCCTCACTAAAAGCCGTGATAGTTAGCGATATTGTTCTTAATCATAGCTTATTACCAAGTCATTTAAGCAAAACCATTTAGTACTCATAAATTCCACGAAAGTATCGTGTATTTGCAGAACCGGGCAAACTTTCATCTTCAGAAATGATAAGCATCTCTCTTTGCAGTGAATTTATGACGCACGTTGTGCCTGCACGCTCTTTGTTCTGCTATTGACCGGATCTGCTAGTAACTCGCCGGTTTTTGTATTCGTAAACCATTAAATCATACCCCATATCGTCGACAATGTTATATTATGCATATACTCCTCCTATCTTTCTATATGTACTTGTTAGACTCAGGATTTTCAATTTCTATTCTCATGTATGTATGTATGTACGGAATGCCGAGAGTTGGACTTAGGTCCTACAACCATTTCTTTCCATATATCTTACCAAACAACACAAGTTTACTCTCTTCTTGAATTCTCTTGGTTAAGTGTGCGCGATAGCTCTGTTACTCTAATCCACATACGCACCACGTGTTGAAAACATACGACGTCAAGAGGTAGATAATCAGCGAAATAAGTCGCGCGGAATTGCTACGGCCTGTGTAGGCGTATTGTCTGGTTTCCTGTACGTGTGCATAATTTGCAGCGTTGCACCTATCACATTTCAGATGGTAAACGGTGATTGTGCGTATATGACGCAAAGATATACATTTAAATGGGTTATTATCGGAGACTTCTCGATTCTTAAATGAATGGATATAAATAGCACGGCGTTGGTTTGGTTGCCTATCCTGTTGGCGTAGTGGTTCCTATGATGCACGTGCTATCTGCAATGCTATAGAACTTGATTGCTTCCCATTTTATAAGATTTATAACATTGGTCATATCGATATATACGTTAAAAAAATGATAAGCCTCCATATTTATCTTATTTATAATTGCTTTTAATAATTTAAAATTAACTTTTTGAATTAAATAGTGTACAACTTTTTTGTATACTAACATGTATTTACGTTCCAACAACTAAAATATAAATATTTATTATTTATTACGACAGTGTTGGTAAAGCAAACAGTTCACTGGGTAAATAAATTGTTATTTTTAATAAGAATTTATTTACATATGGCTAACATGAAACCGAAAAAGATATGTGTTTAGCAATCACTTATCATGGATTCTTTTTTTTAATACCGAGCTTTGACGTTCCAAAATTGAACTAACATCTGCGTAAATAACCAAGCATAAGTTATATTAATTAAGGTATTTCATTAACTAGATGTATAGCAAAACCAAATTATCTGAATTAGGAATCCAGTACAATCAACCTATGCAAAGGTACGCATCTGAATCTAAAAGAATCGTCTGTTAAAAGTGATTGGATTAAAGGTGTTTAAATAGTTTCTTCGTTACTACAGGCGAAATTTTAAGAATTTAATAAATAAAAAATCAGAATATTGATTAAGCGAATTTTTCAGAAACTAATGCTATAAAATTGAGAAATTTGTATCTAAATTAAAAGATTATTTTTACGGTAAATCCGGTCATCAATAGTTTAAACAACGTAAATTGCTTTCAGAAATTAAATTATTTGAATAGAAACTAAAGAATCGATCCTCTCCGTGGTAAGGCATCGCGTAATAAAACCCGAGGTTCGTTTGAATAACCAAACTTGAATTAATCTTGTACTTGAAGTAAAATTTGTGCAGTACTCTACTTGCTTGCTTTTAAAATTAACCAATTAGCCAAATAGGTCTTCACTCAAAGACTACTCGTAATGAAAGAGCAGCTCGTACCGACGCGTTACTGATAGCTAGAGAGGACAAAGGCGAGCGGAATTATTACTTTTTTGTAGAGACTAGACAGACCCGTGTTTTGTTGACTCTGAGAGACACCAGTAGGCAACACGACGAGGCGCATAAAGACGAGTCTATCTAGTCGCTGCAAAAGAGTAATAATTTCACCAGCCTTTTTTCTCTCTACTGATACCATTTATCAAATTATACATCACCTGTATATTTAGATGCGCAAATTCTCGGCGGTGTGCAGAAGGAGATAAATTACATGAAAGACAAAATTTTGGAAATAAGAAAAAAAAAGAGAAAAGAAGTTATTTAGTCGTTCGTCCAGTATTATTGGTTGGAGGCAGATTTACCTAATAAGACGTCGGGGACAATGAGAGGCGTAATGTTACAATTAATTTCTTCGTGATTAACTCTCGTCAACGTTATATGTGGGTAATATCACGTTCATCCAAAATTCTTTTTTCTGGCTTACTACCGAGGGAGCACGAAAGTCAAAAGGCAACGACGGTAGTCATAAAACGGGAGAATAACTTCTTTTTGCACTCCTGAGTGTTCAAATTAGAAAGAAAATAAAACAATCGCGATTGCGATTAAATAATGGCATGAGGTAGCGCTAATTTTATGTTTAATTTTGAGCCTATCCATCGCAATTTTAAATTTAAGTTGCGGGAAGTTTTCAGATTTTCTCTATTTTTCCTCTTCGCAAAACAATACAATACTTGTTTAAATTGATCTAAATGATGAAACAATACTACCGTGCACCCACACATCTTTACTTCATTCACAAATCGTGATCAATACGCGCCTCGACAATCCCATAGCGTAGGGAGAGATTTTCCTTAATAGTGACGTGACGTGCGTCTCACGTCATATTTACGGCGTTAGCAGAACACGAACGTCTCACTAATTGCCAATTTCCGATGAAGGAGCGGCTAATAACAACGCAACGGCGTAGATCAACGCTCCAATATATCGGGGTCAGTCACCGGCACCACGGTAATTCGTTAGTAGTTCGTACTCTGACCGAAAAAAAGTTACGCTTTTCGGTTATAACCGTATTCGATCAAGATCGTTTTCTTTTATTAGCTATTATGTAAAATTATGAGAGATGATCGCATAAGCATAATAAACAATCGCTGCACTTTCCAATTGTATTTAGACTTATATGCTTGGTGCAACTAAAAAGCAATATCATCTGTGTGGTGGGGCTTTTAATAGGGAACAAATTTTTATCCACTTATCCAGTTTTGTTATGTTACGTAGGTACTTTCTACAATAATGTTGTATATGTATATACATAAGTATACCAACTCACCCTTAACTTTCGATACAAACCAATCAATAAATATTGACGTATTTTCTGCAGGTCCATTAGTTACTTCCGTGAGACTGTTAAGTTGAAATAGTCACGTTGTTGTTTTTGTTGTAATTCTATATATGTACCGATAACTAAAATTTAGACATGCTTATACATCCTCGTGTGATAAAGTAAATGTAATTGATATATTAACTCCTGTGTACGTGTGCATGTAAATACATACCACGTAATTAACGTACAGTAAGCAAATACCTGTTTGTACATTGTTTTGGCTAAATAGTCAAGTATGTTAAACATCTGTAACAAATCGGTATCCACTTATCCTCAAATTTCAGGATAACGGCTCCTGGTACCAGATATACCTTATGTCAATTTCTATCAGATTTTATATAAATCCTTTTTCTTCAGAAAACACTAAATCAGGTTGCAAGGGTGTTAGAATGCCTGCTAAAATATAAAAGAAAACCAGTTTTTGTCAAATCTCAATATTTACTTCTGCTGTAAATTTAAGGGTGAAACTCGGTCTCTGGTTTGCCAGCATTAAAGATAACAAAATCACAAGTCGCGAAAGCTGGGAGACTAATCAACGTCTATATTTCTGGCCATTGTCTTCGCAAATCGATGGTTTTTCATGCTATATGGCATGTGGTCTTTCTGTTGGTCCAAATGGTCTAGTGACTTTAGCTCCTGAGCCAACTGAGCTTTGCAAGGGTGGACGTGAAAGTCTTCATCGAGAATTCGTTAAAAAATTGATACCCCTAGTGCTTAATTTTTACACCGAGAAAAATTATGTTACCGCTTTTGCATTGATTTAACTCAAAATGCGACAAAAATTAACACCTACCTGTACTTGATTCAGTGCTTCGTGAAAGTTCGTGTTTACGTTTCGTATTAAAGCAACACTGTTTTATTTCGATCCAAGTTTAGTATTAATATAATATTCTCACCAGGTATAATGCAGTGCAATAGTTTGACTCTCCATGACTAACACGAAATATGTTTTTTGTTATATGTAATTAGTTTTTTGACTGTAGGAGTAAGCGGAAAGCACCCTTTTTCCAAATGAGTGGCTCTAAACGTAATACTGCTTCAGCATGAAACAATGTCGATGCAACACCAAATGTACATAATCTTGTGTATTGAATTCACACGCCAGTTGCGCTGTTTATATGCAGTACTAAAAATATATTGAGCCAACGCCTTTTGCGTTAATTGAACGCGACTTATTTCTTATTGTAAGAACAACGACATGTTGATATTCCTGGATTCTCAATAATATTCTGTGAAGAATGCAATATTTTCGGCCGACCACAGAGAGTGTGGTGTTAAAGTTTATTTATTCATAACCGAACCAGTTTACTCATTTTTTCTGTTTATTAATTGAAATATGGTTACCAAGAAATATATTTTTCGAACAGTCTTCGCAAAACTCTCGCCAAATTTGTGATATATTTTAACAATCGCAAAACGTTGTTCTTTTGTATAGCCTCCAGTTAATAACCTCGAGGACGGCGAGTGTTACACATTAGGGTTATCAAATCAGATACTGAAAAGATATAATAATAGAAAAACCTTTTCACATTTAACTATTTAACCTAACATTTAAGAGTACATTAATGTTAACAGTTAACGGACAGTCATTTTTCAATCAAGACTAATGATTCTGGCTGTACGTTCATTCAAACTACTGATTTAGCCTTAATACTTTTACTGATCTTAATTTTGTTTATGCACTCTGCAGTGTTGTACATTTTACGTTTACTTGTTTGCAGCCTTTTGAAGAGATTAACTTGGAAAACAGTTTGATTTAAGTCTTATCTTGTTTCCTGAGCGTATATTAGGAGTATGGGTCATATATAAAAAGGTAAAGTATAGCAATATTGGTTACTTTTAGTAAAACGATATCTTCGTACAATACCTCTTTTTTTTCGGTTTCCCAGGGATAGCAATTCTTTAGATCCAAAAAAACTCTGTATTTACGGAGCGAGCGGAGACCACCTTAAAAGCCTAAATGAAATAGAGGACTTGGGTTTTGAAAATTAGCGCGAAGTATTTACGCCTTACGAAACAACCAGTATAAGTAAGGCTCATATGTTTCTACATTCATTCAACAGTTTCTCTTTGTAACAATATTGACGTATGTCTAGGTGAAATCAAGGCCATTAACTCTGAAAATTTTTTTTTGTTAATTTGTATATATTATTGTACTTAGTTAATCCTCTATTCATTTCATTCATTAATTAACACCATTGGCTACTGAGGTGTTATTTAATATCTGTTTTCATAACGGTTTGGCATTTTTCAACCTTCAAATGGAAATGCTAGTAAATCTACGAGAGCGTATAAAACATAAATGCATATGAGTGTAATGTCACAGCAACTAATTTAACTGACTTGCTAATACAGTCAATGAAATACATCAACCGATACATCAAATACAGCGCAGCAACAGTTATTTCAATTCGAGTACGGTCTGTTAATTACACCTGCATCTGTAGCGCAAGAGAAGTAGCATCACCGTAGTGATCGCACCGAGATGCAGCGATGATTGTTATTCGAATAATGCTCATTCTCGAGCGGTACGCAAAAAGTTCCCGAGAAAATAATTAATTTGCAATTATAATGTTCATGGGCGAATAATTCGCTTAATAGATTCTTCTTCTCCTCCTTCTTCGTCTTCTTATTCGTTGGAACTTAATGAATTATTCAAACGTCGAACTGTTATTTCTGGATCACTCCTCCTCTCTTCATCTGCACTAGCGAATAATAAGAAAGGCGTTTATATACGAACTGCTACGACTGTAAATGCTACTGCAATAACAACTGTGCAATTTCTACTTAAATCGACCTTGTCGATAGCCAACTTACAGTGACGTGGTGCCAAGGTAACCAACGTCCATGTTGCTTCATTGCAACGTTATCTTCCTTATGTAAAAATATCCAGAAACAATTTAAGTACAATTTATACGAATCCATTTTTGTGAATAATATTGTTTATAGTTAAATTTATGTGATAATTATTGTTAAAGGCGTACTTACTTACGTGGGAAATTTATATCTTTGCTTTATACGTGTAAGCTCTTGATGTTATTAGGAGATTATTAGAACATTTTATTGAATTTTTTAACTCAAAGATTCTGTTTAGTAGAGATGACCAAGGCAGGTGAAATTATTACTTTTTTACAGCGACTAGGCAGACGAGTCTGCCTAGTCGCCTAGTACCTAGCCTTACTGGTTTCCCCGAGAGTCCACAAAACACACGTCTGTCTAGTCGCTACAAAAAAGTAATAATTCACATCTCTTTGTCATCTTTGCTCTTTAGGTACTTCGTAGATACTCAGTAGGCATTTAAGGCTCTTTTGAAACAATCTGCATGTTACTCTTTATTACAAGACACACTACAGTGGATGTAAGTAGAAAGTTGAATATTCGTTACAGGAATAGTTTAATAGTACTTTAAGTGTTGCAATAATGTTAAATAGAGAAGTCTATGAAAAGTTATGTGATTGAAATTAATAAGAAATAACTCTACTTGTTTATATGGTACTTTTAGTAACTTTTTCTGGTATGTGGGAGTCGATGAGGGTGAGACATCTTTTCGTTTAGATTACTATGTTAGTGACACGACAAATAAAGGATTGTTTGATTGTGCTTGTACAATTTTGTACTTCTTTGAAGAAAATTCTGCACCAAAATATTCCAATAAGGTATTAATGGTAATTTTAACTGTGAATTCAAGACAGATGGGAAGCGGTGAAATAGTGGGAGAGTATCCACACAAGCGCCCATATTTCTACAAGTTTATGTATATATAACTATCTCTTCCTAAAATGTACACGACTATATACTTACAGTACTTAGGTCTCTTTTCTTTATACTAATTCTATATTCCTGTGCATAAACTTACAACAAAGGTACGTTTATGTAGTTTTTCGGGATGATTACGTTAGACACAGCGATGTGAAAATGAACAACTACTCTTTTGCTTGTACGGTATAGTTTCTTATAATAATCTTTCGTTTGCAGGCGCTTCACTTATTGCAATAAAACACCGAATTAAGTATATTTGTCATTAAGCATCACGGACAGTTACGTCTTGGCGCTGGTTTCATCTAGTAGCAACGGTCAGAAGCCAAGCGAGTATAAAAATAAACCGATTCGCTTAAAAAAATACAACCGTCTCGTAATTTCGCGACCTTGGCCTTTATTTTGACTCTAATAAACTTTAATAGATAGAGAGAGAGAAAAGATTACGTCATTTTTACTCAATGAACGAGGCGTATACCATGCGGGAATTAGTGTATTCATAAACTATTATGTATACGCGAAACAAATGTACATATACAACCGTATCATTCTTCTTATTGTTTTCCTATTATGCTATCCCAATGTTATTTGTGCATCTGCTAAGTAACAGCTATATTGTGGAATTAATTTATTGTTTTATGGGATGGTGTTGTAAATTGCGACAACGAGGAAATTGCATAATTCATTGTCTATGAGTTGAGATTGATTTTCTTTCCACTATTCAATTGAATGTTTTATGTGATCATTGAACTTTAAAGCATTGTAGACAATGCATCTTAGTATTATATATGTACACACATCCAAGTGTACGATCGCTTGATTTTAAAATTACTCCTACCATTCACTTATTCTCTATTTTGGAAGGATGAATATTCTCAAGGAAATTAACTGTATAGGCGGATCACGAAACTAATTAAAAACCTGTTCCTGCAATTTATTTTAAGGTTCCGGAATTATATGAATATTGTTAAATAAGATTTAATAAAGCTAAGCTCCAGAAAGCCGATACAGTTATGATAATTGTATGAAACTACATATAACTATTTGCAGTAGAATGCCTGTTAGATAAAATAAATAATTAACTTGTTTTGATCGAATGTTGTATAGTCTTTAACATGTTTTAATACATCTCGTGCAAAGAGATGCGTTGTATTAGTTCTCAAGAACTGTCAATTTTAGGTCTGCATGAGATGTCAGATATTCAATGTCGCATGTGGAGCAATTGGAAGGATTATAACAATCTCGACAATAAACGTAATCCATAAAGACAATTTGTAGAAATACAGAAATAAATGGGGTTGCTAATTAAATTTGATTTTGCTCATTCATTTTTTTGATTGATACTGCAAATATTAAAACTTCAAAAATTAATTAAAAGATTAGGTTAAAGACATATAATCTCACGTATTGAATAAATATTGTTTGACTCATTTTAATTGCACATCATGAAAGAGAGATCAGAGACATCAGGAACTGGTGTGCTCTTAGGTTCAAGTGCATCTTTGCTTACATATAAATAAATCATATTATTGTATTGAACGGACTAATTGACTCATCTACGTAGCATAAAAAGTCTAGAATACAAATATTTCATAAACTTATTTTGTTGAGAAGCATGTAAAACGGTTTCGCATTTCAACATTTTAATTAGGGCTAAAATTGCATGGAAAGTGATACGTTAAATCAATAAAGATGGCAACACATTGAGATGCTAATAAAGTTCCACTTCGCAATGAGATTTCTTTATAATCCGCCTGGATGTCACCTTTAGCGTTTTATGAGGATTTTATGTCGTCAGGACCGACATTATATGCATGTATTTAGATTTACTGCTGAAAGTTTACGATCCTGCATCAAGTTGGGGATAGAATTTTCATTAAAACTGTTATATTAACTATAGAACATTCTAGTCTTAATAGCGAATGCTGTATTTCAATTATCGACTTTTAATTGTTGCTAATTAATTAAAGGAAACATGCATGTGCATGCAAAACAAAATAATATCACGCGTAGTTTCTATGGTAACTACAAAAAAAAAACAAAAGCACGTAATGTAGCAGCTTTATTACGGCATGTGTTTAATCACTTAAAACAGTTTCTTTTGACTTACACGTCTTTGTACAGTGAGCAACACAGAAAATGATCGCTGTACGCCTTTATTTATATTGTGTAGGGCAGTCATTTCTTGTGTCGTTAACTGCACTAATGAATTCATCAAATGTAATTGTGTATAATGATTGCTTATGTTGGCTGTTTTCTGTGTTTAGGCGGAGTAGATTTAATTTATAGTTTATATGTAATTGATTTGAAAAATGTTATTTCCTTAAAAACTGAAGGTCGGCTATTGTTATCTTTTAATTGCACAGTATTTAAATAACTGCTGGGATTTTGCCAACTTAAATCATTCGAATACATTGTACAGAGGATTATCACGTTTATGGAGTATCCGAAGACATTCGCTAATTAAAGCACTATTTCAGAAACTCGACGTCTTCATTCCTTTTTTTTTTCGTCACCACTTGTTTTTGCTCTTCATCTCCTTCATCAGAGCGCCGACAAAGGCCTCTTTTTTCAATGTAAAGCCGAAAGAGAACCGCCCTGTTGTCTGCCACCGCTCAATTGAGGCGAACACACGAGGTAGAAGGTAGTTCGATGCAGACATCGTTCATATATCACGCAAGGCGTCGAGTGCATTCTCTTGATTTATATACGGTCGTGTATGTGATAGACTTGCAGGAGAGATTCATCCCTAAAAGAAGCACTGCGCGGCCACGGCGGCGTCAAGCGAGCTGTTTGTCCACGATTAACATTGTTCTTGTGTACTTACGAATGAGTTCCTAACGATTTACTTATTTACCAACATGCCACAAGTCACACCTATCAGTTGTAATTTTCTTGTCCTCAGACACTCCACACGTCACGTTAATAATTGTAAGTGCATGGAATTTTTAATTTTGTGTAGCAATTTCGCAAACGTGTTCTATGTACTGTAGGTTAAAGTTATGTAACAAGTTCGTTTTATATGTACGTAATATTCGCAGCAAGCGAAATTTATATAACATAAGCATCTTTAGTCTTTAATTTATGCTGTCTTTGTGTGTATGATTAATTCTTCAATATAAATGGAGAATCTCGTTAAGTGGTAGCATAAAATTTCAGTAGTTGCATTTTAATTGTGTTTATTTAGCCGAGCTGTTTGAAATAAAATCTTTAGTAAAAAAAAGAAACTATATTTACTTTTGTGCTAGATTTGGAAGGTAGATGTTAGTTTATGCATTACCTATGTGCGGTAAATGATAGGAAAATGTCTTTTATAAATCCTCTTTTTCTAACTTTACACGCTCTCGTTTTGGGAATATGCACCTTCCCAATTAATTTATTTCGCAATATCCAGATACATATATACAGTTGTAGAGTATATGCAAACGTTTTGTAATGATTGATTTTCTGTTAAAGTAAACGCCGCTTTAGGTACTTCATACGCTGATATCAACAATAATAATGGTGCCGACTATATAGCAGCGGCTGCGCCTATGTTTCCACATTTATATCTATAATCTGCAAGCTAATTCGATAGGTACGTTCTCATGAAGGCGGCGTTGGTTGCAACGTCTGTTCCTCATTAGCATTTCACCTACTCATATCTCCGATTCCCTATTTTGTAGTTTATACAGCGTGTTGCGGGCAACTTGCATAATTGCAAAGCGTAAGGCGATGCCGATGCGTTGTTATACGAAGCGGTTTCTCAATAACACCTTAAACGTTTCGCAATGCTACGATTTGTCATTATCCACTGTAATTGGCGCTTCACCTACGAATTGCGAATTAACTTTTTAGATGGAGATTGTTCTGTTTAAATCTGAAAAGACGACTGTATCAGAAGTCAGTTATAGCCTGTCCATATGGGATGTAACGGTTCCATTTTTGAGGATTTAAGTATATTACCTGAAAACTTTTATCGCAGGTATAGCAAAATGGAGTATATGGGCCGAACTAAAAACAGACATATATCTAGTAGACGATTAGACTATATTCGTTGACAAAATTATTCATGCTATAGACAAAATCGATTAATTCGTTCTGGAGGTCCAAAAATTACAGTTCTTAATTTACTTACTGTAAAAGCATGTAGATTAGAGGTGAAATGAGAAATTACAAATGAAACAGTTGTTTGTTTTTTTTTTTTGTTTGTGAGGAATTAAAAAAAAACAATTTAATTCTCTCTAAAAGGTCTTTAATAGCACATATTCCCTAGCTGAACATCTTCTGTTGTTTCGCGAAAGTGTTTGTTGTGGATGTTCCGTAGTTCAGAGTGTTCGTTAACCACAACTAACTATTTGGTTACAATTTAATAATTATAATACGAATATATATATACGAAAATACGAAATACGATTATACAAAAATAAAACGAATAGTCCTCACCGTCAACCAGCGACCTCATTAGAGAGGACAAACGCGGATAAAATGATTACTTTTTTGCTGAGACTAGGCAGACTCGTGCTTTGTTGACTCTCGAGGATACCAGGAGGCAACATAAATCCATTCTCATGAGGCGAATAGACGCGAGTCTATCTAGTCGCTGCAAAATAGGAGCAATTCCACCTGTCTTTGTCGTCTCTAGTCATCATCATTCGGTCACCGGTTAAGTCATTGCGGGAACGTAGTGCGTGCAGGAGTATGTCTGATGCGCATCGCTTATATTTATTTCCTTTCAGTATTTACAAGAGTTACATCCCTGTGAACTATCTGTTCGTTATAGTATCGATTGACAAACATACGAGGATAAAATGCTGGAATTCGTCATGGTACTTAATTATGAAAAAATGTCTCGCGGTTAAGAATAACACCTGGCCTTTCCCGTTTACTATATACAATGATGTTCATGTAATTGGGGAGTAGCTTTCTAGAACACCTTTCTGTTATTTTAGATTTTCTATTCTGATAATTTTAGTATTATATTTTTTCGGTTTGGTCCTTTTTTAGTTATTGTGTATTTTTTGTTACAGGTGAGTTTTCCAGAGAAGGACCAGCGTAACGATTAAACATGCTTAAGAAAATCGATACCGGTAAGAACTGAAATATATCGAAATATCCGCTTCGTAGATCGATACGTCGAGTAAAACTTATTGGTAGAGTATATTAGTTCTCTTTAATCTAGAATTTCTACAAATACTATCTGTCATATTAGCATACTAAAGCAGGATAACCACAGTAAATTCAATTATTGCTGTTAGAGCGCTTAAAGTAGTAATTATTAACTCATATACAAGCATGTTTAATCTTAATATTCTTGAATTAACTAATTGTTGGTTTGTTAATAACTTTAGTAATCATTTTTCTTATATTCTATATATATATATATGGCATATATGAATTTTCTGGAATTTCAGGATATATTCAAAAAAGAAGTCTTAAATCAAAGAAATGTTTTTTGAAGAAAGAATTCACTTAATTCGGGCCGATTTCTAAATATTTACATCCAAATCGTTTTGCAAATTACCATCTTATACGCAAGTTCCAGCAAAGTGAAAACTCGCGATGTGTTAGATTAAGACAAAGGCTGCGAAGCAGTTCTTACGATGCCTTTAACATGTACTTAGATCTGCGATTATTATTAACGTTTATAGCGCATATGTATATACACATATACCGTTATATATATATAGTACGTACTTTTTGAATGTTCTCATTTACATTTTATTCTGCTGTAATAATAGCGATTTAAAATCTGTTGCGTGTGGGCATTTTATTTACTACATTAAACGCTTTCTCTACAATTGTTTCCATATCGCTATAAACAAATGTCATTTAAACAATGTTATTTACACATATGTCCTGTCTGATCGCTGGTTAACATTTCGCGCCGTGCCTACACGAAATTCCCCTATTTTCGCATTTAAAATAGCATACAACCGCTTAGTATTATGTAATGTTAAACGTTACACATGCCGATCTTAATTTTTGTTGTATACACAGATAACTCCGATAAATAAGCCCTCTTTTTATACTTAAGTGATCTACATTTCTCATTCCTATTACACATAACACTTCAATAAGGTCACCGCACTAATAATCTTATTTTATGAAAAAATAATACACGTTTTGCATACGGAATATGTTATTTGCTCGTCTATAATGCTACATTTTGAAATGCGGATATTTCTCGTAAATTACTGGATGCTTCTTTGTCAGTCTAAGGGAATAAATTTTGCTAATGATGAATTAATGACAAGAAACTAACTTTAAAATGAAGACGTTTACGAGACACCTCGAGTTCTTGTCCGAACTGCTATGAAGTTTTAACTTGAAATCAAATTTCAACAACATTAACGTTGAAAATTACAATTACTCGAACATTTCTTCGCTTGTGGCTTTTGTTAACTCTCAATCATCGCCCATCGCGATGCCTGCCACATTGAGAAGAGTTGCCAGAGCGCTTGTGGTTGAACGGCTTTTAAACTGGCGTCACTAACAACAATATTAAATGTGATATTTTTCTTAAGCGCAATTTCGGAAGGTAATTGTCAGTTTACGAAAACTGCAAAAAATATTTTTTTCTTTTGCTGTATGCAATGTTTGCTGAAAGAAACATAATTAAAAGCCGAAGGTATTTAAAGTGCTGAATAGTCTCAATGCTAAATTTTTCAGTCCCCAATTTCTACATATTCGATGTTTCAGCATTAAGCAAATTGAGTATCTCTAATAATAGTTGTAGATACCCAAATAAGAATCAGAATAACATCTAATGTTTTTCAGGAGACTATTATTTTTTACCATTGTTTAGTAACTTGTAATTATTTAAATTAATTTCAAACAGAAGCGTGGCTTTTAATGGTGATTATCGTTCACTTTAACAGTTTTCACATACAGTTCTTTTAACTTTGATATCGGAACGTCTGTAATTCCTCCATTGTGCTTAGTACTAGTATAGATAATATATCCATAAGCAGCTTATTGCCGTTTTTAACTTGTCTTAATCATAATTGAACGTCGGGTTGCTTTTTCCATTGCCCGTAGAAAGGGCGATACGTATTTCATCTAAATTGCTCACGTGTGCGTTCTCTGCCCTATATATTTATTGACCGGTTTTAAGGGGATTATTGAACCTATTAGGACGACCCTTTTGCCCGTTTTTTATAGATACCTGAATGGAATAACTTTGGCTTTTCTCCGCTTATTGCTTTTCCATAAACGCAGACCAGTACGACTAAAATGAAATATATTCTTATTGATATTGTGCGGCGCGAAATTGCTTAATCAAGCGATCAATTCGAGCCTGAATTATAGGTTCGGATAGCTTTATTACGTGTTAGAATTAATGTGCGGAAAAGCTATTTTATGTCGAAGTATTGTTGTTGGGATCTTAATTATCAGTACCTCTGCCGTATTTTTATAAAACTGGTAGTTGCACGCACCACCGTTAATATAATCTGTGTACTTGTGTATTTTTGCTCTATCATGTAGAAATACGATCACCCAGTTATGATTGAACTACACGTTTTGAAGTGAAACTGGTTTAATTATACGCTTCGAGCTGTTGTAATGATCACAACAAAAGAGGGTGAAATGAAATTAGTTCGAAGTAAAGAAATTCATATTCCTTAATTGGCTCTTGGCAACATTATGGAAGCTTTTAGTAACTGGCCATCCACTCGGCAAGCAAAAAACATATGGTGGGTGGTTTATTTAGAATTCATTCAATTACCTGCATCACCAAGGAGTGGTGGCCATCTTACCAACGCTACCGTACCGCATTAAATTTGATATATTCTAAGTAATAAAGACATGCTCGGGCATTGTTTATTTATATTTTATTTTATATCCAGTTTCTAAATGCAAACTGCAAAGCTAGTCGCGCTAAGAAGAATGTTTCTATTTAATATTTTCTTCTGATACTATTATGCTTTGAAAACTATTACGTTCGTCCGTTATACTTGAAAGTATTTAAGGATACTTGATCTGACCTTTCAGTAATCTTGAAGCGTTCTCCTAGAACTGCGCCAATATCATCATTGCGTAGATTCTTTCTTGTGTTGAAATTCACTCGAAACTTGTTTCCTAAATGGACCACTCTGTATTGTATGATTAACGCGAGGAAAAATCGAGAAAATTTCGAAGTTTGTTTAAATGAGTTTTAAGATGGTGGAATTCGGTTGTATCTCTAAACCATTGTTTAAATTAAATAACCATGCAAAGAAGTTAATATCTGTTTCCTCCATTATTATCGTTAGCTGGACTTCATACACGCAGATTCAAATTCGGTATGTACCAGTGGTGTACTTTTTTTTAACGCAGTATCTCAAGATTTTGCACTATCGTCATTGTAGGATTACATTAAGCTGGATTATTCGTGCTGACAAATGCCAACTACATTCTAACCAATGAAAGATATATGTTACATTAAAATATCGCCAGGACTCCCTATGTGCGTAGTTCGATTTGAGTGGGAATTTCTTTCAATCAATGGGTCTCTCTATTCACACTAGTGTTATATTGACGACTAGTATAGATATATAACAGATGGCTTAATAGTAAAAATTCTACAAATTTATAAGAGCGGAAGATATAATATTCTCATCCTTGATAATCTTTTGACATATCTTCTGAATAATGTTCGAGTTTGAAAGAAGGAAGTCATCGTAATTATCATTCTGTATTAAAATGTGAAAATCATTCTAGAGAAATGCGTAGCATTTGTTAAAAAGAAAGCTTTTCAAAGATATCAAAAGAACATAAATATATACTATTTTGTTTCCAGAGTATTTACAAGGGCACATAGTAAGTTTTATGTCCGATTAAAGGATGCCCTGGCAAATAGTTATTTAAGAGAAAACATAGAGAAACTTGAAGATCCAGTGACATAGATGTGTCAACAGATTACCGTGACACTCACTGAAGAATTTTAATCGATTCTATTGCTTAAGCTTCTTGCAATCTATAAAGCAATGATTTAGCGGGAATAGTTCTGTAGGTATTATTAATTTCATACTATAAATTCTTTCTTCTTTTAATTCTTCTTGTTATCTCATTGTAGAGAAACGTGTATCAGCTGCAGCTTTCGTTTTCTAAGTAATTAGGTGTTAATTATGTTACCTTTGTTAATAACTGCAACCGCACGTTTCTTAACTTTGTTGCTGGAAGATAAGAAGGATCGTTCTAAAGTAGTGAAGCATGTCAGCGCAAGGGGGAAATAAACGTTGGTATGTATGCGAATTGTACGTGACCGTACTAGATCCAGTTTTAGGATCTTGTACTCAATACTTCTATTCAGCGCAGCACTTTTTGAAGCGATTGTAAACTGTTTTGGACATTTTTGAGGAATAAATTCCCAACTATACTTTCTTCAATTTTCGATGCTTCACGCGGCATTATACCTCATCCTCATCACTTCCGATAAATCCACACATAATGCTTGGGTCGTAATATTTTAATACGAATTTCTAAAATATTCATAGAATTTCCCAACACAAGGCAGATAAAAACTATTATGGCGGTCAAAACCAAATAACCTAAGATTTTATTCATCTACTTTGTTAGGTTACCTGCTTATGGCATGTAAGAATCTAATCGTCAAAACTTTATTCTCTTTTTCCCCAGTTTTAACAAGCAGTTTTCGGAAAAATGATACACGGTTACAAATGTAAAAGATTCATTATTTTAGGCTAAACTGTATTAAACACCAGTCAAATTAACATCACTATTTCAACATTAAATTAACCTGATGCTAAGGTTGTTAAGTAACTCTTTGGATAAACTTTGAAATTATTGAAGATCTAAAGCTCGTTCTGTGTAATAAGAGAAGACGTTTTCGGAGATAAGAAAAAGGAAGTTGTACTTCAAGAACATTTAATTACACTTGGGCAAGTGCTCTGCTTTAACGGCAATTAATTAAGGTTATTAGTTAACACCTGTTACCCGCGTTTTCTTTTAATTGTTGAAGTAGACCAGATAAATGACATAATATCTACAGTGTTCTCGTTTCCCTTATAATAATCGGCGATAATTTGGTACTGTTTAAGGAGCTTTGCATTGGACCCCTGGATAAGCAATATGATTATATGTTTATCGATAGAGTCATGGAATCTAATAAATCTCTTTCTCGATGGGCAAATTATTCTGCAGAAGAGTTTTTATATGTTTAACTTGATTATTGCGTCTAAAAGGTTGCAAAGTTAAAGTTCAAGGTAGGTGAAACTTTCTCTGGAGGTGGCTGGACACAACGTTGAGTTATTTCATAATTAACTTATCTATACCTTTAAATTTAAATTAGAACGGAAAACGAGAGCGGGCAATACTCAAATGGAACATTTTAAGTACTTTATAGAGCCTCTACGCTTCCTCAATTAGCGTAAAAATAATATAAAATTGAGTTATCATACAGTTTGTCCTTTTCTCTCCTCTGTGCAATTACCTTTGCCATTTAACTTTACTTATGTTACGTTGAAATGTAAAATATGTCGCTGATAATTTGCTTTCTGCTGTTCATCTTCATTACAACGTACATACCTTTGATGTTCTCTGATTTTGCACGGCGACAAGTTAAATTGGTAAAGGGCGCGATGGAAGCAACCGGTTGGAAAGAATCGGCAAAAAGCGAACGTGTCTGTAGCGAACGAAAAACTTAAATACAAAAATGGATGAGGATTGAATTAAAAATCGCCTTTGAACGATTTAGATTCAGGAACGCTACAAATGCGCTCTTTAACGTTTGCGAGCTTACTTGAATGCCCATGGCATTCACTGGCGCAAACTTACGAGGTTTTCTCAGTCATGGGTAAAAATAGCTCTCCGATCCTCGACTTGAAACGCCTGTAGCCGTACGTTACACGTTTGCGACCGGAATAATGCATTCCGACAAATATGAAATATTAATCCAGAAGGCATCGTATAATTTATTGGCGGTAGAGTAGTAGGTATACGATGTTGTTGGTAGTACTGCAACCGACTACTTTTCACTAAGGTTGAATACCAACGTTATTTTATTAGAGCCATTATTCGTTTTTTTTTTGTCGTCTTTCCTTTTTTACTTCTTCCGAGAATGGGGAAACCGCAGAACCGGACTTTCGCAATAAGAGCTACACAAGTGGCTTCATTCTGTAACTTCTTAAGTTTGAAAGTAGAGTAGTTTTATGTTCAATGTAGCCAGTGTAAGTCTTTGAAGTTGTAATATTCTATTTTTCTCGAGTGAATAATGGTATTTCCGATACTTACAATTTTTATTTTTTAATTATAGCGTTGAAATTAAATTTTAGTGGATTTTACATATTGTACAAATTTGTAGTGAGAAGGCAAAAATATTTACATTTCAAGTTGAAAATCTATTCATTTATCCAGAACGTACAAGGTGTTGTGAGAGAACAATTGCGCGTCACATTTCGACGCTAACTTTATTTGTTTTTCGTATTGAATGCATAACTGAAAAATAATATATTTTTCAGTTATGCAATAACCCGCTGTGCACTCTCTACAATTCCTTCTTAATTAATGTTTCCACAGACTGTATTATCTTTGTGTTCCATGGTTTTTTATTTTTTTTAGTTTAGTTTAGTTTTTAGTTTTTTAAGTTTTTTTAAATTAATATCAGTTTTTCAAGAACTCCTAGTAAAAGAAATCCATGTTATGATGGATAGGTCAACAGAACGCGCTCGCCAATTAACGGGTTCATAAGTTCCGGACCATCTATCTTCGTAGAATTCAGTTACAGCTTCTGCTGTGATAGGAGCACCGTTTTGTTAAAAAAAGAATAGATCCATCTCCTTCAGATAAAATCGTCTAAAAATTCTTAGAGCATACAACGTATAGGATTGCGATGTATCGCGATCCTGTAAAGAGTACCTTCATAAAAATATATACCGATAAATTGTTTTTTGTAGATACCACACTAAATTTTCGAACTGAATCAATGCTGCGGATCATGTAGCTGTGCAAGACTATGATTTACAGAGTTCGTCCAAATTTAAGGTTTTGGTAGATAATATGTAAAAGGTTTTTTTAAGACTTTGAAGAGCTTTTAACACTTCAAACGCTTTTAAAATAAAGAACTTCACTCTTTATTTTGTTAATTAGGTTTTTCGGTCTAACCCTCTTTTTTCATTCCAGATTATATATAACATTATTTTAACATTGTAAATGTATAAAATGGGGTTTTAATTATTTTTTGGGTTCTGGGTTCAGATTATTTCTTTTTTTTTATTTCTTATAAGAAAATCTGATTCCAATTTACAAAATGTTTTTTGCAATTAATAAAAATTAAACCGAAAACATGGCGAACACATTAACCAATTCATGATGTATTCAATTGACAGTCCAATTTTTTATACCTTGCACCGCCAACACTGTGCCAAATAGAAACGGCAGCCTTTTGCACTACTCTTTGGAAAAGTTCCATTTACCATTAGGTATACAGTGATTTCAAAATTAATAATGATTGCTGAGGACCAAAGGACAATTCCCAATCCTTAACAGTTTTCGTTCAGTAATTGAAATAAACGGCTGTATGTAAAATGCAGGAGACCCACAAACTTAGTTTGGGAAACTAAAAATAGTAAAAAGTTGTGAAACACATTATTTATTATTAGTATTGCGCAAATACTATAAATTTGTGTTACTGAATACCACTCCGTTGTAGTGGACATTGTAACAACGAGGTTTTCTTGAAGATCTGTTTTCACGCCAACTGCATTTAAATACTGTGCACATCTAATGACATGAACGTTGATGCTGATGAAAATCGTGTTTTGTAAGCCTTGTGGATTCTTCAATACAATTGGAATGAATTAACATTGCGGGTTCCTCGTTTCCAAATCATTCGCTAAACTTCAGTTACTACCTACAGTTTGTCTATTTTTGGAAATTATACATATATTTGCTTTGATAACTAATAAATTCACATAAAAGTTTATATTTATTTATATTTTAACATTCTTTGAAACTGCGATAAGATAACAAAATAAACAAAATACTTAAATAACAACAAATATTTAAATAACAAATAAATCCAAAATTCTTTTGGATAAAACAAGCGTTATTTCCTTAATAGATGTAATTATCCATTCTCTCGCTGCTTATTCAGCGCACCGGAGATCTTTTTTATGGAAAATTTTAGCCACAATTCAGATCTAGGATTCAAGGATTAATGAATTTTTGGCGCAGTTTAGATTCTTCGTGCAATTTTATGTGAATCGTTTTACGTCGGGATATTCACATGAAGCGTGAGATTTTAAAAACCACTCGGCAATCGATTTAGATTTTCATGCACAACATCGTTCGACACAACTTTGTCTTAATGACGCAAAATCTGAATTATTTTTAAAACATTCTCCCATTTTTCTTTAAAGCTTTGCGTCATTCGTAGCATGTAGCATTTTACTTACTTCGTCCAGTACTTGCAGTGACTTGAAGTTAACAATAGTGCGAAAAGTTGCAAATTTTCTATCGCATCAAGTAATCCTTGACAATTGATCTAAATGTGTTCGAACAAAAACATCTTCAAATCTTAAAAGCTAAATAAAACTAACTGCAGACTCATGCATCATCGATCGGCGGTCGCCGTTAATATTAACTTCGCTCACTCGGCGGCTTAATACGTAAATACGTACTTACTTCGGATCCAGTCCTGTGGAGACGCGCGGAATAACAGCTCTAGTTATAAAGCTTAACTGACGTAAGCTAAGCTGAATCTCATCCTTCACTGAACAATAATTGGGGTAACTACAGTGCTTTTTTAAATATTTTTTTTTTAATTGTCGGTTCACTACATCAAACTTAAGTACGTTATACATCAGAGAAGCTGTAAGCCCGCTGCACGTTACCGTTTTGATCTTTATTACTATGCAGACAACTATTGCCAATTTTAATTCTCTGCGATTTAAACTGTCCAATTTAGGAAACTAAATATTTCTTCGTAGCATTGTTATATGTAAACATATTTGCGTCTTTACGTGAGTACAACGTAGATGAAAGAAGTTTCCATACCCGGCGGCAAGTCTGTTTAGCTTTTAATTTCGGAAAAATAGTCATCTGCACGCGTCAAACATGAATATCAAGTGAAAAATGTGAGGGAACGCCACAAAAGGAATTCGTCGTCAGCGAGCTGGAAAGAAAGAAAGGGAGTTGTAAACGGAAAGACGAGACGAGAGGGTGATTAGAAAACAAACGCCGTTCGCTCTTTGGATACATTAATTCCTCCCGCGCACTACTTGTGACTCTTATGAATAACGATTTGTGCCACGCCAGCGCCAGCGCGTGTCATAGCAATTGAAAATATTAAGCTAATGGATCGGTTTGCGAATGAAGTCGGAGATATACAGGATAATTGTCGTGTCGTAATGGCGAACGGATGGGTAATAGGAGATGTGTTTTCGAGATTTCTTTCCTTTCACGGTCAATGACAATAGGGGCTTCTAACCGGTCTAGACGTCTCCAAATCTTAAACTCGTTATAGAATAAGTGGTTGGCCTTGAACAATGCGCGTGCTAAAAACCGTGAAATTTGCAACATACATATTCGGATACCTCGCAACGAATAACTTTATTCGAAGAAAAACTTTCTCTTAAAGTAAATATTGATTTTATGTGTATACGTAGGATAGAACATTTTTATTATCCACGCTATTTGTTCCGACAGCGCTTATCATGCGATTTACAGGTTATTTGTCTGTATTGGATTAAACTTGTGTACTAAAGGTAGATTCCAAATTATGTTTTATCCACTATTTTACTATACACGCTGATTCATTTTCAAGTCTTACCACTTAGGTTTGAAGATAGGGTAGGCTTAAATTTGACAAAATTGCTAAATTTTATGCTTGCTATGAATCCGCAGAGAAAGTGGATCTGTAAGAAATGATGTTCAAGATTTTAAACACAAACGAAAAGACTTAATTTTCTTCTTTTACCAATAGCACCTGTAGTTGATGCTGCAGTGATAACCTAAAATCATGTTTTCCAAGACTCTTTCGATCTTCCAACCCGAAATTTTTGACCGTTTCGGTTCTTTCTAGTAATCTGGTCTTTTACCTTATCCGTACCATATTAGATTTTGGCACCGTTAGAAGAAGCTTTCTTTTTAATTCTATGTGCAACACGTTGACAAAAGTCTTTGATATCATGCCTCAATTGACGAAAAATATATTTGAAGATTAATTAAGATAGCTATGAAATTTTAATCTGTCGAACGTTTCAATTATCGTTGATCAGAAAAATGTCGTTCACCAACGAAAAGAAACGGGATCTATTATGTATTTTTATTCATCGAACCTAAATACAGCAATAGTGAATAGAAGATATGCATTTGAAATTGTGACAACAGTCACAACTTCAAATCATTCTTATAGATCTCGATAGAAATTTGATCGAGAATCGATTGCTTTTCGAGGCGTCTTATCGTTGTTGCTAACGGAGATTTGTAAACTGTAAAGTGAAGGTGTCTTGGGCTTAATGAGCGTGATTCGCCCATCTTACGTAGAAAAGATTTCGCATCTGATTTTCTGATCATTATACTCTCCTCGGAGCGAACCTATGCTTCCTTCTTTTAGATATCATTAAATAGCCATAAATTTGAAGACACAATATATACACCTATATATTTCTAATGCAAATAAAACAATTGCCAAGAATAATTTTGACATTCAGTTATTACTGGCCATTTACAATTTTTAAATTATATCGTCAGCAGTCTATATTCGACTACTGATGATGCCGTCATGTGACTGATCATGTCATGCATTGCGGAGTGATCATCCAATCCAAATATTAAAACAAGGTATACAGAAACCCGCCGAATATTATACAATTATAACATATGGTTATCGAGAATGAGTGCACACGTAAGCAAGCAAGAGCATGAACTCGTAAGAAACATTATTATGTTCTTTATTATCTATATTGAAAGACGAAAGAAGATTGGCGAAGTGAAAAGAAACGATAGTTGGTATTAAATAATGTACAAAATCGCTCCAGGAGAGTTAAATATTCCTGTAACAGTTACAAAGATGGGAAAAGATGCATCGTTTAGAAGTGACCACTTGAATAACAGATCTTACTGTGTCGATCATCCTAAAAGTTTGGTAACAGGAATAACGTAATTTCCCCTAATTGTTCTATTTGTAGCGAATATGTATTTATCAGTTGTTTAAATTGCAAAGAATTCTTATTTTCAGCATTTGTAAATTATTATTACCATTTATAAACATGCAATAAAAATATGGAATGCACACCAAAATATTGTTTTACACAGTAACGTGAACATATGCGTAACAATTGTATGTATACCAATATTGAAACAATAAACGCGGAGTCATTCTCTTGTTTAACGTTTATGGGAAGAATATAGAAGTACTACATACACTCCCATATTCTTAATTCGTAATGCCCCTGGTCACTTCGTAAGGTTAATGAAGGTGTTAAATCAAAAAAAAGCATATGTTTACTTCACCGGGTATCCCAAAGTAAATAAAATCACCCCAAAAAGAATACACACCCTTTTCTTCGTACGGGTGGGAATCCATTGTTTCAAGTTCAATGTGTTTCGTTAGCCCTTAAAAATGTTAAACGATTATATGTATCGGAAATTTTTATGAACATCTACTCAAAAATAATTAGCTAAAAATGCTAAAACACTCGTTTTAAAAAAAAACATTTCCAGAACCGATTGATAAAAAAATAATTGTTATTATTATATTAAGAATTTGCAAAGGATATATCAAAGTTTCTCTGAAAAATATATAATTGAGATCGTACAAGTTTCAAGTCTATATTTCTAAATGTACATTTCACACATACTTACATATATTACACTATCTGCATTAATCATTGTTGTTTCACCACCGTAGTTACCACGTTAGTAATGATAAGATTCACATTTTGAGATTAAAAAAATTAAACTAGTGGTATTATGTTATGATGATATACATTCTTTCTAGACTCATATTGGAGTAAGTGTGTATTGATTTTAATCTAGATACTCGTCGAAAACTAAAAATTCAATTCAGTTTTCAGTATCAAGGGGAAACCAATAAGAATCCTAATGAAACATTTCTACAGACTTTGCGGAACATAGAGAAACGACCAAAAAGTTGCTGAATAAAATACGCCCGGCCAATTCTAAACTACAAACAATAGAGACTTACAACAAAAAAGTTGAAACTTACACCGGTAAATAGAGATAAATTTTAACGGTTCTAATTTTGAAACGGAAACTTCCTCCATGCGAAGGGGGAATGTAATAAGAAAACTATAACTTGCAATTTCTCAACTTCCTTGCTAACTTCAATCTGTGGAAGTTTTCCGTCCCGTTCTTTTTTTTCAGATTAAAAGATATAAATAAATGTCGATACTCAGTCTATAACATTCGACAAAGTATTGACGATGCTACTCGTAAACTTCCTGCAATATTTCGATTAACTTTACCGGATGTCCGAAGCTCAGAAATATATACAGGACATCTCATGCTTGCTTTTAGTGTTTCAAACATGTCAAATGAAGATGGACATATTGCTGTCATATCGTATGGATTATCTCATGAAAAATTTACTTTATCAAATATAATTTTCTAAAATGAATTAGGTATTGTTGTTTATCAAATTATTGCATTTTTATTTTCGCAAATTACACTCGCAAATCGAAAAGCAAAAAGGCCCGTGTCCATACAGATATGATCTACCTCATTTATTTCGCCGAATTAGTTAAACAAATCTCACTAACGATAATATGGCGTGCAGTTATATCGGCGAACCCGTGCGAAATTAGAATCGGACAGGGAACAAAAGAGTACCAGTATACGGCGCATTGAGATAGAAAGTAATAATATTAAAACTGCTGCCTCGTACCAGCATAGATCGTTGACCAACAGTGAGCGAAAGTCACGCTAATCTAATGGCAAACAGCGAATTACGTGTGATTATAGCATAGATCAAAACACGCTAATTCGCCATTTTCTATCGTCTGTTCGATGCATCATTTCCCATCACGAATCGGAACGTTTAAATCTACATAATAACTATTACTATTTACTTGTAACGTATTTTTCGAAAACGACTACCTTAGGTCTCACTACAGGACGGTCAATTTACAGGTTACTATACGACTCGTTTATTTTTATTAGTTTTATAACACTAAGCACTAATCTACCGTTAATTGAAAGACGGATCAACTAATTTAGTAGGCATCTACTTTTTATGTGTAAAATTTATTGTTGCGGTTTTTAGTTTCTTTACTCACAGCTTTGAAGATCGAAAGCTTAATAAACAATACAAAAGTATTGGCAACTTTCGCACCACACAAGATTAATTGATTAATCCGGGACGGTTGTTTCGAGGATTGGATGACCGAATTATGTGAGGAACCTCTAAATCTAACATGCCTTAAATATATAAAACTTCAAGAACATGTTTTTGATCGCAGAACATACTTCTACAAAAATAGGACAAAGGTAGGAAGGAGCACAAAGGAGAAGATACAATTCGATTAGGAGTTGACGATATCTTACCGATAGACGAAGCAGCTTTTAATGTAATTGGCGTAAATTCTGTGTACTGATATAACGAAGATCTTTTGAGGTATTAAATCCAAAATTAGTGAGTGTTGGTGGCTTGTGTCGTTAATTTCTGACAGTTTCAGTAATTAGAGTATCCTTAATTAGGTACTCTCATCTGTATATGTTATCTGTATCTCTGTATATTTAATTACAGCTAACACCTTCCACAAATCTGCACTGATGAGCCGAATTACGACGAAATACACGTCTAGGTATAGTGGACATTAATAACTTGTATCATTGTCAAAAATCAATTATTTATGAGGTTTGAGTTTGAGGCAATATTTTGTCTGGTCACCGCTTCATACATACCGCTGGTAGCAAACACTTTCAGAAGTATATACTTATTCTCTACAGATTAGACCAATGTTTAATGGAATTTAACACCCTTTTACTATCACACTCGTATTCTAATGTTGTATGTCAGTTTTTGGAAGCAACTTCATTAATTATTTGGCAGTTAGGAACATTGGATTGAATACGACCTCAATTCGTGCTCTTTTCTATATATGTATAGTAAATGCTATAAAAGAAGTAGTATCACATACTTAAGTTGCGAATTGAAGATGCCATTCCAGCGTGCAGTTGACATCATGTTTCCAGATAGAGGGCCACGTTTCATTTTTAGAATATACATATATCTTGTATTTAAGTTAATCCTTTTGACTTTGTAGTGTCATCTCAGGTCAGAATTGTAAGCTTGCTTCGTAGCGGTTATTTCGATACGGCTATTTACAAATTTTTGTCTACACTGCTATTTGGTGATACCCTGAATCTTTTATTTTCTCTCATTATTTGTTTCTCGTTCAATTAAACAAATGTATTATTTTATATAGAACATCCGATATATTTTGGACGGATTTTGAAGCAGGATTTTACGTTTTCACATATGGTTACTATAATATTTTTAATTGCTAAGTTGAATTTCCGTCTTATCAAGTTATTGTTTGTGTTTATTTAACTTCTGCTATATCTCACTAAGTATGTACAATATGGAAGAATTACTGAAGCTCTTATTTAATATCTGTAAAAATATTCAGGATTTGGTATTTTGAATAGAAAAGTTATTACTTCCCCGGAAGTAAGATTAACTACAAGTTTTACAAAAGAAAACAGATCAAAAATATGTATCGACATATTGCCAAAGAAATGTTGCTGAGATTTTATCGACTTTACTCCTTTAGTCGTATGTTTCGTCACTTAAACGAATGACCCATAATTTGTTGACAATCCGCTGTCAATTAATTTCAAGATTTAACCATTGTCCGAGGAATATGTAAATCTTATCCGATTCGAAATTATTTCTCAGGTACAATTAAATACGAAAGTTCAACGTATATATGTAGAAATTTTCTCCGTAATCTTGCTGATGCAAATCGCCTCAATTGGAAAGTTTACCGCGCTTAAAACATTATTTCCTATTTAGTAGGGAATTGCAATAAATTATTCTACGTGTCAAAATCTATCATTGATTATCATCTTTTCTGAATGCAATTTGTGCATAGAATTTGCGTATATGTAGTTTTCCAATGGGTATATTAAATTAATGCCGCGTAATCTTATTTAAGCTAATAGTTTATTTTCTAATGAACTGGTAAAAAATCGGAAATGTACATTCCCATTATGACCGATATCCACGAATAGCTTCTCATATGTTACCTACATTTGTAATAGTGTCATCTGTTGAACACCTTTCACAATTAGCGCAATTTATTAAGCATAGGCGCGGAAACGCTAGAGTAAACTATTTATAACATGGCCGCGACTGCGAATTTACATCCGACCGAGAGATATAAATAAACGTGTACACTTAGTTCATAAGATATAGCATAGAAGAATGTTGCAAAGTTATTGGCGGTAAATATTTGACTTTACTAATGCGTTAGAAAAATATCGGCATTAGTGAAATCTTGTAGACCATGTACTCGTAAACCAACGAGCTAATTATCTGTTTCTTGGAGATATCAGTAAGTTGCGGAATTAGATTGAATTTGGCAAAGGGTACAAGCATGCAACATAAATCCACACCGGGAAGATAATTTGCTACAAATCCAATCTTGACCAAGTTATTATCGGTACCTTAATTGCATTCTTTGCAGCAATTTATATACATCTAATAGCTTTTATTACTTTCTTATGAACATAAATATTTGTATGTAGGTTAACGTTGCATTTTCAAACTGCCATTCAAAAATCAAAGTATACATTTTGCCATTCTGACTGCACGTTAGCGATATGCATGTAAAACGGTTAATACTTTATAAAGTATTATGAATGTGCATTATATATTAATTGCTCATAGACAAATCAGATCCAAAGCTGAGTGTTTTTCTCCATTTTGCTATTCCTAGGTCCTTCTTTAGGTCTTCCTACTTTTGTTTCTGTACATAAGTTCTTTCCATACCACCATTTTTGCTACTCTTTCACTTTTCATTCCTTTTATATGTCACAGTAATCTTATCAATTCTGTATATTTCCTTGTCGATCCTTGAATCCTGCTTCCGTAGAGTATTCTTCTTATCTTCCATCGCATTAAATTTTCTTCGTCTTTTTTGTTAAGGATCAATACGTCATGCCCATAGTTAATCTTAAAATTAATTTTCATTAAGCTTCTTCCTCCTCCTCACATTTACTTGATATTAGTGCATCTATGTGCTGAAATTCTTAAGTATGCTTAACGTAATACAAACAGCTGTTACGTATCCCTTTAAGAACGTTTGATGCAGTTTATTTTGTACTAAGTCCTTCTTTGCATGCTGTTAGTGAAAGTTGTAAAATATTTTGGCAAGGATAAGAGATCGGAGGAACTTTTGATTTTTGAATTACAAAATAGAGCAAAGTTCGCATTGCATTAGGTAGAAGATCGGGAAGCAAATCTACCGTGACTTATGCGCTGGTATTTTATCTATTTTTGTTACAGAGGTATTCCAAATACTAAGGTTAATTAATTCGGAATACATGTTTTAGGAGTTCACGGATTATTTTGTGCGGTGTCAAGTGTGCCGATAGCTTAATGTATATCTACCCTACAATACTAGTTTATCATATTGCAGAAATATTAGTTAAAAATTGAAAATTGTTTTTACCTTCTAAAAGTTAATAAAATGTGGTGTTTACTCAAGTATGGACAAGATTGCAATGAACATTTCTTGAGCAAAGAAATGTTAAAAAGCACTGTTTAAATTTAACGTTGCTTTCTGTTATCAAGCGAAACTTTTGGTCTGATTACCTTTAATTAATATTTTCTTTTTTCTTAGTTTTTATCTAGACATGTAACAGAGTCTTTAATGTTCTATTTCGTCTATATGACTATAGGAACCATGACCTAAGTTTCAAATGTAATAATAACGTGCGAAAATTATGAAATTTGGCTTCTTTATAACCTCAAAATCAATTTGTATAGTAAGCAAAAGCAGCACATTTAAAATGGATTAAGGTACATACATTTATACACTTCTTTCCTTTCAACAACAATTTATTAAATACAACTGAAAAATTCAAATGCAGAATTATATTATCGATTGATCGTCCATTCAAAATTTAATTTTAACACCACATTACTTATGCGAATAATGCAGTCTTGTCTCCTTAAAAGAAATTGAACAATGTAGTCAACTATCCTCTGTTGCAACCGGTCATGATTTCATGTCTTTTCAACTAAAAATTTAAGCCATCGACCTAAGGAATAGAAAATGTATTGCTGATTTGCTATTTACCTGAAATTGCAGGAATAGCTCTCACGCAATTTAAATATATTTTAAGTAGAGGGTAAGTGAAAATTTCCAGAGATTGCTGATATAAAAAGAAAGCAAAAAAAAGATTTTACAACTATATACCATGCGCTTATTAATCCATAATTACATTGACATATGCGTTCTTTTTATATCCGTAATGAAGATAAACGGGACTTGTACATGTAAAGTATATATATAACAATTTAAAGAATTTATAACATCCAATTTATTCCATTTACACCAACACTTAACGCTTTATCCGCATTTTTTACGGTTTAAATTACCTGTGTCACATTATTTTCGAACACAAAGGACGTGAGCAAATACTTTTACAACAGCTTGTAAACATGCATCACGCACTTGAGCGGAGACTACCTAAGGGCCGCTTATGTATATATTAGTGTCCGATTGTTACAAAACTTAAATAACCGAATGAGACGTGTGGTTTATGGACGTTGTCGAACACGACCGTTGTTATTGCTGCAGCATTGGTTTCGACATCGTTCGATGGGTGCAAAGGCACCATTCGTCATCGGTATGACGATATCTTATGAGGTTATACGATCGTCAAGTTAACGACTGCGTTATTAAATGAACTTGGCTTGGTTATTACAGCGGGGCTTGATCGTTCAAAATTGGTGTGACGATACCCGTTTTACCGTAGAATGGTGAATTATGTTTCTTCATTAGATAAATTGCATTCCAAAGCAATGGGAACAAAGAAACCATATTTTTATAGTGATTACTTCCATCGAAAGAGATTTAAAATTGTTTCGATGACGCAGTAAATTGTTATCAAATGAAGCCTGATTGTATTTAGATACCTTGACATTCAATAAATTAACTGAGAGCGCTTTAAGAATGTGAAAATAGTGCTACATGCAAGCGATCATCATCTCCAGAAAACAGACTAAGTGAAAAATTAATCTAACAAAATAATTTTTAAATTATGCAAATCTAAAAGCAAAGAATGTAATCTTAAAAAGATAATTTTAAAATATGGAACTTTGCATAATTGTGCAAAATTCAAAGTTACGGCTAATTAATTCTGTTATAAGGTATGCACATTGTGGAAAGAATCATGATAGGTTCTTTTTTATTAATTTGTCAGTCAGATGATGTATTAGCAGAAATTACCTGCCTCGCACGTTTTATGTTGTACAATGCTAACCGTCCATTTGGTAGCATCTGATAATCAATTGCCCATGCGCAAGTTCAACAAAAAATATTATATATGGAATCCATTATCCATTTAATTTTTCTTTTCTATACGTATTACCAAATAGCTACGGTATAATATTGATAACAGAGCTTATTCTTGATAATCTAATTGACTGTTTTTTTTATGTATCTTCATATAAGCAACAACCAAATCGTTTTTAAACGATATAATTCCTACAACTGATGCTATTAATCTGTTAATAGTTACTTTTCCGCATCTTTGATATTTCACGCTTTGTGATCGTCAATCTAAATTTAATGGAACTCCCGTTTGATCTGAATGATATTTCCACACCAATCGATCGTCTTTTATACAAGTACCAAGTAATTCATCTGAATAGACAGCGAGATCGTGTTGATGTTACATGGAGCTTTACGTTCGATGAACTGTAACCATTAAAATTTTATGCACCTTTTATAACGAAGCTCGACACCGTTGTTGTCGATAGATGTCGCGATGGTCGCATTCTGTTATCGCCCTTAATGTACCAGGACTGGATCAACTAGGTTCGTTTTTTTGGGTGTTTAATGTTTAACCTTTGATAAAAGCTATTTGCTCAGGCAATGATTAAGTTAATAACACGTGGACGGTTTGCTTTTCGGTTGGCGACTTTTACGTCTACATAGGAATAGTTATATCTTCATCGTTCTCTGTACCATCTTTGTTTACTTTTCTCCGTAGTTTACAACTTTGATATGTGTCGGAGAAGAGCATGTACTTCTTTTAATCTTAGAATATGAGAAAATATATGAGCTAAAAGCATTTTAATTGACTCTAAATTAAGCTTTTTATAGTCTCCGTACGAGGAAATTAAATCTTTAATTTCTACGGTTTTTTATTATCTGTTTATATTGATTTAATTAAACTCCCCTAATGTATGTTTAATCGTTGTATATTTATTGTCGTTAAATTCGCCCTTTCTCATATTGAAGATCTTGCTAATCTAATTTTTATTCTGAGAAGGTAACTCATAATATTTAATTATCCACGTATCTCTAATTTTCTTAAGCAAAACTCCGAGCACACAAATAAATGGTTTTTGCGAATAACCTGCTTACCAGTAACAATTTACAAAGATTTTCGTAATTTTTGAAAAAGTGTATATATCCCTCCCCCGTGCCTGGATTGCCGTTTTTAAATAGTTACTAAAGTTAGGTGTTTGTGATACATGTGATTCTGTTCCTGGGTAAAGCATATTTATTGTGTTTTGTGTTGGGTGGATTTAGTAGTTTTCCGAATGTAAATCGAAGTATATACATATGATTTTGGTGCAACTTTAACCGGCTATCGATAAACCTGATAAAATTTAATTTAATCAGGTGCCAAAGAGCACCAAGAATTGCTTGGCTTGTCGTTTCGAGGAAAGTGATGTGAACTGTGAGGTAAATAACAGTGCCTGTAGAAAAAAAAAAAAACATCTGGAGACACGCTGATGACGTTGGATAGGTCTTTTTCCTCGCATTGCTTTTGCTGTAAGTGATGCCATCGATATTACGGAGAAGCTAGTAGATGTATAAATATGCATATACGGGTTATTTACTTTTAAAATTTGCCAAGACTTGTTTTTATATAGTTTCTTAATCGCAGCAATCAATAGTTTTTTTTAATGAATAACATTTTGGAAACGTATCAATGATTGTTACTTTTCCCCTTAATGTTCCAAAGTAATATAAGCATCATTGCACAGAATATTTTCTGTCCTGTATTGCCTGCAACAAAAGAAAACGGAATAAAAATAACAAAAAAGAAACCATTTGAAATTATTCAAAGAATGATCACATATGAGTAACAATAATAACAAATAATTAATATGGGTCTCTAATAGTCAAATTTTTAAATTGTTTAAAATTGAGAGCTTCTGATTCTATTAGAAAAAAATATATTCTAAAAATTTACAATCTGGTAAATACGTTTCGTAGAAATAAAAATATCATTTACAACTTCCGAGAAAGGTAAATTTCTTCTTTTATACCTACTTCAAAAGCAGTAAATGTAAAGGGAACTGACGTATTTTACGGTTTATACACAGGAAATACATTCATTAGCCGTAATTTGTCTATCGCAAAACAGTTCATTTGGAAAGGTGTTTTAAAGTATGTATACATTTATTTTTAAACATATATTGCTTTAAAACAACTGATGTTGTGCAAAGTGTGACGAAGCTTAAATATAATCTCTAACGCTTAATCATATTATTACAGTTTTTATGCAAAAGTTTTTTCTTTATTAATTCGAATTGTAAAGCAAAATTAATCTAGATTACCTTAATAAATTTATTATATATATAATATAATATAATAATATATAAATATATAAATTTAATATATTTAAACATCTTCAACATCCCCCTTAACTTGCTACTTAGTATCCAACCTAAATCCAATCTATCTATAACATTGAAGAATTTTATTTGGAGAAAAACGTTCGAACAGTTCAATTTTCATTTTTTTATTGCCGTCCTTTTGATTAAAGACATTTCATTTCATCTTATTTGGTACCAAGAAATACATACTAATGTTAGGTTGTTTTTCCGTCTTTGAATGTAGATTATGATATGATTTTTTTGAAATAGGATACCAAGCAGGCGGCGCGTTTTCAAAATTCAGTGATTGATAACCAACTCTTATTAGTAGTAGCTTATTGCCACCGATTTAATCTAGAAAATTGACTGTATCTTATGTTACATTTACCGGATTTAAGAATCAAATATATTATTGTTATTTCGAAAGAAATACCACGGCCGAACATGCCAGAAAGTGATACCTTGATTAAACAGGTAACCCGGCTGTGACAGTTTGAAGAAAAAATTAAGAATCCTTTACTCTATAACTCAATATTCCACAAAAAGGGAGAAACTGAATTGTAAAGTTGAGAGAAATTTTAAAATGCAAAACGAAAAATCAGCATTAACAGTTAAATTTAACTTAAACTAACCGAAAAGAAGGAAAACTGAAAAAGCCCACCAGAAGTGAGCTATTTAGGAAAAGGCTGTTTTTAGTAGATCTAACATTATCCAAAATCAAAACGGTAATCTTGTCCCTGTGTACGATTATAGCTAAAGCAGGTGATCTAATCATATAAATATCTAATAATATAGAGTTGCGTTGCTACTACTGAATTAATTTCTTAATCTTTAGACTGATTACATTAATCATTCAAAAATCCCTGTGATGCTATTAGTTTTTAATACTAATACTAATAATAGTGCCGTCCTTAATTCTAATTAGTTTAATATCCAAACATGGTATTCTTTTATGTTCTTCTACTTTAATAGTTAGTAAAACTGAAAAAGCTTATCGAGTTAAGTAAATGAAGAAGAGCATCAACTTTGTCATGCAGAATGGCACATACTCCCCAAAGGAAGCTAACTTCAATTAACCCTTATTAACTCAATTAACGATTGTTATTGTTATTGCTATTATTCTATCTAAATTCGACGTTTTTCTAGGAATCGTTCTGTAACATTGTTACTTAACTAAAGGAACAAGTCACTAATACAAAGTTATTGTTGCTTATTTCCTGAGTAGCTAATTAAAGTGATAATGGTATACAAAAATAATTTACGCTAAAGGGAAATTCTAGTATTTCGTTTAATGGTACAATGCTTGCGCGAGAAGGAACGAATTGGAATATTGGCTATGCGGATAGGATTCGCAAAGACGCAAGCGAAGGAGTGCTATTAATTTAACAATAAATATTCTAATAGAGTATCCATTGCGCAATCAACCGTAAACACAATAGAAAAAAGTTTGAGAATTGCGGACATGTCAAGTTTGCAGAATAGCAGCCTGACGTTGCAGAAGACATCCAATTAAATGTTTCATTATTTGTATAGGACAACAAATACATCTCTGAGAAGAATCTGTGCTGCAGTAAATGGAATTTTCCAAAGCTGTGTTCTCAAATAATTACGGAAAAGCAAAATCCATTTTTACAAAGTATAACTATTTCCGGAACTAAACGAGAATAATCCTGACGGAAGAAAGCAATTCTGTGAAGTTGTAGATGTAACAACGACCCCCAGTTCTTGCCAGGAATTGTACATTTGCAGCATTCATTTATCGATATGCGAGACAAAATGTTATCTGCGAGGAGTTACGGTACCATCCGACCGCGACAATATTCGGTCCATTGTCGTTTGAAATAATGCTAAAGCTAAAGAAACGCCAAAATTCATACGTTTACAGGCAAAGTACTCGCGGTGTGTAATGATTACTAAGTATTTCTGTTACAAATACAATAGCCTTACGCAGAGTTTACTTCTACGGCCAACACCGGTTAGAAACCATGTTTATTTTTTTTTATTATAATTGAAACACTTAAACTCAGATCTACCAATTTATTTTCTTTTTGTTTAATTCCTTGTTATTTGTTTGTGATACGTTACGGCTTAGACGGTAAAGTAATATAATAGCAACAACTGTTTTCTACCCACCGGGTATATTCGGTACTTATAACCGCAACGTACGATAATATATTCGCGCAATATTGCAGCACATCGTTGCGTGTGTGGGCAATGCAATAATACGCAATTTTTAAATTGCACTACTCACGTTTGCCGTTATTGCATACGGTACATAGACAGATATTTGTTTTATTATTTTAACTAAAGATGTTGAACGCTTGCACATATACGTGGTACAATTGCTTACTTTCAGCAATCGATGCCAACGCTTATATGGTAAAGCATTCATTATTTAGTTATTCGCGAAGAACAAATACTAATAAAATAAAAACGTTTACATACTAAGGACTGTTAAAAGTAAACTAAAGGACTGTTGGAAGTAATTTTATTAAATAATCTAACAGCATTAGAATAATTTGTCGTAACAGAACACTAGGTACTAGGTACTAACCTTGAATACTTACTTCCTCTCCAATGTTAATAACTACTGATGTGCTCTAATCTAGTTTTCAACAAATTAAGGTTTATTCAAAATCAGGTTCCATTTGAGATATATGTTCATCTTCTACTTCTAGAGTAAAAGCTTTTATATTTATAATCTTTATTAATATTTGTTTTTTAATATTTGCGTTTTCACTAGCCTTTCTTTGATATCAAAACTGTTGCAAGTTCTAAGTTTTCCTGTCTTTAAATTGAACCTATACGTCGCATAATGAGTGATTTATGCACTTTCTATAGTAAAATTTTTAAATAGATCATACGTCTTAGAGTACTACAGAAAACACGCGTGAAAATAGTATTTAATAATGTTACTCATGAAATTTTGGCTCCTAGGCGATTCTAGAAACAATTACAAAATTGCGGTTGTATATACATCGTTGCATTATACACACCAGTAGCCTTAAAGAAAAATTAACCAAGTTTGTATTTATTTTTGAAAAATTAATCTTCTATTTGCTCTACTTTAGTTTGTTTCACGATCTTCGCTGCGTATGTAAAAGGTGCATTCAAAGACTTTGGAAGCGTTAATACTTCAGGTGGTTTTATGCTTTCTTGCAATTACTTTTTCTTACATGAAATAAAAGAAAAAAATTATAGTCTGCGTTGCTAATTAGCTTCTTCGGTATTTTCGGCTGGTTGTCCAAGAGAAAGCATAGAATATTTGATTGTATCAATACCATGCGAACCGTCACAAGCATTGGAAAGCAATAAAATGAAGGGATATAGCATCTCTCTTTCCATATGTTTTCAAATTGGCACGTTCATTACGACGGACTATAAGACGCTAGTGAGTGCATTTCTTTGTTTTTCCCATAAACTTTTAAAATAATTTTTGTGGACGACCACGACAATACACTAGGTTGGATACCTATCATTTCACCTTTCTTCAAAGCTAGCTCTTCATATAACAAAGCCTTATATTTTGTTAAATGGTTTTCTGAGTTTCTTAAGGTTACCATCCATCTTCTTTATAAAGATCTGACCAAGTAGTTAAAGCGGTATTCTTTATGTATTTGTCTCTATCATTTTCCATATGAATTCTCTATTAAAATGTTCCATGACTAAGCACCCAGAGGATTTATTTCTTCCTCCGTTTTCAATACATTACATTGTATCCACCCACAGAAAAGAACCAAAATATATGTTTCTACAAATAACTCTTTTTAATTGTGCTCTTGTTAACATTAAATTAAAAGTTGCTAATTTTTACAAGTCACACAATTTTTCTAAGCCATAGTAATAAAGAATAACGTCTTTAAACATTTGAAATCTGCATTTCTGCCTTGCCAGTTTGAGAAATTCGCCCACTGCTCATATATAACTTCTTTTTTAGGAAGTTCAGTGTACGATTATAAACGCCATATTTGAAGACCTGCGATGCTTATAATAAGTAGCAAATAATGCGTCACTCACGATATTTGGGAAAGTAGATGATTTAAAATGTTTATTTACGTGCCTTGTAACAGTTAATATCTGAATATCCAACATTTTCTCTTCAGGTTGTAGTCACATGTACATGTGTAAGTCACATGCTACTTAGTACGTTGATGCAAGTTTTAATACATCTATTTTGAGCATAGTGAAAACTACAATCACTTTTAAACGGTTTAACAACTCCAGTTCTTGGGTATATTCGCTAGGGGCAATTTAACCTTAGGTGTAACGTACGTTATATTGCCATCTAAAAATACCAAAATATAAATTATTAGTTTAGCCTTTCGGGTCGCCGTATTCTGCACGTGTATTGTGCTTTATGCGAGTTTGGAATCAATCGAAAGGTCAACTCGTGTATCAGCTGAAAGAAAAGTCTCAGTTTCTACGTCGATAATTCATATATTTGGCATATATAATGATGATGTTTTACCTGAAACTGAAAATAATTAAGATTATAAAAATATCCTAAGTATTCTTTAAATGCTTTTTCTCTATTTATATTAATTAAAATCTAATTTAAAAGACATTATTCCCTTCGTTACTTTATGCTGTTGTTGCTGTAATTGCGAAATAACATACAACTAATACTTCTGTACGGCACACATTACATTGACTCTTTTTTTTTGTTTTTCAGGTAAGTTGTCACACTTGGAGTTCTATTTGCAATTTGTATCATTTACATATATAGTAAGTATAGCTTTTATTTTTATTTTTAAAAACATTTCTAGTTAACCGATATACAACCATGGAATAAGCGTTCAGAAAAATCTCAATATTGCTGTTGAGTAATTAATGAAAGTATGTGCGATATGAATGAGTTTTTTTCAGAGGATCTAATATACATGAACAAAACTGTACGGGTTACAGTACGTATTTTAATAAAGTATAAATTATAAATGCAGTCCACCACTACGCCTACAAATATAGTACTAATTCCTTTTTTTTTATCAAGCGTCAACTACAGCCCTGCATACCGATGAACAAGTTTTATGGACCTGTTTCTTGTTTCTTCTTTGTACATACGATCGAGTAATTGTAGTTATCAATAAGTGGTCAAAGAATAAAAGTAAGGAACGGAAATCATAATTGTAATCAAACATTTAACTACCTACTCCGACAATAACTATATTTATAGTAATTTGCAGTCTATAATAATATGTTAAGAGGGAGAAAAATAATAATATTCCCTACTATTTAATAGTTGCAATTGATCTTTAATTTATTATTAATTATATCTGATCGAAAAGTAGGTTTAACAGCATTGGCAATTTTCAACCGTTTAACTCTACGGAATGATATGAAATAAGATAAAAGTTTTATCTAGTATTGAACATGCATCAGAGTTTACATACCTACTCGTTATTTTTAGTGTCACTTCGATGAACTGTCGAGATGTCAACATCCCGAAATGTGTTTTAATAGTGATAAGATATTTCAAGGTTTCGCCGAACCTCGTATCGCGCATCAAATGAAGTTACATTCATTTATATATCTTTAATAGTGAACGTTTAGCGTGTCTGAAGTTTGGGGTCTTAAGTTGAGGTTTTTGGATGAATCTGTCAAATAAATTTGATACTTAAAGAATGAACGCAATGAACGTTTTTGTTTGTCTTATTATGTTGTTATACCTGTATTTATCTATTAGTAAGTACATTTATGTTTCCAAAAACTAGAAGCTTTGTACAAGGTAACTAAATAAAAACATTAAAATTGCATAAAAATCACATACATAAATACAGTTCTAATATGTTCAAGTTGTACACAATTATTAGTCTTACTCCTCTTAAGCTTTTTTGATTAACTTTTACCAATATAGTTCGTCTTGACAACAACAACAAAACAACATGATACAGTTATGGATGACAAATTCAGTTCTATTTCTCAACACAGGGCTCTTGTAAATACACTTGTACACTTTTCTCAGCGACGTTACCATCTCTCTAATCCGCTCAAACAGTAGTTGACACCTTATTCTGCAAAATAGGCGTTTGCGAATGTGATGAAAGTCCCCCTATTCGATGCAAATCGAATGAGGAAGACCGACTTATTTCGTACAAACTGCTTCATGAGGTTGTTTGTTCGAATGCTTTTTTCTACTCAGTGAGCAAGGTCTCTAAGGCGAGCTTAACTTCTTCATACGCAAATTTTCAATCAGTGCGTGACAAAATTTTTCGAGCTGACCGCAGCTCTTGCTATCTAGCCAACTTTAATTCGAGAGTCATCTAGCAACATTTGGTGACCTTTTTAGATAGCTACCGGTAGTGGTTGCAGTTTTGGCCGCTACTAACGTTCAATCTCAACGAAGCTAAGGCAATCACATTTAAATTGAACCTAAAACCCCATTGCGCCATTCTCAGCTTTAATTTACGTATTACGTTTCAAACATAAAAATTCAGTAATATTGGGTTTCTTCTGTTTTTATGGAAATGCTAATATCGACTTTCAACGTTTTCCTTACAACACAATATTTTTGACTATTTTCATGTTGTGGTTTGAAACTTTTCAGACTACCCTCCTACGTAGATCTTAGGATATTATAATTGATAGCGTTTTATAAATCACGTTAACTATTTACTATCAAATTAAGTGCGTGGATAAAGATAGTGATCTGTATAATAGTCCTGGTCGGTATTTAAAACGATATTCTACTGGATTATTTGTGGTTAGTTTGGAAGAGCAGCCATTCTAAAAGAGAATTACTTTTATCTACAATAATTGTAGGTGAATGATCTAGTACTCGATGGCAAATTTATTTCAATTTAAATAATAAATAACAAAGTATTTATCGTACACACAGTATAATATGAGGACTTTTTTTATACATGACTAAACATTAAGGAAAATAAAGGATCATTCACTTCAAGTAACTAAAATTACTTTTCCGTTTTGTTAATGGATGCTGCAAAAACTAATATTTCGCTTCCTGTACCTAAATTTACCCGTTTCAGAATTGCTTAAAGGAACTCGTAAAATTCGCCCGTTTTCCAATAACAAGTCGTGCCTTGAGTTATTTGAACTGATGACATCCTTAATATGCTGGAGTGCAGTAATATATGGCAAAAACAAAGAATAGTGAGTGGAACTAATGACCCACGTTTCTGTTTGGCAAAATTAACTGAAGCAGTGTTCCAGGAAGTAAAAATATTCCTTAATTTTGAATAGTAAGTGCTTCTCTGATGTATCCCTTAGCATTTGTCCCTTTGCATTAGCATTGTCCGTAATGACAAAGAAGTGTATTATTTGTAATATAGGACATATGGAACGGGATCTGTAACACACTCTGAATCAGATTTAACATTTAGCTAACCATTACAACAAAACTATTGTGTTAGTTCAGTTATTCTTTGTTATAAAATGAATCGATGCTTATATCTATTAAATTGTTGCTATTTGCATATTTTATTATTAATTTGGTGCACCAAACCGTAGCTTTACTTTTATAGTTATATATACGGGCATATAAGATAAATACGTTATATCTTTTACTTAGGCAAATGTAAGGTAATCTTGTTAAACATATATCGAATGAGGTGAAAATATACAACATGTTCAATTTAAATAAAAAGAAATTTCAACTATTCCCAAATGTTCCGATTGATGTTACCTTCCTGAACACCCTGTATGATGAAATAAAGGTTTTTGATATTGATTAGCGAATTTGGTTTGTTTTCACGACAGTGAGAAATTCTTGTAAAATAATAGCAAACAAAAGACACGAAATTTTGAAATATTCAGAAAACGCTGCAAAAATATTTTTCTTTTTCTTGAGAAGTGAAGTATATATTGCTAATTTTTTGCAAAGAATATAATAATGTATCCTCTTTACAAACTAGGAAAAAATTAATTTTTCGTCCGTGCACAGTTTCCCATGGGCAATGTAAACTTGCCGACCGAAAGGGTTTAAATTATTCCCGCGTTAGGCCGATGTAATTTTTTTAGATACTTAATGGAATAATTAATTAAATTCGTTATCACCCTCCAATGATCTATATTATCTGCTGTCGCTTTAGTATCGCCTGCTCTCCTAACACACGATACGTGGATAAGGGCGCGCCACATAGTGGCCAACTACACGATACCGTCACGGTTAACGTTGCCGCGAGCCTTTGCTGCAGTTCCTGCAGTCGACGGCAGAACGACGCGTTCGTAACATGTACCGAATCAACTGTGCGGTCAACGCGACCGTGTAGATGACCCATTGTCGTCCGTATACAAAGGAACTTCTCTCCTTGGATGACCAAGAGAGATGTCCGTTCTCGTAACTGGCCGCGACGTTCTTCGCTCATCTCGCTTAGTCGAACGTTTCTTCTCTGTTGTCGTCTCTTTTGTTCCCGCGGTCCAACTACCGTACAGCTTTAATTTCCTCGAGCTTAGTATTAGTTTGCCGCCTTAGCACATGTGTTGCGCATACAGTACAGACTCGCGAATTTAAAATGTGGTTTTTAGTGTTACGGTGAGGACTGTAACTGTGTATGGAAAAGTGATTCCCCGCGTACACACAGATTTTTTCATTGCGTTCGTGAAAGAAGGAAGCTGGATGTATTTATATCTGAATATTAGTAATACGCAACTGTCATTAAATACGGAGAATTTTTAAGGGTAATTACGTTTTTCTAGTATGAATTCTTCAAAAATATCATCTATTGGTTGGCAATGACTCGTAGTCAACATTTTATTGTCTAAATATTATGATAAATATAAACTAATTCTTAACGACCTTTCAACTAGTGCCATGAAATGCATTAAGTGTAACACCTCACAAGTCACGTTTGTTGTCCATAAAATTTGAGATAATAGAGATAAATGAATCTATTATCTCACCATTAAAACAAGCACTATGCATACATATTTGTTATGGTATTATAAAGATTATCTTTGATAATTTCGCTTATTTATAATAGCTTTTGTGTAATAGTAGAAATCACTAAATGATTAATACTCAATTTAACTGAGTATTATCAAAATAGCTTTGTTTATATATAGCTATTTTGTATATAGCAAGTAAAGATGAGCTGTTCTGTTAAGAAGAAAAAAAAAAGCCGTATAATTGCCTATTGCTCGCTTACTAAGAACTGTATATTTTAAGATATAACGACAAAACATTCTTTAGAACTTTGTACTAATAAGCATTGATTTAATATAAGCGTAATTGGTTATATCCAGTAATAATATTTATAAATCATATGAGGTACACTAACTGTATTCGCTTTTTAAGTGCTTTCATTTTATTTTGATTCGTATTTTGTATTCTTTTGTGTTTTTGTACATTGAGGTAAACTTAAACAGTAAAGGTTCGATAACTTCCTCTAAAGGCGATGCAAAAAATTAATATCGGGCGAGTCTCTTAGGAATTGTGCTAATTAAGCATTCATTGAAGATTAAATAAGCAACTACAACTATAATTGCTCTAATCTGATGTTGCAAGCAATGTTCTCGTCTAGAGGAATGCTTTCCATCGGCTGGTTCCATTTATGTTCCTATCTGCGTGTCTAGAAATACAATACAAAATGCGATGTATATGCTCGGATACGTGTGCTTCTTCCATCCAAATTATGTTGGTGATACCTAGAACCTATGTAACAGATATACAACAACAGTATTGAGTTTCATATATAAACTGTTAATTAATTCAATTTGTTTATCTCTGCACATGTACTTGTGCTGATAACAAAGTCCTCTCGGGACATAAAAACATACGAAACAATGTGCGCTAAATGGCTTTTGTATTCCCTCTGCGGAGAATGCAACAACGAAAATTCAATTGCAATTTATTTTCTTCAAGGGCCCGTATATTCCTTCACTAAGCCGGAACAAGTTCGTAAACAAAGTACTTTTATTTTAGAAATCAATTCGTACAATGTTGTTATGAAGCAGCAATAACAGTAATAACAACCACTTGCAACTGCGTTGTTTGGAAATCAACCTCGCTGTACTTCAGGCTCGTACGGCACTCAGCATCATTGTTCAAGTCTTCTATGAAACCGGCATTAGTCATTCGTTGACTTGAATGCATGACGAATCTTTAATGTTTTTTTCCTTTGCTTTTTTTATTGTAGCTACATGTCTTGGTTTCGTGATTAACTGCTATTTTTCAGGTAAGATTTTAAACGTTCACCGGTTGCACTCTTCCAAGTTATTATATTTGAAATCTTTCAAAGTTTAATTCCTATTTACGGTATTTACCTTACACGGCGAAAAAAAGACGTACTCAATGTTGTATTTAGGGACAAAAGCTTGATCTCTAAAAATAATAATTAAATAAAGCAGTGAAACGGATATATACCCATTTAATTTTCAAGAAATGTTATTCTGGTTCGGTAAAACCTTTGTTTGTTACGAACTACGTTTTTACGACACGCTGTTAAACCGGCATATTGAGGCAAAGGACAGGCATTCTCTTTCAATATCAATATCTTGACTCAATGAGTATAAGTGCCTGGCACTCTTATTTACAAAAGAACACCAGCACCCCTAAAATTAAAATTTCAACGAATCCTTGCAGATTAAAAGAGGTTAAATACCTTGGCATAAGCAAAACACATCTTTTTTAGTGTTGTTTCGACAATTTACACCATTTTAGCATTTTAATAAATATCTGGGAAACTACAGTAGATATATTTTTTTCTCCGAAAATAAAAAAGATTTTATTATTCTTGTCTATTATCTTTCCATTTTCGGAGATTCATCGAAATCTAAATTTTCGGGTTGTTCTCTTGTCAGTATGCGTTTACATTTAGCTTCAATAAACCTTTAGCAGGGTAATCTTTGATATTTATTTAAGAAAAGAATGACATAATTACGACTATTAATGGATCCATTATATCTGGTACGTGTACATCCATAGCTTTGATAAAAGATATAGTCATATTAACATAACCTTAGAATATGCAGCAGTAATTGTGTTAAAGACTTTCAATTAAGTAAGTAATTGTTACAATTACTCTAATAGACAATGTGAAGCATTTTATAATTATGTATATCGGTGTCCTTGAATAACATATATCAGAACTCATTAGGAAATGCCTAGAAACGATAACAAAAAATGCTACGGTAGCTTCCTCGTGGTATTGATTAAATAATGCACGGCAAACGCAACAAAAGGAAAGACACTATCCACAAACATGTTTCTGCCTACCTGGCGTAATCATCGTGGTTCCGAGTGCATTCTTTAACTCTAGCCTCTAACATTATGTTGTGGCACTAACTATGAGGCAAGAGAGATGGAGGGCAGATTAAAAAAAATACTCTCGGTATCACGCTGATCACGCCGGGTAGGCAGAAACCTGTCCGCCGGTAATGAATTTTTTTTGTCTCCTTTAGTTGCGTTTGCCGTGAATTATTCAATACCTTGAGGAAGCTATTTAAGCATTATTTTTTTTAGTTATAAAGTATGTATAAGAAAATTTTGAGTTACATTTATCACATATTGACACTACTTTTTTATATATTCAAATATCCCTAACATACAAATGTTGTCATATTTGTAGTAATATAATTAATACAAGAGCGTTACTACATTCACTCAAATACTTATTGCGACACGCTTGTACGTATTTGACGCGCTAAGCAATTAAAATACCATTAAACGTGCAGAATATAAATGAGGGTGGCAATATCGAGAGGTACGAAAAATATAATAACATAATTCATAATTCGTGCTTCACCACGTTCAACTTCAGAGTATTGTTTAATAGTAACGTTGATAATAACTACCTTGATTCAAAGAAAAATCGTAATTATGCATCCTAATGCTTGCCCATGTTCTTTTCGAGTATTTAACAACCAGATTTTTTTAACAATAATACGACCTTCTACTTTAATAAGTTGAACCCATTGTTTTTGTTAAAAAGCATTGTATCCCAGCTTGCAGATATTATATTATTGCGTCATATTATCACAGTACCAGCGCGTCCACCAGTATTGCAAGGCAGACATAATTGACATACTATTGTATATCTAATTCTATTGACATTTTTTTTAGAACTTTAGTTCTTAGTAAGAATTATCCTTATTTTATTATGAACTAAGAACCTAAGAAATTTTGGGGACTTTATAGCAAACGTGTATAAGAAAGTAATATACAGCACTTTGAATCCTCGAAATTGTATTTTACTTCTTCGTTTGATGGCTTTTTGTCCTTATGCGGCGTCGTATAATGTAAATATTTCTTAGTCAACCGTTACTTACTGTTATATCAATTTGCTTCATTAATTGACCAACCTATCTACACGTGAGTACATCTCTATCCACACGTCAGTGTCGCAAATGTGTTAAATACTTTTTTTAAATAGTTTCACAATATTTACAGTAATACGCTTCTTGGAGTGTACGTTTTAAAGTCGTTCAACCTGACAGTAAACTATACGTGTACAGCAAGAAAATCATGCGTTTACTACAAATTGTTATTCTAACTTTTACGACAAAGTGTATACTACGTATAATCACATTCAGCAAGCTTGTAAAGTGTACAGGTTCAATAGTAAAGAGAGAAGCATAGATATGAAAAAATTGCTTCTAAACCGGTTTAGCATTACGTACTTACGTACGTACATACATACATACGTAGAAAAGTGCACTCTCTCCGCTAGCTAGGAGCTTTCTCGTGTAATCCGTTTTTCCTTTTTCTGGATAAGGCGATTCAGTTATATGATATACAGTTAATTATATAATTTATGAAAACGGTTCCACGTTATGCATACCATATGTTTTGTTTAGGAAATTTTATTTATTGATCAATCTGGATATCCTACTACATTACAGAGTTAATTTTTGAATGGAAGTTTGCTAGTGATAGACTGAAGGAATTTGAAGAACTCTTAAAACTATAAAAATAGTTAAAGGTCTTGGCTTTACTTATTCGTCATGTTTTCACATTGTAACAAAATATTCGGTAATACAGAAGCTTTATACGTAAATTTTTCAAAAAAAGAAAAAAATTAATATTCGTTTCTCGTCAAAAATTAGACAAATCAATGCTTTAATGGATAAAATGTTACATGATTCTGAATATTTTTTTCTAATGTAATCAAAGCACAATAATTCATTCAAGAGAAAAGTCTTGATGGTTTTGGTGCTCTTCATTCGTAAGTTTTTGGAAATATTAAAACATTGTTTGATTTGGAAGATGTAAAGAACTCACCCAATTTTTGAGTGAAACTGTTCTCTTTCCGCTGAACCTACACTGAAAATAAAATTTCTGGAAAATTACTAATAGGTAAACAAGTTACTGCGAAGATACGAGGTAATTTACTTTATAAATGTTTATAACTGTTACAACAAGTATTTGTATATGTTTGTGATGTTATTTATCATTTTTATAACGAAAGTAGGGTTAATTTTACATAAAATTATAAATGGTTACTTTAAATTATCGCTGTATTATCTTCGTACATGTCTTTGAAATTTGGAAGTACGTTCGTATTTGTTCAACTTGTCGCTATGTTGGCAGTTTCGAGAGTTCTTCACTTTCAATACATTCAATATAAATTCGGTTACATTGGCAATCACCGTCATATAATGATAGGCTTAGCGTATATCGAGCTGGCATTACAGGTAAAAGCTCATCTAATTAATTAGCAAAACCTAGCTATACATTTCCTGGTATGTAAACCACCGCGCCATAAAGTCGTAAAAGTCCCCAATTACGGTTTGTAATTGCAACTTTTACTGTCAAACTAAATGAAATATTATGAAAGTATACTTTAGAGAGTGAATTTACTTATAATAGCGTGTATCTCTCGCTACTACATCTATTGGATTATGATATGTTCTCAAAAATTGTTGTATTTTTACATCATTTATTAATTCATCAAGGTATTCACGTCAACGATCAGTGCATTTTTACCTGACTGAGAAGCATTTCAAAACATTTCTTCTAATCTTCCGGCGTTATTTTATTTATTTCGTGTGTTAACCGCTCGTTCGGGCGATGTAAAATGAAAATTCCGTAACGTATTCTTTACACGCGGAAATTAAAAGAAATTGTAATTCATCGTATAGTGCTAGGTCTGCACTATACGAATTATTAAAATTTGGTGTAGAGCTAATACAATCAGTATCGCGATCAAAAAAAGAAGAAAAGAATAAAGTAACACTAAATTTAAATTCTGACTTGTGGGAGTGTCTGTCATCGGGGTAACTTGCACCGGTTGTAATTCCAATTGAAAGCTGTTAAGTTTCAAAAGTTCTATTCGCGTTTCGCAGTTCTGGTATCTTGCGATGGTTAGAGAAAACTGAATTCTACAAAGCTTAACGTAAACATAGTGTTTATTTAGTGGAATCATCGTTTTCTATTTGAGTTTAATTTTCCGAAGAGATGTTTGAAGGATTCTCACGATCCCAGATTTGTGTAATTAAATTCTGAAAAAATCGTTTTTAAAATTTTTCCTCCTCGTAAAGCATTAAATACATACATAGGTGATTTTATCTAGCCCTTTATATTCTATATGCTATATGAAAGAAGATGCTTGGTAAAATTATATATAAAATTTCTCCGAAATGGCTAACGTTATCCGTATTGCTTAACAGTATGTATTGATGTGTATTTTACGTGATATAAAATGCGGTAAGTTAAATCGTATTTAATTAACAAACACTGGATTACGTTATGTGTATATATACTTGACGGCGTATTTACTTTTCAGTATATAAAAATAAATAACGTATCATTGTAGTTACCTCGTCGCGATTGTAAATGTTTAATGAACGTGATGAATTTACGTATCACAAATACAATAAGGAATATCTATGATTGATGATACATAAATAGTTTACTATATACAACTCCGTTACTTGGCCAATATACTATGTGTATATTACACAATACTGCCGAAACTAGTGTTGAAGTTGATTCTGGCAATCGCTTTATAATGGTTATATGTAGCTTATCTTTAAAACGACCTTCTGGATAAAAATGGATAACAATGATGTCAACATTTGTAAAAAGTGAGACGTCATAAAGTTCGTAAAAACCTAACATTTTGAAACAAGATGAAGTAGATGTTTAGTTCTAGGTTTAATACTACAACCAGATAAACATATTTAACTGCATCTGGAATCACAGCAAAGGTCCTCTCAAACCAAAATTTGTATTATCAGAAAAATTTTGAAAGACTATATTTCCAAGAAACAAAAAATAACAAGTAAAGGTTCAGCGCACTTAAAAAGTATATTTCTGCATTTACCCAGATTCAACAGGAATATATTTAAGGAATTATTGTTATAATTATAAAATTCCATAAAATGTTCTTAATTATAGCAATAAATTTAGAGAGATTTTTTATAGTCAACATTGTATCAACACCACATTATATTTCCTAAATCTTAAAGATCCTTCTTGCCTAATCGTTTACAGCCGAAAATATATATATAGGCGCTAGTTGACGATCTAAAAAGGCTCGTGTGAGCGTTCAGATAAAATCTAAATATAAGCGCTTCGGTTACAAATCTCTTCATTTCACGAATACAACTAATAGGTATTGCGTAAAGCGATACCTTTTCGGCTTATCTGCGTTAGTATTTATTCCACACTACATTTTGATTTATAGTTATTACTTCTTGAATGTGCGGCGTCAAGTTAGCTTGTTGGTCGATCAAATTGATAAAGACCGAATTGCAGAAGCTTGGACTTACACCCAAGTTCTGAATAAGCTTGCGATAAATAATTTCAAACATAAAGAATAAATAGGTGCCACTTCAAGCCAGTAACTTTTTTAGAGAAAAATGTTGATGGACTGTTTCTATAAATTGTCTGCTTTTATATTCATAAACATCGTGTTATCATTGTTAACTGAATAATTTCTTTGGTAACAATTAGTTGGTTTACTCATCTATGTGTATAGTGTGTCCATCTAATCTGTGGGTTGATTCTTATTCGGACAAAGAATTTTGAAATGGAAGATATATGTAAGGAAACAGACGAATGGTTTTAGTAGATACAATTCACAATATATTATATACAACAAATTTTCATTGTCGGAAACCTCTTTATTGCTTTTTAATATATTCCCCGTGATGGTTTACCCATTTTTATATACGCCGGAACCAATTCTCATAGCATTTTTTCCTATGTATCGAATTAATAAAACGTGGCATTTGGAGTCATGTCTACTGTAGAAAATCTTGTCCTCACAGTTATTTCATCGCGTGTGGGAACCAAATAAGCGAATCGTTTGGGACTAAGTTAAGACTATATGGTGGAAGACCCGTCGATTCGACGTTTTGATCGCTTAGAAAGTAAGTTATTTGCGTCAATGTGTATGAATTTTAATTATCATGGCGTCGAGCGTTTGTTTTTCGTATTCCTCCGAAAACTTCTGGCTAACAAATGGCCGTGTACCATTCAGAATTGACTGCTCTACAATGGTCTAAAACTGTGACGTGTCCAGTTTTTGCGGAAAAACAGACGACCATTTGCTTCGAACGACCTTCGTTGGGTTTATCGAAAATCCATGTAGTTGACTGCTATTTATCTTCTGGATACTACGCGTACATCTACGATTCGCCACCTGTGATCGATTTTTAAACCATCGCAACCATATTTCTTTATTATTTCTTTCGAACAATCGCCACGAACCCTTTGTTAAGCTGTCGTTGTTAACTTATGAGGGATCCAACAGGCACAGAGCTAAATGTTCATATAAGATCGAATGCATGCTGGTCGTAGTTACATGCAAAGATGCCTGAATTTCACGATAAGTCGCATGACGATTGTGCGCTTTATCGATTCGTATTCGGCATCGATATTGGCTGACATCACAATCGAATTCGGACCGCCCTCTTTATATTCATCCGCCAGCGAACTACGAGCACATTGAATCTCACAAAAATGTTCACAAGTTATAAAGAGATAGTGATTATTATCTAGTACAATACAATAAATTATATTGTTAGAGCTTTTTCACTGGTTACCTTAAATTACATGCAATAAACAGTGATGATTTCGATTATCACTTATTATTAATTTAATAATTAATTTAGCGTATTGTAGCTGCTGTTGTTGCAGCTTCTATCCACATTATCGACAGTATCGAACGCTGTATCAACTATTGATTGTACTGTAGATAGTGTCGATAGTTGTGGCCGTTACCAACACTGTTATTGATGATATGGTTAGTATCGCTAGCGGCCAACAGTCTAATAGAATAAGCAAGTTGTTATACACTTTTCTTAGATACTTTTCTATCTTTTTATACTTCCCACTAACTCTAATATTACGAAATAATAAATTTTGTACACGTTTCTCAATACGGATGATAAAGGTAATATGCTTACAAATTATTAAATAAATATAAGATACTTTTAGCACCTCCTATTTATGGAAGAGTTTTTACACATCTGTTCGCAGATTACATAATATCAAGTACGTAATTTCAATGTAACTAATTCTTAATTCAATCAACGAATAACAGTACAATTTCATGGTCTCAAAAGATAATCCGTAAAAGCTTGAATTGTGAAATATTACTTCTTTAGCGGGAAATACTTTCTTAGAATTATCTATTTCACGCATAAGTAAGACGAATGGCGTTGCAGAGATTTGTTTCGAAATATCACCTCCCGTTTTCAAACATATTTGTTAATACAAACGAAAAAAAAGGACTGGCTGTATCCCGGGTGCGCGGGAAGGTAAATTAACGGGTAAGAAGCGGAAATGATAATAAAATAATATACTTAACTCAGTAATTTATTCACATCTTTATAATTTTTTTCTACCAGTTGGGTTTTCTTATTTCTTTGTTTTTAATTTCCTTGCTATGCATGAATAGCTATTAGAAGGAGATTTACCTACTAGAAAGAAAGTACCGAATTCTAGCGTTGAATTATGATAGCAATGACACCATTTTCGCAACCGTAGCGCTTATCAAAGATGGAATTGCTCTAGCATACCCAACGTACCCATTCATTAGATCCAATATACTAAACTAAACTTAAATCTAAATTTTTATATGCCGCGGTAGAATTACCAGGAAGTTCATGTTATTCCTTCGTGGAAAAAGTAAAATGTTTCACTAGGTAAATTTTACTATAAATAAGCAAGTGTGAACGAACTCTAACAGATTCGGAGTAGGCTCAAAGAATACGAAACGGAATAACACACCTGTAGTGAAACAGAGACGTGTAAAATAAATACTAGTGCATCCAATTCTAGCTAATAAGATGCAGATGCAATGGTATTTCAGTCAAGCGTGAATCACAGTTTCATAATTGTTTATGTTGTTGTGTCCTTGTTTATTGCTGTTTTGACTACGGACTGACTATGTAGGTGGAAGCCAATGGCAGTAATGGTAATAGAAGAGCAGTGAGGCAGCAGTAGCTGGAAAGTAATGAATAAGATCCTATCGCTAATGTGTCACCATAACTTTCCAACCACGAAAATACAAAAATATAATATCCATTCTATTTTGAATTCAGTTCTAACCTACTTTACGACTACTGGTAATATATTCGAATAAGTTTGCCTCCTCGATATAACACACATAAAAGTTTTTCTGGCTTAAAATATTAACGATTCCAGTATATGGCACGCACTTGTTGTAAATTTTCCAATGATATAGTAGCCTTTTAAAGAAATACTTTTCCTCTATATAGAATATCTTTGCAGTATTAGTTTTACAATATCAATTGTGGAATTTTAAGATTTATTTTTTTGTTCGTCCTCGTCAATATTAGTACTGGAAGCTAATAAAATGTACGAGAGCTGTATATTATTTATTATGCCTAACACAGTAAGCATTGCAACAAAACAACACTATTTATCTGTCGAACGAAGAACCAACATTGCGTTTTGAAGCAGCATTTGTCATATTGAATTAAAATAAAAGCTGCTCATATTATTAAATATCTGCAGAAGAAAGGTGCATTCATGAAGATGTGATTGATGTGCTTGGGGACGATACGAGGTAGTGAATAACTGGCCCCAACCGTGTTGATGTGATGAAAAGCTTGCGAAAATTTTTTTGTACATAATACGCTGCTGTCTTGATTTTGCCCTTTGTGGCTGCAAAGGTATTCTGCTGGTATACTATCTGCTAATCTTAGTTCGGGTATAACCGCATGTACCTACATATTTCTTAATCTGATTAGGTAAAAATTTATTTTGAATGCGAGCTTTAATGTCTTCTTCTCCCACTCTTCACGATGTCTCTATTTTCATTAAAAAAACAATCCATGAAAAATTTGACTTGAAAAGTCGGAAAGCGTTTATTCCAGCAATATTGATCAAATGGTAAAGTAAAACCAAGACTACCTATTACTTATCCGTTATTTACTCGCGGTCTTTAATATTTTTCGGCTTTGTTCGAAAGCATACTTAATATGTGTCCAAATAACCTTGTGTTAAATCGACGAAAAATGTACCTAGGCAAACTTGCTTGTTGATTATGACTATCATGCAGAGCCCAAATTTTTAGTCCGTACTTAGTAAATTTGTTCTTTATGTAAACCGGAAATAGAGCTCTTCCTCGAAACGGAACAAGTTGTTCATTGACGCGCACGTGAGATTGTAAGCTTTCTTGCATTTAGATTGAGAATGTACAATGCATCTGCAACTCGCTTGCATCACGAAAGATTAACTAAACGTGAGGTCGGCATAATAACGTTGGTCTTCACGGCCAGAATTAATTAAAACTGAACGTATTCCAGGTTCGCACTGTGTCATGGTTGAATTAAAACTGAACGAGAAAGGTGGTAGGCAACGGATAGCACGACAACTCAACGTGTAAACGACGCCAAATGCGAAACTAACTGAACGAGAAGCAGTCGATTATGGTAACTCAGCATGTGAAGCATGCTAGAGTATATAGTTCACATGCTGAGCTACTGTGATCAATTGCTTAGTTAGTTTTGCCTCTGGCGTGGTTTACGCGCTGAGTAACCGTATTAGCTGTTGCCTACTACTTTTTTCTCTCCCGAAGAAGTCCTCCACGATTGCGGGCATTTAACCATGACACGGTTCGATCCCGAATCTAACCAGCAAAGCAAGAAGTGGTAACATCGTTCTCCACCACCTCGCAAATTTAGGGTCCAACCTTCAGCAAGTAAGATTACCATTTTCTGAGATGACGAAAAAAGAAATCGCGTGGTATTTTTCTCTCGTCAAGGTAGTGTTCCAGTGTATAAAGGCGGCTTCGTTTCATTAAACGCAATTTGTAATCCAATTTCGAGCTGATGGAACATTCACCATAGTCACTTAACCTAGTTCCCAGCCATCTTTATTCGACGGCAACGTTATGGCAGCAGTTGAAGACATTTTGGAATAACTGTCTTCAAAATAATGCTGCTGAATATGTTAGAGACAACAACAATGTACATGCATATATTGGAATGTATGATCGCACTATATATGTAAACTTCTATACAATTTGTTTAAGGAAAGTTTGTCATTGCTGTTTTTTTTTTTTTTTTATTATCTTTAAGATAATAATACTTTGCTTTCACTTAAGAACAAAGGCGTAGTGCAATATACGTAACACACTCTTGATTTTTCAAGAACAAGCAACCAGGAAGTGCATAATATACTGTGGACTATTACATCATTAATTATTTACCATTAATCTCGTGTAATATCAAGCCGATGCGTCCTCCACTCCGTAAAACTGTTTACACATTCTTCACGTTCGCTTGCACAAACTTAAACCCATAAAAATCCTGTTTCTCAACATTTTCCGACTTGTCTCTTCGAGACACTATGTAAGCTCTGAAGTAAGCGACCTAGAGTTCGACATTAAACTTACAAGATCCTACGGTATCGCATACAATGTAGAAAAGTTAGTGGAAAACTACTAATATTGTACTTCCAGATTTTGTCGGATACTAAATAAACCAATACTATTACTAATATAATTACGAATGTATGAATAATTTATTACATCACGCATAATATCAGCGCTATATTTAACTTTACGAACATTAGAGAAAGGAATTTAATTTAATGTTCACCTTTTACTCAGCGATTAGCGTCTATTAAATAGTCATTTATTATTTCTTGGATCTTTCAAGAAAACATGTGAGTAACATTGAGTAAATTTCAGTTTCACCTATTCGCCTGAATAATTTCTATATGACGGAACACTTTGTTTCCTGATGCAACTGAATAACTTTCATTAAAAAGGTAACCATTTGCCTAGTGCACTTCATAAAACAATAGCGTACGCATTTATTTGCCACATTACATTGTTATTTACTGCCACACACGTATATTTCCGACTTTGAAGCAGCATATTGTGCAAATTCTAAATGTACTATTCCTATTGAAACGATATCTATATCTTCAAAAATATCTTTGTTTCTTGACGAACGCATTTTAACGTTAAAATTGGATTTGCTGACCTTATTTTTTAGTAAAAGAAATTCATGCACGGCCAAGCTCTACGACGATGTTGGACACACTACTTCCTTAATTGGGAGCATGGTTAGGGGAACGCACACCACGACCCTGCAACATTATATACGTTTTCGCTTTATAAGCACTGCTAACTCTGACTCATGATTAGAGATGACAAAGGCAGGTGGATTTATTCCTTTTTTGCAGCTTGTCTATTTGCCTCATGAGGATGAATATGTGTTGTCTACTGGTGTCCCCGAGAGTCGACAAAACACGAGTCTGTCTAGTCTCTGCAAAGAGTAATAATTTTATCCGCCTTTGTCCTATCTACTCATGATTGTTTCTATACTTTTTCTAGATCTCCTTCATATTTTTTTTAACTTATCATTGTCATTTGATCGCAGCACCACATAGTACAATTGAGTTCACGATTTCGTTCAGAAGCAGTCTTCGGCCTTCCTGTGTTGACACTTTCACTTCAACTTTACTTTTTATATGCTATAGAAGTGTTGAATTTATCCTTAGAACATGTATCGTTTGGTCAAGGCACAAACTTGCATAATTTTAATTTTGTTTTGATTGCTTGGTTATGTTCGGTTCTATTTGTGATTAGTGGATGTTTTAAGTTGTGTCTTACGAGGAATAAAAGTCAATATGTTACAGAACTATTTTGAAAATGGAATGCATGATGTAGTTTCAAAATACAAGCGTGTACCTAGTTAACGTAAAATAATTTCTTTCCTGATTCAATTTTGTATTTTTTCGAGTTTTCTGCAATGCAGCGGCAAATGCTTTATACTAATTAAATTCTACAAGATGGTCAGCCAAGTTTGATACATGTTATTTAATTCTTTTCTAAAAAAAAAACAGCCTGTATACTTTTATAAAATTTAATGGTAAAACTTGTTATCTAACTTTCTGTATAAACATTAATTAAATTTAAAGTGGAATAAAACTGGCTGGCAACTAGATGTGGATTAATAGCTACATATGTATCTAACAGGAAGAAAACAGAACATTCATAGGTACACATCAGATGATAGAAGGTAACACTCAACGTTTCTACTATAATATTTTTTTATGTGCCAGATACGGTTTTAGTTGGCAACTGACATATGTTACGCTCTCAACTAATTGTAAGCATTCGTTTTTTACGTATTTTTTCGTTTTTTTTTCGTATTTTTTTAACTTATTCGGTTTAACAGTCTCTGAACATAAACTGGAAAATAAGAAATAATTCACCAAACATTTTTCAATGCAAGCACCGTCCTCTACGTTTTGTAACTATGTCCAAGTCACATAATTAAAATACTATCACGAAGCGGCGTTACCACCTTTAAAACATTACCCTAAAATGCTTATTAAATTTCCTTATGAGATACGGTTTATTAGGATCGAATAGGTTGCCGTATCAGTCGTTTTCACTAAAGTAGATTGCCATTCGACCTACATGCTACCTTTTAATTCCAGATATTTAGAAACGTGTTTATAATCAAATTTTCCGTTACGTTTTATCCAAGTTACATTTCCTGATTAACTTACATAACGCATAAAGCGACCATTAACATAACTACCGTTATCTGAAGCGCATGCGAGATACCAGAACGCAAATTAGGAGATGTAAAAATTCTCGAAAATATTCCGACCTACCCATACACACTGCATATCTACGGTTCGATTACAATTCGCGAATAGATTAATAGACTCATTCACTTGTTCCGTGCTCTTGCAAAATGGAATTTATTCTCATTTATTCTCATTCTGATGCATGGGTGCAGTTTTGATAATGGTAATGACTAGTCATGCATCATCGTCCTGTTCAAAAAGAACACCTCAGGTATTTATTAATATTGCTTATACGTTGGAGATAAATGATCAGCTAGGGCAAAATCCGTCTAAGTTAGTACTGAAGACGTGTGGGCAGGTGAATTGTATCTGCATATCTAAATTACGTACATTACATCGGGAAACGTTTAATCAAAATGGCATTTCGGTATTGAGAAAAACTAAGATTATTAGAGTCTTGCTATCGTGATTTAGTCTTGTGAGAAATGAGGTTGGTGCTTGTCTCACAGAAGGAAGGAAAGAAAGAACGACCTGTTCTAGTTAAATGATTTGTAACCTAACGTTTGGTTTAAGTATTTATCCAGTTGATTTGATTGAATGAGAACACAAATAAACATGTTTAGTTTGTTTAGTAAAAGCATTGGTTAATAAGTTTAAAAAAGTAAAACGAAGATGAGGTATTTGTTTATTGTACTTTTGCACATTCATTTCTCGGCGTTTAAGAAGCAATGTTTTTCAATATTTCATGCTATAAATTTGCACTAAGCGCATGATGCAATAAACGTATTCGTTTGCACTGGCACTGGATGGTTTCAAGATTAATTCATAGACTATAATGGTTAACAACGCCTGGTTTTCAGTTTTTATATTTAAACCTTTAGAAATAAAACTGAACTTTCATAATTACTTTTTCCAGCAAAATCCATTCATCGCTTTATTGCTTTTGGCATCTCTCTTTTCCAGTACCTATACTACAGTCCCAGTCACCCTGAAAATGTAACTGGATATCTACTTGGAAGAATTGGGAACATATGCTCGAACCAAAAAGATACAGCAGAAAAAGGCAAAACATAACAAAAACACCCAAATAAGATGTGCACTCAAGAGACGTTAAAAATAAAAAGCCGTCGCGAAAACCAATCACAATGATAAAACGCTAACCAACCCTGCAGCAATACAAACCAACCCTACAAAACAGATTACATACTACAATAATATGTAACAGGCCTTGCAGAAAAAAAAAATCAGAAGAATACGCAGCAAATGCACCACCAGCTCAGCCATAAGAACGAGTGACATATTGATCCTGATGAAAACGAAGCTGGACAACATAAACCAGCGGACGAAAAACTGTGTATACAAAACCAGTTAGCATAGACGACCTTACCAAAGCAGAAATGAAAAATTACCCCTTGGCACTGCGAATACCAGTACAAGAGATACAACACGACGATACTTAAAGGGAAGCACATAGCACGAAGAAAGAGCTATGAGAGGTGTGCTTGGTTGTAACACCAAATGCTACAAGCACATCAACTACATCAAGTCCACTGCATCATAGGGGATATGCCCTTGCGCTTAGAAATGGGTATCAATAAGGTCTAGTTGAGATATACTTGCACATATAAAGAATTTAGAAAGAAAATTCCCAAGAATTCCCAAATTTCTCGCAACCGTCTATAACGTCTATAACGATTAATTAATTTTCGTTTATATTGTGGTCAGTTTATTGACATTTAAATTTAAAATCGCTAAAAAAATGGTAAAAAAACATTTTTTAACCATTGTTAAGATAAAATTAAATATAAACATCTCGTTGAGGAAAGCTCTGTTAAAAAAAGAGAGATGCCCGGAAAAATCTTAAAATAAAACGGAACGAGTATGTAATCGTTCATAAATCAAGATTTACATACAGAAATTATAAAAAACATATTTGCAGCTCCCCTACAGCACAGTGTATTATTATCTCCTTTGTACCTGTCTTCAGTGAAGAACGAGAAATCGTAAATGTTACTCATACAGAAGGTTTCTTTCTCAGTGTGTATACATCTACGTATATATGCACTTATGTATATACGTAGATCGCCATACTTTTATATAGAAACGTGGGGAGACCACAAGCAAAAAGACACATGTCATCAAGGCCGTCCGAAAAAGCCCGATGCTAAGTAGCCATATAAGACAAATGATCATCTACAAATACACATATGTGCATAGGATACTGGGGGTACTTACCTATTTATAGGACGCGAAGATATATACACGTATGTACATGTGTGTATGTAATATAGAGTCGCTGTGCTTAGTAAAGTTGAGAGACAGGACAAGAAGAAGAAGAAGAGGCTGAAGATCATCAGACTAAGAGCGATTATCCTATTGCTGCTCAGTTTATATCCTCTCACGAACACGCATGCACACATACATATATACAGATAATAAGACAGGAGATTTTCGGTTTGTTTATTTTTTCCGTTCTCTCCTATAACTAGTAGGATGGATACGGAAAAAAAAAATAGGAAAAAGAGGAAAGAAAACATACGACCGTATGAAAAGAGAGAAACTATCCGCGAAGAGAGAGTTAACAGGTGGGCGAATTCCTTCAGTATTCGTCTTGTTGCAATTCACGTGGGTTTCGTGTACCAACCACTCATATCTTAGGCCGTGTCGAGCTATTTTACCGTACAGTCGTGTTCGGTGAGTGCACATATGAACATACTCTTACGAATTAGGGGCTTTCCCTTCGCGATTCCCGATTTCCATCCGCAACCTTTGGCCGGAAAAGGGGTGCAAACGATCACCTGGTGTTCTTTCCGCGTTCGTATCGAAAGTATTTTAAGTGGTTTTATTGTTTCTCCGCCGGAACGCGGTGAAATCGTCGGTTTTCGTGACCCGCTCTTCACATCAGACTTTACGGGTGATTTAAAAAAGCACAGCGCTCGCGCGCACTTCGTAGCATACATATACTACATACATAAAACGTGTAGGTGGTCTTTCGTGGTCTTTCCTAAACTGAGAATGTGTTATCTGTTATTGGAGAAACGTGTACACTTTGTCGTCCTGCTCGTTTGATTGGTGATTATTGTGCTTTTGTTTTTCGTCTCTTAAATCTATTACTAAGCTTTGTATTTTCTCCGGTATTCTTTAACAAAAGAGTTTACGTTACGTAATCAATTCCTTATGATGCACATGAATATGTTACCAATATCAACTGTAAATTTTTTGGTTTTCAAATTAACTTGATGACTAATTATACCCGGTGATTTATTACCTTCGTGACAAACTTTGTGGTATAAAGCTGATGCAGCTTTAAGCGAAAAGTTTTTATTGTGAACATAGCCCTAATCGTCCGGATATATCGAGCCGTTGTAAGTTTATAAGCTTGCCGCTGATGCCTATTTAATAAAAAAGAGTTAAAGAAAATTAAAAAGTTATAATGTTCAATGTATTCACCACTAGCTTATTTGCGAGTCTCATGCCGATGAACTAAACTATCCATCACTCAGCGTATAAGATTTAGAGTACTTTTTATTTGCTGGTGGGTGGTAATTTCTGCTAGTTAAGCGTATTGTTTCATTATTTCACAGAAAAAAAGGCTAATCGTGCTGAAACGACATACCTACGTCGTTAAAGAAGATGATTTGGATCATATTCATTACTACATTTCACATTTCTTTTTGCTTATTGCACCTTATTTCATTGTTTGCCATTGAGTTAATAGATCATCTTTGTTTAACAAAATTTCGTTTCTATGTTGCTACATTGCGTTATGCGATCTCAACAATTTCATTAGTGATGATATGATTAACCACCATGTATATTTCAAGCATTCATTACGCGGAATTTCGGAAGCCGCGGCAAAATTTAAACGAGATTGTCAACAATCAAGAAATAATGGTGGTTTGGATTCAAACAGGCAAACGTTGCTACTTCGAAACATTGTAAAGAAAATAATCCAATAGCACCAAATCTAGGAATACTGTCGTCTACTTTGTAGAACATCCTTCCTACTAAATTCGGAAATATTCAATCAAGATAATAATTTCCCAAAGCTAAAATAATTTTATTGCAAGACTATGTCTAATTCTTGACTTTAAGCATACATTAATTTTAGGCTTATAAAAAACCAAAGCGTTTTCAGTTTTCCGTTTTGAACACTCCAGAGAGTTACATTTTGCTTTGAACGCTCGCTGTTTATGACATTATGTGAACTTTTAAACTGCATCAACGAGAAAGATAATTAATATTTGAAGCAAAGCAAAATGTAAGATTCTCTTGGTCCAAAAAAAGCTTAAAGCTTCTCTTCCATTAGTGTTAGCGCGATAACTTCTGTGTCTTTCAAGTATCGAGAACCTAAATAGAATAAATGCAGACACTTTTTACTTACAATGATAACACATCCAGCTAACATTTTCTACCAGTTGTAATATGCGCGCTGTATGTCTGCAAATTGTCACTCAGTATACTTACGAGTGTATGCGCAATAGCCATATACATTTCAAAACAACACTAATTCACTTCCAGTTCAAAAGAGATCTTTAATTGAAGCAGCATTAACTCATGCGTCAGATTTCATGCTTCTTCAAATCGAAATCTATTGCTCGTAAACGGATAAACGATTGTGACGACTAGAAGACTATCAGTCAATATTAATTAGAGAGTTTATAAATTAATCAGTTCCGTGCTTTACACATAACTAACTACAACGGATTGTGATTGATGAAGATTCGTATAGTTGTAGATTGCACAAGCATCTAAGGTAGATACCGAAGATGTGTACATTAAGTGAATTTGCCCTCTGTAAATGCCGGTTTCAAAATTGCCTTGCAGGAGGTTATTAGTAATATTCACATACTAACAAGCTTTCGGTACATCAATATACGATCAAAATCTTTGAGTTCCGTGATAAATTCAGTTCCATAATAATCAACGTGAATGATTGACATGCGGTACTACCTTCTAGATGGTGAAATATACTATCAATGGGGGTTACTTTATATCTGCGCCGTAATGCGATAGAATAATATTTGACTTTAAGTAATTGAAGTAACTCGCGATAACGCAAGATAACTGAATCAATATTAAAAACGTAATGAATGATGTATGTTCAACCAAATTACAATTTTAGCGCTACTTAATCTTGTGTATAGGAGATGAGTAAATATGTAGTTATAACCTGACGGCAATCTCGCTTAGATAGCTATCGAAACCAACGCGTTTTTATTTACATGTGTTTAGTAGAAGTGTTGATAAGTACTTAAATAGATTTTTCCAAAGCACGGAATTAAAATTTTAAGTCCTCCATATATGTATATGAAGCTAGAACAAGATCTGCACCAAACTGTATTTTTTTGTTTATTATACTTTTATCAATGGTAAATAAATAATCAAATATGATGTTGCTTTTAAACTTTTTTTAATATTAAATTATAAGCAAGGACTAAATAGCTTGAATATCTTGTTAAACATATTCAGTAAATTGGACAATTTCAAGCTTGTAAATGTCGGTCTTGTAAATTGGACCAAATTTTTGCTTGTTTAAAATAAAAAAAGCTTGCCTTAACTATCCATGCAAAACAAATAGTCAGGTACGTTGTACATTAAAAGTCATTCTATGCTCAAATTAATTTCAATAATTTTACTGTTCAACACTTTTCATATCAGATCGAAGAAATCCTGGTAACAACCTATTCATCAGAGTTTCTAAGAAGACGCTAATGCTTTCCAATGCTGACCTAACTGAACGAGCTACTCGACAGCATTCTGAACTTCGTAGGAAAAAACGCAATTATTAGCCTATGAACAATTAACTCTGAACTGGTCATTTCACAAAAAAAAAAAAATGAATAATTAACATACTCCATAAGCAAGGCTTGCTCAGAACTTATAACCGGAAGATGTAAGCGTATGAAGTTTCGTCGATGGATAAATAGCAATCCTCGTGTTGTAACGCGCATAATTTCCGCAGATGAAGTAAAATTCGCCCTTGACGGCATTAATAGTACTCGATACTCTCCGTCCTATACAACGGACGCAAGTAATTTTCAGCCTAAGTTTTCGGTGAACGTGTGATGTGGGTAAAATTAATTGCAAGGACTACTAAACGATGTTCCCCGAAAAATCAGCATGATGGAACTCCTTCATGTTTCGATCGTCATGTTAAGCAACAGTTGGACAATAGGTTTTCAGGGCTTTGAAGTGGTCGCAGTGATCCTATTAGTTGGTCTCTAAGATATCCCGATGTCACTCGAATAGGCTATTGTTTCTGGGGTTTACAAGGTAAAGGTCGACACCATCGATGAACTAATTCGATATATTACAAATACTGCAATAGATATTAAAGAAAGAAAGCAACAGGCGACCTTCATAAGCGAAATATAAATTGTCTAGAGATCAATGGTATTTGTGAATATTTAATAACGGAACGCTGAACGTTGAATGTATGATATGTTGTTTATTTGTAATTGCTATAATTTAAAAACAAATTAAAATCGAATCAGAGCGTATTAGTTTTTCTTTACTTCAATTTTTCGCGTCTACAATAAATACCTGAAGATTGCACCGTGCAGATTATATATTACGCTCAATTACAAAAGCATTGGGTGTTAATTTCCTCCACGTTAGTAAATAATAAACTACTGAAAATAAACATTAGTTCTTGTGCATCCAACAACACTCCCGTCATAAAAATAATAAGTGCATCTTTTTACTGCTCGACTGCCGCCTAATAAAAGCTGTCACACGATATATATTAACGTAAATAATGTAGTTGCTTTGTCTGTAAGGAAAAAAAGGGGGATGCCTAAATGCGCCAGCTTTTATATCGCACCCGCTTTCGGCAAGGGGATCCTGCCTAAATATAGCCGGCAACATTGTACGGTGTTAGCACGTGTTTAAAAGTTCAACACGGTGAATTGGCTATGTCTACTTTTTATTAAAGCATTTCCTACTGTGTTTATATTTTCAGACATGTTAATGACTATTATTTTAACGGGGCGCAGACTTAACGTGATACCTTGCTAGAACGAAAATTGCCTAGATTGAAACTAGTGTCTAGAAGAACTTGCTTAGAATTAAGTAGCTGTATTTTCGTGCGTACTTATGCGTTAGGTGGCTGTCAGGATATAAGGTGTGAAAAGTTTGGTTAAGCTCTTGCTTTTTAGCACACTGTAAAGGAGCACTACGTGATTTATAAAAAATATTTCCGCTAAATATTAACAATTAATCGCACTGTTCATTATATTAAATTAATATTTTCTCTGGGTATCGCCAGCTTAATTACCGGTTCTCTTTAAAGTGTTAACTTCTCACATCTTAAAACTAATGAGCTGCAGTACAGTGATTGATATTACTTGTGACGCTGTAATTAAAATGACAAATGTACTATAGGAGTTACTGATCAGGAAAGGAGTTCAACCTTGTTTTATCTTGAAATAAACCAGTTCGGAAAAAATTACGGCAGATACTGAACGATATTAAATTCCAATGTTCGCAACTATCAGTATACGTATTTAACAAGGTGTATGTTGGAATGCGTAGCTTTATTATTCTTTCAGTTTAATAACCTTATTATACAAAAACTTGTATATATGTATCTACTTATAGCACCTAACAAGGTTCCTAAAAAAGTTATCTATAAATTAACTGCACGATTCATTGACGGGCGTTAATTGCGTTCATATTTGTTGATTAAGATTTTTGTTTTCTACTAATCACGCTAGTAATCAACCGATAATAAACTCAAATTAATCAATATCGTTTTGTACCTGTTAAAATTACACCAGAAAAGCACTAATTACCACTACGTCCGGTATTAATACATAGTGATAAGGGAAAGCGTAGCAAAGACATTGCGTTGAGAGTTAATTATGCATCTTTCAGGTCTTGTAACGGACAAATTATTTAATAAGCGGTATTTAGTATTTAAATGTAGTTCATATTTTTATTGTATGCTTAGATAGACATTATGGTCATATGTTCGGTTTGGTCGTGTTTCTGCCTGATTTTACTAAATTTGAAATGAAATAAAAGACTGCTCGTAACCTTATATTTTTGACTTGCATTTCTGAATGAATCGCTAAAGATAACAAGTATTGTACGTAAATATGTACGTACAAGAAATATACGTACAGTTTTCATATTAGTAGCCGCGTTAATCATTCTGGTTTAATGGTACTACTTTGCTTAGACCTTAGCCAATAATATGGTAGTAATGTTCCATTTTAAATTATTAATGAACAACTGGAAAAACTTTAGAAGAATTTCACAAAATACATTCAGTGATACCGTTTTAGTTGTACCACCCCAACAGAACTTTCATTTCCACCGAAACAATTTAGTCTCCCCTATAAAGGCCGTCATTTGCCCAGAGGAAATTTGAGTATACTCAAAGGCTCCAGTAGCTTGAATCTTCTACATAAAGGTTTGCTTACTCAACGTGTTATATAAATGCTTTCTAGCGTTGAAAGGTACACTGATATAACGAAGATGGATCGCAATCCAGTGAACTGACTCCTAGACGGAGGATATCTTCAGTCTTCAGAAAAGATGCGATGCTTTTCCAGACAAAGTATTCGCAGTTGCAGCCTCTGTTGAAATGAAGGGAAGAAACACGAGGATAAACTACTGACTTATAAATCCTATTGCTAGGTCCAAATTAGTAGAACATTAAAAAAGTCCCGCAATACGATATAATAGCTGACGAACTAGCCAACGGAGGTTGTAAAGGATACTCCATAGAACCAGAGACAAGAAATCCCGCTAGAAAGAAGTTTTGATCTTGATTGGAAAAATTTTGGTGTAAAATTTTTTAATTCGTTTTGAAATTATTCGCTGAATGGAATAATATTGAACATATTTGTCGAAGTGATACGTTAGCAACAAAAGGAAGTAAACAATAAAGTATTTAACAAATTTTACATTTAATAGGTTCTTATGCTTTAGAAATATTCGCTATTAATGATCGGGCGAAATTGGATACCCTTAATCGAGCCCCCTTCCAAAAACCCTTCCCCAAACCCTTCCAAATGATTCTAAATTTTAAATGAATATTTGATTTATACATAGTGGTTATCTTTATTGTGACAGTGTAATGACATGTACAAAAAAATTCGGATCATTGACACCTTCGATTCTTAAGAATATTCAAATACATCAGCTTAATAATAATAGTAATACATTTCCATTCTATCATGTTGAAAAAGCGAGAGAATATATGTGTCAAAAAACCCAACGTAGCAGCCTTGTAAAAAATATTACCAACCTACGTGGGTATCAGCAAAATCTAAAAATGATTTAGAATAGGCGGGAGAGTACGTCACAGAAATACTACGAATCAATGTAGGTGACAGAGAAAGTAGTATGACGGAATGTTTTTTTTGCGTAAATTGTTTAATTTGCGTGAGCACTCTTAGTATCCTTTCCAGATTTCGCTACGTCATTTATCTTCGATTGAATCGTCTCAGAGAAACTGGTTGTACTACTATTAAAATGTTCATTATGCGCTTTTAATGCATACGTACATATTTAAGCTAAAAACGAATATTCAATTTATTATGGAAATGTATGCACGGGATTATTCAAAATGATAGCCTAATAGACATACGAAGAAATTTACGTGTTAGATTTTTCAATTCGATGTAAACTTATTTTCTGAACGATTACGTGAACACCTTAGTCGAAATGATCTAAGCATGGCGCTCTTAATTAAAATCTTTCTTTGTACCATGAACTGCTCTTAACACTTATCATAATGTTTTTATTTTATTTTATTTTTTCTTCGAATTACTGTAGTACACTGCCCATGTATTATGTGAACAGAGTTTGGGTTAAAACGATATGGATACGATTGAATTGAATCTAAGATGCTTCGGTATTAATCACAAAATTCAATTTAAGAGGTAATGCTTGGTGTCCTTCCATGGAATTTTGTCCCCAATCGTTTCGTACGTTCATAATACAAACAACCAAATACCTTTCTTATAACCGTCCGTTATCTTAATATGAATTACAATTGCAGCTTCCCATTCCATCAGCGTCTAATCAGAATTTTATCTGTTCACCGAGATTCGAAGAGATTTTGTTATTAGTAATGCGATTACATTTCGTGTTAAGTACGTGATTCAAATTCCGTTCGAACCAATTAAGCACGCTTCTTAAATAGTATCCAACGCATCTGTATACGTGTGTTCTCTTTTTTCGTTTCATATCCAATATGATAATACTTATTTAACGTGTTTTTTATTTCTCCGCTCAACAAAAATGTAGGTAAATCCCTGTCTTTTAGGGTCATCGGCCTGAATTATTGAAGCGAGGTGAAAGCTTTGGATGCATCGTTTTTCCTTCGATGCGTCGCCTGCTGGCTTTATTCATGTTTAATCTCATAATTAAAAATGAGTGCAGCGGGAGTGGAACAGCGCGCTCGCTGTATGTGATACGCCCGACCTGTAAGCCCTGTATACGACCGAGGACCGTTTACGACAAATATTTATTTTTAGTAAGGCCTTTTCCTACGAAATGCAAACAAGGAAAATAAATACGGTTTATAGGGGAACGTTTAACATAGAACAACTCGGAATGTTGCTCTTACATCGGAAACACAACAAATGAAATGGCACCGAAACGTAAATACACAAGGTCAAAGCCGTACAATACCTGTAGGTACTCCAACCGACGGTTTTCTTTTTGTTTTAACTGTTTTGTCTGTGTGTACAAACACTTCTATGAGAGGACGGAAGTTGTCAAAATAAATACGGAAAGTGGGTAGAAAATTTAGAGGGATGAGTTCCTGTTATAAACGAGAGTCACACTTCTCAATAGTATCAAGCGTTTTAAACTACCATAAATTGTTTTCGAATATTGTACTATGGGAGACGTTTAAAACGAGAATTGTCGCTCGTCACTGCGACAATAAATGAAAGCAAAGGTGGACCTCGCGCTGTATTAATTCGTTCGAGTTGCAACATATATAAGTAAGGTCCCGCAATAAGCAGATATTAAAAATTTAAATTTACTCAGATTACAAAATTAGAAAAACAAAGTACTTAACATAAATTAAAAATAATCTAAACAAATGTTTTGACCAATAATCCATAAGAATAAAAATGAAGAATACAAAGAAATGAAAAAGAAATAATCTATATAATTATAAATAAAATTTTAAATAATTTTAAAAAATCTAATGGAGGCCCGGGAATAACAAAAAAAATCAAATCTATTATATAATTACTTGATAGCCTTTCATTCGCAATTACTCCTTCTAGTCGTTCGGACATTTTGAACACACGACTAACCTCTAATTCAGCCTATATGTGATCAATATTCGAAGATTTTAACAAGACTGTACCTTGTCCCTTTGGAGCCACATCTAGACTTAGTTTTTTTTTCATTCTTTCATTCTATTTCATGATGTATCTCTCAGTTTTGGACAAGTTGCGCCGTGTGTATTGTGGATGAAGGAAATATGGCTCCCGCTTGCGTATTCCAACGGTAGCACAATATTTCGAGTAAGTTAACATACTATCTGGCCGCTTTAATCTACTATTTATTGCCACCAAATCTTCCGGACATCCTTCCTCACTAGGCGATTGATATTCTTCCGCTTTGCTCCGTTTGGACAATGTTTTTACAACGTATTCTGTCTTGGGTTTTTGCTCTATATACTAGCTTTAAAGCTCGGATTTACCAACTGCATATTCAAATCTTGCATCAGCACGTTACTGTGTAAAATCACCTTTTTCCGCTTGATTTTCGTAATCTTTTCAAGATGATCAAAATATTATCTGTGCTTAATACACATGCGAATCTATTGATCTCATTTGTATCCATTTCGATTTTAGTACTTCGACTTATTAAAGTGCCTGTACCTCGTGTATCGTTTCTATTATTTCTTATCTCTGTTAAGCTTTTATTGTATTTAGTTATACGTTATTATCTTTTAGTATATTGTACTATTGGCAATATAATATGAAATACTTTCGAAAATTGGTATTGCAGAGTTTGTAAGTATTTGAAATAAAATTATAACTTGACAAAAATTTTCTGTTTATAAAACGTACCTACAAAAAAATCAAATGTAATGGAAATTGCTTTAAAATAGATCAAAATGATTAATCTTCTAATCATTATCCATACACACCTTAACCTCTATTACAGACGCAACGTGAAACGAACAATTCTAGATAATAAAATTAATTGCATTGGTTCCAATAAATTTTTCAAGATAAGCGGCGTTGCATAAACCTCGTCCATTCTGTAAGTACACCTGCACTCCGTCACGATTTCTGCTTTGTGATGTAATGAAATTAAGAACCTAACTACATATTTTCTTCATTAGAGGAACGTATGTATGTAATAAAGTAACTTTATTTAAAAAAAGCGCAGGAATTTCTACTCCGATTGGATTGTTTCCACAATATCGCCATGAACTAATTTGATTTCGTCCTGATGGTTTTCATTGGTAGCAATAAGAATTGATCGAAGTACTCTTAAACAACAGTTTATAAGACTTACAAAGTTTATAAAGATAATTAATACAACGAAATACAATTGATGTAGAACATTACAAGCTTATTTTGATCTTTTTCGATAGTTTGGATTAACCAATATTTAATTGTTAAAGACATGTTGATGCATAAGCGGATGAAGTGCCTATCTGTAGTTATGTTAAGGGGAATTTGGTAATTTCTTATTTTCAATTAATTTCTTATTTTTCCTTCTTGACACCAATATTCACTCTTGATGATATGAAGGGTGGAAGACCATATTTGCAACATTCTTCTCTAAGCAACAAAAGCTCCTATAAGTGATTATACATACAATACTATATAATAACTGTAATGTTCGGTTTTAAGGACGAATTAATATATACCGTTCTAATTGCATCGAAAAGCCTATATCATCAAGCAAAACTTAATAAGCCCGTGCAATTTTATCTTAAATAATCTATCAAAGATAAGTAACCGTAATATTTGCTGAATACTATGTTATAATAACCACTGAAGCACTGAATTAAACATGGCCGATAAACGATCTGAACAATTTGTTCATATTAATCACATTTACGTTGACTACTACATCCATCTATTAAGAAAGGCTAAAATTAAATTCTTAAAATGCCCATTATAACCCTTTTACTAAAAGCGGTGCATTAACTCTCTTTTTAATTAAGTATAGTGCGATGTGTCCAATGAAAGCTTTGATGAATACAATTGCAATGGAAAGGAAACGTGCATTATGTTTCTAATATACTGGGAGTTACAAAAGTATAAGTAATAAAGAACAGTATTTATTAACCAACATTGTTGTTACGCAAAACTTACCACTCCCCTATTGGAATAATAGAAAATTTACAATAACACTAGTTAAATGGGTTACAGTGAAGAACTGTTCAACATCTCCATTTATATCGCTTAGCTTGTAGTAAAGTAACGTGACAGATGCTCACAACAAAGCAATGTGTAGCCATCAAGATTTGTTCAAATTACAGAGCAATAAATTTGGTTACTTGCGTTCATCACCTTAGAATGCTGTTTCTTCCTCTTATACTTCCTTCTTCATTAATTCTTAACATCCTTACATAGACGTACAGGATATTTGTTCCTGTAATGACCACAATCGATAATCTTAAAAACTACCGAAAATAAGGAAAAGCAGATTTAATTTACTGACAGATTACATTGCTTCTATAATTACTATTACTACTTCTTATATAGATACCAACCATCGCATGTTAAGAACCGGTAATATCGGTTTGCGTGTCAATATTTATTTCCAAATTAGTATCCAGTAATTATCTGTAGGACTTATTATCGCGCTAATAGTTGAGACCGCACTCACAGAACATCCTATTATCTCTTTTTCCTTGCAATGTTGTTGTTTCTTCGAATTATAAATAATAATTTTAAATACATCGTAGAGCGTCTCTTCTATTATTGTCATATTCACAGTATTTTGCAAACGGTATTTCATATTAGTTCATATTGGTAGTGCCACTCCTATTTACGACGTAAAAGACCACATCTATACCATAATTATTAGATACTTTGGATAATGGAGCTGCAAGGCGTATAGTCATGTTCAACGCAAAAAGAAATGAAATAGACACCCATAATTTCATTTTAACAGCTTCGCATATATGCCATTAATTATGCCGACTATAAACTGTATTCCGTTGAACTCCTGCATATACGTTTTAGCCATAATTCAACAACATCAGATGCAACTTATATAAAATGAAAAGTATTTCTACCAAAAAGGAATAATTATAACAATTACTTTTACATTTATTTACTTCGAAATTCATTCAAATAACGTATAATTAAAAGTTTTAAAGATCTGCTAATCTCATCGGCTTTTTCTTATAAATTATAAGTACGATATGATATAAAATGCAGCATTAATCTCGCCCTATTTAAATGATTGTTAATCTTCTTATCCACAACTTATACAGTTAGCGCAATTAACGCTCTTCAAGATGTTTATTAACTATTTTTTTCCCATTTCAACGGTGTTTGTAGCTGTAAGTTATAATAATACAATCACGTATAAACTATAAAAGCCCTCACGATAAGTAAGCGTGGTTAGACACCTGCAAAGCTCTTTTAACCGACATACGTGATGTAAATTAAAAGTGAATCTATTCATTGTTTCTAGATTTACCTATAACGTATAATGTTTTCAGGAATGTTACTGAATTACGCATAACACATAACAAGAGTACTCGTTTATACGGAATGGAACATTTAACATATTTACTAGTTCTATTGGTACTCGCTATGATGACACTACATGGCGTAAAAATTAATTCGCCATGCAAATAAGATCTTATTTTCACTTCTTATAATCTGCATCAGTTTCTCTGGAATTATTAGAAGAAAATTCCTGTAATTATTTAGGCTTTTGGTGCAATAACTTTTTATATCATAAAGAGACGACTATCTGCAGCAATATTGATGAGGCACTTTATCGGGTATATATTGGCCTTTATGCAAAAAATGTCCTTCCAGGATTCACACAACTTTGTATACAACAACTTGAATCTGCACTTCGTGAATTTAAGCATTCCGTTTCAGAACCTGCAAGAGCGAAATTTTGAATTATCTGAATTACTTAATCATTTAAATAAGTTTACTTTTCTTTAAAAAAATTTCCTTAGTACATAATAAAAACATTAATTATATTTGATGTCTTACAAACGTTCGTTTAAATATGTATTTGTACAAGGGTAATTTAAAAGGTCTCGAGTCTAACAGAGAAACAAGCGATTCTTTTGTCAATTTCTCTTTTATGTAACACAGTTCCCTTGCAAGTTTATACACTTTTACCGTCTATGCTACCATCTCTTCTATCCAAACAGTTGTTGGCATTTTCTTGTGCAAAATGAGGATTTAAAAATGATATAGCTTCCTTATCGAATGAAACTCCTACCGTCCGAGCATGAAACAGAAAGAGCTCGCTGGAGGCTAGATCTGGTCAGTATTCCTGAATTTTTGCAATGGTAACCGTTGAAATATAATACGGTACGTTATTTTGGTAGAATTTTTCTTCAAATCCTGTCATTTTCTCGCATTTTTTGCCTTCAGCTTGTTAGGTAATGGCCGTGCTTAGTGTTTTTCCTTCCAAGATAGTGGATCAACTTAACTCCAAGGTTATTAAAAAAAAAACAGTGGCAAAGGATTGCCGTTCTCTCGGATACACAGATAAAATCGCCGTTCCTCGAAAATTATTTCTGACCTACCTTAAAGTATGCGTTTATAAGATCGAACTCCGAATGTTGTTGAAGCTAAAAGATTTCACTCGTTACCAAGTGGAAGCAATGAGATAGTAATGAGTAATTGTTAAATTCGGCTTCGTGTGTTAAACAGAACGGATACGTTCAAATTGCCGCATGTGAAATTGCTGTTGGCGTTGGGACAAGACGTTCAGCCATTTGCGTCTCCATAATAACTACCAGAGTTAGGTCTTTCTGACTACATCCTCCTCTACCTTATTAGGTATACATCCCTCTTAATCCTTTTCGCTCTATTTTTTTATCTCCTTAATGTTCGCTATTAATATAGCTTCTCTTTAGACTAACACACTAACAGACTAACAAAAAACAGTCTGTAATAAATCGTCAAATCCAGTAAGAAGTACCCATATTTTACGGTTGCCTTAAGCAGAATATCGCACGCTGCAGTACAAGAAGAGAAAAATCAAATATTCCCGTATGAAATATGCGTAAATGACTGTGATTGTAATATTTAACAAAACCTATCGGCCACAAAGGAACGAAAGGGCTCCAAGACAAGCGGAATCGCTTTCGGAAGATGACGTATTTCATTGTGTCGCATAGTTTATGTTGTGTGATTCCAATTTTTATCAAGTTCGGTCATTTCCACGCGGGGTTTCATATATGATGCGATAAATGTCAAAGTTTTAAAGTTAGTTTTTTTTTTATCGAGAAGAAGACATAAGCTATGTTTAAATTAACACTAAATAAAACATACTTATCGTCGAAACTACAATGACCTTCATTTAGTTAATTATTCGCTCGTCTTCATTAGCCATTCATTTATGCTACAAGGTTCGACACCTCAATCTTCACGCCGTGGCCACACATGGTGACACGGACAATACGATGCCGGGCTATATTTTTGTGGCAGCGTGCGCGTGTTCCTGTTTTCACAATATTGTAAATCACAAGTATACACATGTTCTTCTCGTTGGCGGAGTTCTTGTTCGCGCACTCAAGTACTCATCTCTCTTCTGCCCCTTGTTTGTCCTGGCGTATGTATACGAAGCCCATGGGTCTATTCTTATACCGAAGTAATTAGTAATATTTTAAGACGTCCCTATGCTACGCAGCTGTTACTCCTCTTGGTAAATACGATCGTGTAGGAAGTGAACTTTTATGTTTCCATAGTAAAATTACCATAATTGTGAATTTAAGACAACCATCTCGGGATTATTTTTAACATGCCGCTATTAACACCCGCGTCCTACCTACAATCACCACGTTTACAATTCAACCATTACGATGTGTAAATTTATACAGACGTACGATAATGATTTAATTGCTACTATTTTATAGCTTACTAATCAACCGTCAGCTTTTTTCTGTAATTGGAGATTTGAACACGAAATACGCTGCACCCTAACGCTTTTTTCAAATAACAAAACCGTGATATACTTATAGATACACCTTCCATTCATCAGCTATAAGGTATTTTATTCGGTATTTTTAACTTCGTTTCCGCACGGAAAGATGCAATGAAATCTTAAAATTTATGAGGCTCATCTAGCTTTTTATAAATGTAATAAATAAACTTTGCTGACAGAAACTGCGATGAAATCGATTTGTTAAATGTCACAGTAACATGAGATGTACAAATTTAAACAGCTATAAAATTAGTATCACTGAATAACTACGTCGCCTTCGCATTGTTTCTGCTTCCTTATTTAATTACTTAAAAATTTATCATCCAGTTTTTTGTGCCTCACTTATGAATGTTACGGTAACAACCAATTTATCTTGCGATAATTCTGAGTATCGTTACATTTAATGCTTTGTGCTAAATCGCCTCTATTAATCTTAGCGAAATAAAATGGGTTTTAATTTAATTATGTGCCTTATACTACGAGTTATTCAATATCACAATTATGGATTGTAAATAGCCTATACACGACAGGATTCCTTCATGTAGAGGATTTATTATGACAAATTTTTAAATGATGAAAGTTACGGTCAGGAGCAGAAGAATATATGTAAACAAAGGCAAATGTCAATAGTGTATCGTCGTAAAGTGCATTAATTCCATTTATTAGTATTGGTCTGTCTGTACTTTTTATTGGTTATTGAGTGACTTGTGATTGTATTATCTGTTAAGTTACAATGCATTTCAGGGCACTAAGAACGGTTATATGAGAAGAATTTTATTACATTCTTCCTTCCTGGTAAAGACAATAAGCAATTTTTATCGAAATTATTGTCAATTATAAAAGTTAGTATTCTCTCGCTAATATTTTGATAAGTGCATAGGTTTTTCATTGAGCAGAACCCCCGAAAATTTAGATTTCGATAGAACTTTAGCGGCTGAAAGAGGTCTTAATAATAAGAACAACTCTATTCTTTTACCAGCTAAATTTCCAAATTTCAATGTACAACTCCTTACAAAAACACGCACGGTTTTAAATATACAAAAAATCATAACAGATATAACATAATTTGAAGTATATCACATAGCCTCAATGATCGTGCAAATTATTTTCGGTAGAATATACAACATTTGATCAGGTAACCGTTTTTATTGTAATTTATTGTTTTTTATTATTTATCGAAAGTAACCTCACTTTATTAGTATTTAAACGGATAATAATAATAAGAATAATAATAATTGGACATTAGAAGCAAATTAACTTCCTACATTCTAATGAAAGTGCCCATGCTAGATAAAAAAAGGACGAAGAAACAGAATCGTTGCATATTTTTTCCGAAAATAATTTGCATCAACGTCTAAATGATGTAATATAGTTTAAATTATGTTCTAAAAAAATATATATATATTTATTATAATCATATGCATTTTTTTGGAAGAGGCTGTATCCCGAAATGAGGCGATTCAGCTGTTAAAACAAATGATGCTTTTCTTATACCAAAGTATTAGTATTAATCTAGACAATTGAATCGAAATCTGAATTTTCGCTTTACCGGTGTTGGAAGTACCAAAAAGCATTTAACTATAATTTCCGTACGAAAGTTAATCCGTTCGTTTGTATTACCTCCTGCTGCTTCAAAATGTATTCATCTTGTATACATCCTTTTTAATCCTTTTTAATTTATTAAAAAAAAGAGAACAACAATGGTTTCTTTTTCTAACATTTCTTTACAAAATTTATTTTTTAAATTAATTCTAATATAGTTGCGGCCACAAAGAATAACCGGAGTTAACTCTTTAACACTGTATAAAATGATAAAATAACGTAGAAATAAAATGTTCATATTTAAGAGGATTTCCATTAGAGCAAATTGCTGCCATCATTCTAGCAAAGATAATAGCGATAAGTTTTATCCAAATTTCTGTCCATTCACGATCTGAGAGCTTTGTTATAGTGTATTACTTATTGCATATTTATTCTATAAATATACGTCGTAAATTCTTTATCCATGACAAGTCTGACAGCTAAAATTACTAATCCAAGAAGTTAACGTTGTTGTGGCGAAACCACCAGGTAACTTGTACTTCATCTAACAAGAGCGTCATCTTATTGGAAGCAATAATCTGCAACACCCCTAAATGTCAATATAACGTGCCTTATTCGTTCGTTACTTAGCAATAATACACCTTCCCAAAGCCTCGTACAATCTTGTTCTTTTACAGTTGAAATAACACTTTTGACTGTAGAATTGTAGAAATATTATTATCAAGACTTTTTGTATTTACTAGACAGAATAGATAGCTAGTAAAGGTTTGTGGCGCGACCGTGTAAATCTACCTAGTATGGGTGTTTCCTGTACGTATCCAAACGTTAAAAATCCTGTTGTTCCTATATTTTTGTAGATTTTCGTATATTTTACAATCCAGTCTAGTCAATTAACCATCAATCGTTATATATTATTTTACGACCCTTTCTAGATTTTATGGCCGTAACGAAACATATACAATAGTCAAAAGATCGCTTTTTCCAAAACTTTCGAGAACGCCTACAACTAATTCTACATTTTCTATACGATCATCTGTGGAATCGTAAATACATCTCCAAGCCTCTCGTAATCATAAGCACCCTGTTAAATGCACCACATTCATTGTATCTGTTTTAATTTAATTTAAATTTCCAATTACAGTTTGGTTATTTAAACAAACCATTGTCATTCTTTTGGCTTTAAGAAACGGGTGGCCTTGTACGCGTATCTAAAAAGCTTTTCAATTATTATAACTATCGCTTACCATAAATACGCTACCAGTTGCTAAACCATTTTCGTGTACGATTTTGTATTCATTGCCAATACCAATTTAGCCCTCCGTATCTGCGATGTCATACATTATCTTTTGAATGGAATTTTATTGTGCTCTTTTCCATTTAAAATTTTAGGTAGTTTCCAAACCTATCAGATAGTGCGGTGTATTATCGAGTACGTTGCCAAAACAGACTACAAAACAGTGACTTTATCAAAGCAGCGAAAAAAACCCTTAAGATAATACAGAGATTAGAAAGGAGTTCAATTATCACCTCAGGAAATGGCAACCATATGTTTCGGTCCACCTCCGCTACCACCAAACAAAAAATCTTTGTTGAGCAGTAACGGTCATAATCGAAATCGCAAGCACAGCCACGGGTTCTTGTCGTCGACCTATCACAGTTTTCGCGACCCGGTCGAGGAGAACGAATTTATTGTAATGGCGTCCGAAGATATAGAGTTGTCCGAATGTCCTTCAAGAAATACCGTCGCGAACGGCGGATTCGAAATCGCCGGAAAACGTAACAAGAAAGTCACCCACACGAACTCGCTGATCCGCTCGAAAGGTGAAAAAATCACGATAGTGCGCAGTCATTCGGATGGCAACCTTCATAAGAAAAAGTCCAACGCTCCAATGACCATCAACAAGTATATTAAGGTACTGAGCGGCAGCTGGAAAAATCTACTAAATCGTAAGTTCCCCTCTTAGTTGCAGAAAATTAACCGCTTTGCTCTTTTAATTGTTGTAAATTTTGAATATTTCAGTTACATTTCTATGCTTACCTTGTAATAAAAGATTAACCTGTTGTATGTGATATCCCTCTTATATTTACATATATAACGTCGATTAGTTTATATACATATCCCAACATTTTTATATTTGCCTTTTTAATCAAAAACGTTTTTGTCGTAAAAAATACGATTTTCAGTGGAAAATCATCAACATAGAAATGCACTTAAAAAAACTACTAAAATTATTAATTTCAATGTCTGTTGAGAAAGCTTTCAAGAGATAATCACTGAATACGATTCTTTTTTTAAAACACTGTGTGCCACAACGTGTAACCGTTGTGGCATTGAATGAATTAAGTTTCTTGTGTAAGCTTGCGGCATTACGCCAATTTCTTCTTAAAGCACAAATCGCAGACTTTCAAGGACTTGTGGCACGTTGGCGAATGTGCCTCTGCAGTTGATCCCAAATATGTTCAATACGCTTAAAACCTGAGCTTCGCGGTCGCCAATAGAATGTGAGAATGTCGTCCTTATTTAAGTACCTATTTACGAATTGTACAATGTGCAACCTTGGGTTATCATGCATTAAAACGAAGTTTGCATGCCTTCTTCAAGAATTCCTTCCACGTGTCTGCGGTCGTTCAATGCGCGATCTTTTAAGAATATAAGGCCGGTACGTGCTATAGTGGAAATACTAGTTCATACTACGACGGAATCTCGCCGAGAAAACGCATAATGTTCCTTCCGTCTTCTCCGGACCCTCTTTCTGCAATTGCGCCATCCAGCACAACATAAGCGCGACTTACCTGTGAACCAAACTTCTATGAGCCTGATGCTTTAGCCGATCTTCATGAGGTCGCTCCTCTATCTACAAGCCTTCGTTTTACCGTCCTTTGGCTTATTTTAACCCTTCGTACAGCAACTGAACGGCGTTGAACTGGAACTACAGTTAATCTGCGATCTCTTGACCATAAAACTCCATCATCCCATCAACTCCAGTTGCTCTTTTTTCTCTGGAACCAACTCAAATGTGCAGCAATGCGTGGTATTCTCATCCTATAAAACACGTAACGTTGCCTACAACTATCTGAGAATTTGAGAGGCATTGCTGTTAACTATTAACAGAGCTTATTTAATTTGATATTTCTTCGGTAGCCCTTTGTCCTAATACCGAAGTCATTCCTTTGCAGTTGCATATTTCAAATATGTTCTTTTGGAAGAAATTGCAATTAGCTCTGAAGATATAGTAACTAATTTATGATTAATCTCTTAATGGAAAAGACATAAGAAGGATACTGTAAATTTAAGTATTAACAATATACTGTGTTAAATTGGTTTTGACACAATATAGTGTCAAAACCAATAAGAAAATAAAGACATTTTCTTGGTTTATATTTTTGATGATGAGATCTACAATGATTTCTCCACGTGTACAGTTGATTTTGATAGTAATTGCCGAAAGATCGACAAGACGCCAGCAAATATTTTTCCATTTATACGTTGAGTATTATATATGTTCATCCATAGGCAATGAATCAAATATGAAATAATATATTTGAATTTATGAATACGAATCTACAAAGTTTTTACGATATTATCGGTAGAATCCTTTAATGGTGCTTAAGTAACCAAAGCAGTTTGTTGCTTTATATTTAGCAATATTACTTCCAGCGACATGTATGTACATCAATATAGTAGCAATTGCGGAAAAAAACATTCAGGTGAATGCACCAGCAATGACCTTCTCGATGAAAGAATATAACGAAATGCAAACAAAAAATATTAATTCCCACTATAGTTGTAATATTCAGGATTTGCTCGTAACAATAAAGGCAAGTAGTTACTTGATCTATCGGGTTTTTATATTACGATCCAAGCTCAGTTGCATTACAACTTCGCTCGGAGCAGCACCACCTGTACACGTTGCAATTAATTATTAGGTAAACGTGAAATAATCGTACCTACTTGAGGTAGGCTACAGGCTGATCAATGGCTTATACCCGTAATACACGTTCCTTGATTTAAGTTCTTTTAGCGTTTAGTGCAAAACGTGTAACAGAAATCGGGTGGCCTTCCATATGCTAAATAAACGATGAATACCGTGCGCGGAATGTACGCGAAGCATTCGCAGTTTAATTCATCGCCACTGACATGTATTACCCATAAATAGCTTTGTTCCTTTTATATATGCTTGCAAGCATTTATTACCTTACTGCTTTTGGTATGCTGTAGTAATTGTTTTCTAAGATCTCAAAAGATACAATTCCGATACTTTCCCTCTTGTCAACGTATTGCGTATTATTTGTATGTATGTATGCGCATACATATTTCGGATGAAATTGCGAAATAAATTGTTTATATTATCTACTTGCTGCTTAGATATCGATACCATCTCTTTAATTTTTTTCAGAAAATAATTGAGAATTATGATTTCTCTTTTACTAAAATAAGGTGTGTTCGGCTTCGAAAGCGGCTGTTTTCATTATTTTAAGAAAATCTCCCATTGTTAAGCGATATTTCAAGTGGTAACCTACTGCTGCATTAGTATGAAAATGAATTAAGGTTTGAGGCAATACCATAAGCATAAATACAAAAAGCTGGTCAAGATTGTTGCTAACTTCACAGCGTCTTTTTGCAGACAAAAGAAAAGCAATTGCGTAACGCATTTCGGTGTTAAATTAGATAAATTTTTAATTTTCACGTGTTTATGTTTGAATCTACGAAAAATAATTCTAAAATTAAAATAAATTATTGTTGACTCAAGCAGCTATGAAGTCGATTAAAACGATATTTTCGGCTGATATCAATCGTACAGTGAAACAAGCAGTTACGAGTCGCAGTTTTCCAACTGTATTTAGAAAGATATATTTTTTATTTAGTCATCTACATGTTTCTCACTGATCGAAAGAAAAACATATTCGCTTAACAATAGTTATTTACTTTATGGTCAATATATTGCCGGAGTCTAATAGCACCTGTTCTGAACGGAACCAATAAGTTTACAATTTAGAACGGTAAAAGCTAATGGCAAAGCTTAACCAAAAGGTTTTCAAAACGCAAACTCTACGTCACGCTCAAACGATCTCGGCAGCAGGTCGCCTAAATAGATGGGGACATATCTCGTTCAAAATTTTATTGAAAATTACTACAAAATTCGGATTTCCATTATTTTTTTTTATAAAATTGAAATACGAAAATGCTTATGCGGTACTTGCAGGATAACTATTTAAACAAAACAAAAACATTCACATTGCTAAAGCAATTGTGGGCACATTACGTATGTACATTCGGCATTAAATCCTGATTATAATTAATCACGTTTACAATACCGATACATTTACCTGTTACATTTTCCAAAAAGCAATTTCGATGCGAACAGTAACTACGAATGGGACGTTCCTTCAGGTGCATAAATCGTTGTAAATGCCCTTTCAAACAATCTTAAAATTAGATCCAGCAACCTTAAAGCGCGTACACACAACATCTGGCGGGGAATTATTTATTCCGGACGCAACATAAACACGGTATCAACTCATAAATTTTCATTTCTATGCTGACTGAACAGTTTATGAGGGAAGCGCCCTAAGAAGTGTTAACAAAAGTTTTACGCCATCTTAATGTTCGTACTGAACTATATATTAGAGTTTACAATCAAGTTTATATACAGGATGGTATTAAAGATACGGCAAATATAAATTTCAAATAATGTTAGAAAAAATACTGCCTTTTTAAATAAAATAGTAAATAGGAATGATACCGCAGCAATAAAACCAAAAATCTATCCAGATATACAACTGTTATAGACATATGTAGGTAAGACGGACAAGTACCAAATAACGAAGTTATTCAATCAAAACAACTTCTCAAATGAACATGCTGTCTGCTAACCGAGTTTCGCGATTGCTTACAATTGACCAAGAATGAAATCGTGTGTCGTGTTCCAAGAATGGTTTGCAATTGGTTACACTGTGACACGTTTGAAACTAGAGAACAACTCAAATAGTGGGCTGCTAGCTGAAAGTTTGGTCCAAAAATATTGAAACGGTTCCTTCAACAAGAGAAATTAAGTCGACTAGTTTTTGGGATTGTCGAGAAATAAATGTTCGTCGACTACTTGGAAAAGCGCTAAACCATATCAGGCGGATATTATACACATTTTGAAAACCAAATTGCCAGAAAAACGCAGGCACAAAGCCCTTTTCCATCACAACATCGCGCAAGCTCATTCATCGAGAATTGTAGTCGCGAAATTGATGGAGTTAGTCGTACCGGATTCCCCCTATCGAAATTTGATCCTCTCTTATTTGAGAAAATGAAAAATGGTCGAGGGTAGAGGAATTTTCTTTGAAGGAGGATGCCATTAAGGAGCGAATGCTTATTTGACTAAATTAAATTGGCTAGTTACAGACAAATGCTAAACGAATATTTTTTTTGCCGCAAATTGCTGCATTGCGTCTCGACCATTGTTGGTTTCAACAGGACGGAGCAACCTCTCACACAGCTCGGGCAACTATAGAGATTTTGAGACACCAATTTCCAGGTCGTGGGATCTCTCGCATTGGGGCTTCTTAAAATCTCGCGTTTACCACAACAAACCACGAACCTTGCTAGCTTTGCCTTGAAAGCTAACATTGAGGCAGAAATCGTAACCCACAGCCAGGTGTTTTGCGAGTAACAATTCAAAGTGCCGTAAAATAAGCGCAATTATGCATCAACTCATCTGCATCAAGGTGGCTATTTAAACGATATAATTTTTTCCATTAATCATTAATCATCAATTTTACACTTTGAAATAAACGTTTTATGAAAACACAGCTTTTTTTTTTCGTTTATAACAAAACGGCAGCCAATTCAAATTATGATATTACTTTTGCGCCACCTTGTATTTAGGGTTTGTTTGGCGTTGTAATGATGACGTTATAATCAATTGATCAATACGATCATTCAAAGTGCAAGTAATCAAAATAATTAGTTACACGAATAAAGTAGTCAACAAACAGCTAAAGTTAATTGTGTTAACGCTGAGTTCCGTATACAAGATGGAATGGCAGAACAAAAATATACGAGCGTATTGAGACTAAACAGTTATAAAGTAACCAATCGAATTGCATTTAGATGCAACATGTCGGGTTAAATGATCCTTTCGATTTGGTTAGTTTGAGAAGGAAAATCCGTTTAACGAATGTTATTCTAAAATACGTATAACCTTGCTACGTTTATGGAGTAATCGTTTTTCTCTTTATTTTTATGAGTATTTTTCCTCACGCGCCAAAACTGAAATAGGTAGGTATATGTGTATCAACGGGCGTAAATAACAATCATTATCATCCTAGTTTACGATTACTAACTGTTTATGGACCGATTTTATCACATGCATAGTACAAATGCTAAGAATAGGCCAAGCGATGCATAAATTTTCTTTCCTTTTGTGTATACATAGACATGTTGAGGGCAAGCTAAACACAAAATCGAATATAGCTCGTAGATGTACAAATACTACTATTTTTATTTTATTCGAATATTCGAAGAAATTATTTTACATTCCAATAGATACTAACAACTGCATCGTAAATTCGCACCAAATCTGCTTTTTGACACCGTAAAAAATATATTACCAACTAAAAATACAATTCTTCTGTGTATCTCTGCTATTCAGCAACTCTCGGTCTTCTTCTTCTTCTTCTTCATGGTCGTTCCAAGAAGCCATGCTGCGAATATTTTGGAACGTATACAAAAGACAACGGCCAGAGTTAGTCAGATAAATGGATTTAATATATGAAGTCTCGTATAGCGCTCGATCAGAACTAGACCGTCATGTAATTATTTATTACGCTTTAAACAAAGAAAATGAGTAGCGCAGTATATACGTTATAGTTCTTTGTTGTTGTATGCGAAATGTCTTGATGTCGTAAGGTTATTACTTAACTTTATATTACTTTATCATGTGGTTAAATACGTTGTTGTTCAAATTTAAAAACTTTTTTGAGGAAGGAGTACTAGGTAGTTCGTAGAGATGGATTAAAATTCTAGTTGCTAATAATTTTAGCGACTTCCGTTTAATATTATCAACAAAATAGTAGCAATAACAGTCAAAGGAAAAAGCCTGGATAAGCGCATCTAAACTAACGAACTACTTTTCTCTTTTCCATCGGCAAAATTAGCTTTCTTGTGAAATTTAAGTAAATACTCAAAATAAATACTCAAAAAGCTGGCTACTGGCTAATCACGTTTTTTCAGTAATTTCTGTGGAAATTAATAATCGGCGGAAACATTACACCTAGATTTATGTTACTGAATATATTAATGTTCACGATGAGTAGAATTATTTATTACATCAAATACCGTAAAATATTCCTTTTGCTTCGCACGAACATTAAAATGCGAAAGTTACATGTTTTCCCATTGATATTCCGCACTTAGCGTTACACCTTTAACACTCATCGACGATTAATATCGCCGCAATAATTTTCTGTTCAAGTGCGGCCGTGTTAACACAAATGCAGGTAGCTTCTGGCATTTTTGTGCGGAATTAATTGGACGCGATCATAATATTGCAATCGAATAGACGCAAACGAATACAAATGAAATGCATGTAAATCCTAATTGCCGCGGAGTGAAGAAAACTTTAGTGTTGCTCTCGAAGAAGAACGATACACATACATATTATAAATCCTCATAGTGCTGTCCTTATCGTTCACGACTTATAACCAATTAAATTGCGAGCGGTTACGTGTTGACTGAAAGGAATCGTGTTTTATCTGTCAATTTAATTGCTAGAGACTGTCTTCTTTTACATGCACAACAAACACCGTCTTATGGCCGGAGCTTTCGTAATAAATAGACGCCACAAATAATATGCCAGTGCGCTTACACGCTTTTACAATGTAATCTAAATCTAGTTTTGTAATATACATGTGTACACGTATTTTTATTACATAATAAGGTTTTAGGCTTTTCGCCTTCTATAACAATAAACCAATTCCTTTGTAAACCTGTAATCACTTAGATGGTAAATACACAACAAATAAACGTAGAAGGGTTCTGCTGTTTAATATTTTGAATTGAAAGCTAACCACCAGTACATACTCTTAAACAGCTTCTTAAATAATTCTCAATAATTCTGGATATAAATTTCCTCTTAAACTTCTTCGTCACCACTATATATGAATTATTTCAGAGACAATTCCTTTTGAATTTCACCAATTGTAAGCTAAATTTGTTTAGTCAAGTTTCAAACCGTTCCGTCAAAAGTTACATCTTTAGTTACCGATTAAAGTTATTGCTGACTCCGACTATTGCATTGTCATAAAATTATCTTGAATGGCTTAGCCATCGTGAAAATAGGAAGATTATTTGGATTCTACAAACTGCTGAACTTGGAACTTTACGTGGTAAGCAAGTTTTTGCCTTTTTCTTCGAAGCACCAGCGAAAATTGCTTAGTTATCGCATCTCCTATCGAATCGAACTAAAGACTATTCCAATGCCGAAGAATATAGTGGTCTGGTGTGCCTTTTTGGAGCAGGCCAAAATCACAGTCTCTGGTTACGTATTTGGTTACCAACCCGTTCACGTGATAGCAAAAGCTCACGAATTAGTTTAGAAATTTGGAAAAAATAACTGGCAAGCAAAAATTTTGATTTAACAGATGCAGTGTAAGGAATATCGATGCTAAAGCCTTTATTACAAGTTTTGCCAGAAAAAGTTTTCAATAAAAATTGATGCATTTTTTGCCTAAGTACTTTTCAATTTTTTTTTGCGTAACGTCGTCAATTTGGTCTATGGACGTTGGGAAATATTTAAAATAGAAACCCATATGTTTTATGTCGATATCCTTACTTCTTTTTGAAGCTGTAAAAATGAATATTAAAAATAGTATTCTTCGTAGTAAGTTGACATCGAGTTATCATGAAGAATACTTCGCCCTCGCCGTTGAAGATGTTCTCCGCTGTTGTGAACAGAACATTCGAAAGAAATTCCAATCGACTTACTCCTCAGAACGACTACCTCAACCTACTTCCAGATAAAAAATATTTACTTTACGAACATCTAGAACAATATGAGCGAAATCTCTTTTGGTCAAGTAGCAACGGCAACAACAAAGAAATTTTGCTCTACTGTTTTTATTCATGTTAAAGCGAACTTATCTTGTACATGCATCTGCACCTATTACGAACACTGCAAAACTGCCGGGCAGACAGACGTATTCGAACTCGGATCGTTACCAAATGTGCTGTCTATATATAACTACAAGCTTAATCGTAGACATCTGTTGTTGAATAAAAATTGCAAAAAAGCCATTTTCCGAACCATCAGTTTCATAATATATCATCAACAAAAAGAGGACACAAGCATTAGATGAAAGAAACGCGTCTTCTAGCGTCTTCTAGTGACGTCATTTCACTTCACACAAACTTAGTTGCTATATGTATTCTTTCTGAATTAGTAGCAGTGGTGCTATGTACGCTTTCAAGATATTATTCACGAGTGTTGCTCAGAGACGAAAGAGTTAATTTGATAACTCTCGCGTCGACTTTAAAATTTGTTTTTGTGACGTTGTGGATAAAGTGCTGCTGGAAATGCTGAGCATTTTCGAAATTTATAGATTGTAGCGGATCAAATTTTCTCATGGAAGTCCTTCATGACACCTGGCATGCGTGATAAGTACATACATACAAATATGAAGCATATGAACTATTATAGATACAGTACAGGTATTATTATTATTATTCATATAATTCTTTATAGAACGTATATACGTAGCTTTAATACACTTCTGGACAATTAGCTGCTAATTTAATAGGCAATTTGCAGATAATCTTACAGTACTTATATCGTAGTACCGTATTATTATTGCATGGGATATCGATCATTCGATATGATTGAATGGTTTCGATGATTAAGTTTTTGTATTCGGATCATTCACTTTGTAGGCTTTCAATGATGTTGGGACTGGCCTTTTTGTGTGACTTTATAACAGCACATGTTCACACACATACCGCGGCCCGACTCCGGAAACAAAAGCAACGTTTATCTCCCGTTCCGAGGTAATATTTATAGTGGCATCGGATTACCCACTCCATTCGATTCCCTTAATTTTCTCTTTTTCGTTCTGAATAACAATTGGAAAATGGGTGGTGTTTTTTTGGGGTCAATGTTATTTATTGGGGTATTGTTGTGTAAACGCGACGTTTCTTTTTCTATTCCGGCCGCGTTTCTATTTTTAGAATCGATAAATTCAATATGTCACCTTAATGGATACCTTTAGCGGTTTCAATACAGTATCATGAGCTGTTTATGTTCAGCAATATGTGAAAGGATTACCTAGTCGAATGCGATCCAGGAGATTGCCGACATTTGCAAAAACCAAAACGTAGCATTGCGTAGCTTAGCTTAAAAACCTTCGGATACGATCTTTATGTCACCGTAGAAACTAATTTTTCCTTAAGAAGCAAATTTAACACGTTTTCTTACTAAATGCCTTTATGCAAGATGTATCATTAGTGAATGTATAATAAATATGGCATATAAAAAACCGGCACCATATCTCTCATTTAAAGATCATGTATCTATTGCAAAACTATGAATATAACAGATATTTATACACATTATATTTTTGCGTGCAAATGCCCGTTACTAACATTAGCTGTCGTATTTGATATGATGCATAGTTAAAAGTTAACCGTTTTCATTCTGCGGCGCTTTAAATTGAGAAAAAAGAGCTATAGGAATACCTGCCTTTTCTCTGTTTTAATGGATAACCATATCTCCAGCAAGTAATAATTCCAGAAAAACGACCTAGCTTCATGTTTTTTCAGTTTTTAATTTTCGTCTTTTTTTTAATTTCTTAGTAAGATGCTAGATCAAGAACTCTAGTAGTAAGTTACATGCTGCAATACAAATACATTTAACGGAAGAAAGTTAAATGAGATGTAACAATGTTAATATTGTCAATACGAAATGTCCACCGTTGTTATCCGTAATTAATAAACAAAATCTATTGGCAATAATAATAATACTAATCTATTGATTTTTGTGAACCTTTGCGAGTAACATACAATAACTAATTTCCCGCAGTTGCTACCAATCGAGGCTTTAGTTCAAGTCGCGTCTGAGAGGATAAGTATTTCGCTGTAGCGAACATTTCCAAAGTAATTTCCTTCAGTCTTGTACTAGCATAGAGAAGGAACATAAAATTAAAAAGAAAATCATTATTTGCCAACAAGTATCTAATTTTCCTAAATCTACGATGAAAAGATATCTTTAAATTAGATAAAAACTCATTTCAAACTTTTGGGTTGGTCACCAATAGTTTAGCCATTCGAGCTTAATGCTTTAGTACCATCACCAATTGAAATCCATTTCCTGTTAAACAGCTTAGTGGAATGCCAATCCAAGAACTTCCATATTTAAATGGTTGGAGTTTTTATGATGGCATTGTGAATTTTGATGACCTAATTTCAATATAGAAGATGTATTGCATGATTTTGCTTTTTTACAAAAATTGCTTTATACGTACTTACAATTTTTCAAGTAATTACTTTTAATTAATACATATGCACATTACAATACAACATTGCAATTAAATAGAGAATATTATGGTTTAGTGCAATAAAGAGAATAGAAACGGGGAATCACTTCTTGGCTTAATGTGAGACTACAATCGCCATCAAAGAATATATATTCTTTCAATTAGAATCAAGTTGAACATTTATTTGCATCTATCAACACGTCGCTTTGCGGTCTCGCACTAACAAATACGCGAAAGCGCTGATTTATTAGAAATAATTAGCGCTACAATCAGTAGCGCCATTGCAACGAACATTGGCGCCCACCTCCGTATAATGGCTCGTACATTGGAAAACAACGAACAACTCTGATCGAGTTAATTGTCTTTTTCTAAACCAGTCGAACACCTTCGCATTATCGACGTATGTAAGTGGAACGTTTCAGCCAAACAAAAAAGCGTCAGCTTTCTAGAGTTTGCGAATGCAAATTAACCATAATTATGGCAAAATAATTGTATCTTGCATTTACTCCGATTTGGAATTCGAATAGGAAATTACATACAATCTTTATTTACACATCTGCTTCGATTTTTGAATTTGCTGCTCGAAGATCAAATTGTACTTCAATTTCGCACAAAAGAAACCTGGGAAATTTATAAGAAGACGTATTGAAGACGAAATCAGCTAAAAAAATTTTTTACTCAAAATTGTTAATTTTGAAAGTAATTAAAAGTAGACATTTATTTTATTTCAACCTCGCAAGCTGGCATGTTCAGGCATGTGCATATTTAATATTCTTACTTAAATGCGTTTACCTTTTTTTTTATTAAACAGGATATAATCTGTTAACTCTTCAATATAGGAGAACGTATAACCATAATATTTTCATTATGGTAGCAGCGTGCATCTTCAAAAAAAGATGACAATTCCTTTATAGCGTATGCGTAGGTACACTATCTATATGCACGTGTCTCTCTCTATCTGCTTTCTGTTATGAATATTAATTTATATTTTAATAGGCGACAAACCAGAAATTTGTAACCGTCATTCGCCGAATGTAAACCACGACTGTTTCTTTCCAGGTTGGATTGATTTAGGCCAGAAAGTTTCATAAAAACAGCGTAGTTTTTTTTTTTAAGCGATGCTGCGCTTCTAGTTGCAGTTAATACGTCACCTTCCTACTAAGCTCTTAGGCGCTGATGTAGTAAACATTTCTAAAAGTAAATACGGGAGTGACATGTGTACGTTAAAATTTGAATATTGCATTACGCAACGGTTAGTGGGCGATGTTGAAAGAAATATGTGCGTGTTCATATTTGAAGGTGAAGACCTGCTACATATACTTGCCTAAGATTTCAAAATAAACAGCAGAGATGACGTATAAAATTAAAATTTTTGTGCTACAAATTATTGGAAAATGTTATGTTTCAATAGGTGAAAAGAATGCTTTATAGAAGATGTGATTACAAGATTTTTACGTTAGTTAGAGTCATCATTCGTCATCAATGTCACAGATTACGTCAAAGAAAATAAATTGTAGAATGTTACTGTCCTTTCTACGAATGTTTCGTTGCAAGAAAACACTTACCTTCCAATATTATCACGTGGTGGGGCGCTTAGGGTCATCTTTCTTGAATTGTAACCAGGCATATGGACTTATACATTCCCCACGGACTATTGGTTGCTCCAATTGAACTCTCCCGATCCAAGTTTTGTGGGGGATCGATCTGCATGTTTCTTTTCCAGCTTGCCTGTAATGGTTGCTTAACCTTGCCTTATTCGTAATCTTCAATTTCTTTCTGGCCTGTATTTGTTTTATCCATTGTTCAATGTTTTTCTTATATGCTTCCATACATCCTTTATAAAAAATATGCTATTTCATTTTTTGAGATGTTATCGCTCTGACTCTATTTTGTTTTCTTTGGAGTTTCTTATGTTTCGTGGTTAGTTATCCTTTGGTCTTCGCTTCTTATTTTGCTGGGTGCGCATACCTTTACATAATTTTGCTTTCAAAAATGCTCGTTTATCCTTCCTCTGCGTCTGTTAGTATCATAGATTCCGCTAAATGCGGTACTAAAAATCTAGTGATAGTTTTATATATGTACATATCTTCATTATTTTGTTAATTCTTTTACTTTGCTTAAGAGATTTGTATTTGCCGTATGTTATATAACTTAGGCTATAATCTGCTTGAATTGGCATTGTTGTTATTGATTATTGTTACTACTTACTAAGTTTTCTACTGCTAGGTCTCTAATTTCTATTTCTCTATTATTCTCTATCTACAAGTATGATAAACAATATGCCTACTGTTCTGGTACATGTCGTAAATTCTACATTCCCAATAGCTTTGATTCGTACACGTTTTCTGGATTTGTTAATGCTTTCCTGCTAAGTAAAGCACGGGCACATGTTTGCCACTCTTTAAAAATAAGATATAAGGAAATGCTTAGCATTGTAACAGGCGATGAAAAGTATATATATTCATACAAGCCAGAAACTAAGCAAGAATCAACTGTTTGCGTGCTAGTGTCTAATCCGAATTGCGAATTTATCAACATCTATTCTTCGCCCAGCACTGTATACAAAGTATTCATTTGGACGAACAAAATTCCTTTATTCGCGACATTCTATTCCGTTGATATCCACAACGTAACAATAATTTTATTATCAATTCCAACAGAACGAATTAAATGGATTCGGTTATCTCCTGCAGCTTTGTAGAGTAATGTACCTATACATTGTAGAAAATCTGCTTCAATCTTCCTTACTCCAAATTTAACAAATGAAGTCCGTCTCCCTTCGTAATTGGGATCTTTCAATTCGGATGTTCGATATCATTTTCTCGAGCCTTTCATTGAAGAACTACGTCATCTCCGGGGAAGAAATCTTAAAAAAGAGTCTGAAATAGAATTAAGCGGAGATCGTCAGAAGAAAAGTTGAATATGCCGTTCGTCGTGATCCAATTTTGTGTTATATCTAGAAAGAGAAGTTTCCGCATTAGTAACTGGTGAATTTAAGAGTTGAATTGTTGCTGTTTGTAAGGATTCTATTATTCTAATGAACTGAGCTTGAAAAGTGTGCTTGTGGAAAAGTACCCAATAATGTACAAATTGTTCCGTCGTAATTTCATCAATCGATCACATCTACATTAATATTAACAAGAAATAAATTAAATTAAATTATCTTTTCTCCAACAATAAGTCTCTCGATTTTTCTACAAAAACAATTTAAAAGATTATCGAAAGTTCGGAAAACTGGTCTATTATTGTTTTGTTAGTTCCAAATATGCGTATAGTACTTTGTAATTATTATCTTTTCAAATTACGGCTGTAAATGTACAAGATTGCATGCTGTGTTACATATAGGATATTTCGATAAGTCTTGTACCTTCATGTATTTACCCTTACAATATTCAATTATTGGCTTTATGTTTTGAATTATTTTTAAAATGTTGTTCTTTGTTATTTAACTAAGTACGAGCGGAGTTTTTTTGTTATCTACCTCAAACCCGCGTTCGTTGGCTACTGCAATTCGTATTATATACAGAGTTTTCGGAACACGATTGTAGAATTTTTCACCACGTATAACCTAATTGTGGCTTTATCGACATCTCCTGTTATTGTAGTCTCCTCTCTGCGTGGATGATGGAGAGGCTTTACATTGGGCTTTGTGCGGGAGTCCAAATAAACTATCCAGGTCTCTTATCCCAGACTATAATTCTATTGAAGTCTTCTCTTGAGTTGTCGGCACAAGTTTTGTTCCAGACTAAGCAACCCAGGAATCTCTCGTGCCCCCACTTCTTATTTTGAAATATTCATCTGGAATTTTAAAAACATTCGTTCCTGATATTCTTATCTACCGAATCTTCAACTTCGTGCTTCCAGACGTTTTCCACACTTCGGACCATCACGAATGGATTCCTTGTACCATTTAAGCTGCTTGCACTAATATTTGTCCTGGAAATAGGATAGACGGGTACTGGTATGTTGTTCTTTTTTCTTTTCAATGGATAATATGAAGTTTTCCAAATATGAAGTATTCATTGAAGTGTAACAAAACAAAATTATAATTGCGAAATTACGAATTGATCTCTAATCGAATCTCCTACGATGACTATTTAAATGGGAGAATAAGTTCTCGCATACCGATGTAACTTTCAGTATTTGGTTATACGACACAAATAAATGCGTGTCTTTCTACAAGGAAGTTCAAAAATTATTTAATGAATTTATTTATTTGCTACGCTGCAAGTTCCCTATTTGGACATAAGATTTTAAATCAATAACTATTTAGCAATAAAACACTATAAGGATTGGATAATATCGCAAGAGGAATACTTAAGTTAGTAAACATTAGGTTCGCGACTTAACTCCCCGGAGCAATCATAGACAGTTATCGCTAATCAATAATTACAGGTATCAACTCCTTCCTACAACAGATAATAGCGCATATCGATCTTAGGTGAACTAATAAAGATAGTCATCCGCGAAAAGCAAAACAAAAACATATTGTTTTATGCTCTAACCGCTACACGTATATAAACGTATGTCTAACACGTTAAAATGCTGTCTTTTTTTTAATTTACAGTAAATACCTGCCTTCATTGGGAAGCAAATACGCAAAGGATTTGTATAAACTGTCTATAAAGCAAAGAACATTGAAGCAGCGCAATTACGCTAATTATCATATAATCATTAATGCATTACGCGAGGCGTACGGAGAATTCATACAATGTTCGCCGGTTATCTTAATTAAATGGAGCTATGCCTGTTTTTCAGTAGGAGCATTCTCGAAATATTTCCTTGAATTGTTTACCTACGCAGGTCGTGTCAAGAATGCTTCTTGTTTTTCTTGGTAACCTATTGAGATTTGAAAGTGTAGTTGCAATTTCGCGAGATTACGAACGTCTCTACGACATCGTATTGCGCATATATCTTCTTTTTTTTGCTATTTCCACGCCTTGCTTTCAAACGTGCATTTTTGTTTAATCATGTTTTTTTAATTGTATTTACATATGTATAATACGCAAGTACAGGTATGTACTTGCATACATACCTGTGTATATACAAAAATTTTAGATTTACTGTGATTTTAGAAAATAGACTAGCAACAATTTGAGCTGCTATCAGAAATCCATTTCCATCCAACGAATCTAGCGGAAACGAAACCGTAAAAATGCTGAAGCTCGTAAGAGTTAAATCTTATAAAACTAAATAAAGATACATTCTATCGTATAGTTAAGTCGTTCTCGTACATATTCTTACCTACCGTATTTTCTTATGATCTGCTTATCTATTTTATTTCTTTAAGAGAGGAAGATCAACCAAGGTAATCATACATCTCGAACGAGCATATTAAAAAGAACGTATTCAAAACAAGCTAATTGGAAATCTATATAAACCTTTGTCGTTCTACATAAATCCAAAATATCCACTTAGCATATCTCCAAAGTGATAAAAACGGAATTTTAGAATAATTTTATTCCTACAACAGTGATTACCAAACTTTTCTAAACTCTTATGGCAAGAGTTTCCTCGGCGAATTACTCCTTAGCTCTTCTTTTACAATATCCAACTTTATTCGTAGAAAACGAAAAAGCAACTTCGTCAAATTCTAATTATTACGATATTAAGAGACGTAATAAGATTTTTTGCTGCTGGCACCATCCATCTCTAAATAACCCAATTAAATTCAAATAGAAATATGTTCGTTACTGAAGCACGAATATCTTTTTACTAGAACCCGAAACGGTTCTGGACCGAAAGAATACAAGAAAAGCCCGAACTAGTGTACGAAGCTAAATGTTTGGTTCCATTTGCAACATTATATTCACGTGGGTTGTTTTTTATAGGAAATAATAGGAAATCGCTAATAACTATAAACATAAAAGTATTAAGGTAATTTAATTTTGTTTTAAACATCCCTTCGCGTCCCTTTTATATAACTGAATTAATTTTTTTCCATCCTACAATAACTGTTGGGGTTCATTTTAATTGAAGAAAGCATTATTTAGAACAATTGGAATTACTCTTTTTGTTCCTAATGGATGAGGAATTTAAATTTAAATTTCTCCGGTTCGTCGTTGGCTGGGGATATATTTATTAAATAACACCGCCGGATATAGCCAAACAGATGTAAATTAGTTATGAAACGAATGAAGCGTCAAATTTGGCGTCAAAAGAGCATCGCTTTGATATGCGAACATATCCGAATGCACACGTTTTAATGGAATAATTAAAACTTCGTTTTTGAGCCTAAGAAAAAAACGGGTGCTTAAAAATAGGCTTTTACACCTTTTAGTCCCTTGAACCTGGTCTTCCTACCATTGACAAAAAAAGCCCATCTTCAGCGCAGCATATGTATGCTACCAGTTCAATCAGAATTACTTTTAGGTCCTTATTATCGTTTCATTCTTCGCCTCAACTTCGAACTATTATTTATACTTGAATGCTTGAAATCCATTTAGTTTAATTTGAGAAGTATATTATACATACATACATTTTAGAGAACACTAGTTTGGATTTACATTCGGAAAAGCATTTGCAGTCGATACTTAAAAAAAACGTATTTTCCACACTTGTGGTTGAAAGTTGTTCAGGTCTACAGAATAACCTCTTATACATGATTTTCACTGTTATCAGAAACATCTTATGCTCTCCATTGGTCATAATTTTCAAATGAATATATTATCCAAATTACACACTTTCCCGATACCTAAAACTATACTGAAACGGAATCTATTATTTTTACCGAACATGGCAGTGTTCGGTAAAAAAGTTGGCACATTTTAATCTATCCTGACGTTGTTATATTCAACATCAAAATTGTTTATAAATGAATAGTAATAAAGTTATATGGGTAAACATATGCGGCACTCTGTGTATGTACTCGGTCTATGTAAAATACAAATTTCTACATACAATCTATGAAATAAGAACGTAAAGACTAGAAATAATCCGATAATCCCAAAGGTGAACTTTTTTGCTGTATACACATATATAAGACAAGTTTACTGTTCATTTATTTTGCACTACCATTACAGTCAGAAGAGTTTGATGTCAAAACTGATTCTACTACATGATAAATTAACCCGTCCAGTTGTTTTGACGGAGAGAAGCAATCTTTCGGATTGTAATCCGACATAATTTATCATGGCAAAAAGTCTTCGCTATGTGTAATACATATCTCATCAACATTTTAGGAACGAGATACGTATAATATACTCAGCGGCGTAGTTTTGCAATAGTACACAATGACCTTTTGTATATACTGCTATAGAGATAACAGGAATATGTATAATAGCACGTGATTAAACAAAATGCAGCGCTCTAGGAAAAGCACAAAGATAATTATAGTTAGTAACGCCGACAATTTTCGTTTAAACTTCAGGAATAACAAATCAGACAGGACTAAATGTGTCCACTCGCTATTTTTAACGGCGCTTCGCCAATATAATTTATCGTCTCTTACAATAAAGTAGGTCGGAAGTTTTTTTCCTTTTTTGGATTGATCGAATTGACCAAAAGTTATTATAAATGTAAGTCCTAAGATTTCATTGATGCGTGAGGATTTGTGTACTTCTTGTGGATCTAAAATTTTCAATACCAATAAGGAGATCTTTGCAATTCAGCGTCGTTACTGAAAATCAGGCCACTCGTACAGTCCGTGAAATTAATGCTCAAAAGCTCACTGCCCAGTATGTCGCTATCTTCATAAACTGAAGGAGGTAAATAAACGATGGAGAGATGTGCTGCATGAATTGTGATAATCAATTTTGCTAATCTACAGGATTTCTATCAACGAATTGCAACGTGTGACTAAAAGTGAACCTATCATCGGAATCCTCATCTTCTCATTCCTACTACCTTATCAGGTGGCCCATCAGAATTTCGGTTCCTCTAGTCTCCACTCTCTTCTTTTCGTTGTCATTATTTTCATTTCCTCTAAAGCCTTTCCTATTCTTCCTTTTCCCTTATCTGGTCTACTCATTTACTTCTTATTCTTCCTCTCCGTTTCTTGTTTAGATATTCTGCCTCCAATATTTTTATTGTTCTCCCTTCCTGCTATATGTTCATTCCAAGTTAGTTTGTCTTCGTTTTTTTTTTTTTAATATTTGATTCTTGTTTTATTAATTGTCTAATGACTTCATACTAAATATTATCTCGTTTTGCTTTCTCGGATGTTCTTCTTAGGTGTTTAATCTCCGATCACATCTACCTTTAGTTCAAATTTCTGCTGTAATTTCCAAATTTCTACACGCATTTGTTATTGAAATTGCTATTGCATTATGTACCTTTATTTTTATATCCGTGTCAATATCCCTGGCATCCTAGTGTTTTTCATGTTATTTCATAAGTAATACATTTTCATTTGTTTGTTCTGCCTGTTTATTATTTCAAGTAAATCGTATGTCGTTAACTTTTCCAATGTCTTCCCTTTGCACTTAATCTCATTATTAAGTTGATTGGTTTGGTTTCCATTTATGATCCTTACTTTAGTTTTACTTCGTAATCTAAAACAAATCGAATCAATGATTAGCTCGTATTCAATATACAGATTCTGTGGTTAGTCGCAAAAACTTTGAAGTAAAAGTGGTGTTGTGCGTTTGGGAGAAATTACAAAGGCGTTATCTACTTTGAATTTAATGAAATGCAGTTCATATCGATGTGGTTAAGATATCGATGAAAATGTTGGTGCGCCAATGAAAATATTATATATGCGCGAAGTAGTTTTCGCCACATGTAAATTAGGCGCCACAAAAAGCTTATTCCAGATGGTAGAAGAAATTAAATAACAAACTAACACATGGTAACAGAAAGACATTCCTGTACATACATATGTATGCTTTATATTGCTACATGTGTATATAGAGAAGTAGATGTACGTTGTACCTTATTCTATGTATTTATGAATGATATAGGAATGCTAGTCTATTTGTAGCGGCTGCACTTTTCTATCACTAAACAATATTTATGAATGAATTAGTAATGGATAGTTGAATAAAATATACTTGAACTGTACCATTAAGGAATTGATCGTAGGTTTCACCTATCCTTAAAACGGCCTACTGAAAGCCCTGACCACGTATTATTATTATCGACGAATAACTTGCGCAACCTCACACTTTTATCCGGTCTACACTGACGTATCTATGTATGTGGAAACACACACGTACAAAGACATAAATATACACGTACTTATATGTTCAATGCGCACATGTTTGCTTTTTTCCATTTCAAAAATCGGGACGCAACAATAAAGGCCGTATTTATTGGCGAGACAGGTCGATAAGTTTTGAAAACGTGATCTATACATGGCCGCTTTGAATATCTTTGAGTGTGGCAATTTCGATGCTGCTTGCTGCATGACGGAGATCTAATAAATTCGTTGATTTAAATGTCCGTTACTTTTCATGTGATGTAATAACGTGTCTGTTAATAGAAAATCGTGGGTAGTAATTTTTTTCCAAAACCGCTTCAATGACGGTTTATAGAGATAAGTGTATTTATATACTATTCCTAATGGATTAGAGCACTGGTCTATAACCTGTTCAATTGGTCGCTACCGAGGTATGTATGTTCGTTCTCGAACATGGATACGTGGTTTATGCAAATCCGCAATTTATTCGCTGTACTCGTATTGATTTAATATCGTCATTAGTGGTATTTGCATATATATCTTGTAATCTAAATAATAAAGCTACTTTATAGTCGATGCATACGTGCATATGTGCACTGTTAAAACATTTTATTTTTCAAAATTTACTTGATCGAAATGAATTATCTTCGCAAAAGAAAAATCCAACCAGTATTGAAATCTCGTAATAAGGAAGTTATTACACAACATATCTCCATATTTCGAATTAGATAATCAAAAAACCAAAGCGCTTTGCACCGTTTACAATAATCCATGCAAAGATACTGTTAAGCACTTGAAAGACCAATGAAAAATGATTTTACTATATAAAAGATCATTTATTAATAGAAAATAAAGTTGTCATTGCGGCATCTATTGATAATAAATTCAAATAAATTTTATAGACCGATTTTTGATCCATAAAGGAAGAATATTTGCAATTACTACGGAACAGGATTGTCCAAGCTACAAATGGTTTAAACTTAAATCCAATCTGAGTATACCACCTGGTAGAATCGAAAGAAGCGGAACTTTAGCTATTGTACTTAAACAACTTTTACACAAAAAACCAAAAGAGATATGATTGAATAAAACAATTACGTCTATCACTCGTCTTTTTACAAAATTTTCATAAAAACAAAGGAATTATTTTCCAATCGGTCTTTGATCGGAATAAATCGCAAAATGTTGATATTCTACCAGTGCTTTACGTACCGTAAAAAAAAGGAACCCCATTTAAAATAGAGAAATAACTTTCTTCCAGTGCAAAGTATATTCTAAACGACGCAACGTATATAACAACATAATTTCCTCAAAAAGAAAAAGAAAATGTAACCTGAATCTGGAGGATAGAAACAGGAAAAGTGTGACAGGAAAACGGTAACTGTTACTCGTCGATTTAAATGAAGCTTTGTGGGTTAACAGACCAATTTAATTTAAGAATAATAGTGTTAATTATTTTAAATGCCCGTTGCCCCGTTTTCGTGATGTAGAACACCCTAAACGCATCACTACGGCCCGCTATTTGCTTGAGTACAATGTGTTTTTATCCATTTTACTAGTATTAAATAGTAGCATCGGCAGTTTCTCCACAGAAATGCAAGTTGACCGCAAATATCGCATTGAGATGTTGAAAAGTTTGTGATTTCTTTATAAAAGCTCAGAGGCCTCTCAAAATGCGGTAGCTGTTCGTCGATGTATCCGCTTTTATACTATTCGTGTAAACTGGAGATCCACACATACTAAAGGCAACACTATTGATGACGGTTTCTTTGTAATTGTGAAGATATTGATTTGCTTATTCGTTGGTACTAAATTTTGAACATCATTCGGACAATGTCCACTCTAGACATCCAATAACAAGGTACTTTCAAATCCAGTATTCATTAAGAATATATCATAAACCAATCCTTAAAATTCTGGGAGATAATTCTCCGTCTCTTTGGAAAATTGTCACGAAAACAACGGAATGATGATCAAATCTATAATTATTTTTTCCATACGCATACATGCATCCGGGAAGATTACCATTGTTCTTGCACTAAATTGCAATAACGTTAACCTACGAAGTTTCACTTAAATCGTTAAGGATCGATTACCTTTTTCAGCAAATTATCAGCCAGTATAAACGAGGAATAATTTTAGGAGATCCTGAATATACAATCGCAATTTAAAATCATCAAAAGCTATATACGCTACTGAGTGATCGTTTTTGAATCGGTTGATTCTAATGTGTCTCCCTGAACGTGTTTAGAATTGAATTCGCGTAAAAGAGGCATAGTGTCACAGATAAGAATACAGATTGCGTTTCTCTTTAGATCTTAAATTGGAAAAAAGCCGTATTTATAGGCCAGCCTGATTTAAATTAACCTAGTAACTGTTAGATAAGGAAGTCATTAAAATTCTAAAATAAAGTAGTTTACGGTATTATACGTAATCAATATATCATTATCCATTCCTACGTGTTCCATTTCCGATTATAGACTACATCACCTTTTAATGTTATCTGTCCCCGGCGCACGCGATGACATTTCACCTGAAATTTTTCCCTCGGGTACCTTTTTCAGCAACCATATCGCATAATATTCATTCATACCTACGCACAAATGACAATACGTGAGGCGCCAGACATGTCGTTTTGACGGATTTATTTACCTTTCACTATCTCAGGTGCAATGGAGGCCACTGTTGCGGATAGACACGCGGTATACGTGTACCGAATGTCTGTGTGTGCGTGTACGCGGAAAAAGAATATCTGTGGAACAGAATCGACCTGTACAAGCGAGATATCGCCCACTTAACAGAAATACGGCGCCGGTACTTTCGGTTTTAAGATTTTTCAAATGCGCCAAGTGAAACGTCGAATATTTTACATTTCTAGCGTCCACCATAAATCATAAATATTCCTGCCTGTAGGATGATGTTTCATCGTTTGATTGCCTTCAAAAAGAGACTTATCCGCTGAGGATATTATCCTAGGAGATGCTATGGTGATTTATTATCAATGATACGATGGAGGTAATAACGCTTACTATGGATGATGCGATTTATTAAAGCGAAGTGGGATAAATCACGTATAATGGCACATCTGATCCTGATTTCTTAGAGATACGTGATCGATAACGCTGATTGCATGAAGCTTACTATTATTTTAGATAATACGAGATTATACTGCACAATATATAAGGTGTATCGTTCAATATCCTCTCGGCAACATCTGGAAAATAATGCGGCCATTTCAAAAGAAGTATATGTCAATTAAAGGTTGCTTGATGGTCAGGAGAAATAAAATTGTGATATATTATTAGTTGATATTAACCACGTTTTCAAGTTAACTTTCTAATTTATGTGTATCGTTCAGTTTTGTTAGAAACGTCCTTAAGGACAATTTAGATTATATTACTGCCGGAGGTGGTTTTTTGGCCTAACTCACCGCGACCTTTTCAGATCTATTGTGGCTCCTCTATCATCAATTACATTAGCCTTGCCACAGTCCTTGTTATCATTATTTACAAATTTAATGCTACTAAAACATTATCAGACAAAAGTCTTATAAATACATTACTGAAGTTAAACTTTGAAGAAACATAGTGTCACGCTCAAAAAATAATTAATACAAACAAAAAATAAGGAATTCTCCGAGTTGGCTTCTATTTCAAATAATTTCTTCCTCTCTAAACCTTTTACATAAGGCATTGCCTTATACGGATTTTTTAATCTTACATTGTGCGTTGGTATAATTGTTTTTTTTCTCTATATTTAAATAACATGCAAGTGTAGCAACACGAAACGACCGTGCTATACATAAAAGGATAGTCTCCATATTGAAATGCACATATATTTACACCAAATAGCTGTTACAATTATAGACGATGAGTGGGAGTCGTGTAATACGTCAGGTTCTGTCGATTCGAAGCATACGACTACCTGCGGTCTTCAGTTGCATCCAAGAAATTACGAACAAGCTTCCTACGAAAGGAAGTTTTATGTCTAAACAGGTCTACCTTTTATGACATTTTAGGAAACGAAAATTGTAAACATCTCCGCTGCAAGTTTCCGCCCCATCTGGTAACTGTTGCGAACAAAGATAAAAAAAGCGGTTCGCCTGGTCGTCGACAATGTTCCGTTTCAAGAAATCTGTTATTAGAGCCTACGTTATCTTGATGTAAAAGTTTCTGGTCGCGCATGATGATAAAGTACCATTAATGGCGCTGGCGTTTATAAACATCAACATACTCTTTTCCGTCTATTATTTTCAAAGGCTGCACTTCGATTTGGTATAATTAGCATAATTTATGTAAATTGAGGCGTAGGTTAAGTTATATTGAAACAGAACAAATGCACGCTTTAGACTGACGTCCACATACATCTGTATGCACGTAATGTTGTACACATGCATTTTGGGTCACTGAACTGATAATCTATACAAATAAATGTAAGAATTTCATAAAATATACCTACTACAATGAAGTTTAAGTTAACTTAATGCCTTTGACATTGTCTTCATGGGTGTCGTTTCCGAATTAATTTATACTTACGATGTATTGTGAGTCACATTTCAAGATAAATTGTTTTTTTCTTGAGTTGCATCAATCAATATTTATACATAAGTGATGATTTTTTTGATTATGTTTTTAACATAAAAATTTGTTTATTTGTTTGTAAGTTGTTTTAATATCTAATATAGGGGTGATCATGCTAAGATCACCTTGCTTGCAGCGATAATAAACTATTAACCTGGACAATATTGATCAAATCTTCTTGATTTTGATTCTTCTCGATTCACACTCGTCATCGAGCATATTCTGTTACAGCTTCTAAAACTTGCAGTCCAAAACTTTTTCTTTTTAGTGGTTAAGCGTATATAGCGATTTTGTATCGGCCTTGTTTTAATTTTTCTGCCTTATCCACGTTTTCTACAATAATCTAAGATCTCTTGATTCATAAAAATTTGTGACACACTTGCAATAACTTCTCTTTGGAATTGGCGCTCTTCAAGAGTTGCCGAATTTATCGGTTACCGGTCTTTGATAATTGATAACACATGACATATATGTATAATATAGACGTTCTGCTCTATACAATAAAAAAATATTTCATTTATAAAAAATACTTATTTACAATTTGAATTTTTTGAAAAAAATTGATAATCCTTTGTTGTGAGGAAGGGTATGTATAATAGAGATGCATTAACAATAATAGAATGAAACAAGGATAGTTAATAGCATTTTCTATGAGTTTCCATGTGTAACGGCTCTGGGATAATTAAACATTGTTCTCGGCGAAAATACAATAATTATAAATATGTTCCATGAAAGTAGCTTGATGATCAAATACAATCCCAAGATTGTTCACTAGATAATAGCTTATACACCGCGTTAAACTAGCACTACATATTACTTACAAGTAAGATACTTTTCCTACGCTAGCATTATTATTTGAACTCTTCTTGTTGGTTCATTAGATTATAATTAATTTTTCTTTTTACAGTAGGCGGAATGTCGCGGCCCCCTAAGCCAGCGGCAACCGCAAAGAAAGTCGCCCCACCGGCTGTCCCACATGAATTCAGACATTCGGGAAGTTCCTTCGGTTCGGCCGGGTATGCCTCCTCTGAAGATGCTGGTTTCTTGGCACCATCCGAACCTCCAGGAATGCCTAGAGGTAAAGGAAAAATCCATTCCATTATTAAATATTATGTTCGGACGTAATTTTTATTGCGCAAACCAAATTGCCGATTCGTTGCGATAGCACCGCAATATTAAACAAATAAACGTCTGCATAAAACAACCTAATTTTAAGGAAGCACATAAAAACGTACATTTTGCGAACCAGGGGACATGTTTTCAACGGCAATAAAAAAATCCGGTTTGGTTTGTTTAAAACAGACACAGATGAAGGAAGGATCCAAAAGCGTACAATAATTGCACGCATAAACTTTAACACATAATAAAACGTGTGATTCAGATGTCTTCGAAAGACGATCATTTGGAACACACGCACCATGTGCCGACAGCCTTCTATGACGTTGCTAAAGAGAGTAATAGCCCCGAAATAACTGTATACAATGTTCCCTTTTTCGTTTACAATAAATAATGTTTCTCTGCCTCTTTGTAAGATACTTAGTAAAACACATTGAAGTTATTGCACTATCCAGAAAAATTATACAATTTTATGCGAGGGATTAGTCGTTGGACCGAATGCGTAATTATTATTTTTAAGCGGAGTCGATTTGTAGTATTTCTAGGCGGCTGATGAATTCTTCTGTTCCAGATCTTCTTTTGAAAATATTTTACGGCTGTTTAGTTTGACGATTAACAGACATCAACACCGTAATATTTCTGCCAGCACTTTGATGCATTGCTGCACTAAAAACGAAACTAACCAAATAGATGTTTATTATTCACAAATGCGCCGCATTGCGACGCCTGAAAAGCATCCTACACGTATTCTTTGAAATTGTAAGTGTTATAACCTATAACGTAGAAGCTAATTGGCTTTTAACTGATGATTTGTGGAAAATAACGTTTTATGAAAATTACATTTAAAGTGATACAGTACACTTTTATATTTTGAAAGGAAATGCTAATATACCGAATTAATTGTATTGTTGCTCATATTGCTTTAGATTTCCGTTCTTGTTTTAAATAAAAATAATGAAAAACGAAAATTTGCCTGTTCAGATGGGTTTCATATTAGGCAATCTCTAAAGACTAACGATTTTATTTCGTTAGTAGCAGTACTCAACTTCTATAAATGTTAGATCATTGTTGAATTTGAGCATTTTTTTCATGTTGTTTGTCACTTTTACGTACAAAATATAATAGTAACTAATAATGAGTAATAACTAATACTTTTAATTAATTACAATAATGTTATTATCTTAACTATTCGCTGTTGTTATAAACTAATTCAAGTACAGGATTGTTGGCACTGGCGCAAACACGTCCATCAGCTGCGCTGTGTAAATGCCTACTGTTCTTCAACAATCGCCGGTGTAGCAGTTGTCCACGACGATAATTTTCATGTTTGTAAACTAAAACAAATTGACATAGACATGGCGGAAATTTCGCGGGCATCTTGCTGAATTTATTAAAAAGTACATGGTAGAATGAGTCTTTGTGGACACGACAAGATTTAATTTAAAGCAAAAACGTTATACCCCGCTTGGAAGTCCTCCGCGAATTCTCTTAACATAGATCGAAAATTTAGTATAAGAAAAGGATTTTTTCTTTAATTATGAACATAAGCACACTCCCTATTCGTATATGCTGCATACAAGGTCGATCTTTGTTAACAGGCGAATTTATTCTATACCTGAATACTAATTAGACTCGTTAATAATAATAATAACAAGTTTTCCTAGAAATTATTTCCAATTGTTTAATTATTCGATAAATCGGATCATAAATCGGCTAAACTCATACAAGGATTCGTAAAGACACAGCGTTGAATTGCCACACTTACAGCCGAACTGAAATTCAATAAGATGTTGATTAAGCGGCATGAGGGTTGGCTGAGTGGGATGCCTGTATAAGAAGATTTCTAATGAATCACAATTGTTCTCCAACAACCGCATAAGGGAAAGGAGATTTTGCGAAATAAAGAGAGGAAGTTTTGCGAAACAAATCAATTGGATTATGAAATTGTTAACGAGAAAACGTCTTTCGAAACTCCAAGAAAACGTTTAACAATATCTATTTACATTGTATAGAGAATGCCACGTGCAATCAGTTTCTTCTTCTTTTCCTCACTACTTATTGTGTAGCATACCAACATTTTTCTTATAATTTTTTCGCAGAAGTATCTTATGTTCTTAAAAGCTTGCATTCGCAACCAACGGTGTAAATCATCCTCTAGTTTTGGAAATTCTAATAGCTGCAGTAGATCTTTGCAAAGGCGATATTTTTATGCGGAAAAGAGGCCGGCAGAGCGGTTGTCACGGTGATGCATGTAATAAAATCAATAGAGAACCACAGGATCAAAGAAGACACTTACTATTAGGTGCAATCCAATAGGCCATACCAGTTAAGAAGGTCATTATCTTTATAGCCTCGCGATTGAGGACCTTGAAGCGAGATGTTACAAATTTTACACGCTGCTTCGAAGAAAATTCTGATATCCAATGATTTATTAGACGATAAGTTTAAGCAAAATTTAACATCGTTGCCGTAATAGAAAAGTAATATAAGAAAAAAGTAACTATTAATTGAAGTCATTAGTCAAAATAAACCCAAAATCATAATAAGGGAATGAAAGGAAATAATAGATCTTGTATTAGAAACAAAGTAGTACTGGAATGACTCCTTTTTGTAGTAATTGTTAGACAAAATATTTATATTCAGCTACGAGGAGTTTCTAGCCTGACAGAGAAAAAAGTACTTTTTATCAAATTCAGTTTTACTCCCCATCATAGCCTTCTTGTAAATCCGTTTACTTCTCAGCAACACTCCCATCTCTATAATCTGTCGAAATAGCAGTTAGCATCTTGTTCTTCAAAATAGGCGTTTACAAATGCAATGCTGTGCTCGCTTGATCATGATTTCCATCTTCTGAGCAAAACTTTGAGCATATAAAACAGAAAATAAGACGCCGGGGCCAGATCAAGTACTTTGTCAATTGAATGAAACCTGTACGTTAGTTTTTGCCATGGGAACCAAAGAAATGTAAGACGGTTAGTTGTCTTGGTGGAATAAGTACGATGGTATCACCACAATCTCTGCTTATCAAGTAATAATGCGTATTATGCGTACCATTATCGTTTTTCCTTTTTCAAAATGATCGATTAACACGACTCCATAACTACATGACAGTTATCCATTGACGCTAAAACTCCGCTTTACCAAAACAGGGCCTTGGTAATGTTCGTTCGGATGCATTTTTGGTCCTGAATGAGCAAGCGTGGCATACGAAGCACGGCTAGCTTTTTCATTCCCAAATCTTTAGTTAATATATGACAAACACGACCTCTCGAGATGCCCGCAGGCTCTGCTAGTCTTTCTAACCTTAATTCGACGATTGTTAGCATTTGGGGAACTTTTTCGATGTTATCGGTTTTTGGTAATCCCGAACGTTCATTGTCAACTAAAACTGGTACGACCACGTTTAAATTCAACTAGCAAAATTTCACGGTGACAAATGATAGTGTAAAGGTGCCGTAAACCTTTACACCCACTTAGGCTTTGATTTGTGGAAGCATACCGTCTTTTCAGAATGCGATAATTTAAAGAACTAAGTACAACTTTTTCAGAAACCTACTAATTTTAATTCGACAGTCGTCTGGTACCATTTACTGAACTTTCTCCATGTTATTGGTAGTGGTTGCAGTTTTTGCCTATTCCAAACATTTATTGTCGGCTAAGCTGATACGACCACATTTAAATTCAGCTTCTCAAAATTTCACTGTGGCATGTGATGGTATAGACAGTTAAACAGTGTCCATCTGAGCTTTAAGTTGCATCGGCGTATTGCCTTTCAAATACAAGAATTTAATAGTTTGATATTTGATTTATTCAGTTCTTACAACAATTTTTCTTTCAACGCATGCGCAGACTACCCTCCTGTTATTTGTTACCGGTATATTTAAGAATAAATGTAGATCATAGGCATTATTATTTTCACTATCTATCTACCAGGTAATTATACACATTACTAATAATTTCACTAATGACAAGTTTAAATGATACATACAAACCATATTAATGAAGAGGTGATGACAAAGCAGCAGTTCCTTCCAAATGCTCTCCGCCCTTTAAATTCTGTTAATGATTTAGGCTTTATTGGATGTCTCATTCGTTCAGTAAGATTCATTCGTTTTCTTGTATTACATCATTGCCTCACATACGGTAATAAACTCGTCGACGTACAGAGACGACTATCTATAATAGCCAAATTAACATAAAGATTCGAAATGTTTTACTAACGAAGAAAACAGCTCAATTAGACCTGCACGTTCCAACAGAACGAAATATTCTGAAACTTAGATTCGGAGATGTGAATTTAAATTTTCTGATTAGTTTAATGTTAATTACCTTCCGACTTTTTAACTTCAATAGAGAACTTCCTATGTTCATTTAACTTGAAATGATACTCACGAAGGTAACGATGTTATACGAAAAGAGACAATCCCATTAGAAATGTTTAATATTAACTTCGTTTTGTTGGATGTCGTTGAAATAAATGTGAACTTATGAGCTTCATGATGACTAACGGAATATTGATACTAATAATAAAAATAGCTCCATCGATTTGTGCTGCATAAATTTATTTAATTTGGGCATTAAATGTCTTTGGAATCTTTGGTTTTTTCGTAGCAATGATTATGTGATGTTTATAGTCATAATGAACTCTTGATGTACACCCATTACACTTACACATGTAACCAAGGCATTTTTGAATAGATGCAACATCAAATGTACTTTTAACGTGCGGAAAAGCTTCGCTCTTTCGATTGAACCTCTTTACAAAATTCTTCATTAATCCCAGTTTGATATGAGGAAGTAACAAATAAATTTTTCTGTGCCGGTGGCTACTCTTTAAGAATATGGTGGATTATATATATTATGGATAATTTATTATTTGATGAACTTTTGGCGACCACATAAGTATGAGTTGTTTTGATGGAACAAAACCTACTTTTCACTCAAATGCTGCCACTTCTACGTAATGTCTGCCTTCAAGTAATGACTTCCGTTATTGTTTCCCTTTTTAAAATCATTTTCTCGACCGATGGAACATTTAACGCCTTTTTCGGAGCCACCTTCCGGAGCCAGTTCACCTGTAGTTATTAATCGACGCCAAAATTCTGACTTATTTCGCTTAAATGTTCATTCTTCAAATACGTTTGTAGTCACAGATAAACTCGCATGGTGTCCAACGCGCTGTTAGTTTTCTTTATGTGTAGTCAATATATGACAAACACGTTCGCCCGAAATGCCCGGATGCAAAAGTATCTCAGCGTATGCACAATTATATTGTCAAAATATTCTTGACGGATAAAGGCATCTTCACGTTCACGTCATCTTCATGTTTCAGCTAGTATCGTATCTCCAATGATGATTCCGGAAAAACGAGAACATATATCATCTTTACTCGATATTCTTTCTTTTCTTGATTTTCAAATTTAAGTAGCTTTATTCGTTACACATATATATTTTCCAAAATTAAGTACCATAACACTTTCCAATGATTCTTAAAGGTAAACCCTAACAAATATCTATCACATTCTTCTAAATTCTAATTGTACACACACAAGGTGTATAAATGGACCACCAACGATAAATGCAAAATGCCGTTTGTGCGTTTACTATTTAATCATACATATATGTGCAAAATGTTATTTACATTCGCGAACAATTCTTAACAAATCATGCTAAGCGAAAATGATAAATTTCTGCCTCATAGAAATCATAAAATTTCTAAACATAAAAAAGGCGAAATTCATTTAAATGTAAATGATCTAACTCACGCATACAATATTTAATGGTTGCATAAAATCCCCCTATAATCTTCATCTAAGGCCTGTTTGCTTCTATATACCAGTGCACGACATGTCCAAGTGCGCCAACTTAAAGAAAGCAACGCCAGAAGCAATCTCAATGCATCTTGCAAGATCAACAACGTCCTTGGCATAATATTACTGCTTAATTACGATAACTCGCCGCCGGTCAAATTCAACTAGATATGCATACGTACACACACACTCGCGCGCACGTAATATACGGTCCCTCCTCCTTTTGAATGTTGCGCCAGATCCAAACGGGATCAACTACCTCTTCGTCTTTCTCTATTTTGCCACACAGTACGAATAAGATAAAGCTTCTATCTCGGATAAATTATGGCCGTGTTCATTATTTTTTGCTGATTGCCGCCCCGGGTCACAATTATAATGTGCAGTTACGGTAACGTTTAAAAAGCTTTAGTGTTTCAGCTTTATTGTTGTCTCAATCAAGAAAATAATTTCGTTTGATAATCGATAGGGATATGTAGGATCGTAAAAATATTATTACCACTACGTAAATACTAAAATGTTGCTTTATAGAAGATTGGTTTAATTGCGCTAGTATTTACAAATTTACAGGCATTATTGTAACAATAAAAATAAAATGATTAAATGAAGACTCCCTATGTTTCTAGTATTCTATCTTAAATTGTTATAGAATTCGTCTTTAGTTTTGGTGCACATTTCCAACGAAATTGATAATTATTGAATGTTCTGCTTTGTTGTACATAAAACGTCACAGTGCAAACGCTTTCTGTATCGCACAAATTAATTAAATTCGCCTGGACATGCGTTTCGCAGGTGTATCGATTTCCGTCCTCCTCTCAGCTACATGTTACATGCAACAAAATCTGTAATCAGCTTCATATGTCACTTCAATCCAATATCGGACCAGCTCCTCCGCCAAATGTAAACTGGGAAAAGTCGTATAATGTTAATAACAGCTCCAATTAGGAACTCAAAATCTTTCCATTAATGTAATTTACATTTAAGAAGACTTAGGCTGTTTTTCCTGCCTTAATTGTACTTATTAAAGGTTACCGACATTAATCACTTCGCGCTTATTTAGTTTGCAGTTTAGTTACCTAATAAATAATACAACAATAGGTTGTCCTCACTATCAGCTGCTGACCGGTTGACGAAACGGCCGTCCCAGATTAATTATTATATAATCGATTAAACTTGTGTGTTGCGAAGGTTGTCAATACTTACCTACGTGTTGTTTACAATAATGGTCATTTGGTTAGCATTTTTTAAGACGTACACATTCATGTTCAATCATGCTGTGGAGCTTACAGCAAATCTGAAAATCAAATTAAATTTTGCAAGAGAATATGCTGGGACAAGTATAAAATGTTATTTTGTATATTTCATCGTGGATCTTTTTTCGTTGTCTACAATTACGTTGTTCTAACGTGCGTCTTACACATTCGGCTATGTTCTCCTAAACGTTAATTGCCCAAATATAGTATTTTAAGTTTTCTAACATTTAAGAGCAACGCGACCTCAATAATTAATCTAACTTGCAAAATTTTTTCCCTGAATGGAGAAGACCCATTTTGATTGGCCAACCTCTTTTGAAATGAAAGGTTTCTAGCCACATACATGGAAATGAATCAAAAGAAACATGATTAGAGAGAGAGTGATGTATTGCAAGCATTTGTAAAATTCTTCAAAATCATTCAAAATTGAGGGATATGGGCATGTTTAAAAAGACGCAAGACAAAATAAATTCATATAAAGTACGCTTGTTATATTTAAATAGAGAGAAGTTTATCGGTTGGATGCAAGCTTTTCACTAGTGTCTTGTTAGCAAAGATAAAATGATAAAAGTATTATTTTAAAGATTGTATTGGGGATATGTTGCATAATAAAAATACATGGTTAGTACGTTTGGATTTTCTCCAATGATTTATAGCATTATAAAGCAGTGCACGGATAACTTTTAAAAAGCATGTATAGAATATTTTATTCAACGCGATAAAAAGTAAACTGTATAACGATGTTTATCACGATTCAGTGAAGATGGTTCTATCGAGCACGGTATTCCCGTAAAGTTCATGATTCGAATTGGTCGTAAAGTCTGCGGTGATTGATCGATCAGATATTAAAATAAAAGTGCGACATTAAATTCAATAATAAGGATAATTATATGAAAGATGTACTTTCATACGTCTACCTTTATTGGTGAATTTATTAGAAAGGAAATAATATTTTTTATTATCGAACACAATACCGCTCGTTGTTGCGCCATGAATATTGATCGATATTCTCGCACGGGTCTAGACGATTACAATTTTAAGCCACACATAGGATTAGAGTCGAGTATTGAGAGACCAACACCTAAGTTAAGCGCCTCTCTGTAACGCTCACGTTTACCGCATCTGATTTTAATATTTATGCAGACGTGGGCGTATAAAGACGACATGTGTAGTAAGACGTATACTAACCATATTTTTACCAAGTGACAGTCACTTTTACAACCGAACGGTCATTAATCAAAATTGCAGACATCACTGTAACCTGCGTAGCGTCATACCAGGTTTTCTTTGTTAGTTTTATTTGTACGAAAGATGATGACCATCTATTTTTAATTTTGTGGTTGTTTCTTTTTCGTTCAGGTTATTTTAGAATCTGGAAGATATAAAATCATCAAGTGAGGGCAAAGAAAGCGATGCTGCCATTTTCTTCGACTTGATGTTGGTTGTAATGCCTGTTTAAATTTACCTCTAGTGTTGAATAGTTGAAACCTTTTGATTGTTAGCTTGTTTGTTATTTGTCTAAACTTAATTGGTCAAAGGTGGAAGACGCCGCTTGCACAAATGAGGATGCTATCACTCAGAAGAATTATTTAGCGTTTAATGTAACGGAGAACTCCGCCGTTCTTCCAAGAAGCAAACCATTTCTAGACGCATTTCTGGAAGCAAGATTGCGAATGTTTTAAGTTGCAGAGTCTATTTGCAAAAAACCACATTGTTTGTTTTTTTTCCATGGCATTGCAACTCTACATTGCACACTTTTTGATAAACATATCGGATTGAAACATATAGCACGGGATAGGGAGAGTGAGAAGAAGAAGGGATGATGGAAAAGTAGTGTGCAAAATCTGTGTAAGACCAATGGTAAGAGACGTACAATAGAAGACGAAAGCCTTTTTCTATCTTATAGCATACTTTCTACTTTGTATATTAATGTTCAGTACTTCAATAATAAAACCGCCTCTACTATCAAAAGGTAACCTGCTTCCAATAATTTTCACGTTCCAGCATGCACTGCGAAATATGTACCTCCTATGTACATCGCAATTTTACCGTTGTATTTTTCTCCCGCCCTTAATTAATGGTTATTAATCACGTGATACACCGCTCGGTGGTGACAAAAATTCATGAGAACGTCAACCCGCCAGTTCCGCAAAGCCCGGCTCTAACGCCTCTCAAAAAAGCAGGAGCTCGCTATAAATCTCTTTTAATTAGAACGTGTAATCAGTTACGCTTCAAATAAACACAGGGCACCGCAGAAAAAGGGAGGCTAGTTGCTGTCCAAAACAGAAGATTGATGCTTCCACGCATAAAAAAAAGCGAAAGCTTTATTGCCGGACTAGGGCACTTTACAACCTTGTGGCTTATGGTAATTTGAAAAATTAAAAGGTAACATATTTTCGTGGCGCAATGTTTCTGGCGCTTACATATTGCATAGGATTAAATCTAAAATTCGTTTGGAAATTGAGATCTTGCAGCGGCTTAATTCAATGAACAGAATAAAATGCATTAAAATTTGCTGCACCAAAAAAATAATGTAATATAGTAAATTATGTAACAACGATATTTTATGTTAATCACAACTATAATTTTTGTTAGAGCAACTACATACGTTATTGGATGAAATAAACGTGAAGTAATTAGTATAGGCTGCTGTTATTTTATGAATGTTTTTATGTCGTAACATCAGCAGCATATGTATTTATACAAGCTCCATACACAGTATGCAATATGAAAGACAAATCAACAAAGAACACATTTATAAGGTTTTTTTAATGCAGTGGCGACCCAACTGGGTCTATAAGCTTTTTTTCAAGCTTGCCTTAACCTAAGTTAACATGGTAATTTAAATTAAAACAAATAAGATGAGTTAGCAAATCTAGCACTTATTGATAGTTTATTGCAAGGAAGGCAAGTTCTATATTCAAGGCTTTGAAATATTGCCGTTATATTCTTAGATGCCAGAATTATCTTTGAAAACGTGCACGGTTGCTGAACATAATAAGCTTGCGTAGTAAACATACTATCCCATAAAAAGGCAAAAAATCCAGTCTTAAGTATATTATAGTTTGCAAATACGCAATTGTTTTCGTCTGATATATTTACTGTTATCTCTACAATTTAACAATTTTACTTACGGATAGGTTTCTATCTAGCTGTGATTATATTTATTAATGGCATCTGTGTAGAATATAATGATGCAAAGTAAATGCAAGGATCAACTGCAATGCAATCAAAATACTAGAGGCTCTGAAATGCCCCTGAATGTTTTCGCGTGTACTGATCTTTCTGTTTTTATTCAAATACGGATGCCTGAAGTTTAATGGTATTGGTCGGACATTTGTATTCACGTCGATATTTATAACCTCTCGTTTTGATGAATACTGTTTACTTTCTAATTTTTCAAAGGCGATCCTTTCATTCATTATTCTATCCTCAAATATCCACCTATATTTCACTGATGTACTGGGCCTGTTTGGATAAATTGCTTTGAACTCCATTTACGAGAATTGATTGATACAATCGACCTTTTTTGAGAGTTGTTTCGAAAGGTAATTTACTGAATATCGGTCCACTCTAACGAAACGTACAGCACGCCTGCTTTTTAGATGTTACTAAAGTGAAAAGTAATTTTCGTAAAAGTACGAAGAAAAGCCTCTGAATAACGTAATTCATAGCGGGTATACAGAAGGCTTAAGACAGTTTGACATTGAAGTAACAGAGGATTGAGAAAACGGATAATCTAAATAAAAGTTTTTCATTTTATAATTTCCTATCATCCGTAAAAGTTAGCCAGTCAACTTGAGACTTGTACATAGGGTTTACTCGAGCAAATGTTAACCGTATATACTACGCTTTTTATAAGAATTTATAGTGTTTTATTATTCAATTTTTTGTACGAAAATGTGCATCCACAAAGTATGATCCCGAGCCTGAAAATTGAAAAAATTACGAACGCTTGAGAACATGTAAAACACATATTAGGCACTTTATAGGTTTATCCCTATTCTTGCGCTAACATTCACTCTGAGCGAATGAAATTAACTTTTAAAGTTCGGAAGCTCTATCTATGCGTATAACTCGCTAATGGTAAAAAAATAGAGCAAAACTTTTAAGACAGAAATTGTTTGTTGTAATGAGTTTCATGAAGCATTCAGCCAAAGAAAGAAGTTTATAAATATGTGGACGTTGTTACATATACGTGCTTCTTAACGGAAGTAAAGCGTGAAAATAATATATTTTTCTTATGCAGTGCAAATATAATCTATTTTATAGAACCACTACGTATATACATCCGAGCGGAGGCCAGGCTAACAAACTAAAAACTAATCCTTCTAAAACTAAGACTAAACCTTCTACTATCAAATCACATGGTGCACACTATCAGAAACTAATAATGGGACTCAAAGCAGACTGGCATTCCCAGTGGCTCCATTAATACCAAATACATCTTCAATCGGTGCTATAAAACGGTAAACCATATAGAGAAAAGTGGAAGAAAAGCCTGCTTATAAAGACCGAATCCATCTGGTACAAAAACGGTTCAAAAACAGAGAATAGAGCCGAGATTTGTGGAAATAGTATCTAAAACACTAAATCTAATCCAAGGCGCCACAAGATTTCAGGCCGGAATAATTGCAATGCTAAGTTATATTGAAGAATTAGACTCAGGCTACTACAAACTACTCAGACAGTCAAGCAGTAATAAAAGCGCTAGACTCCACACAGGCGAATTCGAAACTGATGCGGAATTGCATGAATGCATTCAATAAGTTGGGAAACCGAACTAAGGTGACCTTAGCTTGTATACCAGGACACAAAAGACACCGAAAAAACGTAAAGGCAGGCTCATCAAATTCTGAAAATCGGTCAATGGGAATAGCATACACGGTAATAAAGCGACCACTAAACGATGGAAAGATAATAAATCTCTTGGACGCAGGCCTACTTAATTGTGGACCTACTAAGCGGAGACGAACATCGTTAGAACAAATAGTGGGCTTGTTAGCAAGACACTGTATTCTTAAGAAGCACGCGAGTAATTTGGGCCTGACAGAAGGAATAGCATGCTAAATCTGAAAAGGTCGTAGTGAGATAAGTTACATTCTCTCATTCAAGAATAAACTTATATTCGAGCGAGCTAATATTATATTATTGTAGAATCTGATCAAACAATAAAATAATCTATAAATGCACGTGAAAAAAATTTTCAAATTTCTCAAATTTATTTTGAATGTTAACAGAAAAATAAGAATCCGTAATACATACATATATGTGCTCTACATGTTCCCAAAAATTCATCATTTTTTCGAATTTTCACGCTCGGAATCATCTCTTTTTAGTTAATCTTTAATCCTCCTTTAATTATGTCTTCCTCTATTAGACATTCTCAATACAACATTCTCGATCCATTCTAACGAAACTCTAATTCTACAAAACACAAAGAAATATCTACATCTACATACAAAAAGACCAATATTGTCATACTAGAATTATAGTTTCATGGAAATGAACATAGATTCATACAATTTCGCTCGCACAAGTAAGTAGCATAGTATAATTTAAGGAAACACACATCAAATCGGATATAAGTTACACCCGGTTTACCATGTGCGGACAGGTTAATGTACTCTGCAGCTCAAGAACCACTTTGACCTCACTGGCTAATACGTGAGAAGCACTGAATTCCATCAGTAAATTATTTCGTATATGTATAATCTATCTAAAACTAAAAATGTAAAGTTATGTATCTTGCATGGGAATATCCTATAATAATTTCCCTTTATTTCAATTTTTTAATATAAATATTTTTTATATGAGTTTTTATACGAACTTCTAATATTTCCTGCATCTGCCACAACCTATTCCAAATACAATAAAGCCTCCAGCTAAAATATTCAAAGTTTGTAACTCGATTCAGTCAAGTTCAAATAATTACGACCCGATATAAACAATTCATTTCGTAAGACGTGTTTATGGAGTATTCATGCGTGAAATTGCTATTTGAACAGGCTTGTTTCAACTTGGTTTACTGCCGAAACTGGAATTAAGCTTTCGTTTCCATTACTAATTTTAATCTTGTTCATCTGGGAACATCACACATCGTTTTTCATCTTAAACGTTGGTTACCCAGGTTTATTTAAATACTAACGGTTTAGATAAGGAGATGAACACGAATATTTAAATTATAGTACAATATAACTAATATTTAATTTCGATATGATTAATTCAGAATACAAATAGTTATCAAGAACCCACAATTAAGCATTGATTCTTTGTCGCTTTTAAACTATAAAAACTCCTATATTTGCATTATCTTTTTTATTCCATACTAAGCAAGTAAAAATATTTCTTGATCGCTTATTTAGAATTTTATTTGGTTTTCTTGTACCTGCATATCTTCAAAGAAAATGCTATTAGTTCTCGCTTTATTTTTAATTTCTTAGTTATACTGTCCGGGTAACAATTTTCAAAAATATATAGTATTTGCAAAAATAAATATATTATAATCAATGTCGATGCAAAGGCCTGATGTTGATCAAAGTAGCATAAATATTAGCCTTTGCGGTAATAGTTACGGGAGCGTTTGATCTGGCGTAAAGAAATATTATGGGAAATCAATTCGATGAAGTTTGTTTGCATCTGACTCATCATTCAAGACAGTGAGACCAAAGAATGATTAAAAAAACGAGAGCGGGCTATTGAATATTTTACATTCAGTAGACTTAATATTAATAATTTTGGGATATAGCTTGATACCGAATTTTTACTGATAGGTTTAAAATGCAAAGCCTCTACCTCTTATTACGTACAAAACAATGCCAGAATACCCAAACAAAACCGTTTAATCTTCCGATACAAGTGCTAAAATGCAGTTTAGTAGTTATGCCAGTGAAAAATGTTTGGTTAGTTAAAATTGTGATTAAAACCCTAATTAAATGTTAATTTACTTTTCTCCTTGAAATGAAACTCAAGCTTTTACTCATTACTCGAATAAAAATGAATGCTTGTATATGCATTTCCCTCATTTTTATACTCAATTTGAATTTGAAGGCCGACACTATTCACTAAAATGTACTTGATCCGGCCCGGCGACTTCGTCGGTTATCGGACCGTTCGATCCATTCGGCTCGACAAGCCCGTTTTCTCTGAAGAATGCTCTCTCAAAGAAAATAAATTCAATTTATATTCCAGCATGGTATTAATTTTGAAAAAATAGCAATAGTTATTTTAATTTAACTTAAATAGCTAATAATTTAATAGCTATACAAATAAGTTATTTATATAGCGAACAAGTGACATGAATGTAACTATTAAAATACGAAAAAAATTACCTCTTCCGTATGAAATTAGTAATAATGAATTTGTGATATTTTCCAGATCAGTTTTTATTGTACAATTAAAAAAAAAACATAATAAAAGATAATAAAACAGAAAATGGGAAATTTGCTGCTCCCTCACATATGTATAAAATATTTGTTCTTTTAAGTGAGCTTTTAAATGTCCAAACAGAAATTTTAAAAGTTAGCGAACAAATTATATTGGCAATTTCAGCAATGAAATTTCCATGTCCATGTCCATGTTCATCCATCAAAACAAGCTAGCATGCCCATTATTGTCGGAAGTAATAACTTAAATTGAACATTTCTCCAGGGGTGAGTTATACTTTACCTTTTTAAATAATTTTTAGGACCAAATTATGAATTAACATAAAATATTAAACTTAAAGTAAATTGTAAATATTTAATAGCTAAATGCTTATAGCTTTAGAAAGGACTCTACGAATTTTGAATTAAAAAGTTAACGGACAGCATTTACAACAACTCGAGTTGTAAGGTGGTAATCACTTGGCTAAAGGTCAGGAGAATAAGGAGGACGTGCCCGCCAGGATCAGAATTGCTTTCTTATTTTCCTTCATTCGATTAATCAAAGAGAATGACTTTTAGATAGATGCTGCTTGTACTCGTTGAAGCTGGTCACAATACAAGTTAGCAATAATGATTTGACCCGTTTCCAAAAACCTCATAATAGACAATTCCAGCTGCTATCCCCCAAATCCAAAAATTTGAACGCAATTATTGAATGAATTAGCGATAACCAACTATACGGGTGCTTAGAATTTGATGCAGTGGGTTGTTTTCTTACTCTTAGTGTTGCAATGAAACAAATTTTGTATTTTACTATGACTTTGTATTAATAGTAATGGTAGCAATGACTGTTGTGTAGTATGTTAAGCTACACAAAAGTATCAGCAACCTCCACAACGCAAAGTTTAATTAATTAATCCGGGACGGCCGTTTCAAAAATACCAATGATAAAACATGTGCAATTTTTAATCCAATTAATCGAATAAAGCTGAGTACGGCAACGGTCCGTTTTCGCTATTCATCACATTTTTCTTTTGCTTTTTAAGTAAACCATCTCGTACGCGCCTATTCCTGCGGCGTTACATTTTTAATCAATTCCAAATTTTATAATTTCACATTATGCCTAGTTTCGTCTGTATTGGGCTACAGTTGACGAATCTGATCTACCGAAGAGATAACGCCCGACATGTTCCTTAAATATGAGGCCTATCGCTCTTTTCGTTTAACCAATATAGGCTTTATTACAGTCACTGCGTGCAATTTTTTCTTCCATTTTCGCTTTATCTCTGTGATTGCCAAAAAGGCTTTTAAATGTGTTACGCGAACAGAAACATACGTTCACATCTTGACCCCTCAGAACCTTATATCTATTATAAAATATCACCTTATTTCATAGATACCTGGTATAATAACGCTTATGCAAGCATTGCGGTCGCAGATGGAATAGAAACATTCCAATTCCACGTATAAACCTCTTTAAATCTGGACAACAACTGGTGCTTTCAATGTTCTAATATGAAATTCCAATCACATGTTCTGTTTGTGTTTTCTTATATTATAATAGATCTAGAACATTGGATATTGAAATTAATTCAATAACCAACTGGTAACCATCGCTATTTCAAACTATAAACAGCGGTGAATAAATTCCGATTTCAAACAATCTACGGGTAGGCACACCGCGTTCGCAGACGATAAATAAACTATTGTAGAACTCAGAAAAACGTTGAGCCAGGTAAAAGATACATCGACCTCCATAAATACTGGAGGGAAAAAAAAAACTCATACCGACATTCCCGATACTACTGTCTTATGTACACGGCGCCGAGAAAGGCAATACTAAGCCCGTCTGGTCTTCTTGGCCATTTCTGGGATATACAGTTGATGTTGACAACGCAACAGGACGAATTGATGTTTTTTTTTTCTTTCGTTATTCATTTCCAATAGTTATTTACGACAGTTATGGTCGACTATATGTAGTTAATATAGTTTCCTGATTCTTCAGTATAAGCTGCTTGCTGGTTTAACGAATGCCTGTTTTCCCGTAATGGCCTTAAGAGTTTTGAGGTCGTTTATACAAATGTATGCGCACATTATTTCTACGTTTACTATAAAGATACGAGATCCCAAGTCGTTCGTTCTCGTAAAATAGTTCTCAACAAAATAAAATAACGAGAATATACGAGGATATAGTTAATATTCATAAACTACTATTTTTAGATTGTACCGCGTAACAACAGAATATGACGATATGTTTTGTATTTAAACGCTTCAAATAAAAATAGACGCAGCGACTTACTTATCTTTTCATCTATTTGTTCTAGACGATCATTCAGACTACGGAAGTACGGTGAGTGGAAGTACAGGAAAATCACCTGGTCCAGTTTATCCAGCGCCTACATTTACATTTCCCTCACAGCCTGGAACCATGCTGACACACAAAGCTGCCGTCTACTATCACCACCAGCTAAGTTTGCAAGAAGATCAAGGGATCGATATGACACAGGTATATTGATTTATTTTGAAAAAACTCAAAATATTGATTCTATTTTCGAACGGCAGTCTCCTGGTCGTGATAGTCCCGGTTCTTCAAGTGGAAGCGCTGGCTCGGGTTCGAGGCATAGCACCGCTTCGTTGGATAGTGGAAGAGCTTCTTACCATCCTCTAAGTAACGCTGGTCGGAGTACTATCGGCTCTTCAAGTAGTCCAAGATGTTCCCTGAGTTCTTGCTCAATAGGTTCAGAACACGGTAGAATAGAAAGAATGATTCATCAAGGAATACCGGTATGATAGTTTATAGTATCATGTATTTAAAGGATGAAACTTGAATTTTGTTCTAATTATAGGATCAAGAAATAATACATGCATTCCTGATGGATCTACAATTTGAAGAGTATTTTTCACTGTTCGTCTCGGCCGGTTATGATCTACCAACAATGGGAAGGATGACTCCGGAAGATCTAACTGCAATAGGAATCAAAAAACCTAATCATCGTAAACGTCTCAAAGCAGAAATCGCACAATTGAATTTACCAGATAATCTTCCAGACTACATACCGGTACGGTTTAATTATACCATTGCTTTTCGTATAAAATATTCCCGTCAATTTCCGATTTAGGGCTCACTTGAAGAATGGCTGCAAATATTAAGATTAGAAGAATACCAGCCAGCCTTTTTGGAACAGGGATACCATACGATAGACGATGTTACACAGCTTACTTGGGAGGACTTGGAGGAATTTGGGATAGTAAAATTGGGTCACCAAAAGAAAATAATGCTTGCTATTAAGCGAATTAAGGACATCCGTGCTGGGAAACGCTTTGACATCAACAGATCTTACACACAACAGGTATGTGGTATATTTCCTTCGACCATATTCGTTTGTCTCCCCATTTGCTCGCATAAATTAGAATTTACAATGCATAGATGGGTGTTATAATTTCCGTTACAAAGAGAATACTATAAGTCAGGTAAATTTAAATATTCAATAGGTGAGACTTAATGACCTTTAAATAATAATTTCAAGTCAGCAAATTACAGCAGCGAATTGCCTGACGCTTAGTATTTTGATATTGTTTCTTTAAGCATGAAAAGGAATGTGAAAAGTCTTAGTAGAACATTATTATCTCTGTCGGAATGATAATTGTCTCACTGTCATTGTTTCCATCTCGAGATATTTCACATAGTTTCATTTATGTTCTGAATATTGAAGATTTTAATTTACCTGCACTTTTATTTCATTGCATACCTTGGTGTATTTAATATAAGATACTACAACGTAACAACTTTCGATTCTTTTTTTTTATATAAAATTTAAATGGTGCAATTATAGCAAATATAATTGTAGCTTCATTTAATGTTGTAATTATCCCTATAAATAGATCAATTGACAAAAAAAAAAAAAAACGTTATTTTGGATTTCACTAATTTAAGCAATGTTAAGTGCAATTTATTTGAAATAAATTGTGGTCCCCAAAGTTAAAAGACGGCATTAAGACCACTTTTCAAATATCAATTATCATAAAAGAAACGTGAGATATCCGCTTTCATCATAAACCGAAAGTCTTAAAGAAAAGATCTTTTTGATGTTATGTGAAGTTCAAAAAGCTCTATACCTCGCTTAAGCTGTGCATGTTTGTTGCGTAAGGATGTGGTGGTGCACGCCCCGCTGGGCCCACCATCACCTGGCGTCCCCACCGTCCACAGCACGTTTCGATCCTTCCACCAGCCCTGGGAAATCGACCAGACGAGACAATTGGCCGCCGGCACGCACTACATGCAGCCCATGTATTGCACTGACATTGTTCCTATAAAGGTACACAAAATATCCACATCTCTATGTTGATTGTGTTTTATTTCTTTCGTGCACATTTCGTGTGCGGCATCAGTGTTATGCAATTGCATGCTGTCACAGGCTATCTGAGTCTATCGAATGTTCTGTTTGGATGCCGATTCTAATTTAAAAAGGCTATAGCAGGAAATTATATACAGAGGTGGACAAAAAATATTGTGCTGCGAATAATTACTAAATGTTTTGCATGCAGCTTTAGCATCATTAACATAGAACAAAATGTTGTATCGAAACTTAAAATTTGCAGTATTATAAAAAAAATGAAACAATGTGACTTTGTCATGGATAAAGTAAGAGGTGAATGTAATTTATTCTTAATCAAGAAAATCAAATGCTTCGTTGGATGGTGCTTCCTTTTTTAATTTAGAATTTGGAACTATTACTCCGCAGTATTTATGTATTGGATGTATTGCGTCTTTCTGGTAAAGAAACGATCCTATTTTCTCTGACAGCATCCGAAAATTCTATTTTGTTTCTAGTTTTTTAATGTACAATAAATTCTTCATATATGTGCTTAAGCATGTGGGTCTTATTATCAATAATAATAATAATAATAAACTATCAATAATAATGCATATAGTAACGAATCAAATGTCCACGAATAACGCCATCTCGGAAGAAGCACACTCCTACTTGTCTTGTCTCTGTTACGTAGTCTTTAGGTGTCTAAACGATAATTCCTTTCTTGCTAATTAATGAACCTATGTTCTTATGAGTTGATACAAATAAATTAAAATCAGGTTTGTTACTCCGAAGGTTCCTCTACTTTTTGACGCTTTATTCAAGACCATAAAAGTCATTTTGCCGGCTAACTGTGCGCGAAGTGAAAGTTGTATCAAGTTTCTGCAGGAAATATAAAGTCCCCCCGTTTTGCCAATTTTTATATGTAACGTAAGGATCATAAATATTACGTTCTACTGGCTGTGAAATTTCTTTCTGCGACTTTTCTTATTAAGTCAACACCCTTATTGTCGTGTTCTATATAGTACAAATATTTTTTTATGTAATAATGTATACAAAAGAATCTAGATACTTTAATAGCTGGAATAAGTGCACGATAAGTAATTAATGTTAACAGATACTTATTGAGCTTGGTTAATGAATAAATTATTCTTTAATCAAACTAGACTGGATTAACGTTTATAACATGCTTATAAAGAAATTGTATTATCCTAACCTTTTGAAATATCACTATCGTCCCAATTCAACAGGAAGACGTGAAAAGCTTTACAAGTTGCACCTGTATTTTTGTCCGCTGCTGTATATGAGATTATTTGAGATGCTGACAGTGTTATTTAATGCTGATACTTCAATCGTATTTTTATGTGCTTAAAATATTTTACATTATTTAAAATATAAAATAAAAACTATTTTCAAATACGAAACTAATAAAGGACAATATATACTAATAATAAATGCAAATAAGATTGTATAATAAGTACTTACTGCTGAACTGATGCCTCCTTCAGAAACATAGTTTAATACGCTTAAAATACAATTTTCAGATACGAACAGGCAGAGGAAAATCGTTAGAATCTCTCGAAGATCCCAGTGAACGGACCCATCATACATTTAGCCAAGAAAACACACAAACATTCTACTACCAGCAGGCAATGGCATGGCGACCAAGATCCTACGACGACGGTGATATCACACCTACGAATGAATCGGCACTTCTATACGAAGGCGGTGGAACACTACCTAGACCAAGAGGTGTTATCAGACCTAGACCTATTGCGAAGATTGCCGCAAAAGCCAGAGAAGCCTTCCAAGATTTTGAAAAGCCCCAGTTCAATCCTGAAAAATATACAACTCCGCAATACAAAACCTTGCCACGCGAACTAATAGACACTACTAAGTACCACTTGCAATACGGAAGCCCGTTAATGGGTAAGAAAATGCCACCTAGCCCGCCGAAAAGAATGGATGCATGTGAAGAGCAGGAACAAACGACTACGGTAGAAATACACCATGTGCAAACTTCAAGTCCATTACCGCTGCCCGCTTATCCCAGTTCAGATAGTCTCAGTATAACATTAGATAACCAAGGCGATCTTCCATTACCACCACCACCGGCTCCCGGAACGCCACCCGGTGCTTCACAACCGAAGCTCAACTCTTCAAGGTCCTGGGGTGCTGAAGAACAAGAGCTGATCAACACGTTAGCGTTGCAGCATCGAAATGGATCTGACGCTAGTTTTAAGGTAAGGTGTATTCCATTAAATAGATCTTTTTAATCACTGGATATAATGTGGTCACTTGGTAGCAATTTTTCGTTACTATTTGCGTGTATTTTTCGCGTAAAAAGTGCTTAGGACTTAAAGAATTGGAATTAAGTTAACACTGGATGCATCACAACAATAAAAAAAAGTACAAAAAAAGGAAGATGTTTATATAAAACATAACCGAAAAATTATGTAAAAAGAAAAGTAAGTCTATGCTCGTTAGGTCTACAAAGCATCCCATATTGGATAAGGCAGCTAAGAAATGAAATAATCGCTTAATTGTCTAGATTCAGGACAGTACCGCAATAGATTCAAGATCATTCACAATTGGCGGAAAATCGCTGCCAATTGACACTCAATCAAGAATCGAATTTTTAATATATAAATAAACGAAATCCTTTTGCTTTGTTTACAGTCAAGTTCAAGTACAGAATCTGATTCACTGCCATTTGCTAACGAAAACGCTGGTACTATAAGAACCCGCGCGGGTGGACGACCTGTAGAATATTCTCCTGCAAAACCTAGAACAGGATTGCCACCACATCCGTCCCCAACACCAAACAGACAACAAAGACCTCAAAGATCGGAACCAGTCGACGTACTAAACGATATCGGAAATATGTTGGCTAACTTAACTGATGAATTGGATGCAATGCTAGAAGAAGAGAAAAGGCTAGAACAGTAACCTCAATGTGTACAAGACTGATTAATAACCCTTCTTCAAAAACATCATGTTTACTTGCTTTTCAGTTTTAGATAATCCAATATATGTAAATATAAACAATTTTATTTGTAATACAAAATATATGTGTAAATATCTTTGGTTATGCTTAACCACGAATTTGTTTAAAAATGTTTGTACTTTTAGTATGTTGCAATGCGACATAATTTTTCTTTAATATTATATCTACTTATTCAAAGTATACACGTCATTTTTTTTCTATTCTTTGCATATTTTACATATTTTTTATGTACATTTCATATTATTTTATTTTTGTAATTTATTAATTGTATAAGGCAATAATACATGTACTGATCTCTTGGTTCGAATGTACTTCTAAATATTTAAACAACTAAAGTAGCACATAATTTACACGAAGGATGAAAAATATACTTAAAAAATTAATATACTGAGAGATTCGCAAAACTCGATCCAGTCGTAATATCCTACTACTTGTAGGAGATACTATATACTATCGTACTACTTGTAGGAGAATTCTTTTATACATTTTTTATGGAGAATATAAAAACATGTATATACTTTCGATAATATTTTTGCAATATCCATTGTTCCTTCTAGTGATAGTAATATTTTTTTTTAGTTTGTGAGAAATCAAATCATTTGAAGAAAATAATCAAAAGATCTGGTTTATACTTAAATTTCGATATGGATATTCATTATATTCACCTTTAATATCAAAGTGATACATCATTAATCCTGGTAATTTCAGAACTGTACAAAGGTGTTTAATGATGTACTCCTAAACGTTATCGTTACGTACAATATATATATATTTTATTATATATTGTACGTATATATTATAACGTTTTATAACGAAAATACTTAACACAAATGATAATTTCGTGCGCATATAGATACCACTTCAAAAAGGATACTAGAACACATACTTTCATCCTCTGTGTACTAGACAAATTTAACGGTAAGCACAAAAGATGCCACATGGTTTAGAAATTATTTAATTTGTATTTGTATACCTTTAGGAATGATAACAGTTGTTATGTTATTAAAGAAAAGATGTACATGTTTAAGACAATTTAAATGTAATTTAGTCAGGGTAGCCAGCAATTTAGCACTAAATAGACCCTCAGAACTAAAGAATATTTAAAAGATTTATATGTCTGCAAAATATGATAGGAACACGTGTATGTATATATAGTTTTTATGGGTATGTATCTTCTTTGTTTTCATTGTCTTATTATTGAAAACCATTCTGCGGAAAAAGAAGTAATAACTATTAACTTAAGATTAGGAAGAAATAATTTTTGTACAAAGCCAAGTTTAGTATACGGTGCATAGCTGTTAGGTTAGACAAACAGAACAATTAGTTGTAAATCATCAATTTGCAATACTTAGTATCATTTGTATCGTCGAATGAAAGAAAAAAAGGAACAAATGAATACAAAAGACTGGTAAATGGATTTACTTAAATCCACAATTATTTTGCATGTATGCTTTTTCGTGCCATAATTGTGATTTTTCCACGATTCTTCCACAAATATGAGCGCAATCATAAATGTAGTAAAATAAAATATATATTATATACATATATAAGTATTCGTTTATTTTCTTGTATGAAACAAGTTATTTATTTAAAACCACCAATATGAACGTTTTCCGCATTGCATACATGAAAAATGATGATTCCCTTTATGATGCATTTAATCAATATTCGTGTGCACGAATTTCGGTTCCCAAGTGATGGAGTTAGTCTTATTGTGACTATTAAGTTTTGTAATATATTGTTTATCTCTTGTGCTACTTAAATACTTTTAATATGTTGTCCATTCAATATTTTGTTACATGCACTTGCATTCAAACAGTAACTGTAGCCGTTATACTTCCATGCGTCCATGATATTCCTGTTTATTTTAATATATTATTGGTTAACTGTTAACAATGATTATAAATAGATAATAAATGAATTATACAAGACACGCGTTTTATTCAGTAACCGAACATGATTCCGAAAATTAGCAGAAGAATTGAAGCTAACATCGGCTGCAAACCCACCTGGGTAGTAACATGAGATACATATTTCGCAAGAATTGATAGTTTTCGGCCCGTGTAATTTTTAAGTGACGGTTTTACACTTAAGAAATCGATGAAAATTAGATTAACTAACCATTATTAGAAGTAAAGCAAAAATGAACTAATATGGTGACTGAAGCAGTTTGGCTTTTACGAGTAGGTAAATATCCGGAGTAAAAGTTGAGATTAGAAGACCATCAGCCAAGGATCTTTCTGAAATTTTCATCGTTGTCAACTTCGAAAACGTTTGCTTACAGAAATTTATAGGCCCAACTCTCAAAGCTCACATCTTGAAAGATTTGATTGCAATTCAGCTTCTAATTTTATTATTAAATTTTTCATTCTTTGTGAAATTAAATGTGCAATTTTGAAACCTTCTTTTGAAAAATTGTTTCAACCGGCATATTTTTTACCGCTGGAACATTATGCCATATACTATTGTATTTTTGGAATTCTCATCAAATTCTCAAGCAAAATGTAATTAGGGCGTTTTTAAAAAAATTGGCATGTAAGGAGTAATGGGCATTAGACAAACGTGATTTTGATACCTAAATTAGGTATGAAAACGCCTGAGATCTATGCTAATATACACACCATTGTATGGTTTTCAGTTGCTGTTTTTAAACCTGAACTACTGTAAATTTCAACGTACCCAGTGAGGGAGCAAAGAAAGACTATATCTTCCCACCGCCCCTCTCCCTTAATCTCTAAAATAATTTCACTTCCGTTTCTCGTCGCTAGTCATACAAAAGCTCTAATTGGCCACTTCCTTGACCAAATTGTGGCTACGCCCATGATTGTAATACTTATTTTATAAAGGAAAAAATTCAGTTTTTTAAAGGGTTTCATCTCAGAGTTACTTTACTCCTTATTGGAAAATGTTTTAACAAAAAACGATACGTCCAGGACTAATAGAGTATCGAGTATTCACTATGAAACGTAAAATAAATGAAGGTCTTCCATTTCCAAACTTACTTTGACTTACTAATTAAGTACGAATTCCGAATTACTCCAAGTTCGATATAAAATATGTATCTGTAGTGTGGTAGACCTGCTGAATGTATGTAATATCGTAAAGTCAATGGGAATCAGTGTTACCAGATCTGGTGATATTTCACCATCTCCAGTGATTTTTAGCCCAATTTGGTGAAAACTGTTTCAAAATACCGAATATTAGATGTTTTTTCAAACACTCAAGTATTGTTTCTTGGTAATAAATATTTATTGTAGGCATTAGTTTACAATATCAAAAGGTAAGTAAAATAAGTCAGGATCCATCGCCATCTAGTGTCCAATAGCTACAATATAAAGTTGAATTTTAGGAGCAATTTTGAAAATTTATTGAGTTTTTCTAAGTTCGGCTTTTTCCAATTTTGTATCTAATCATAAGCTAAATAAATAAGCTTTATACAAGTTTTTGCCTCAGTATATTCGATCGTACTAATTCGATATATTTTTTTGTCACTTCCCATTACCGTTTACTTTTCATACCTTTTCATATTTGGCTTGTAAAATAGTAAATTATTTGTGTCGCTTTGTAGTAAATAATGTTTAATCTTCAACAATTTGTAGACGTAAACAACTTTATATATACTTTATAAAAAATTTAAGAAATGGAAATAAGAATCTAGTAACTTTTTGGTCTCGATCTAGTGATTTTCATCGTTTGGGCTTGGCAGCGCCAATTAAAATGGACAGTGTGAAATAATTGTGAAATTATGAACAGATGAATAAGCAAAAAAATTGCCAAGTGCCTGAATAAAATTGACGTAGTTGAAAATTATTGAAAATTTTAGTGATTAGCAACAAATAAAATGCACAGTCTTAAAGAAGGAGACAGCTTACTGATAATTGCAAATGATGCAACTGCTACTGAAGATATTAAACGGAAAATTACGAAAAACGTAGAAATAACCTCAACATCGGTTTCGAGTATTCAAAACATAGGTAGCAATTTTTACTTTATTTCCATTTATACAGGTAGAACTCCTAAATATTGCAAATTTTCCGTTACATTTTAGAGACAAAATCGTTTGATTTAATAATTTGCAAAGGGCAATTAGAAGCTATTATCTCTGATATTGTATTACCTAAGGTACTGACACTACTGAAACCTGGTGGCTTATTTGCTGTGGCTGATACGATTAGTAATATTCCAAAAGTAGAATTCGAATTGAAAGTTAATGGTTTTATAAATATAACACAAAACGATGGATTTTTATATTGTAGCAAACCTAATTACGAACTTGGTTCATCTGCTAAACTAAATCTGAAAGCTAAACCAGCAAAAGCAGTATGGAAAATAGATGATACAATTGAAGATGATATGATAGATCCGGATAACTTGTTAGATGAAGATGATTTGATAAAGCCCGATGCTTCTTCGCTTAGAGGTACATATGGATTTCTATGGATTTTCTTACAAATAATTTTATTGACTTTATTTTAGTATGTGCAACAACTGGAAAGCGGAAAGCTTGTAAAGACTGCAGCTGTGGCTTAGCTGAAGAATTAGCTGGTGAAACAAAAGCAGTAAACTCAGAAAATGCCAAGTCATCATGTGGCAATGTGAGATGCTCAACATTATTTTGCTTATTGTACATCTAATATTTATGTATTCCAGTGTTATTTAGGGGATGCATTTAGATGTGCTACATGTCCATATCTTGGAATGCCTGCATTCAAACCAGGAGAGAAAGTTCAATTGGCAGGAAACTTGCTAAAATCCGATATTTAGAGTAATATAAAACCTATGTTAGTTATATTCTTATTATTAGATTCCTAGACACTGATAGAAATAAAAGTACATACACAAATTGTTCTGTTTAGTTCCGATGTTGCTTTCATTATTATATATGGGGACCAAGCTATTATTGAGAATAAGATAATTCAGTATACGATGAAAAGCAAAACATACTGTATAGGGCAAAATAACTTTTGTTAGCACACATTACGTGTGCTACACGAAATTAGCAGAGATTAAACGCACTTGTGTTTTAAAGACTAGAAGAAACGAGGAGGTTGCCTATACTTGTGTTGTTTAATGCTCTCTGTATATGCACAGATACGGTAATTCTTGTGATCACGAATATTGGTAAACAACTGGTAACTGGTACCTAGGTGTTCTAATTGTACGACATTAATTTCTACTAAGTTTAACAAAAACTAAGTTGAGAATAAAAACTTGAAGCGAGTAAACAATAGCATTTTCCAGAAATAGCAACGCAAGTTTCACCTAATACCAATTCTTGAATTATAAAAATAAAGCTACGCCAACTAAAATTAATATTAGCTTCAACTTCGCTGAACTGAATAAATAGTTCAGATTTGTCAAGTGATATTAAAAGAATATAGTACGATTAATTTTCTTTACATTATTATTCAGTTTTCTAACTATATGTAATGGTTGGCATCCTAATTACATCATGCTTCAGATAAAAATGTCTGTGTAGGCGTAACGTAGTGGTGACATTTCATATTTGTGCCGAAAAAAACCCTAAATATTTCACAAAATTTATTTATAAGTAAACATTTACCGTAATTATACTTTCACACAAAGTTAGTGAATTCTTACTAAACTATACGTATTTATGTTAGAACTGTGAAGACTAGTACGTAGTCTGTTTAACAGTAACTTTAGAATTCTAATGATGTGGATATATGACAAGAAGTTTTACAATTAAATATTCCAACTAAATGTAAAGAAAAAGGCTATGCGAAACTTAACCACGCCGATAACTTGGTTCATGCAACAGGTCGATCTTCATAAATTATGCATATGGATTACCTAAAACAAGTGTTCATAATTTAGATATTTACATTAACCAGAAGTATTTTTAACAAATGTTTTAATTGGTGCAAAAAATTGGACAGAACACCAATGTAAAAACCACTTGTAGTGGGATAAATTACACAAAAGTTTAAACAATTGTTCACTTGCAGGGCTCGTTGTCCTCGCAGTGATCACCAATATCCAGCATGTGAATCCTTGGGATCCAATTATTCATCATGTGAAAATCGTTTCCATTTACACTTCTTACTTTTTCACATTCTATCAATTATAATTTGCATTCAATTCTGTTAAAAAAAGCTGTAAATGTGTCTTGAAAATATTCGTAGAGGCTTCTTCAAATCCTGTACACTGTTAAACATACAAGGGCTGCCTCTTATTTACTGACGAATATTGAACAAAAGCTGATCTTTATTTTCCATGCAAACAGTTTCCATGATAGTCGATACGTTTTCCTATATGCGGGTACCAATTTTTATACATTTTCCTCCAAATCCAACCAGGTATCTTCAAAGCATGGGTTTTGAACGCATCAACCGTTTCTTCTTTCAGCGTCGAAAATCGTTGTGCACGCAGTTTGTTCTTCGGGAAAAAAAAAGAAAACGTTAGGAACCAGAGCAGGGCTATATTGATAATGGTTCGACGTTTTAAGTGCTCAAGAAGCTCGTTTCATATATCTCCGAAGTCTTCTAACAAATGGTTGTGTACCAATTTTTTTCCCAAAAAACGGGTAACCATTTCCATCGAAGCGGTTTGAACGCGAGCGACCTTATTTGGGTTTGGCTTTCCTTGGGAGATTTATCCAGTTGATTGAGTATATTTTCTGGCTCATATGTATATATGCACTATTCATCGCACGTGACGATCTTAACCGCGGTCGTATTTCTTGGGCATTTCTTTTGACAAATCCACATTAAGCGTTTGTTAGCTTATGCAGGATCCAACGCGCACATATCTTTTTCTTGCAATTCGTGTTGTGTTAAAAATATAGGAATAAGGATTTGTTTGTATTCAGTAGGAACCTATGTATATTAGAACCTGGAGATTAGCTTCAAATTCTGCTGCTTCGGGATTACGAGCAACTTCCGCTTTACTTACAAACAATTGCGCACAGATGACTTTAAGCATAATGGCGTGTGCATGAGTATTTATTATTATTGTCGGACGCGGTACTGCTTACCATGTTTCACGTTTTCGTTCGATGTAGCGGAAAGTTGCAAAAGCATCTTGACGTTCTCATAATTGCTCCCACTCATAACAGTTGCGTCCGCTGAATGCAACCATTGTTTTGCTCGCCGAAACGTCACTTAAAAAAATACCTTACGAACATCGATTAATGCGATTATCAGTTGGCGCTGCGAGTTTTGCCGGATCCTAATCATTCCCTAGAACGTGACAACTGCTGGTAAAGATTTTTAATTAACCCAACATCGCATTGATACGGAGCCTCTTGCGGTTTTATTTGCTTGTCCAAAAAGGTATGTTCCGATTTTTAATCCGTAACCATCCGCCCCCGACCAGGGTTAAATTCGGCATCCTTGACTGAAAGGCACGTATACTAACCATCAATTTCAAAGTGTGCAAATATCATTGCCCGGATACTGTAAACATTCTGTTGCAAGTTATTTCGTAATTAGCAGCAAATGTCCTCTGCAGCTGTGAGCATAACTTATTTAATTAAAGCTACGACTAGGTAAACGTGTAGATAACAACATTTCTGTTTTGACAATAAGCACTTATATGAAAGGTGCAACTTATGTGATCCATCCTCCAGAGTATCCCACAGTGACAAGATCCTAAATAAATTGAAGAATATAAAACAGCGATCTTATCAATTACTCTGTACTGCAGAGTTCAGATTCCACAATACTTTATATAGAAGATGGGAATAGAAAGCTCAATTTGGTCAGAGATAAGAAGAAATTAAATTAAGAAAGTTAATAGAGGAAGTTGTGTAAACACAGTCTAGCACTACATAATTTTTCTGGCGTTAATGTATCAATTCAAAATGTAGCTGGGCAAGCTTTTCTTTGTTTCCAAACTGAATATGATGTCAACACAAGCGATCCAAAAGATACAGTCTGCTTCTTGAATTTTAAATTATTTTCAAAACGCATTCGTGAAATCACTAGTTTTTATCAATCAAACAAGGTTATAATAGATGGATGTTCTGTTAAGAATTTCCTTTTATTGAACGTTGTTGGATTCATCTGCGGCTATCGACGGTAGGTTATTGTTTTATTCTTGCAATTTTAGTGGCGTCCTTTTTTGGTTGAAATCACTAGAAATACATTTCCAAGCAGAATTCTTCATGGTCACAATGGTCTCTTCGCAAGTAGCTTTTAACCAGGATCAACATTGGAATGGTACATTAATCATAATTAATTTACTGGTTAGAAACAATCCATACAGTTATGGCAAATAATATCATTAATGCTGGCGGGAGGTTCATTTCTTCATTCATTGTATAAACTGTTGATACTGGAGTTTATTTTAATTTTTATGTAAAAAAAATACAAAAAAGAACTTCTTTCTTTTTTTCCTCTTCTAGATATTCCAAATGTCGACATGCGCAATGTTTATTCTTCCTTATCTGTGGATCTTCGCTGTCCAATGTCGTAGAGCAGAACTCCTTTAAACTACGTATCGTTTTAGCTACAAGATCAATGATTACAACTGTTCACTTTTTTGACGATTCCATCCTAATCCTATATATTGGTGTAATTTTAGTTCATTATTTTGTAGTTGAAAATTGGTTCTGCACAATTTAGTTATATTTCTATTTAGAAAGCTTTGATACATTGATAATAAATATTGTTTCAGAAACATTTTTTATAATGTTTATGAGATCCGCGATAATTGTGTAATTTATATTAAGATGGTACCGAAAAGATAGATGCCAGAAACCAAACTATTTAAATAAAGAGGAACAAACTGCTACTACAATGCCGTTTGTGTTGTGGATCGACAGTTGTATGTACGGAGTTACGGCTAACGCTGAAAACCAATAATACAGCCAGAAACGGGATCATTTCTTAATAAATCTTTCCATTCCTCAAAAAAGTTAGTAGCATATTTTCACGTAAATTTGATCTTTCTTTTTTTTACTTCTGTCATCTTATAAAATCTTAAAAAACGAATTGTCAAAGCTACAATGTTAAAAATAGTAACTTTTTTACTGCAAGAATTTCAAAACTGCATATTAGCTACTAGCTGCAGACATGATTAACAAATTTTATAATCTACTGTTGATTAGCTGTTCTGATCTTTGTATTTTTTAAAGATTTGCAAACATTGTAACAAAACCCTTACAACTTCAGAAGTAAGTAATACGTACTAAATCTCTATTAACTTTCTATTACCATATAATTACACAATTAATTCATAAGTGCGTTCTTTTATCTCTTCCGCTTATCACAACTACTTGTCAGCAATAACATTCTTGCTACAATACAAATAGTGATATTCTAGGATTCTTAATATGTTTTCTTCTGTACCTCCAGCAGCTCTTCTTAAAATTAATGTCTTCCTGGATATTAGGTATTAATTGTGTTGACTTTATTAGTCAGTTGTTGATGTCCTTGTTACTCTTTCTAGAAATACCACTACAGGGATACAGATATGTACTCTTTCACAAAATACATTTTTCAGCTTTGTCACATAAATAAATTGGAGATACGACTTCACACCAGCTTTTCTTATACTTCTCACAAAAACAAATATTGCGATTTGTTAATGTGTAATTGAGCTTAACGTCTCAAATAGAAAATGAAAAATTTCTGAAATTCTGTTCTTGTGAAATTACGAATTCTTAAAGTTGTCCATGGATCCACTCCTGTTTCTTTTCTAGAAGATACTGTTATTCTTAATAACCACCTAACAGCACAAGATTTTTTTATTCAAATTAGTATCAATATCCGTCCTCACATTTGAGTGGATAAAAGCTTTACTAGGTTATAAACTGGTTGAAGAAAATCTTTTCGCTAATAATAGTTGTTAGAATAAAAATCCATCTGTAACATTAAAAATACATAATAAATGCTTCCATAACTTACCATAGAATTGATTCAAATACATTGGCTCTTTGTATAAACGTCCCGGTGGAGAACGTCTTGGTGATCTGGTTATGCGATCTGGGCTGCCTCGATGTAGTGTAAATTCATGATCGTGACTTCTTCGAAGAGGTGTTCCACTTCTCAGCTCAATAGTCGAGCGATCTCTGTCTGGTCTTTCTTCAAAACTTTCTTCTGAAGTAAAGAAAACTACATTCCTGTTTATTGTATGAGGGTACTTTAATGCCGCTCTTCCTAAAAGGACTGGAGTTTCTTGAATGTTGTCTCTGACAACATAAAATGACATTTCAGTAAACAAATTATCTATCCGCACCATAACTTGAGTTTGTCCCAGTGTTGGAATACTGCTCCTATCATAACCATTTATTGTGGCCATTTGACGACGATACCGTAATTTCAAAAAATCAATATCCGATTCTCTAATGGTATTGTGCGGGAAATCCTCATCACAAAGACATTTCAATTTGCTACCTGATACATAGATATCCTTGTAACATTTGATCTGAACCGGTCCCTTTCCTTTTGAATTCTCTCCTTGTAATGGTAGTTTCGCTTCACTCTTGCGACAATCGCAATGTCCGCGTTTCCCACAAGTACTGCATTTACGGCTGTTGCTCTGTCTTTCTAATTCTTCTATGTTCTCGTCCATTAGAAACTTGTATAGCTCCTCTGGTGTTGCGAAATTTTTATCCAAAGCATTAGTTTTCAATTTATTTACAGTATCCGGTAAGCCTCCAATAAGGCACGAAACTGCCTTCCTACCTGTGATGTTACAATTTCTTAGCAACACTATTTTGTAGTTAAAATATGAACTTAATTCTTCATCTGGTGCTTTGGTTCTTTCCAGCATGGTAGTTAAATTTGTATGGTAATCCATATCATCGGGAAAACTTGATCGAAATTGCTTCTTAATGCTTGACCATGAATCTAAGAATTTATTACCATTTACGAACCAATCCTTGGCACTGCCTTTCAATTTCATGGAAAATTGGAATTTTCTATCATGACTCGACCAATCTTTTTCTTGCCCAATTTTATCAATAAGTCTCAGAAAAGCATTGACACTAATAGCGGATGATTCGAGATTGAATTCCGGAATAAGACTGCTTCCCTTTTCTTGTCCAAATGTAGGTTGTAACTGAGATGTTGATGATGATGATGCGACATTACTCCAAGGGTCTGGTTTGTCGTTGTTTTCATCTTTTTGAAGTGATGTAAAGTTGGATGTGTTTTCTACTGGTCTTACAACAGGTTCAACATTGTCCGCCGGAGACGCCTCAAAGAATCTTCCATCCCCAGGAAACTTGGCATAATCAGACGGGCAGTCAAAATTCAAATTTCGTTCTACGCACACAGGTTCAATAACTTCGGTACGCTCTTCAAACCTTGGTGATGGAGGTATATACCTTTCATTTTCGAAAGCTCGCGAATGATCCATATCTTCTCTAGGAGGCGGTTCAAATCTTCCAGGTTCATCGATTATCTTGTGGGGAGCTTCAAAACGTTCAGATGAAATACGTTCAAATCTCGATTCCAGTCTATCCCTCGATCTTCTCTGAAACCTTTCGTGAGAATGGTCTCTTTCAAATCTTGGACGACTGCGATCTCTGGAACTCCTAATTGGGCTACGGTGTCTAGGTGGTGACTTTCCTCGAGAACGTCTAGCTCTCATAGGGTGAGTATTACCACGACCAAATTTTCTGCGATTTCTTTCGTACATATTCACCTTTATTTATATTTATATATGATTCAATTTAAAATTTCTGAAATAATAGCACATTGAAGTAAATGCCGAGGTACACTTCAACAACAACAATTTTACACTAAATATAGATGTGATGTATTGTTTCTAACAATGTTAGTAAAAATACAATCCACACCTACATTAAAAACATCTTTAATAGCAAGCAATTTAGTGTAATAATTAAAAATAGAGCAAAATCTTACCCTAAAATAGGTTGTGAAATCCTATATGTAAATTATCGATCGGTCTTGAATATTTGAAATCTTCAGGACATTTGGTCGAGACTAAAATTAGTAAATGATGCACCTGGCCACAATATTTTTAAGTACTTCTCGCACATCTAGAAAAATACAAAGGTTGATTTAAAAGCTAGAATTTGTCATATTCACTCACAAGATAGCTATAAACTCTGTCTTCTGGAGTAGAATAACGAAATGTTGTGAAACAGAGAACACCGTATATAGCGACACCAACCACGAACGCAAGAAAATAAGTCAAATATTTGATTTTTCAATGCATTGCATCTACGTGTAATTTTAGGTCAGGCTAGCGCTTTCGGTTGTTCGTCGAATAGAAATACATGGACTAGAATCGGACAAACACGAAGTTGGACGAAATTGCATCGGACAATTTAAGCGCGAAATTAAGTTAATTTGAAATCAACCTGAAAAATAATGCCCATATCCAACTTAAAAATATAAGTGAAATACTTGCCAAATTCGCATCATACACGAACACCGTACATTAGCTTAGTCTGTACTACCACCATTCCCGTCATAATCGCAAATATTATTTAGTTAATATTAATTAATTAATATTAATAGTATTTAAAGGCAGCCGAAAGTATTACTACGACGTAACAATACTTTCGGCTCTCCTAACATCAACTATCATCACAAGAAATACTTTAAAACATTTATAAAACCTCATCTTAATTTTCCTATATCTCCCCAACTAATTTTTCATTCATAGATTTCGATAGGCTGAGTTGATTACACAGATTTTCTATCTCTAACGCTAAACGGATAATCAGTACCAGAATCTTGGAAAACCTCGATCCCTATCTTTAGCCTTCTTCGGGGTGTAATACCTTTAGGTCAGGGACGATAATACCGTTAAGGATGTGAGTACAACCTTTTTGTATGTAATTTGTTACAACCTTTTCCTCTAAGAGTTCTTTGTTTGATGCTTCGTCACAATACTTTCGACTTCCTTTGTAGATAAGATAATTAAATAATGATCTCTCCTGTTCAGGCCTAGTGGTAGTACAGGCCAAGTTAAAAAAATGTACGGTGTTCGTCTATGATGGGAATTTGACGAGCGTTACGCTTATAATAAAGATGAATTTAAATTGGGTAAAGGCGTTATTTTTCAGGTTGATTTCAAATTAAATCAATTTCGCGGTTGTATCTTTGAGTCCGGTGCAGTTCGTTCGACTTCGTGTATGCTCGATTTTATTGCATGTATTTCTATTAAACGTTAGCGAACACGCCAACGTAACTAAAGCGCTAGCCTTACTGAATTTTAAGTTAACTTACTGAGGAACAACACGAATTAAATAAATATCCATATTTTGGAATATACATTTAATATCATTGAGCTCAATCCATTTTCAATTCGAGAATTTAAAAATTGTGAAGGTGGTCACGCTGTAAACGATACCACAGAATAATTAAGGAACATTTAATTGATTATTGAGTTTCGAGGACATTTAAATGACCTGTACCACAAATTGAGAAACAAAATTGATTAGAGCATTATGCACAATTCAAGACATGCATAATTTAATTTATTTTGAGATATACCTAATTTTTCATAAATAAATAAATAGCAAAAGGAAAATACATAGTTGTAGCATTTGTTTTTCTTATATTATTTCCCAGCATTTGGATGCTGGAGAAGTTTTAGTCCTAAAACTACACCTACGATTTAAATTTTGAAATGTTCAGTATTAATAAGAGAAGTTTGGCACGCGCTGATCTTATTAAAGTTTATGATATATAATTATAATAAACTTTTCTAACTATAAAGGCGTTCTTTCAACTTCTATCTTTTCATTGCAAATAGGGGCTGGATCAGAATTTAGCAAATTTGCCAGATTTTGGATTGGTTATGGACTTGAAGCTAAAATAGGCCTGCAACAAATGACTAAAAAAATGCATATTTTCTTTTTTGATCTTTAGAAATTTTACTTGGCATTGCAGAGAAAAGCTACGTTTTGAAAGCCGCGTTTAATCCTCTACCTAATAGTGTTCTCGAAATTTTTATATAACGTTTAAGTTTTTTCTGGTTATCACCAGTAGGAGAGAGCTGTAATCTATGACGTAAACGGAAGGGTGCGGCAGTGATTCTGTTTTCCCGTGTATTTTCGTTGATTGTGCGGTGAACACAATATGCTATTAAAATACACGAGGCCATTAATGGTGTTACTACAAATTGCTGACCTCAGTGTTAAAATTGTTATTGGTCCCTTGAAATCTTGAAATACTGGAAGATTTAAAAAAATATATAATGGCAAATTCGTAAATGCAGCGCTGATTTAACTTCAATTTTGAAAATGATTGTCCGAAGTTTCAACTGTGATTGGTAGGGTAAAGAATAAGAGTGTTAGAGTGTAAACATTTGGCCAACTTGCACTCATGTCATAGAAGGCTTGTTCCAACAGGAACCACAAACCAGATGCGATTCAGATTGCTGCCGGTTCTTTAATAGTTTCGACTCTTCCTATTTCTTCTTCAAGAGCTTTTATAAATAAGATGAGCTCTAGAGAGATGAAAAATTAACTAAAATGCTTTGCGTTCCTTTAAATCTATTAGTTAATTGAGACTTTGCTATATCTATTGTATTAATTGTACTTATTTAAAATGATTTTTCAGAATTATTAAAACGATGGTCCTCTACAAGTTTATAAAAAAAAGTTTAACAACTCTTTGTCCTTTATTCGTAAGTACTGTTCAATGTAAATTCCGGATCCTTTTGGATACTGGGCTTCAATGTAACGCATCGAATCGCTATACGCAGTCTTCCGTTTACGTCATTACCCATCGCTACTGGTCACCGTAAATTTGAATAAAAATCAACGGGATATTTTGCAAATGGTGTATTTGTGGATTGAAATTCGAAAAAAGATCGTGCCAAAATCCAATATGGCGCCGATATGAAATAAGAAAGTTCATGACGGCCGGAAAGAATGGGGTGTGAAAAAATTTCGAGCACCCATCTTTAAGGCCAATTAAAAGAGCAGTTTTCTTATTTCTCTTGAATAGATCCATTTTCCCTTCGGATTCGTAATAAACGTTTTCATTGAGAAGCAAGATGCGCTAAGTAAGGGTCGAAAATGAATAAGCTTATATATATACAATATGGAACTCTTCTAACAAATAATACACATTATCATTTTCTATAATAAAAACAGCAATACTTTATTTCTGCTCAGCCATATATTTATAATATGTAAAAAACATATAAAGGAAGCATTAATATATAATAATTTTTAGCAAAATTATGTAGTGGATTACAAACTTTTTCTTGAGTTTATGCAACCAAGTCTTTCTTCGACTAGAGAATCAAGCTTTCCCAAACCTTTGCTGCTCACTTCATTATAGAAGGGTAATTTCTTGCATTTACCAAACCATTGGAATAGTTTTGGGTACTTCTCCGAAGAGAGAGGTATTATAATGGCTGCCGAACTAACAGATGCAACACAGCAAAGGTCAGCTATTGTCAAGGTATCACCAGTTAAATATTCAGTCTTGTCTAAAATCTTCTCCAAGTAATTGTATGTCTCTTGCAAGGAGCGAATGTTGTCGATTGAAATTTCTTTTTCGTCCTTTACTAAGATGGAATTCTGAAAAAAAATGTAAATAAAAAATCAAATGAGTTTGATTAAAAATAATATTTTTCCTTATAAGGTCCAAGATTAAGTACGCTGATGGATTTGTATGAAAATTCACAAAATTTTCTATCCGAGTGTACAAAGTAAAAATAATAAAATAAATAAAGCTATCCTCTCAGTAATCGCAATCCTATAATATAGTGCAAAGCTTAGGTATCTAATCTAAAGTAATCAAAAGCAAATCTTATCATTTAACAGATCTGTCTTTAGTTAATAATTCGGTTCTTCATACCCATTGCTATGGCTATTGCTCCGTTAAGCGGACTACCAGAAGTTGAAGGGTGCATGGGAAATTTTCTAAATGTCATGAGCAGTAATAACATTTTTTACCCAGGAAGGAAATTGAAATAAAAGATGGTATGACAGAGCGAAAGAAATATGGATTTTAAAGCTAGTTTTTTGAAACTGCTTAACGTAAATCAAAAGGAACAACGTGTCGAATCTAGTCGAATATTTCTTGAGCTAAAACAATGGTTCTATCCCACGATTCTTTCACTAAAAGAAAAACGATGGCGTGGCAACGGAAAGCTGAACCCGGGATGTTCAAGTAGCGAGGCCATTTTATTAATCGACATGCTACAGCAAATGTAATATACGATTCCGATTTACAACGTCATTTAACACCAGCCACCATTAACAAACGATGAAGAAAGCTAAGCTTCTCCGATATAAAGGAAAATGGCGTTGTGACTTGATGTAAGATCGGACTTCGTCCCGACCGCGGACACGGAATTAAGCCGGCTCCCAAGGAGAATGAAATTGTATTTCATGCTTTTTACCGTATGAAAGCATACTTCATAATCATTCGTGTATCTACTATTATTCCCAATAGAATATTTGGAGTTGAGGTCACCTACTACAACGACCGGAACATCTTCGTGTAATTGGAGTAGGGTTAGTTCGCAGTTAGCAGGTAGTGCGTAAACTGCCACTAATTTGAGGAGACCCCTGAAAGCTTCGGTAATGATGATGGAGAGTGTTGGAGAGAATGATGGACGGCAACAGCCTTAGAGTGTGTCAATAATTTTGGGATGTTTAGCCGATTAGAGATCTTGGAAAGTATTAAGACGTCGATCGAATAATGTACGAGGTCTTCAGTGAGTTCATCGATTTTTTAGAAATCTTGTTGGTGGTACACTAATAACCTTTATTCGTGGAAAGTTGTTTTCCATAGTCGCTCTTTATCTTCTTTACGCGAATTTGGTGGAATGATGTCCTTAATTTGCTCGATGGCAGAATTCGGCAAGGGTGTAACTGTCTGAGCGACTCTGTCATGACTCCAAGATTAAAACTTGGTCCGTTCCTTGGACGGCAGGGCTTAACTTTAGTAAAAACGGTCTGTTGACTTGGCTGTTTCCGCGTCGGCTTGTCAGTAGTCCATTCTTATTTAAGCAGTCCATTTAATTCATGTGAAACCCTTTCATCCTTTTTGCTTGTTTGCACAGACAAATTTTGTAACAGCAACGCTCGTAAGAATATGTGTTGATTTGACTGAGGACTATAATGTTTTGTACACGTTGAGAAAAAATAATTATTTGACAACTGCAAAAGACTGTTCACATTGGTAAAGACATTGGTATCCAAAATATAGTAATTTTGTTTGCTAGAAAATAATTTAAATAATTTATTTGTATCAATATTATACACTCTATCGAAATTTTGGTCAAATTAATCAAAATGGAAGTGTTAACGGATGCCTATTCGATGCTCTACAAAATATACTCTGAGATTTTTTGAAAGAAATAAATATCTTTATGTTTAGGTGACTGAGGATAAAATTATAAATACATACGTCGAAGTCTACTAGAAATCCATATTGCAATGAGTTATTTTTAGATGAGGAAGCTGTAAACGTAATAATGTACAGGTGTTCCATTTAAGATAACAAGGTAAGTCCCTGTTCTCGTCCATTTTGTGCACATGCAAACGTTTTTAAAAGATGCTGTATGGTTAAACATTTTAATTGCTTATTTATAGGTCAAACCAAACGAATCTAATCAATTAACTTAGAAAGGGACCTAAGATCGAATTTTAGTGTTTTAAATATTATTTTTCTTAAATAAATAAATAAATGCAAATTTTAGGGACAACGTTTCAAGCATAAATACTTATTTTCAGGTTGCGAAGTAATTCTAATTGTACACTTTTACACTTACAAATATGTTGTTAATTCTGGTCAAGAGGACACTTGAGTCAAAGTACATCATTTCATCAATTAAACTTCTTTTTTTCGGCTCATTTGGGTATAAAGGATCATTACTTCTATATTGATTAATTAAGTACGCTATGATGGCATGGTTTTCCCAGATGATTAGGTCGTCATCTTTCAGCACGGGAGTAGAATTGTGGGGAACTGCCTGTAAAGAAGAACAGTTTACGTTAATATTATTGAATTGATTTTCTTAACTGAAACTTGTAGTAATTAACAGTATTTGATGGGATTAGAATAGTCGTAAAATTAAGTGCGAAGAATATTTATATGTAATTTTGGTTATGTTATTATTGGTCTTACGAAATCGATTAAATCGGTAATACCTTGGTTATGATATAGATCGAGTAACGTATTTTTATACGAACTCAAAATTTACCGAATTTTTAAGTGGGACACTGCATATTTTTCAAAATTTTGAAAGGCATTATCGGATCAGGTTTTTTTTGAAGACGATGTAAGCAGTCAATGGGGAACGATACCGGCGCATGATAACCTAGTTTTTTATGCCTGAAATGGATACAGTAATTAAAGCATTATTAAATATTCTACAGTATAACAAAATTAAATGATATTATCTTAAATAAAATAAAAAAAATTAATCAATACAAGTGTTCGTGTATACAATATAACCAAAAAAAATTAAATCGAAGTAAAAGGAGGAGATTCGGAATTTTTTATTCAGAATTTTCTACATGTGTCGGATAGGATAACATGGAAAATTTATGTTGTTTGAAAATATTTCAAAGACCTCAAGCGCAATGGTGCTTTTGAAAGGTAAGTGTTGCCTAATTTGAATGCTAGGTACTTGAAAAATCTTTTCTGAATGCGCTCGATCATTAGATATAAGTCCCACAACGGAAGCATACGCAAGTTTAGAGAGAGTAGAGTAGATAGAAGAGTATGATACAAACATTTCATACCATTTATAACAAATTCCAAAAGTTTAGAAGAACATTTACTGGTGTTTAGTGCTAAGTTGTTACTTGTACTATAAATGCGATGGAGTTCCAGATTGGTTTATTATTGTGTACCGTTAAAAGAACTAGTAACTGTGGTATATATTTTGATATCGTCTGCATAAGTCAACGCATGAATGTTTAGCAAAGGTAAAATTACTCAAGACTGAATCCTTGTCATACGCCGGATATTAGAAACAAATTAACATTCGAATGATAACTATCTATAGCCTTTGTGGTAAAATAATGTGGTTAATGGTATGAAAAGCTTCAGAAAAATCTATATAATGTGACGTTTCATGAAGGAGAAAATTACGAAAATTTTCGAAATTTATGATTTTTCGAAATTTAAGGTTGCGAATATCGGGAATGTCTCCAAAAGACCTTTTCGACAATTTAAATTTTGATTCGTAGAGATAGATGAATTTTTAAGTGAGTTTTAGAAATCTAATCGAAAAACACTGTTTACGTGATTTCTTTTTGGATATTAGCTACTTCTAAGTAATAAGCTTACGCTGTGTTGCTCTAAAGATATTAGGCCAGAAGAAGGAATTCTGTTTTAGAAATGGAGCTCTCAACCACCAGGGGAACTTTTACATGTGTGGTTAAACTGAAGTCGCAGTCGTGAGGTATGGGTGATGCTGCTGCTAGGTCAACAGTTGTAACTAATGTATTGCGTAATGCATGTTAAATTAGTAATCGTAGATTTATCAATATCGTGTTGATGTATAGAAATTAGTTACCCTTTCATATCTTATTGTGTTAGTATTTTATTGTAAATGACGTCTCCGTTGAAAAAGTTAATAAACCATTATTATTATTGTTGTTATTATCATTATTGTTATTACTATTAAATAGCGTAGGTTACTATATAATATACATACGCATATCACAACAACAAATACATACTCTAAGTATCTAAGATCTCTAAATCATGTGCTTCCAATAGAACGATGCAACTTGGTACATATCACGTGAAACATGCATTCAAGTACTGATCGTGTAATCTTTCTTAGTCGGCTGGAATTGAGCGGCTAAATCGCGAAACTTAACGCCTTTGGACTTCTTTCTCAGTGATTCCTTGAAGTCAAAAGTTTATGTCCAGAAGCTCTCGATCACTCAAGACCTGAGTCGAGTGAGAGACTAGACGCTCCCCCCTCTGAAATCCAGCTAAACCAATTATACCAAACGTGATTGAAAATGTTGTCAAGAGAAGGCCAATATGCCAGCAAAGGCGAGAAGGACATTTATCAGATGTAAATATATCTCTTCCTGCAACCGTCTATATAAGTCGATTATTACTAACTCTCATTACTAGGTTATGTATTTTGGTACGTTCCTATAATAATATACAACAAATACCAAATATTTTTGGGGATTTTTAGGAAATTTTGTACCGGTAGTAGAAAAAATACGTCAAAATGGATGTAAATGCAGTTTTGCAGGTGAGGATGTTGTTTGATAGTCTACCTTTTAAAATTCTCGCCATTGATAAATGATGATATAATGCACGATGACTCTGAGTGAGTTCAAATTGAATGAAGGGTAGAAAAGGAAGAAAAGCGTCCTTCTCTCACAAAAATTCTGAATTTAATAAATTGTACGCGAAAGTGGTTGCCCAATTTACTAAATATCCCATTTTTTTGAAATAAGGTATTTCGTACCCTTCATAAAAATAATAAATTTTTCTAATTTAAATTTTTATAAAAATGCGTATTTATACTAAACACCAGAAAATTGATTTCGTAGGATCAATAACAACAAAGATAGCAACGGTGGCCTGTAAATTAGGATCATCTTCTTTAGAAAATGACATGAAAATGATGATATGGTAGATATGGATTCCAGACAAGTATTGTTTCTTTTTTGATTTTTAATTAAATATATAAATACAATAAAAACAAAACTGAAATAAAAATTAAGATTACTTCAGGTAAAGTAAGCAAAATATTAATTTTCTTGTAGGATGTGACCTGCAAAATGGTGTGTTACAAAGAACACAATATTTAAGCGTTACTGGACGATTTTTAGCTAAAGTTACCATTAACATTGAAAGCATATCTATCTACATATGCGGAATTAGCTTTTTCTTGAAAATTAAACATTTTTGTGTTTTCTGGGAGTTTAATGTTATAAGTATTCTTTTCAGGAAAGAAGTTACATACGTCATCCATCCCATAGGGAAGCCTATGAATTTTTGATGACAATATACCTAATCCATCAACTTTTTATTCTCAACGATAAAGTGAGTTAAAACGCAATTCATAAAGAGCAATATCTCATGAGTAGTTTACGCAGAAGTTGAAGGTATTGCCGGTTTTTAAGTCTTAATCCAACTGAAAATAAAGTTTATTTTTTTACGTATTCTAGTTTTTAAAACAATTTTGAATGCAGTATAAAAAAAAGTAACAAATAGAAAAAAATGTTTGTTGCTTATATGATACAATATTCGATTTGTTAATATAGTTCAACATATTTCATGCTATATTTGTGACATATATAGTTTCAGTCTCCGCCTACGTAAAATAAGTCTGATGTTCCACGACAGCACTCTGACATTAAAAATGAGATAAAAATAAAATTGCGTGGAAGATGTCGTCGTGTATATAAATATTTCGCTTAATAGGTATTAAATGCACACTGCAAAGTCAATACTTTGGATAAATAATTTGATCTTCGAAAGATAATTTTGGTTTTTTTAGATGAATGAAAGATAATTTGCTAAAATAATTTAAAAGCTGAATATAAAAATGGAGATAAAACGAGGTATAAATAGATACTATATAGAGATACTGGATAATATGAAAATAGAAAATACCATTTCTTAAAGATTTACCTTTGAAAAAGAAGCAACAAAATATTTTGACTGCTGAAAGTTGTTGTTTTTTATTGGCTTGTAACTAGAATTCAATAAAATATTGTTAAATTTAATGAATGATACGGTTGTGAGTATGAATAGTTTAAACTTGAAGTTTGGTGAAGAGCCAATATCTAATTTGAATAAACTTTCTGGGCACTTAAATGCACCAACCTATAAGTATTAGCTGCTTTAACATATTACTGCCTGTCATAATAATTCTCAAGCAATCTTGAGTTCATTATGCATATCTAATGTTTCTGAGGTTTGTGTAAAATACATGTTGTTCTCTCTTGACCCGTTTCGTTTGAAATTATTTGAATTATAATATACTTATGAGCACTTCTGTTTGGTTAACGTGAAGAATGAGGCTGCTAATGCTGATTTAATTAAAGCGAATAAAATACGCGGAGATCAATGTGATTTCACTAACATTTGTGCTGTGATTGAAACATCGAAAGGCAACTTGCGAAAAAGTTTCTGGCGGATAATTGGAATGTACCAGTGAAAGTATTTAATAAATTTGGTGAACACATTTCTATGCCATACGCCCATGTATCAACCTTGAAGCATGTAAACATGTGAATAATTTATTTCCTCGAAACTCAGTTATGTCATATTCATTGTCAAGTAGCATGTGACTGTACTATTAAAATTGCTGCGCTATACGAGGGAAGTATTAATATGAAACAAGTAAAGTAATTATAATTATTGGAATTGGAACTTACTCTTGCGATTTCTCCGCAAATTTCTCCTTCGTAGATGTCAACTTCTTGCAGTACGAGGTCGATGTTTAAAGCCTTGCAGACGAGAAGGACGGCTCTGGACTCGGAATTTACGTCATTGTGGTACAATGTTAAGGACATTTCGATGAATGTGCCTTTCATAGAGAAACCGCACACTATAAATAATTTCACACTTTACTTCATCAAATCGCTATTTTCGAACGGCGCGGACAACGGAAAGGTGACAATCTACCGCTTTACATGTTATTTTAAAAAAGATGTACTTTAAATTTAAACGCGCACAGTATTATGTTAGCAGGCGCGATGTCATGCATTACAATTTAATTAGTTAATTGTTTTTGCGTGGTGGTAAAGACGTCGACGGCGTATCGGCTGGATGCATTCGTCGCTGTCCGCGTTATTCTAGGTACTAGGGTTACGGCAGCCTTTATTAGCGTTATACGTATGTATATTACTGGTGCGAATATGCTCCAGACACGCGTTTTGAGTAATACAGTTTTTATTTTTGTTGAATGAATACGAAAAAGTAATGCTGCGAGGTGTTGTGGTAAGTGCGATCAATGAAACGACAAGCATGAATGATTCCTACTGCTGCCGGCAGTATACTGCTTCTGTTACTCGGGTACTTTACAATGTTACCGTTATTATTTCGTTGTACTCAACTTTTTTCCGCCTGTAATATACCGAAGGAGAATAGAACGAAATTGTTGCAAGTCAAGGACTTGTGTCGCTGTAATAATGTTTAATATGGATCTAACGACGAGAGTAAACTCGCGGATGAATGCGATTTACGGCAGGGTGACGCGTTGCAACGCTATTACACGGTTTTGCGAGCCGTGTCCTCTTCGCCGGCGAAGATATAGATATATTTTTACTCACAGAAATAAAGTAAAAAAGATGTACTTGAATTTTATACTCAGGAATTCACATTAAGTCTGTGTCTTTTATCAACTGAAAATAGATCGTTTTAAATATATCTGACTGTCGGAATTTAGACGTTAGTTTTGTGCGTTCGGTCACAAAAGAATTCAACAAATTCTAGAACCAAACCAACATCCTTCTGATTCAAATTCTTATTCTTAGTGCATTGAGTATTAGGAATTATTCCTTCCTAGAGATCTTGTGTTAAGTAATAACTAAATAATAACAATCGAAAATCAAAAAGAACAACTTTTACTTATTTAAATAGATTTAAAATGTTATTTTTGTGCGAGGTGAGTGATTTCAGCGGGCTTAAAAGATTGTTCTTTTGCGAATAGATATTTTTCAAAACAGTTTATCTCTTTTTATCTAATCGTTGGCATGGTTTAGAATTATGTTGATACCTACAGATGTCTCATAAGTTCGAAACTATTCAAAATTGTACCATTCACATGCAGCGTCTCTCATGAGGAATTGCATCGATCGATATTGAAAACAGGATAGAAGAATTGGAGAGAATTCTAGAGAAGCCTCGCTATATGCTGATGTCTACATATACTATTGAACTAAAATATTTTTGATAACTTAAGACTTCCGGTTATATCGGAACTAGCTGCCTATCTTGTTATTTTAATTAGAACATTATGTATCGTTATATGTTATCATATTGAACTCTTGTTCCTTCAACATTAAGGTTTGTTTAATAAAACAATTATGTTCCCATTTCTAACCAAATTTGAAATAATCCCGGTTTTTGATTCTTAATAAATGGACAAGTGCATGTGAACTTTTGTAACTGTGAAAGCAGAGCTGTTTGCCGTATAGGGTAGAATTAGAAACCGATAGCGTGACCTACATTTACGATTAAACTATGGAGAAAGCGGCAAAATCCTTTTTTAAAGGAATACTTATTTCTCTCTTTCTCGTTAAGACGCCTTTACTATAAAAAAAGAGAAATAATAAGAAAATGTAACGCATTATGCATCTAAACTGGTGCTAATACATATGCGTTTATGTGGTTCTGAGTTCCTGTCTGCGAGCTGTTAGCTGTTTACAAAATTTTATTGAAAAAGAAGCGTCTAGAGCAGACGTTGGGTTAAAGAATGCGATTCAACGTAGATTATAATTGGGGACCTGTAACACCATTACAAGGGAAACTCAAGTTGAGGACACGGAGTAATTACGAAATTTCGTTCGTATGAATGCAGTGTGTAATAGAATTAGTTGGTCCAAATGTTGCAAAAAAATATAGCAAAACACGTATAGAAAAAGTTGGCATACACCAACCTTTTCTTTGTGCCAATTTAACGAAGCAACTCTTTGAAAAAATCACCATACGAAACAAATTTTGATTGTCGAAGAGTGTCCACTTGCGAGCAAACCGGTAAAGGTTACCTCTCGATCGTGAGGTGAAGCAAATTCTTAGGCTTTTAGTCCCAAACTACGAGCTGGCATATGTCTGTTACGGATATAACCTGTTACCTGCTATCGAGAGGTGCTTTCAGCAGTTTTACTCTCTGCTGGACACGTACGTATGTACATATTTCAAAATGAACAATTTTCGCGTTGTAAGGTTTTTTGGAATTGAACTACTCAATATTTATTTTATCAACGTATCATGACTAGAGAGGACAAAGGCAGATAAAATAGCAGCGACTAGACAGACTCGTTTGTATTCATCTTATAAGAAAGGGTTCGTGCTGCTTACTGGTTTCCTCGAGAGTCGATAAAACACGAGTTTGTCTAGTCGATAAAAAAATAAATAATTCCACCTTCCTTTTATTAGTATTTGATAATATTATGTCTGCAAAGTTTGGTTTTGTTGTATGAACGAAGCTTCTGTCACGCAAAGTATTATAAAGTAAAATGGTGAACGTTTTTAACTAGTTACAAGGACCATAGATAGACTATTTGTCGTATGTAATTTTAAGCCAGTAGTAAACTATAGTAAATCAGGTTATAACGAACTTCCAGTATAGTTTATTTTTATTATTAAATGTCGTCGTATTTAATAACCATACTTCAATCATTTACGTTCTTTTGTCATGGTGCATTGTTAAAATAGATATTGGCAATAGTCCAATTTCAAAAAGTATTATAACGAGAGATTATGGTTGGTTTTAGATCATTAAGAAGAATTCTAGTCAGAATCTTCTGACTAGAATTTTGCCAAAACTAACACATTGTAGACGGTGTTCCATTTAAAAACAATAATCTCCTAACAAACACTTTGTAACAACTTAATGTAATATTGCGCGCATCTCGTTAGGAATTTAGGACCACAAAAATGCATATCTATTACATCCTCTTATGTTTAATCTAGAAACCAAAAATCTATCGTCACTGCTTTGCATAGCTACGAACTTATGAGACATTGTAGGTTTCCAAGTGCCCATAATTCGACATCATAACAAGAAAAAAAATTTCATAACACCCTGTATAATTTTTAGTTATGTTGGTTTTTATCTCCGATTTATTTCAAAAAATATTTAAATGTATGTATTTTTGAAATAGACGGGTACATCATTAACTTGCTACTTGTGAGTTTGATTAAACGACAATATATTCTATACGCAGGATTCACGCACATTACTGCAAACAAAGCAAAATCTATTAATTTTGTAATAATAAACGTGAGATATAGAATAAGCGTCACCTTTATTTTCGAATATATACAATTCAATTTTTTTTAACTGAACGTTCAAAATGGATTTTTAAAATATCTGTTTTTGGGAAGAAATGTTATTCTTCAAATCGATATTATAGAAATATGATGACATAAATATTATTTTTGGGAAATGCCTTCATAAATAAGTATATTAAAAATGTGAAGCAATTTACATTAAACAGAGAGAAGTTGTACCTTTCATATCGTAGAATTAATCAAAATTAGCTAAAATTAGCTAAACAGGTGGTGATATATAACCTGTAGCACTAAGTAAATATTCTCATTGCACTATAGAAAGAATGAAATAAAAACGTAGGCTTCCACGGCCGGAGTCTGTTGGAACTAAACGTGTTTCGGGTTTGAACCGAGTCATGTCGTTGTTAAAAAAAACTCAAAAGAATGAATTTTGTAAGCCAGAGAAAGTATTATATTATACAGCGACTACATTGTTTATGGTTAGTGACAATTGAAGATGCTTGTACATATTTCATACACCTTGCGGATTGGTAGGAGGTGTATGAAAACAATTTCCCAATGTTCATTTACAACAAAAAAGATGTTAAAAAGGGTTAGAATTAACTTCACATTGTGATGTGTACGAACTGAATAAAATATATTGATGTCTAAACTAAATATTACATCTGCCAAAACTTTTTGGGAAAGAAATACTCTCTCAAAACTGCCTCCCATAATTCACAATATTCAAGATCTTTTTTTTTTAATAAGAAAGTTCATCCCTGTTTCCAGATTAATCAAGTCCGTGAATTTCTCTTTTGATTATAATTTGAACAGTCGAAATTGTGGCTAATTCTTGGCTTGTTCTGATACTTAAAGGTTCGTTGTATCACTCCCTCTAAGATAGTTACTTATCCCCTTAAACAAAGCAAACGTATTTTACTTTCTTCGAATTGGAAATTGGAACAAAATTTTGTTTCTATAGTCCCTATATTGCGGAAATAACAGACCTCATATTTTATGACATCTTAAAGGCTTATATTCCATTGTAAAATGTATATTAAACATATTACGTATTCATTATCGTTAACACTTTAAAAGGTACCGGCATCAACTGAGAAGAGTTCTCAACGTTTGAATAGGGAAAGGATTACGTTTTTCCTAACATAATTGCATAGTGGTGGATCATCAGAGAACTTGGATCGATTAGATGTCATGTATCGCTGTATATTTTCACTAAATAATAAATAAAGGGGAAATAAAGGTCAAAGAAAATGGTGTTTACTTATATCAAAGCACAAATGGAAATAAACATACAAAAAAATTGATATGGTACAGCCGCTGACAAGAGATATAAAATAGATGTAACTGCCAGCTATACTATGTAAATATTAGGAAAGAGCAGGGGTAGAATAACAAGAGATATATAGTTAGAATAACAGCAATGAATTTCTGGTTTCCACCAATTCTTCTTTTTTTTTGTATTGTATAATATTGCAAACAGAACTCGGATTTTAATTTGCGGTTTGTGTGGAAATGTGAAAATATTATATTTTTACGTGTAGATATGAAGTCCGATAAAGCATTTATTTAAATGGAAGGTATGATGACACAAAAGCTACGAGTGGTAAAATCCAAAACTTACAAAAGTCTATTTATCGTTTTAAACTGTAAACATTTTAGTATTTAACGCTAAAGCTAATTTAGTAACAGTAAGAAAATCAGGCGTTGCAAATGGAAAGAAAATACCTCAGGGAAAGGCAGCAATATTATTCATCTGCTGGTTACATTTATTTCATTTTTCTTGTATAATAGGGATGTGCATCCCTATACTAAGGCCAAGTCACCTATGTTAACTGTAGCCTTTATATCTATTTTTTTGCATATGTGTCTAATTGAGGGTTAATACTGTCGTATTGGTCGCACAGTTGATAATTTTGCATTATAATTATTATGGTGGATTTATCTCAGACTCCCCTATACAACGATGACATTATGATAGTTGTGGAAGATCCTCTGAACGTTACACGAAGGTCGAGTTAACTTTTCTAAATTCTTAAGAAACAATTCGGACTAGAAGACATTAAAGCTCTGTCAACAAAAACGGTTTAAATAATGAACTACGTTTTTAAGACAACTACTTAATAATGCGCTATTAAAATGTTATAAGTCAATAATAACGTAAAATACTTATTTAATTAAATGTTCGAAACGTTGATCGTGAACTTTGCCTTTGAATTCATCCGATAAACAAATGATGGACTTCCAGTCTTCCAAGTCCAAGTCTTCGGAAATTTGTGAGCATGTATCGATGTTTTATTTGTTCATGTTTGTTGTGTTGTGCATGTTGTTGATGTTTTATTTTTATCTATTGTTTTATTACATATCATCAGGTGTCGTTGGCGCATCACGATAATCTTTTACTTTAATTGAACTAAAATGGTATTTTTACTGTGTCAGTATTCGAACAATATTAGTTTGCGAGATTCGAAACTACTCGGCAAGTTTTCTAGCATTAACTTGTGGATTATTTGCGATGGATTATACGTAACACTCTCCATTCTTCTTTGTAATTAGGAAACTGGTGCACAACACGATGAAGAGTCGAACGATAGGTGATACTCATCGGGGTATCTTTCTCCCGCAATTACTACAATGTCACTATTATATGGACTTCTAAATTATTTGGGGCGTCCGAGATAAATGGACCATCCACGACACCGCATAATGTAATCTTACTTGAAGACTGGAAGATTGGTAATAACTATACAAAACACAGTAATGGCAACGAAAAACAATGTAGAAACTAATCAGGGTTAGTACAAAGTTAAAATCAAGAAGATATAGTGAGACTATAATACATGCTCAAATCACCAAAATGCCTGATTGAATATGTATTGTTGATTTCTTCAGTTATTTGTTTTTGTAATTGTTTAAAATTATTTGGTCGATTTTTATAAATTTTATCCATTCTTCGATTCCTCTTCCCTGCGTGCGATCCAATGTGTAGGCAATATTTCATTCAAATAATAATAAAATATCTGCTGTAACCCCATCCTTTTGGAACCAAATAATACATTTTATAATTTCCTTCATTCGGAAGATCTCATGAATTTATTCCAATTCAATTTTCCTGAACTGATGCCTTCATCGGTGGTTGTTTTTCGACGTCTACTTCTTAGTACATTTTTTAACGACTCATACTTTTGAACATATGCCGTACTTATTGATTTAGCGCTCCGGATAAATAGTAGGTACTAAACAAAGTATAAACTTTTTCAAAAGAACGTCGGCGATCACCACATTTATTCATCATCAAAATGTCAATTCGTTCAGGTTTTCTATATGACTGTCATGGCAATAAATCAACAAAGTCAAAAGATAGTGATTCTAATAGCTTCTGACAACAGTCTGAAAAGTTGTAGTAGAGATATCTTGATTTTCGTCATTAAGTAATTTTTCTATTTTATTTATAACAATATTCTGGATGTTCTATATAAAAAAATGAATAAGTAGGAAGGATTTTCTGTCGTACTGAAAACGAAAAAAAAAAAGAAAATATTGCAATAAGTTCGTTATTCTTAACTATACATCCATATCAAATATAAAAAAATAACTTTTCAAGCAACAAAGATATTCGTTCGGGATGTTGTATTAACTTTGTATGTATAATAATCGAAACATCAGGATAAAAATCAAATATGCGTGCAAACTATCGAGCGCATCATACAAGAGGATACCACGAGATATTAACAGGAACAGATAAAATCTAAATTACATTCCATCATTCGAAAATGATGGATACAAATTATGTTGGACAGAAATGATTGATATTACCGTAATAAGGAAATTACATTAAATTTTATTTGCTTGAGAAGTCGTATCTAAGAACAGAAAAAAAATATTTTCAACAATTTTATCCAAATTATTCAAATTTCATTATTTTAGGCAAAATGCTTTTGAAAATGTCTGAGATTGAGATTTTAAGCACATGCCGCAGCATTTTCATTGAATAGTGTTATTTTGCGAGCTGTTGAAGGTTAAATATTTGTGGAATCAAAAAAAAAAAAACAACACCGGTTAGTGATTCGATTTCTTTTTTTGGATGAGAAATCGTCTTGGTAACAGATCGGCGGGTGAAGATTACAGTGTTTGCTAATATGATGAACATCTTAACTGAACGTTCTAACGAAAAGTTGAGTTTGAGAAAGTTATCGCCGAGATGAAAAACGAAATTACGTGAAAACTTCAAAGTAATGTTTGGACACGATTATTCGCAATACGAGTAAGTTTTTGCGGTGCTATGTGACCGTAGATGAGACATGAATGTTTCACTATACGCCAGAAATCAAAGGCCAGTTGCCAAAATGGGTTTATCCCAACGAACATGTGCCAAAGAAGACGAACACCACCTGCCAGAAAAATTACGGCGGAAATATTTTGGAATTCGCAAAGCTTAACCTTAATTGGTTATTTGAAGAAAGGAAGGACGATCATGGGACGGTACCATGTTGATTTATTGGATCGAAGCGAAGAAGAAGTTCTCTATTACGCGAGCTCATTCATTAGTAATTGTGACGGTAAACTAGCCGAGATACGGTACGAATCGAATGAATGAAGACGTCATTGCTGAAACAGAAGCCTATTTTGTTGTGTTCGACAAATCCTATTATTCAGATGGTTTAAGAAAATAGGAACATTGCTGAATTAGTTGTAAGCATATAAAGTCACAAGGGGATTGTGACGAGAAATAAATTCACTAAATGCAAAACAATCGTGTTGTCTTCTTTAACACAGGTATCTATCATACCGTCTTCGAAGAAGGAATATACGCTCATGGATTTATGCGTTTGCTTTTAATTTTGGGCTTCACCAAGCGTAGATCCTTTTTTTTTCTTTTTTATAAGAAGAAAGGTGTTTCTTTCCTTTAGTGTTCATCTTAATGTGTTGTTTCGTCGCGCTGTGTGCCGACTTTTTAAAATAATATACACAGTGACTCCCATAATTCCTTTTTTAATTTATTTTTTATTTTTTTTGTTTTTATCATTAGCTTAATTAATTTACAGTATCTAAAACAATCTATTTAATTCATTTCATCAGTTCATTCATTCATTCTAAATCATTCGACGTCGTAGTTGTATGTAAAAATATTCTTCATCTTTATATCCATTTTCATCTTTATATGTACCCTTTATAGCTTGTATATTGTAGGCTTAAATTTCAACAATTAGTTCTGAGATATTTAATAATTTTTAAAATTGAATGAACAATTGAAAAAACGTTCAATTGTAAGTGACAAACATGTTAAAGAACAAGACGAGCATTGATACATATCTAAATGTAGGCGAAATACTTTTGAACGGAAAGATGCCTTTTGTTTTTTTTTCCTTATTTAAAACATTCTTTATCTTTATCTGGGCTATATTTCACCCGGTTTGTTTTCTTTAAAAAATTGGAACCTTAAGTGTAGCTATCCATGTCAACAATTATCTGTTAAATAGAGAAACTGTAATACTAAAAAAAAAAGTGTTGGCGTAAGCCAACAAAAGGTGCTTACGTTGAAATGGTCCTTAAAACAATGACCGCTAGTTTGACTACTCGTATAACGTTCTCGTTTATTGAATTACACCATAGCTTTTTGACCTTGTTGTGCCTTGAGGCAGAGAAAAGGATTTTATACGGTGTCGAATGTCCATACAGCGGTATCGCTGTAACAATATTTGTAACATTCTATCTCTTCTTCATTCATTCATCCATCGCTAAATTAACGTAATAGGATCAAATACGACGTAATCTCCTCCAGCATAAAAGTACATTAAATTTGTTTTTAATGCGAAGAATAAAATGACAATGTAAACAGATTGTTGCCGGCGTTAAGTGAAGCGATTGATTATTTTGCCCGGATGGCGTCATAAAATGTTTGATTAAAAATGAAGCGTTTGACCTGGCTTGTGTCTACTTTCGTTGCATAAACTAATGATTTAACACATGCCCATAAGAATAGCTTCTCAAAAATAAATAATAACGCTTTATTAATTTTTAATGATCATCTACATAAGTCCCCACAATACCTTTTCTAAATATTGGGTGTTCTTTTCCAGCCATCTAATATACAAGGTATTAAGCTATCTTTACCTTATAGTATAGTAACCTTTGAACGGCAGAAGCAAATGTTAAAAAAATAGGTTGATTCTGATTTTTTGTGAACGTTCGGCGTCATCAGCAGAGGTATATTTCTGCTGTTATTGATTTTATTAGCCGTCGCCATTTCTTCACATTACCAGCCTCTGCACACACTAAGTCAAAAGTGGAAATGCTCTTTTTATTTTACAATAAATGATACAATAGCTCTTTCGACACGACATTACTTTTATCAACTAGGTCAAGATCGTCTGACGACACATCATACGGAAAAGCTTTATGACTTTTAAATAAAAAATATTGCAAACTTCAAAACTGAGACTCATCTCTGTAACTCCAGATTCGGATTTTGCAGTATTTTACATTTCTGTTAGAAAATCAATAAAATAATAAACGATCATATAAATTTAAAGCACTTTTAAAGACAGCCCTGCTTTACTTAAACAAGAATAATTTACGCTTTCGGCTTTTAAATTTGACGGTTAGGCAATTCTTTGGATCAATCTAGCGTTGTAGAAAACAATTTGGAGCTCTTTCCTAGTCGACTTTGTATAATAACAGAAATTACCAAAACATTTATTGCTGTATATCGCAGTATTTCTTAAGCTAAAGTGTTGGGTATCCATGGATTCGTATTTTAATTACCTTTCCAAGAAATACAAAAGAAAGAGAACGTTGTAATTAACTATCGGAAACGTCAAAAGCCAGTCAAAAAGATATTAGAAATGACGAATACGACGAAAGAAGGCAGAGGGACACTCAGTATTAGGTATTATCGCCAGCAAATTAATAAAGCAATAAGAAAGAACATGGTGTAGGTTATATTTACAAATACAAATTATGTTACAAATAAAATAAACATTCTGTAGACTTAAATACTTCAGTAGCAGAGAAAATTAACCACTTATTCTAATATATAACACACATATTTCCTTCTTCCACCATTATTGAAAGGTATGTATAAGTAGTAGAATAAGGCTTCAAGCATAACAAACTAATTCAATTTAAGAGAAAACACGCACATTGAAAATATCTGTAATTAAATTACGTCAACTTTCCTATCTAACATACATAAAACACACACGTCAAAAAATCATTAGGGAATAATCCCATCAGAACTTCGTGGTATGCTATATGTATAGCTACATGTATCACATAAAGGTGAAAATTAGACAATGTACAAGGTGAATTTTCAACGTGTTACTGTAATAGGAGATGCCTCTTGAGGCTGGAGTGTTGGATTAAAATACTAAAAAAAACTTTAATTTTGCTTGAGTACGAAACCATTTTGTCGTCAAGCTCCGTTTTTCAATTCTTTTTTAATTAATTCGAGTTACCTAGATATTTGATCCTGCTTAATTTATCTTACGAGGATGATCAGTGTTTGGAGAGAGGTGGTGCTTTGTGTAAAAATCTTTATTACCGATAAGCAAGTTTATGTATCTGTGGAATCATGAAAAAAGAATAATACCGGTTAGTGATTTGATTTCTTTTTTTGCACCTTCGATGCGGCCAGATCGTCCTATTGAGGCGACTATGGACGACAGGATTAATAATAGTGTTAGTATGCCGTCGGCTGAAGATTAGAGAAATTGTTAGTACAGTAAACATCTCAGTTAAACGCATGCAAAACATCCTTTACGTAGAATTGAATATGAGAAAGCTATCGGCGAGGGTGCTACATCTTTTGATAATTGATGAAAAACTGAATCGCGATAACCTGAAAGCAACGGTTGGATACGTCTAAGTGTAATACGAATTTCTGTAGCGTTACGTGACGTTAGTACACGTAGGAAACTTAAGGTTAGTTAGCAAGATGGGGGTTTCTTGGTGAACGTGCAGAAAAGGAGGTGAAGACAATTTCATTAGGCGGAAAAAATTGGGTAAAAAGTGGTAACAATTTGTTGAGGTTCTTAGGGCATTGATTATTTAGAGAGGAAGGACAATTCTGGAACAATACTATGCTGATTTATTGGAAAGAGGAAAAGGCCCCACCTCTACCATTATGACAATGCCCACGTCCATTTATTGGCTATTGAAACAGAAAAGCTAGTCCAGTTATGGTACGAATTGATGCATCACATTCATCATATTCGCCACATTCTTTTTCTAAATTTGAAAAAATGCCTTGGCGGAAAGAGATTTACATAAAATACGGAGGTTATTGCTGAAACAGAGGCCTACTTTGCGGTGACAAATCCTATTATTTGAATGGCTTTAATTGTCTTCATTTATCATACCATCCTCGTACATTTGAATTCACAAATGTATTACATACTTTTCTTACGAATTCATATCAAGGGAAAGTTGTAACTTCAAGTTGTCCTGCACTCGTATATACGCGACATATGCGTTGGGAAAGTTAATGGACCGCATTTGGTACAATATTCATACTTTCCTTCGATTCCTCTGTTTCTTTGCGACATCTTTCAACAAAATGACGTGTGCTGGATTTGTGATATATTTAAGCTAAATATAATTTTCTTAATAAAAATATTGTTTCTTTTCTAAAAATACAAATCAAGAATAGACATACTCGAGCTGTTTTGTCAAGAAAAGCTTATTAAAATTTTATCGAATTTATTCCTTTCGATGTATATACCGAAATGATTTGTGGACCACGTAAATTACGACATTGTAAAAAGAAACATTGAATTTCACATACAGTTTTAGGCACATGAACGTAACACACGTACAATGTTGTAGTGTGTAATTGAAAGTGTGACATTACCTTTTTCGCGAAACGACACGCTATATATGGTCTATTGGTAAGTATGCGGTACGCGCTAGCATTTTATAGGTAGCCTTATCAAACCATGTGCAGACTTAGGAAATCAATATCGACGTTGTTGAGGTTTAGTAAATATAGCTCGCTTCTGCATTGCTTATCAAATAACGCAGTATGTGATCATACAATATTCCTTTAACGCATTTGCCGGATTAAAGCTATTTGTCAATGAATTATTTAAACGCATTAATTTTAACATGCCTTTTTACTTAAATTAAGTACACACGCTTGCGGCTTGCGGAAATCCCAACTGTGAAATTGCGAGCAATGGGAACGTTGTTGAAACGTGGATAAAAGCAACAATAAATAAGCCAAGCAATATCAAAGAACTTAATAAAACATGACCGACTTGGGAGTAATATGTTTCGAAATACTGTATATTATGCGGGGAAAAATAATAACGGAAGAATCCCGTTATTATTTTTGTTACTTTATTTAATATATATGTATATATTGAAATTGAGTTCACTATTTATTAATAATTCAAACATATTGTTTCTGGATTGTAATTACGTTTGTTATAACATTTATTGAATCTAGAAAAAAATAACGAATTATAATTATCATTTCCACAGAATGCAGAACATAGGAAGATGAATCATGCATACTTAGGATTGACTTGTCGCAATCTTTGGATTGAAGTGGTCATTATCATGCTAAAAACTTTGGAGAATGGTATGAAATTAGATCTATTTCCACGGGTATCCATTTTAGAATAACTTACCCAATGAATTTTAGGACATTTCGCAGTTGCCAGATTCATTTACCGCCTTCTACTCACCTTATTGTTGGCGTTTATTTACCAAATCAAGAATTTATTTCGATGCTTTATGGCGTTTAATATTTGAGTGTTTTTCGCAATAAAACACGTTTTATTTTGCTTTAGGTAAGTTCTGCCCTAAAATTTGTTTTACAGAAAAAAGCTTATATTTAGAAGTCAGCACATTTGTTGAAGTATGATGTTTGACAAGTTATGCTCTGTTGAATGGACCTTGCTAATTACATTTGGTTGGAATGAAGTACAGAAACCTTGTAGGTGTAATGACGCATAATTCACTTGATTTCGAATATTTTATTGTTATTGTATTTCCAGTTTAAGTGCTCTTAACTTTTTTTATTTAAATGGGAACCCTGTATATTTTTGCAGATGTTGTAGACTTTTCATGTTGGTTTTACCATTATCTGCAAAAAATGGAAAGATAAAGCACTTCACATTTGCTCAGCAATTACTACTATTTATCGTAAATTGACAAAATGAGAGTCATCCAATATAGATAAAATTATTTCAAATGTTCAAGTTGTTCACCATTTACTTCCTGAGTATATGCAAGCCTACATTTCAAATTTTGATGATGATGATTCTTTCGCAAACTCTAGCCAAATTCTTTACACAACGACGGTTAATACCATGGTTTTGTTCCAAAGTTATGGTTGAAGTGTCAAATCGTTTTTCTTATTTAATCTCCAATACATTCATTAATTGTGGTCTGCAGTCTTTCAGTTTTTGGTAAACTTTAAAGATTTCCATCACATTAAAACCTATTTAATTTTTTTTATGCTTATCTCACTACTTTTTACTCTGATGCGTAAAAATAATAAACATTAAGTGCTTTATGTTTCCTTTTTCTACAGATAGTGGTACTAACATCAGGTGTAGATGAATCTATTAAAAATAACCCATAACAATATACGGGCTGTCCCGTTTAAATTAAAGAGGACAAGGATACTTCCAATTAAAGCCAAGGCACAGTAACAACAACAATTTCGAAATCAAATTACGCGTTATTATGCTTCCCTGCAAAGTTTCCGTTTTAAAGGTATCTGTTGGATTTCATACTTTATCATAACCCTGTATATTGCAGCGGTCATGTCTCTTCGTAAATATTGAAAAGGAAAAATATGAACCCTATGTGTGTCACTCATGCTCCCACCCGATTTGATTGATATATTTACGTAGCGGCACGGCGTTGGCAGTACAATATGGCCACTACTTCCAATAGTTTTCGAGATATATATGTGGTTGAATGTTAAAAAATGTCTAAGTTACAATTGCACTAATACGATTCGAAGAAAACAGAATCTCTTCCTTTTCTATTTTTCAAGCTTTGAGTCTTCGTTTACTTTCATTGTTTTTTTCATTGTTGGAGGGAATAATTGCGAATTAATGCCTATAATGCATACAGCATTACTGGGGGTAGATCTCAATGTACATACAAACTTGGCATTTTTCATTTCCATTAAAAAAGATATTCTTCCTAACATTTTTTCTTTACTTTAGAAAGTCTCTTAATGATAATTATTAGAATTTCGGTTAAATCTACGGAGTCATAAATTTAGAAAAAGAAAACTTTGTCAGATGTATATAGAGTGCTAGTAACTTAGAACTAACAAATTGCACACGTGAAAATTGTTTCAAAGTTGGGCATGGTTCCATGTTAACAAGTGAATAGCAGACATACGATTGAGTTTTATAAGAAATTGTATTGATTTCTATTTTCTTAATTTTTAATCACTGCCCAGATCTAATATTTCGAATATTATTAAAGATTTTCCAAAATAAATAAAAATTTGTTAAAGTGTTTTTTTTTTCTAAAAAGAAAACCCACAAGGGTCATTACAATTGTTATGTTTAGCTGTGAAAACATAAATTTCGAATCAATAAAAAATTCCACAACAAACTAAAAAAAAACATTGTTTCTTATTCTATCCTAAGTACTATATTGTCATTCGGTTCGGCTACGTTTAACGTACGTTAACACGCTGAAATTTTTATTTTTTAACATTTTTAACCGTTGATCGCCGATAGAGAATTGTCCGCTGAATCGATTGCGACAAGGCGGAGCCTTCTAGTCCTATTAACTTGGGAGAGAGCTTGAAAATTGAAAGAGGAATTTTCTTTTTTTAACTTAATGCCGGAGCGGTTAAAGTTAGAGTTGAGCCCCCTTTAGTTTTAAAGTGCCCATCGAGAGCTGCCCAACAGACTCATATTTGACATTCTAGTTCGTTTAGCTGTCGAGATATAAGGGAGCAACAAAACTCTGAACCCAAAATAATGAATTTTTTGCAATGCATAGAAAGTGTGGAATTTCGCCAGTCTGATGTTCCGATATGTAGCATATTTGCCATGTATACGAATACGGAAAAAGAGAAAATACCGAATCACATTGAGTTCTATATAAGTTTTAATAAAGTTACAAAATCTACGCGGATATACAATCTTAATTTTGGGATGTAATATACATGTCTGAAGTTAGTTGCTTTCAGATATATTCCGTTATTGTCGTATTCGTGATAATTAAACATTTCTACCCTAACACAATGCCGTTCATATTTACTTACTACCTGTTATCTAAGAGTCTATATTTTGATCCTTTGATCCTTTATTATGTACGGGGTACCTCACATTTCGAATATTATTTTAATTTGTAGTAGGCGATGATTCAAGATGTTTTTTGAATAATATTGTCACGTGGAAAGTTACAAGAAAATGATTTTTTACCGAGAAAATTGCGTAGATATGATCTATGTACATTGTAAGAGAATGCTATAAAAACTCTTTATTGTATTATTCCACGTATGTTGACAAATACAGATTACAATTATCTATAGTCAGAAGGATATATTGTTTAACGTAATTTGTAATTTTCTGGTATTGTGTTTTATTATTTTATTTTGTTTGGCTTCTAAGCTAGCACATTTTATCAAATTATGTATCTGCTTTTGTTCGTATTACGAATTTGATACATCGTACTTTCGTTTGTTTTGTTTATTTTGTTAAATAAGTACTAAATAGTTTGTTGAGTTTGAAATAAATTACAGCGATTGAATCGAAATTTAAAGTCTTAACGTTTTAAAGTCCGTCCAATATATTGAAAATGCAAAATATCTCAAAAATAACTTCCTTCATGTACAAGAAATGCTTTACGTAAATAACGTAAAACGCTATTAAAAATTTAATATATTTTTAATAACGTTTTAAACTACATAACAACGAAAATAACAACGAAAAGGTCACTAGAAAAATCAAGTCTTGAGTACATATAGCCCGCATGATCAAGATGTCATTTAAATTTAAAATATCTTTGTGGGCAATATAGCTGTGAGAAATTTTCGAACAATTCAAAGCAAGTATGATTCGTAACAGAATTCTAGATTAAACAAAATTACAGTTGATTAAATCTTCTTAGCGGCTATTGTAAAAATAAACGTCCCTTGTTAGATGTTGCTAAAAATGAAAATGCTCCCGTTCTTTCGAGTTCAAATTATGCAGCAAAGCAGATTGTCAACTTTGAGAACAAAATAATACAGTTCAGTAACTTTCGAATGGAAAAGAAATACCTATTATATAAAATCAAATTTTTTCCTTCGTCTGGCAAAGAAACATGTAGGTGTGGTATTGAAAACGTTTGTTTATTTGTGAATGCGACTTACAAAAATACTTCGTTTAAAATGTTGTTTCAATCGATTCATGTTTGAACATATACAGTGTTTTATTTTAAAAATGTGTGAATAATCTATATTAGCTAGAGTATTTTCAAGCTAAAAGGTTACATCCAAAAAATAAGAACCAAATTGAATTAGTTCAAGGGTAATGGAATTAATGCTTATGTTAAAGTTTAAATTTTGTCAAAAAAAAAAAAACAAAATGTGTTCCGGGTTTGAACCGTGTAATGTTGTTGATTAAAATCAACGAAAGGCAACCTGTAAACCACGCTAGAAGCGAAACTACCTGATCGGCAAGCGGTTGTTCACGGCAACTCATCATGTGAACCATGTCAGAGGCGAAAACCAACTGCGCCTTCAGGCGATTTTCGCCTGAAAAAGCCCCATACGATTGTCGAGTTTCCATTTTTTAGCCAACGAAATGATGTGGTTCAAACCCGGAATACGTTTGGTTTCAACTGACTCTGGCTGTGGAAGCCTATGTTTTTAAGTTATTAAAGTATTCAATTTTACATATTTCTATTTTGACATTACATAATCTTTATCACGTAGATGCAACTTTTTACGTGGTCCGAACATGTGTTTCAAACACGAAACTGGTCGCATTATTTAATTAAATTATAAAATTGGCGAGATGCATCATAAACATTCCATTATATTTTTTGAATTTTATCAAAAAGATTTTAATATAGTTATTGATGTAAACTCATTCGTCTCTTTATAGAAATTAGCAGTAAATGGAAGACATTTTTTCGAAAAATCCATCTGCGTATGACTCGTCCGTTACTTTCCTTCGCACAAATTCGAATCTCTGTACTAGTTGCCATTATATATTCAAGAAGAAACATAGTTCACATTGAATTAAACAGGTTTCAAAAACTATGTACAACCTACTATCGAATAATTTATTACTATTGTCCCATTCTCTGTGTATGTTAATCATGATGTAAAGCAACTGATTTTTTTCGTATTTTTGGTCAGTTGGCCAGTTTTAAAATATTAAAACGGAGGTATAAACCTAAAATAATACTTCACAAATAAGGTATAGAAGTACATTAGAAAAAAAAAGTATTTTTCAAAAAAAATACGAAATATTTGTCGAATGCTGACTAAAATATTAAAAAACAAACCCATATTTTATTTGGTTCCTCTAATAATATACTTTTAATGATATATTTTTAAGGGACTTGTTTTTAATAAAATTAATATCTCGGAGTTTCTTTTGTACATGGCTCGACCGTAACAAATTAAACAAATTTTATAGTGTAAGAGCTACAGATTTATTTCAACTAAATTTGAAATTATATGTTTTTACAGCATCTTGAAAATTTTTCTTTTTGGAAGATGGCGGGTGGCAAATTTGATGTTTTGAGGTAAAAACATTGTTTTCTTAACTTTGTTGTTTGTTGAGGTTGTCGAACTGTACAGGGTGTCAGATACATGGGAAATAGAGTAGTTTCCATGACAAGATGCTCCGTTTCTTTTAGGTTCCGTTAGGATATGACAGTAACACTTTCAAATAGAGAAGTGTAAGATAAATTCATCCTAATCTGTGAGAAATTGGCAACAGGAAGTTATCAGCACTGCTTTGGGACAAAAATTAACTAAAAGCGTAGATATGCATGTCAAACAGATACACTTTCCAATATATAACAACAATACATTCTTTTTAGATAGACTTTTTCGTTCTTGGTTAATACTGTTTATTAATTTTTTAACTAAAAGATTCTTTTGCTTTGTATATGCAAAATGAGCTATCAGTTGCTTTTTATTACCAATTATTGTATTACGTACTTACCGTTAGTGTCGAGCGGTAAAACATTACTTAACAGGGCCTATCACGTAAATAATGTAGTCATTGTTTACTACAGTTATCATATGATAAATTAAGCAACAAGTGGTTCATGCAGCTTTTCGATAGCCACTAGATATTACATCTTGTAAATCTACTTCTATTAATTTTGTTATTCTTAGTAACTTCGATTTAATCATTACCGATTATATTAGAATCGCTATTCTTCATTACACGAAGTTAATTAGCAACTAGCGCATCCAAAACATATGGGATGAATCCTGTATCGTTAAATCATAATATAGAGGCCGCTTGATTAGTAACAGGTGACGTATATGTAATTTCACAAATGTTGGCATTATTATATATATACATATACATTTATTTAAAGAAACCCTCGAAAATTATAAAATTTTAGGGATTATTAATCCAATAATCTGTTGATATTCAATTAATCCCGTTCGTAGCATATACTGAAACGGAAGCTTGAAGAGCTATCATCAAGTTAGCTATAGAGTTACCTTAAAAATTGTAAGTTCATGTTTACGCGGCACACCCAAGCTTTAAACCACAAAAGTTACGCCTTTCAATGTAGAATGACAAAATATTACACAAAAGTTAATATTATCGCGAACCCGCAATTTTGTTAAACAACTTAATTAATTACTACTTCCGCTTAACATTTTAAATCGTACTTTTAAAATGTGAAGGCGAGAGAGGCGGACCTCCGAAGATCCAAGGTTTAAAATAAATAGGAAGCAATTCGTTTCGCGAAACTTATACGTAACAATAATCAACAAACCTTCTCCTTTTCATCTTAAGTGTACGCACCTCACAATAATTTACATCGTTCGTCACGTTAATTTGCGCAACTCGCACAAAATTTTACGTATATGCGATGCCAATGCACTCTCTCGACTCTGAGGTACAACTGTAAGGCGCTGACTCAACTTGTTCCTAACAAGCTTTCCACCCACAAAATCGTCCGATCCGCAGACCGCAGACACTCCTACACATGTTGGTCAAACACGGAACATTTCCACGCGGAATAGATTGATTCCATAGTAATATTATAGTAGACCGGCATAAAATCTTTATTGTCTTCGGTGGAATACCGAATTTCGACATTGAAATTTTATCGAATTAGGGCGATATTGACGGCAGTACGCTATAAAGTTTTATTAATTGGCTTATCGAAATCGCATCTATGTGTAAAAGAAAAAAGCTATGTGGGCGATATTTAAAATTCGTGATGGTCAAAATAGGGAAAACGGTTACATTTTCAAAGCGATTAGATAGACTCGTATGTTGTCGACGTTCAAGGAAACTAATATGTAACTTTAGACGAATTAATACAAATGCACCTAGTTGCTCTAAAATCCTATCTAATATTTCTTCAACCCTTCTGGATTCCAACATAAACTTGATCGAAATTGTTGTGATCCTCGCCTTTAATTAAATTACCAACGTGATCCCGTGTGTTTTCTGTTGGATTTAAATCTGATGAGTGCGAAAGCCAACGAACATCCTGTATATTGAGAATTCAGTGATTAGTTTTTTCGAGAAACTGAAAATCATTACTGATAACGCTTGTGAATGCTACATATCTCTGATAAGTAAACGAAATTAAAAATTAAAAATGATATTCTCCGTTAAAGTTTTAGATTCTTTGAATCGTGCGTTTATTTTCAATTGTTTTGGGTACAATTTTAAAACTAACTTAAGTAAATAACTGTTTGGTAAATGGCTGAATAAAACAAAAATAATGAATATAAAAAGAAAAAAAATAATGTCAAATTTACAAAAATATAGAGCTATATGTAATAATCTATAACGCTGCAACAGGAAATGTCAGTTATGTGTGTATCACCATTTGATCTTTATTTTTTTTTGGATGTAGGGAACCAGAATGAACGGAAACTCCTACTTTTGGATATAAAACAAAATAAGCTTAGATTCCACCTTCTGATTTAAAACCCTTCCCGATTCATCAATCAGAATAAGCAGAGATCAATGCATCCGTTACGAGATTAAAAGTAAATTAATACAAATGTTTTTGTTTGATCATTATACAACTGTACAATTTTGCAACATTAGATTACTACACATCTGCTATAATTTTTTTTTATCAACCTTAATCATTTCGATAGACAACGAACAAGTGCATAGGTTATAAAATAAAAATAAAAGTGAACACAAACAAAGATTTATGTGATAATAGGCGCCACGTTTAAATAGAAATAATTTCAGATAAACTTCTCAAGCGCAAAACTGATTTTTTACGATGGCGATATCTTTTTTCATATAACAATTTGTAAGCTTTCGATTCCTTGTTAATTGACTAATTAATTTTAATAAACTTAGATAAATGTTTATTTCAACACCATTTTTCGCCAACTTACAAGGCAAAGATTTCAGTAAAAGCTTTATTCAGTACTCCAGAAAATATTATACGTGGTCTTGAGCTACTTGCACATTGTTTGAAATAGTTTTTTGTAAAATAAAAGAATATTCGTTGATGTAATCTGCTACTTTTATATCGTATAAAAGCCAACACAAGGATTACTGTGACGCATAGAAAGATAGTGGTTGTTATTGCGATGGGCAGGAAAATAATATATCTCTACGAGTTTTGTGTGGGTTTTAAATCGTCTACTATTTCTTCATATTTCAACGTAGATTTGCCTCTTCTCCTGCCTCTAACCAGTTCCCACACTAAGGCCAATTATACATTATGGATTTTCCTACTACCCTCCATATACACTGGTTGGAATTAAAAATGAAATACCAACAAATTTTTGGAAAGTATTGTTTATTAGTATCAAGAATGCTTACACTACATATAAACATATAAATGAAAGGCGATTTAACAAAAAGAAAGTAAATAAGGTTCGTCAATGCACGGGTGTTAAAGATAATCGCAATAAAGGTCAGTCTTCTAGAGGGGTGATCCCTCTGGGTGCGCCCGAACCTGCTATATATGCTTTACTATGATTTATAAATTAGGTTTACGGACAATTTTTGGAAACTGATGTCGCCTTCATCTAGGCCGATAATCTAGCCACGTTCGAAGGAAGTTAATTGTTTATAAGGTTCACGTCCTCGTCTGAGAGGCATTACTGACGATTGTTTGAAACATAGCGCTCATTTGTGCAGAACATCTGGCTCTTGTAAATGCTGGAAAACAAACAAACAAACAAAGTTGTTCAGTGGAAATACACTTATAGCATTTAAAAAAAATCCTCCAACGATTTAGGGGTGCAGCCGCTGTATGTCCCTCTTTCTTCTTGTATTTCATAATTTGGTTTGATTCCATATGACTTTGCCCTATTTTTACTGGGTTTACTGTCGTTCTTAATTAATAATATGGATATCATATCGAATTTATTGTTCTATATTTTGAACTACGTCATCTAAACCATTTATTTATTCCAAATTCGCTGTCTTTCCTTTAGCACTTGCCAACAGCGTATTTATTTAGACGAATCGATTCAACCAATTCTTTTATTTGACGGAAAAAAACAAATGGAATAACTTCTAAAATTGTAACAAATGTGCACTACTACAGATTATGTAGTGTTCTTTTAATTATAATGATTGAAGGATCAAGAGCAAATGCAATAACAATAACTATCCTAAGTTTTCATTGGTAGCCCTAGAAATGCTACAGATGAGGATACTAGTACGTAGGGTGTGTGAGCGTGCGATTCTGATCTTTCCAAGTTTGGAGGAAGAACACTATTCGGAGGGAATTGCGAACTCGACGAAAATAGTTTGACTATAAATAACATAACATTTATTAGGAAAAAAATAGTATCCGTAAGTCTTAAGGCAAAGAACATTTGGTTCATGCATTAAGGCAGGTTCTGATAATACAATCGTTGGCACAGATAAATAATGATTTTCTTACAAACTGACTCATTTTCTATTATTTATTTTAAGATACGAAAATACATCGACGAACATGCAATCTCCTCGATACAGCGTAATGCAATGCAATACTATAAAAACGCTGAGCCTTGTAGGTAAGGATTTACTCAACATGACACCCTACTGGCACACCGTACAATAACGGGAATCTATTCTTGAATGTTTTCTTACTATTTTTATTACACTTGTAGAAATGCAGGACGTAATATTATAGAAGTATCCAATTTAGGTTTCCTGTAATTGTTTGAATCGATGTAATACTGAGTAGTAGGATTCTTAATAAAACATATTCTTTTACTCAAGTATTAAGGAAAGACCTCACCTTCTGTGAGCTTTCATTAGTTCTAAAATTTGGTATAGCTTTTTATTTTTAGCTATAATTTTGGTTGGTTGATTTTTCAATACAAATAGTTTTTATAATGTTATTGTAATTAGCTTATTTTTTCTATATAAAGCAGGGAAATTTGCAAATTTGGGACAACCTTGGCTAACGCAGGTAAAGCAGAGGATTAAAATTAAAATGATGGTAAGTACCATATTCAACTATTGCTACCTCCAGAGACCTAGTTCAGTTCAGCGACAAGAAAAATTTTAATGTGAAAAGAAAATATTGAAGAAAAAAGAAAAAGTAAAGATGAATAAGGATAACCTAACATTTTCTTGTAATTTGAAACATTGGCATCATGAATGAAGGCAGCGAAACCTAAAACTACAGAATTTAATGTGCAATCTAAAAGAACTGGGTTATTTAAGAAAAAAATAGTGGCTCCACGAAATTGGCCAAGCGAAGTATTTATAGCGATACAAAAATGTTTACATTTACAGATTCTTCTAAAAATCTAACCGGTGTGTTTAAATTTGGAGAATATTTGATTGTCAACGACAGCAACCATTGTATAGTGATATTCTCTTATAAGACAAATCCGAACATTTATGTATTGACGAAGCATTTAAATCTTCCCTACAATTCACTACTGTTTGTGTAAGCAAGTAAGAAATTACCTTCTATAAAAACACCAAGTAATGATATTCAATTTTATTGAAAGAATTTTGAAAAGAGAAAATGGCCTGAAATTAAGCACAGTAAACGCTTATAATGACGATAAAAGCGCTTACTCATTTTATATGCCGGCACGTACAATAAATTTTTAAAAATAGATTACGTTTATACTTCGTAATGAATACTATTTTTGGGTATATCTAGATCAGTATTTGATTAAATACAATTTATATCTTCAATTGAAATGTAAACGCACTGTGAACATGGTATTGTCGAATAACAAGTAAAATCTTATCTATTCTCGATATTGAAGAGAACTTTGTAAATGATAAAATCAATAAGCGTATTTTTTTGTAATAACGCGTAACTTTTAATTTTTAGTTTTAATTGTGCTATTTTTACTGACAAATTTACGATATCAGGCAGAGCTCTTCTATTTCCGAAAAACCACTTATTTAAATATTATCGAGCAAAATTTCAGATTTTGCTCAATAACAACTTTGAAATATAGAAAGCGAATAATTTAGCTTAAAATTTATCTCAATCTTTCCAGGCGTATCACGTAACCCAAATTACAAGCTCAAATAGATGTGTTTGTTTATTTTGTGATTAACTTAAATTCTAGAACAAAGCGGGCAATAGTATCTTTATTAAAGCAAGTTTTTGTCCATAGAAACCTGTATGTACACAAGTCAAGTCTTTTTTACAGCGTGAATCACGAATTAGAAACGCTTGCTTATCTCTAAAAGGATTTCCGCTATTTCTTTATTAGAATGTAACATTAACCTTACATAAGTTACGTAGGTTGTTTAATAAGTAATATTTTTTTTTGTGTGAAAACATTTTTAGAGAGTTAAGATCTTCCAGAGAAAGCATTGCTATTCGACGATTGTGTCACAGTCATGAAGAAGAGATGTGTCTGTATCGTTCCCACTGGACAATTGTACTGCGAAAGAAGCAAAATATAATTACAAAACTTTGTCATTGTATTTTGTAACGTTGTAAAGTAACTACTTTGCGGAACTAGTTTTCTATCCATAATGGATAAAAGTGGCAATAATGTGAGTACATTAAAAAAAAATGTTAATCTGGTTGATGCAGTGTGTTTATTACATAACGCATGCTTTTACGTGTTGTGCCGAGAGTTACAGGAAACAACAGAAATTCGCTACGATGTTTTAAATGCGCCAGGAAGGATTTCTAATGAACATCCATCTACGGAGAAAAATATATAAAAATGGGCACAAGCGAAGGATGTTAAATAAACCTGTTTGCGATGAAGATGAAGAAGATGTCCAGCAGCTGACATTTCCAAAAATTAAGCATTTCGAAACAGCTAACAATCATAATACAATGATCAGAAGAAAGATAATATTAACCTGACCAGCATCTCAACATTGATAAACTCAGAGGAAAGACTAGTGTGAAATTACCTGAATTGTAAATTACTTGTTCGACATTATCGAGTCTTTACTGTTTTAAAATACATATGTATAATATACGAATGTAAAACTTCATATTTTTCATGTTAATTTGGGAAATGGTAACATTATCTGATAATACGGTATCTATTATAATTAGTACTTATATCTGCCAGTAACGGTCAATATTGATCTCATTCATTGATTACTATTTTCTCTAACTTTCTATTGTTTAAAATTAACTTTTAGTGTACCTGCAGGGATTCCGCGATATTACTTGATAAATATCCGGTAAAATGAATTGAACTCACGTATGTAAGTAATAATATCCACCACGAATATCGATTTTCACGTTATTCCTGCTATGTGTGTAAATAACTTTAAGTGAGAAGTACATATGTCCATTTATACTGCACGATGTGCCGACTCTGCGCAACTTTTATGCGTGACGTCGTTACGTTAATACCTAAAATACGTAAAACTGCAGTAAACTTTCAGCAGCTTAATTGCTCAACGAAATGCGAACCGTTTTATTACCGTGAAAACAACGAAGTTTCACTCGCATTTAATACGGGCTACTTGATCTTTTTCAAAATTGTCAAATAATTCTTTTATTGAGGTGTGATTATTATATCAATATGTACAGAATATACACTTACAAATAAAATCCACGTTACCTCTAACGCAACAAGGCCTAAATAATACGTTGGCAACGAATTAGCTGTTCAATTTCTAAATAGAAAACCGTAAAAACCAATATTTGATAGTCGACTTTAATACGTTTGGTGTCATATTGTGTTGATTGTTTTCATTAATTTCCAAATTTTTTGAATGAATTTAGGCAATTAATGCCAATATTAATCCTTTTCTGAAGTTATATTGGACTCTTAAAAATGCAAAAGCATAAAAATACTTGTATAGACAGTTACGACTGTGATATGGTACGAAGAGCTTGAGGAAGCTACTTCATATTAATATTTTCTGGCGATAGTGACTATCTGATGATATCAGTGGCTTTTGAGAATTTCACACACATATATTATGTATATAGCACCTACTTAACCTTTGTTATCTGAGCCATTCAATGCGTAATGATTTTACAGTATCGTACGTACGCAACTGCATAAAACTTACTAACAGGCTTCAATGCTCGATAACAGGATACTACAGTAGAAAATGACACAAACTTGTCTTAAATAAATTACATCTGACAGCGTTAGATAGAGTATGTATCGGAGTTGGTCTCATGGTGAATCCGTTTAAAAAAAAAAGAAGCGGAACAGAAATGGTATGTATAAACAGGAGCAAGAGCATCAGGATTTAGAAGTTTTCTGAGGAAGCTGACAGCATGATTAGCAAAATGTCAAGTAAAATATTAATTACACGACAACACCCGAAAGAAATTTCTACTTAATAAACTTCATATTTGAGCGTATGACCTTTCTTCTCCCTTGAGTTGTTGTAGGTATAAATGCACTTTTATAGCAACATTTACACGGATAAATTTAATTAAATATGGAACAGTTAGTGATTATGAGGATTACTGTATATACATACTCTAATGAGTGTAAATGTAATTATGAAAATCTAGGTGCTAAGTACATATAACTTTAAATAGTATAACTTATTACACTTAACTATATAGATTTTTTATATACTTACCCTGTTAATGGGTTTTAGTCCGTTGGGTAAATATATTATTATTATTATTACTACTATTAGTAAGACATATGTATGTGAATAATTGTTTACGGATGCAAAAGTAAGTTTGTGCTCTATAATATAACGTTATAGGAGACAAGTTAATCACGAAATATTGAGAAAAATGAATATTATTAGTCATAGATTGTTGTAATATTTAATTGTAAGTCCGTGTAAATCCAGAAGCGGTTGAGAAATATTGTGGTTCTGACAGAACATGGTTGAAAAGAATGGATTCAGCTTGCTTATGACACGTCACTTCTAGCAGGACTATAAGGATTATGTTAGCATTTACAGTAGCGCGGTTGGAATTTGATCGCATTACATTTTATTCTATATTTTACTGTTTAAAAAATTCCATAGCAGAGGAATGCAAAGAAATAAATTAAAAAAAAAGTATCTATTATCAAGCATTCACTTAAAATTTTGCTTACCAATAACTTTAAAACAAAAAATAAAAACCATGAAGAATGTCAAAACCTATTTGTAAATCTATCACCATAACACAGAAAAGAGGTGTTAAGTGTTGCTCCTCAACACTTAACACTTGAGTATTCATTCCAAATTAGGATTTACTCCAGCAACTGTTCGTTCATAAAGGATCGAATTTTGTTGCAAAACATGCGAAACGAAAGAATAAAATCAAATGCCACCACTCAGTCGTTATTGGCTGCGCTAGTAAGCAAAAATGTGTTCCTTCGTTTCTAATTAGGCATCCTAATCGGATTAGAAATGCTTTAACATTGGGCATGAACAACGTATGGTCATGGGTACATTCTGTTCATTAAGAGAAAGTCAAATATTTCGCAGCCAAGTTAGAAATGAGAGGTATGATAATACCTCTATGATAATACCTTTAGTACCAATACATGCTTTTGCAAGAATTGCTATAAGTCATTTAGGAACCTACTTATATTTTCAATTCATATTGGGCGATAGTTAGGCAAATAGGCCGTAGGCAAATATTTCGTATTGCTAGTATCCACCATACCTAATGTATGCATATTTCAGTTTCGCCGTAGATAATACAGCTAAATGCATGACATGCACTGAGTATTTTTTATTTATTCTGGTAATCCTAAAGCGGATTTTATCTCGCATCAAACGTTAAAACCACTAGATCCTTTGAAGTATCAGGTTTTTAGGTTTAGGTAGCAATAATACACTTGATTTGTATTGCTATATCAATGTTCATGTTTATTAACGTGGTATGGGTATGCAATCCAATTAATAAATAAAAAAGGATAACAGAATTGATCTTCGTGTTTGTTTAAGTATCGTTTACAATGTTTACAAGCAGTAATAACCAGCGCATTGACTAATTAAGTGGATAAAAATAGATAGCGGTTTCGGATCTGGCGGCAATTTTGATGTGTAATAGTCGTTCGATTTTGCTTTTAGGATGGAAATATTTATTTTGTTTCGCATCGTTTAAAACGCTAAGACACTAAGTTAATTATTTGCTTAATGAGCAATTAGATGTACGTAGGTGTTTATGTTATCAGAGTAATGTTGCATTAGGTACAGCGAGTTTTGATCCTTTTATCAAGTTATTCAATTGTTACTTAATCGAAGATAATCAACTAAAAGTTTTTATCCTTCTTAATAATTTGTTGCATATATACTTGCTAACTTTCATCATAGGAAAATTATATATTCTTCAAAGTGGTGATTAAAAAACTTTACTTTGCGCATAACCTTATCGGGCCGATCGTATTTATCGTATTATATCGGTTGCCGGTGGTATTTCAACACTTCTTTTATTTTGGCTTTAGCTAATGTTTTTGAAGAGCGTCTGTGGCTCTTTAGTCGAGTTTTTGCAAAGTGCCATAAATGCTCGATTGGGGTTAGGTGTACTGATTGAGCGGGCCAACCTAGAAGATGAAATCAGTTCTCGTGTATTCATTCTTTAGGTGTTAGAGCGATATCTTGTTAGAAAAAAAATGATTTGCTTGCTATGGTCTTAATGCCACAGTTAAACGTATGCGGTCAGGATATTTTCCAACGGCTTGTGATGACGTCCACCGCACAAATGTACCTCTAAGAGTATCAAAAAACTAAAAAGGAAGTTATGGCTGCGCTTTTTCTATTAAAAGCAATCCTTGAAATTAGAATTATCATGATTCAAAACAATATTTTTTTAATAATTGGCTCTACTAATTTTTTTCGTCGAACCACGACATCCCTTTCTAATTTTCAATTGACCAACAGCCTATCAGACCAGCTCGCATTCAATTGAAACGGGAGAATCTCCAGAATAACATATATTTGTTTTTTTTTTGTAGATATTCCGTTTTATTGGTCAAGATTGTGTACGGGTTTAAAAGAATTCCTTTTATATGACGATATAAATTGTCAGCCATTCTGAAGATAATTATTTTTTTGATAGTATATATAATAACCTGACGCTTAGTATTTTTCATTTCTCTTTATTTTATAAATGTTATATTATATGATACACATATTCAAATTAATATATCCAGATGCAAATTATTAATAAATACGAAAGCTTTGTGTACGCATAACCAAAAGTACCATGGCACGACATCAACTTATGGCAATTAATAAAATAAAAACACTTATCCTAATCTAGCCTTCATCAACGTCGTAAATTTCTCCAAACCCGCCTGGTTGGCCTCTTCATAATACGGCAATTTCTTCATTTTTTCTATCCACTTCGATATATGAGGAAATCTGTTCTCTGCAACCGGTACGAGGACATTTGCCGACGTGATCGTTGCCACTACGGCGAAGTCTGCGATAGATAATTCATATCCGGCGACGTAGGACGATGTTTCCAAAAGGGTTTCGAGAATATTGTAGACGTTGTTTAAAGCGTGGGCCTTTTCTCTCGTAACGAGTTTCGCACCTTCTCTGATTATCGACTCCTAAATGTAAACGAGTGAAGTATAGTATAATCCTATGCCATGTACTTTGAAGCTTTATATGGTTGCTTATTGTTTTTTATTGAGATGTCATAAAAGTGTTTTATATCATAAAGCTATAAATTGAGAATGGATTGTAAAAATTGCTATCTATTAATATTACATGTACGATAAACAATCAACCAACGTTATCGCGATTTTGTTACATATTCAAAATCTACGCGGTACTTACGGTTATCGCTGCATACTTGGGGAAGAAAATACCGGAGTGGAAATGCAGCCGTTGGTCAATGGTAGCTCGTTTTTTTGGATCAGTAGGATAGAGAGATTTGTCATCGGCGTAAGCGTTGACTAAGTATGCGTTGATGGCATGACTGTCCCAAATTACGAATCCATTATCGACAAGAGTGGGTACCGTATGTTGCGGATTAATCTGAAAACAAGCATTGACATATAATTCTAATAGCTTAAAATATTTCAGGAAATTCGTCAAAGTCGTCAAGAAGCTCAAGCCCTAGTATCGCTAAGTTTGTTCCTTGTCAATCTAGATGGCTCCGAATTAAATTATTTATTATATTATATGCTTATAATGCCAACGTCTCAAACAGCAAGCTAAAATAAGAGAAATTAATTCGAACAATGTAATGCTATTTTAACGATCGACTTTATCCTAAGACTTTAAGCCAAAACAAACTAGAATAACCGGGGAATCACCGGCTCCAATTTTATTGGAAAATATACGAGGCGATTTGAACACAGTTGGTGTTTGTAAGGCTTTCGCAGATAACCTAAGCTGATGAAAATAATTTAATCTGTTTAGATATTTTAATATATTCTCAATAAGCATCGTTGTTTAGAAGCATGCTGCGTTTCGACGACTACCTGTATTGTCGCTGTATCTGCTTTAGACAGAATGGGATACGATACATTCGTTCAACCGCGACGTGCATTCGGGAAAACCGTATAATTACAATCTAACCTCAATGTAAAACATAAAGCATAGTTTCATTCTCAATATCGCAAGAACATTAAACAATGTCTAAGGCTATATTTTTACAGATATCATGTTTGAAGTGATTTATTAAATTAATTACTAAGATATATTGTAAACCTTCTACTGTGAAATCTGTTGGCTTACTTGTTAGAGCATCTTTAAATATAGAAAAGCTTCTTTCCGCATCGACTTCGTTTAGCTTTTATGTATTTTAAAGATCCTTCCTTTGCTTCTTTGTTTTCTCGATTCATTTTTCTTTGAGTATATTCTTGTTTCTCCAAATCATTGTCTTTGTGTATAGCCTTTGTCTTTCCTTGCTTCCAGATGGGCGACTTTTTTAGTCTTTTTGAGTGTCTATAGTTTTACTCATAACTAAATAGTCTCTTTGATCCTTTGTCCATTTTTGTACCATTTATTCACTTCATTTCCTTGTTGTCTTTGTTTTCTAGTCTCGCTTCTAGCTTATTTCTGTATATTTTTCTTTTCTTTTCCTTTTTTTTTGTCTATTTCTCATTTTAATTTTGCATATTCTTTCATTTACATTTGTTACTGAAGGTATGTAGCTTTCTATTCCTAAGAACTTATCCAAGGTGCTTTCTATTGTTTGCTCTATTTGTCCTGGTTCATTTTCCTTTATTAATACTACCATTATTATCACGTTGTTCCGTCTCTTCATCGTTTCTAACTCTTAAATTTTGTTTTCAAAGATAATTATTCGTTTCTTCAGTTCATTGTTTTCTAATCGTAAATTTTTCTTCGTGATATTCTCTTTGGTGTTCTTTTATTTCTCCCAAATCTTGTTCCTAGCTTTTCGATCATTGATTTTAAAATGTCTTTAATTTCCTCCGTTCTTATATGTGCTATTCATCTATTGCTTCTGTAATTGTGTTATCTGCTAGGAAATGTTTTTCACTAGCAGCTGATTTACTTTGATTTACGTTGTTAATTTGATTGTCTATTTCAAACTGGCAGGTTTTTATTTTGCAAACACTTTCAGATGCCTATTTGTCAACCTTACCAGTCACTTGAAAAATTATTACTGGTAACTACCAAAATTTGGATTTAACTACGCAACGCAAATTTTTCACTTGTTAACCGCACCGGTACCGTACTCGTCATCGCTATACAATTATACTTTTTGGAGTTACTATGAATGGAACGTTGAAATTTTGAAATAGTAAGTTCCATTCATTTATCATTTTTACTCTCGAAACTCTTCTGGTTGAACTAGAAATGATTACCAACTTATTTTAAATGTAATGGTATAGTTTATATCAGCATAATCGATCGTATACATTGCATGTATACGAATAATTTGTATTAGGGCATCTTATTCCTAAAGCCAACTCTGTATTTGAGATTTTGGCATTTGCACGGCTCTTGTTGAATTTAAATATTTCCGAATGAAATAAAGATCAAGATATTTATTCAATTTTTGATCAAGCTTACATATTGTCGGGAATTAACGGTGAATAACTTTTGAAGTAATGTTGTCAATATCGTGGCCGTATTTAATCCCAACAGCACTCCAGAAAAAGAAGTTCATTATCACCTTTACCACATTAGCTCACTAACAGTAAACGCAACTTTTGGTCATCTTTAACAGTAAAACTGAAACGATCCAAGTTAAAACTAATCAACTTATACACTTAAGAGCGTTCTTGATTGAATTGAAATTTACCAATGAGAAGAAATAAGTGGTTTACTTTCTTCTGGTTGAGATTAGATACGTTCATACCTTTTCGTTAACGTTCATCGTGTACCTTTAATGCCAGCAAATGTTTAATAACTATTCTTTAATTTAACTAAATTCAAGATTACCATTAATTTTACCCCCGCGGAAAAGTATCAGACTACTACTTACTACAAGTATTGCTTTTCGCAATATACACTCCGCCAAAAAAGTATCGCATAATTTAGTTTTGAATCATAAAAGTATCGCATAATCTTTGTTTGTAGCATAAAGTTGTAAATATACTTTAATGCGCTCTAAGATATAATTTCTATGATTGTTTAAATAAGATACAGGCCAAATAAAAACAAGAACTCATACTTGAGATTTTTATTAAAACAAGAAATTATAATTTTGGAAAGAAAAATGTCATAACAGTAGCTTTTAATACTGAGTATTGCCATCTCTAGCTCTTATGACCGCTCGCATACGGTTTGGCAGAGATTCGATTAACCTCCGTATATAAGCCTGATCCAAATTCTCCCACTCGTCACGGAGAGCATTTTCTAGTCCATGCAGGTCCGCTGGGGCAACATTTTGGGTTCATGTCCGGACTGACCGCAGGCCAATCTAAAACTGGAATACCAACATCGTTAAGGTATTCCTGGACGATTATCGCAACATGCGATCGTGCATTATCGTACATTAACATGAATTCGTTTCCTATAATTAGCGCATATGGTACTACATGTTCTTCTAAAATGTCCGTTATATACCTGTGGGCAGTCACTGTACCTCTGTCAAACCATAATAGAGCCACCAGCGAAATTAGGTCTAGGTCTGATATTACACTGCGAATAACGCTCACCGTCTCGTCTGTACACAGAGATACGCCTATCTGAGGTGTAAAGACCAAATCTTGATTCGAGCCACTCGGTGGTTCCTAGTGAGACGAGGGGCTGTTACAGCTACTCTAGATCTTAATCCACTCCGTCGTAACCTATTCCGAATAGTTTGAGTACTCACACGAGTATTTCTGACTCTAGCCAAGTCGTTCTGCAATTGTCTCGCAGTTACATGTTTTCGACGTAATGCGTGTAGTAGTAAATAGCGGTCATCTTGGCGAGTAGAACATCTTGGACGACCTGGTACAGGTCTTCTACTGTAATTGCCTGTTTCCCTATATCTGGCTACGGCTCTAGAAACACTTGACTGATTGATGTTCATCAAATTAGCAACGTACGCTTGAGATCGTCCATCTTCGATTAAAGCAACTATAGCAGCCACTTGTTCTGAAGTTAAATTGCTCATTTTAGTTTTAAAAGCGTTGGTACAGAACTCTGACTTCGCACTTTAAAATTTGTCCGTATAGGAAGACTTTCAATAAACAACTGAACAAACCTTACACATATGCATTTTTCTAAATGTGTTCTTTTAGAAAAAAAAAAAAAGTAAAAAAGCTATGTTCCATGATTTTGTTAGTGTTTTTATAGTTCACATACACGAGGCAAACTTTTTGTGAACGTATAAAAATATCTTGGTTTATAAATGCCCTTTTTTAGTTTATGCGATACTTTTTTGGCGGAGTGTATTAATCAGAAATAGACCTATATAGAAAAGTTGCCAGTTTCGGTTTCGATATAACATTTGCTTAATTTACCCTTAACTAGAGAGAGCTGTTACAACGAGCGTAAAGAAATCATTAACGTTTCCAAGTTTAAGGATTCTTAAAAGATCTCATCTCTAACATCATTAAGCAATATAAGAATATAGTAAGAATCAAAAACGTGCAAACTTAAAGCCAAATTATGTAATTCATTTTTAATTAAAAAATTCGTATAAAAAATTTCATATTGAGTTGTGCCACGTAAACGAATAATTTTGCTATTTGCCCGGGTATGTTTTTAGTAGGGTGATCTGTAGAGCTCTGTGGAAGTGCATTCTACACCCACTTATCGACCTATCGTATCCCAGACGCAAGCCAATTGAGAATATTGATGTTGACCTTGCAAGAATCGTAATGTAATTACTGCGGGAACTGCTGAAACGTGGATTGATTTAGTCCTTGGCAAATAGTAATGCGACTGGTTGCAGAACTTCGTAAATGTACATTTGAGCATTAAGTGGCCTGGAAAGTATACTAAAAGAGTTCACAAATAAATGTGAGATATTTTTCGAAAAAATGCAAATTTACCGTTCATCTCAATTCGCTCATATACTACACCTTCTAGTGTAGAATCAAAATGCAGCTTACTGAGAAGCAGTGATATATGAAACGCATTCTACCTTTCCGTTCGCTAGTTCTTCTAAATTTTTCAGGGCTTTCTCTACACATTTCCTACTTTTTTCAGACTAATCTCTAATCGTAACAACGAATAATGATACCAATATTCCTTGGCATCCATCTAGCAATTTCAAGAAATACAAGGTCGTATAACTGGCGATAGTTTCATTGTCTTCGAGCTCTTTCCATTTTAATGCGCCAACTCATAAGTATACATTATTACAATTAAATAAATAAAATAACGAAAAGAGAAATTAATTGTTTCGTTAGAAATCGGCAAAAAGATTTGTCATTGCTTTTTTGCCGAATCTTTGATTACCTGGTTAACTGAGAGGAGTTGATCACATACCCCAGCAGCGCGGGCTAATTGTTAGCTAAAAATTGTAGAGCTTAAAGGTATCATCTAGTTATAGAAGGATGTTCTACATGATGGTAAGAGATTCACATTTGAAAGGAACTCTATGATTGTAAATTTTTCAAATTCATGGATACTAAGAAAGAAATTTCTTGAGATGTTACTGTATATTCGGTGTACGTAATTGCATTCCCGAATAGATCAAATATAAAATAAATTATCTACTTTGTCTTAGTTTTTAATCTTTACCATAAAAAATGGGTGATTTACATTTATCGCAGGATATGCTGGGAGAATACTTGAATCATCAATAATTCAAACAGAAGATTAAGAGATTACTGCTACAGGATAAAGATCTATTTAATATTGTTACTTGCAAAGCAATTGAAATGATTTATAAATATGTTTGATGATTTACGCGAGATGTTGGAGTATATGTGCTCAACTTTGCTGAACGTCTCAGGTATCTACGTTGCCAAGGAACCGCTTAGGATGTATTTGAAATATTCTAGGCGGTATGACTTAGTCTTTTAGCTATATGACTGATCTTATAGCTGAAATTTCCAATTTTTTTCTTTATTAGATATATGCAAAATTTTGGTTTACTGAAACCCTAATTTCGTAGCAATGGCAAGATAGTAAAGCTGCCACCAAACTGTTTAGAACCTAATGAGATTTATGTAAAACAAGAAGCGGCACTGCATTTTTGACAAGGTGAGAATGCGCTAATAAGTCGTAGGTCAGGTATGGAGGTAATTTCAATTGTAAAATCATACGCACCCGTAAAAAATGTGGAGTCATGTGTTCACCACTGGCCAAGTCTATTGGCTGTAGATCTAATTCGATATCTAGAGCTTTAGATAACAGAAGCACACTTCTCACAGCTGGACTAGCTTCATCCATGTAAAGGATAGGTGGCATTTTCTTCTCTGAAAATTTCATTCGGAAATGAAGGTAATGTAACGGCACTTTCCGAGCACAATTTGAAACTACGATTAGGATTTGAGTTGGCTATGTTTTGTTTACCTGTTATCTCTTATCGTGTTTGCGATCAATGAATTGAATGTTGTATCGGGGATGCCGATAAAACCTAAAACATGCACTTATAATAAAAAATTTCCGATATTATGTTTTATTGAATAACAGGCTCAGATAACGCAAACTAGTTACATTATTAAAAACTCTTCTACATGAAACGATTACCTACAATAGTTGATATGGTATATGCTTCAGCAAAAATTGATTATCTTTATAGATAGTGTCACTTGATTATAGTGAACTAATACAAAGGAAAGTAGATAGAAACTACTTCAAATTGATACTTGAAATAGTTTTAATATTTAACCATTATTTAGAGATTAATTGAACTAGATGGCAGAGCTGAGATAGAATGCAGTTAATCTGCTCATGCAGATTGTAATTAATATTAATAAAGAATGTTCGACAACTAAACTAACAAAAGCGATGATTCGAAAGATGCAAGGAATTTAAATGCAAAATTATGACAGTTAGATAAGAAGTTGGGTTTTACTGGTTTTGTTACTAATCAAGTATCAAGTGAAAATTGCGCTAAGACAATAGTGATGAACTTTTGCTAATGTCCTAATATTAGCTAAAGCATTTATTACACTTTCTTTGTTCGAGAAGAATACTTTTATTCATTTTACTAATTGGCAAGCATAATTGTTTAAATTTGCCAACATTTTCCGTTCAAACGCAAAAACACTTTGATTATTGCGGGTAATATTTATATATCTAGAATTAATTTTGATGACAATGTAAGTTGTAAGATATATATTTTATCCAAAAAAGAATAAAACATGGATATATACTTCAGAGTTTTCTAAGGCCCCAAAGGAAACTGATGGGTGAAGTCAATCTGATCTTATCAGAGTTATGTAATATCGGTATTGCTGGCAATAAAAAAATTAAGATATATAGCAGCTTTGATTAAAGGACTAAAAAGTACAGCTACTTAAATACGAGAAGTTAATTTCATAACAATTTTTTTTCGCATTATAAAAATGTTACAGTTTCTTTTGATCTTACCTTATCATTGAATGTGAATCTTCAAGGCATATTTGCATAAACCGTTTGGACGTACTCTATAAATATGTTGTAGTATCACAGTTTATCCAAGTACAAAATTTGAAATGAAATTTGAGAATTCAGCGTTAGGCACATCCAATAAGTAGTTACGTTGTTAGTGACGTTCAACAAAAACAACCAGATATTATCGGTGGCTTTTATTTACGTATGTGCTTTTTTCAGTATTTCGTAAGTTTTACATTTATTACAACAGGAGCTTCCTTTTTGGAAAAAAGGAAAAGGACTCCTTTGAAAAGTATAAAATGTGAAGACCTTTTCTCAACATTTTTTGATAGCTCGCTAGATTATCGGTGGCTTTTATTTACGTATGTGCTTTTTTCAGTATTTCGTAAGTTTTACATTTATTACAACAGGAGCTTCCTTTTTGGAAAAAAGGAAAAGGACTCCTTTGAAAAGTATAAGATGTGAAGACCTTTTCTCAACATTTTTTGATAGCTCGCTAGATTATCGGTGGCTTTTATTTACGTATGTGCTTTTTTCAGTATTTCGTAAGTTTTACATTTATTACAACAGGAGCTTCCTTTTTGGAAAAAAGGAAAAGGACTCCTTTGAAAAGTATAAGATGTGAAGACCTTTTCTCGACATTTTTTGATAGCTCGCAAGTATTTTTGCCGCCACCAAATCTCGTTCAATGAATATACTTTCTCGTTCTATGTTTTCAAACTCACGACCTATATGATGAAATTCATCGCTTTATTTAAAGCATTTTCTGTTTAATGAGAAACCAATGAATTTTACGTCGAATACATGTTTGTGTGTTCTCATCATATCTGCAAGAAATATGTTTTTCCTTTACTTGGTTTCTTGACAATATAAATCTCATTAAAACAGTAAACACTATAACAAAATGTATACGTTATCATATCATATCATAACGTTGTGCAGGTGGCGACTTTTACTTATTAATTTCAATATTTCGAAACTATCAACAATTAATTGAACATTTGCAGAATTCGAATTAATCTTGTTTAATATTACTTCTGGAATTTTGATGATTTGTAGTATTGATCTCTATTCCGCATATTATACAGGATAAAACAGTCTAAATTGACAGTATCAATCCATAACATCAGAAATGCTCTTTGAGCCAATCATAAAAAGTATCAAGTCGTTGGATCAGCACTTTTGGGGCAACAAGTGTTAAACATATCTTTGACAGCAGACGATTTTTCAGAAAAAGACTATTTAGTTATTTAAGAGTAATTGAAGAAATACCTCGAAGAGAATAAACAACTTGAAAAATTAAAGGAAACAACTAGACTGGGGGACTTTGACGAAAAGGATTCGGAGCATCAACATAAAAAGGGATAAAAATGGGATTTCGAAGAAGCATTTCGAAATCAACTCAAATACGAAACACTTATTCCAAGTAAATTAAAACTATTTTGTATAAAATGTAAAGAATAAAAGACAGGGACTTGTGTGATTATCATTTAATTCGATTGTTCATCTATTAGAACATATTAATAACTGCAATGATTGAGACTCTCGACAGTTGACAGTATAGCATATTAAAAAGATATTTTTTGACATAATTACAAGTGTGATGAGTGCGATATCGCAACATTAGAACCAGAAATAACATGAAAGTTTTGACGCTTGTGAATTTGTAAAGACCAACACTTACTATGGTAATCCAGAATTTGGTACAAGCAAAACATTTTAATGTTAATATTTAATACACAAATATTTGCAAGAGCACCTATATAATTTGCCAAAGCGCTGACACGGTTGAATGCTTCATCTTAAGTTATCTACGAAGTTTCAAGTAGTTACTTTAAAATTACTAATGAAGATTTTGGAATTTTCAGTAGTAATATTTCCACGATTTAAAAATTTTTCAAATTTTACTCACGATGTTGATTTTAGAAAAAGCGATATTGCCAGATGCTCATTACAAACAGATGCATTATTCGTGAACCATCCTATATATGGTAACTCATTCTAATTAGCAGAAAAAAACAAACTTCTTCGCCACAATTATTGTTACCAGGATTGAAAGAAGCGCTGCCAGTAAATTCCATTTTGAATCAATATATATGTATCTTCTGCTGGCCCCGTGCTCTAACTGAGATAAGTACTAACGTGTTTAATCAAATTTAAACATAGATAATTTTGAGAAATGTATATTTTTTGAAAAATTAACTGATAAATTAGTAAATTAAAATATATTATACGCACGGTCGTTTTTATATGAAAAACTCATGAATCATTCATGCGTAATATCTAACGCAATAACAATGTTAATGGCAATGACTTTTTGTTTTTGTGTTCGAAGCAGTAATTAAAATTTGGAAATTTTATGAATATTTCTGAAGCAAGCTAATCAAAGTGTTATTAATTTTATTTAAAACGGGAGCCTATCAATTTTAAAATGTGTTATATCGCTTTATTTGTAAATATGTATGATGTACACTGAAAGAATTTAATAACAGTGGTATTAGCCAGTAACGAAACCAGTAATGTGAATATAGTGACCTATATCTCATCCTCGTGGAACATATTATAAGATAAAAGGGTTTATTCATGACGAATAAATCCAAATGGAAGTGTTTATTGGCAAATATTGGGTTTATATTCAACATTCATAGATTTAATAATTCTTGAATAGCGGCTGTTTTCGTAAACTACTAATATTTAAGAAGCTTGGCAAACAGGTGGCATAGTAATACATATATATTTAAATATTATTGGAAGTATTTACTTCCTATTGAGTAGAAGATTTTCACGTTTTCATAGTTTGCTTAAGAAACGGAAGTTTTTAATAATACGCGAAATACGCATCGACATACCATGATGTGATTTTACATACTTTATAGTGGTAAGAATAACTTGTAATATTGTTACTGTCATTAATATTATTATATTTAGCAGTAATTAGTCATTTTGCGCCACTATCTATATATTTCTAAACTTGTGCAATGAAACTGTGTTACTTTTAATGATTTCTCAAATAATATAATTCAAATAATTTTGACTTACAATTAATATTCACGCATCTAACTATGGGATAGATAACAAGAGTATTTAACTATTATCAAATTAAAAAATTAGGATAGGTGCTCGTGCAATATTTAAGCTTTAAGAAATTATTTAATAATCAAGAATGTAAAAATACTCTGATGAATTATCAGTAAATAGATATGTTAAAATAAAACATGAAAATACTGAAACGCATATTTTATCACAACTGATGTTCACTTCTTTATTTCAAAGATATTTAAATTTTAGCCCTTAAATGCGTTTATTAAAAATAATAGGGATATTTTGTTATTATTCTAATTGGTGCAGTCAACCGTAAGTAGGATTATCCTCTTTATCTGTTTTATGTTGTAAAGTATTAACTTCTAACGAAAAGTCTGTCGGGTAGGATGATTTATGGAAAATTATATCACATCGTAAATTTTAATTTATATTTAATTTATATGTATAAAAGATTACAAATGATAGATTAACTTTGTTTTTATACATCCTTGTTACATTGCACAAGGGTGACGAATAAGAATTAATATTTGTAGAAGACTCAACGGCAGCTACCATAAATCTATAAAATGCATGACTATCGAAATTAATGTGAAAATACAATAATTGGAATTATTAAATTGGTTATTATTTATATTTTTGCAATAAATTATTAAAGAATTCAAGATTTTTATCTCCAATATATCGTGCGTGTTGTATTATAAACAGATTTTATTGTGTTATTTATAGTTCTTGTAACTTTTGCTCAAAACGTAAACCGCCATCTATTTGCCTTTAACGCGACAAATCAATAAGAAAAGGATCCAAATTAAAACATTTTTACAAAAACAGTAGTAATTTATTAATTATTAATAGTAATAATTTGTAAATTTTTTGATTTTGCACGAAATACTTAGCTTTGTACTGTATTTAGATTTTAAGAATCGATACTATAAGTCCTATTTCGAACTTTTGTTTTTGCAGTATTCATTGTTGAAAAGTTCTCTCCACTGCAAGGTAGCTTGTTGGAAAAACTAAACACCTCTTCCACTTTTGTGCATTTGGGTTGCAACTACCGAATTGTAATAAGCATTCCTATAAAAACCTGCGCAGATCATTTAGTTCTTGTAAATGTTGAAAAACAAACTGGGATAATGCGATACAATCAATAATCCTTCAAGTTGATCTTCAGAAATACATTTGTGAAGTATTGCAACCATTTACGGATGGTGTACATTTAATTGCGGTCGATGTAGTTTATAATTACTCTAAGATTCCTAGAAATTAAAACAGGGAAATGTATTTAGATATCCTTACTTTTAGTTTGAAAGAAGTAGTTTTTATTATAATCATTAAATTATGTATTATATAGCCTCACACAGAATCCTTCATAGGGGAGAGAACTGTTAGGATCGGAGAATTATTTTTTCTTTAAAATTATGAGATATGTATGTTGGAATGAAATATTACTAACATACATATTAGTTCTGTATAGCCTCTTTTTTCCATAATTTTCTTCTGAAGAACCGTCTTTGATGGTTAAACTGATTTAATATGATTTATTGTACAACTTTAAAGTTAAACTAGATGTTACAGAGGTGTATGTTAGAACAAGATTATAAAAAATTTCTGTTCAATTTTTTTTTATGCAAAGGAAAAGTTTATTTCGTCGGGGTGATTCAGATAAGATAGGTAAGGAAGAGCTTCAAGACTGACACTAACCATTAAATTACAGATTAATATCCAGTATTTGGTAACTACACAAAGTGAATCATCCCCGCGAACACGGAAGATTGTGGCTTTGTAGGCCGATATGCTTCAAAACGACTTTTCTTTTTTATTAGGTTTGATGTTTTAAAATTATATTTAATCTATAGACTGTCTCGTAAGTTAGTAGCTATATAAAGTTGTATTTCTTTAAATGGAAAATGCATTATTGCTCTTTTAGCTTCGTCCTTAAATTCTAAAGCAAAATATAATAAGTTGCCAGTGTCAAAATTAAACGCTCCAGAGTATTTTTATTAAAAAGTAATTGTTTTAATAGAATATATTATACATTATTCTAGTTTCGATTATTTGGCAAATTTCTAGAAAAAAATATTAACATTTTAATAGCTTAAAAAGAGCCACTTTGTTGTTACAGCTATTTTTGAAATTGAATTCTGTTTATTGGTGCGTTATCATAGAAGCAACTGAAACTATTATTAATATTCATTTGACTAAACAAGAGAAGAGGTGGGAAGGTGATAAGTACGTAACCCTATTATTTTTTATTTGATTTAATAAGACTTAGTTCGTATTGTAAATGTACGACTTAGAAAATTTCTGCTTCTTCTTCCATCTATTACGATTGACATCCAATAATGACAAATAAAAACATTGCAATTTGGAAAGCAATTTACTTGGATGGATTTCTCAATTTGAATTTTTCAACCAACTTTGGTAAATGGACAATTTCAATTCCGTTTGGGTTTGTATTTGCCATTTCTGGATTATCATCGATGTAATCATTTTTCCTTGGCAACTTGCAAAAACTTACTGAAATAAAGTTGTAGCTTTAATTAGCTTTTATAGATACTTGTACGAGGGTAATTATTAAATATTTCTGAAAAATTAACGAATGATTGTATAAATGTGAATGGTACATTGTAATGGAAACGAAGGTTTAAAAGTATTTTAAAAGCATACGGTAAGTATATATATAGATGTATAAATTTATCTTCTATGCTTCAAAATACTATGAATTTACGACTGCAGTAAACATTATATGTACCTTTTGATTTGCCGCAATTTTATGATTATATCTAAAATTTATTTTTTCCCGGGAGTTATATCAATTAATTACTGCAAGATCTACTTTAATTAACAATTAAAAATAATTTTGTAATCGCGGAAAGATTGTTTTATAGCACAGTTACATGTATATACCTGGCAATAGTATATTAAGGTGTGTTTACACAAATAATAATTTATTATTATTTGTAAATTATAAATACGTACAGATAATCTTAAAATATCTATAACTTGTCAAAATTATATATACTTTTGGATTTTTAAATTAAAAAATAACTTTTTCAATTAAAATTGTTCAGAAATTACTCAAGTATAAATAGGAAAAATGTTATCTATAACAATGTTTCATCTTCAATTGAAAACATTTGTTTCTCAGGTCAGGTCCGCTACAATCGCAACAATAAGAATACGAAAGTATGCTACAATTACGTTATTGCACGTAACAATTATATTATTTATTAACACTAACTGATTGTTATTAATAACACCTTTAAGGGTGGCGATGGCCCTACGAGGTATACATGCTCTCACGCTTTTGTTGCGTGCATGGTGTTTGTAAAGTGTTTTATATGTTTGTTGCTATCAAACTCTCGTTTAAGCGGCTAGTTATATGTAACATATGCAAAATCTGCCACGTGATTTTGGTAGTGCTTTTTAATTAAAATCGGGGGATAAGGTAAACGAAATTATTATAATACCTATTAAAAGTTTATACGTTGCCAGATATAAATGGCGGCGTCTTATTTTTTTGAGTTATCTAAGGGTTTATCAAATCTGGCGATGTATAGCTCTGATAAAAACGCTCCCCCATAAGGGGAGATTTCGATCATGTAACTTATATTTCTGTAGCCGATAAGGCGTCGTTAGAAAAGCAAATGCTACTATTCGTCTGCTTCAGTGCGTTTTCCTTGTGACGAAGGAGGATCAATTGCTTTTGTCAGTCGCAACATTTGTATGTGCGTGTTTGTATGTGTGTGTGTTAAACTCGCAACGTACTTATTGTTGTAAACGTACCAAGTTTTCAACATCGCAACGTCCATATGCATGTAATGTAATATTAGGGACACCATACGAGGAGCCTGGGTATCGAGGCGACAGAAGCAGAAATAACCGTTCACGGCTGCCCAGTCATTCTCGTTATTTCTCATGTTTACTGTACCATCTCTAATATGCATTGCGACGCACTATCCCTCTGGCGAAGCGATAAGAACGAAGTGTTGTGCGGGGTACAGGCGTTAAACGTACACGAAATAACGGTGGATGACGATCGTTACCTTCGTAAGGTACATAAGCGTACATCTCGAGGCACAGGCTACATAAAAATTTACAATGGTAAAGTCAGGTGGGTGGATAAAGCCGGCTACTTACGACGGTCTTCATCTTTTCCATTCTATGGACGGCAGGATAGTTGCATAAAATTGCACAATTATTCCTTCCTATTCTAACCACAGCCCTCCAATCTGTGTAGGCGTTTACTTAATCAAGCATGGCTAGTAAGAATTATGGTTACAGCCTTAATAGACTACTGTTAAGTTCTTAAAGCTTCTTATCTTTGTCTGGGATTTGAAGTATTTTTTTATAAAAAAACTGAATGCATTTCTAGAATCATATCCGTGGCCACCCTAAAAATAAAGCATTGTAACTCGCCTAATTTTTATTTTGCAGCACAAAGTAAGTACAATTGTAGTGCGCAGAAAATTTTGAAATGTGGGGGTATTTTCTGTCTCCAACCCAAAAAAAGAGCGTTATAATTCGGCTAATAGTGAAGTTTAAATTTTCTGTGCTGTGCACAAAACGAGTTTAAAGTGATAAGCCTGGAGGAATTTCGTATTTTGGGAGTGTCGAGATTTCGGGACGTAAACCCATCGCCATGTTTTGGCTTATTTGAAAAATGCTGAGTTATGAGATTATAAGAAGTTCAGAAGAATTATTATTAGAAAATTATATTGGTTTTAGCGTTAACTAAATTAAATTAATATTTAAGGAAATGGAAGAAATTTTATGAACTTACGAATTCACTCTGTATGAGATATATAGCTTGCATAATAACACCTCGAGGTCTATATTGGAGGATTCCAAAAACATTGAAAATTTGGGGTCTGTATGGTTAAATTTATTTTATTATTTTGAAAATAAGCCTACGGTTTCTGTGAAAAGTTATACGTGACGAATTAAATTAAAGAAAATGTAAAATAATTTTTTTTAAGACTTGGAGTTGTTTTGTATGCAAATACAAACTTTATGGTGTGTCTATGTTGCTACTACTGTTGTATTGAGATTTCTAAGAGATATTATTTATTACTCATTTAAAATGAGTAGGCAACGGAAAGGTACTGCAACCAACATAACAAATATTGTGGTATAAAACGAGGTAGGTAAAGTAGTATATATCAGACTTCTAATGTGTTTCATTTATTATTTTTACTTTGGTTAAAAAAGGAAACGCATAAATAAATAAAAGAAAGCATTAACATTGCAAAAATGATGAAAAAAATGGATTAAATCAGACCTCCAAGAACACATGCAATTTTAAACATATTCTAAAATTTCCATAATAATTTTTGAAATGTCTATAATTGAGCATCTTCGAAAGGTGATTTATTATGATTTTTCATTAATTCAAATAAGGCTGAGGTGCTTATTTAAGCAAGGTGTGTTTGGATTCAACCTTTAATGAAAATACACCTTCTTTGGTCAAAATTTCTCAATAGTATGAAGACTTTGAACGCGAAAGAAGTTCTGTGAAGGAGCTCGTGTGTGGCTGTCATCGAAGAAAATACTGCTGCTACTAGGCTACAAAATTATTAAAGAGGACAATAGAGCCACTGGATCGTCAGCTGTTAAGACAATTATATACGATTACATGCGACTCAAGAATGTTGCTGGTCATTTTGTGCCAGCTTTCTGTCTTAAAAATGGCAGAGCGTCTTAGAATTTGTCACGAAACTTTTTTCTAAATTTATGACAAATGCCGAAAGATATATTCCGTTGTAGTTAGGCGAGACTAAGGCTGGTGTCGGTCTCGATTGTATAATCTGGGTTTCTTTTCGGTTTTGACGAATATTATAACAACCTCCTTCCAAAGAAGTTCAAATTTTTTGCGCAGCATATTTGTTTTAAATAGATTTTAAATTTGACTCGGGACTCATTCCGAGTCTGGTTTACTAATAATCCAAGTAAATGAAGTAAACTAAAGTAAATATGATACAGTCAAAAGTCGCTAATTTTCTGGTAGGTCTTCCGTGAGTAAAAATGTTGCTGGCAAATTTTACAATAAAGCATATACAAATGCAAAGATCTATTCTAGCGAACAAAGCGAATGTAATTTCTAATTCTGATTATTAAATTTCTAATAGCAAGTTCTCTTGGTTTAGCACAATGGGTAGTTAAAAATACTATTACTAATATTTCTCGTAGTAATAATATAACTTTCTAATAAGGTAAAAACGTATTAAGCTGTTCAAATTTAAATGCAAAGAAAGTTAAGTAAAATTTAGTTAATACATGAAATGTAGAGTAAATAAGTATTAATTTAAAGTTTACGTAAACGTTTAAGCAATGAAAAATAACTAATATTGATTTTCAAATGTTGTGATCGAGATTCTCATTGAGATTTTGGCTAAGCTCTAGAGTTTCGATAAACTAGCCTCGTCTCGGTATCGATACCTTACAGTTGGTTCGTCTCGATTTTCAAGATCAAGACCAAGAGTGACCGAAGCACTAGCTCGTGTAAGGGTGCAGAAAGTTGAAGAAACATCAGCAATGACAAAGAAGCAGCGTGTTATGAAAAGAGTGAGGTTCCTTATATATGAGGTGTTCCTTAGAAGCACGGCCCTAGCTTGTGCAATTAAATTGGGCGAACGAAGGAACAATTGGGGCTACGTAGAACATCGAAAAGTGTAATTATTGACCGGTTATGGCACCAATGCCTTTGGCAACTCCACCCTCAGTAGATCTACTGCAACAAAATGCTTTTATCTGAAAAGACTGCCTTGATTTATATACTTCATCGTGTGTTGTTCAACGGCGCTCTCCGTTGCTGCGGAGGCTTATCTAGGGGGTGCAACCTACGCTTTAAAATCACCTTAAATTTCGTTTTTCGTAAATAATGTTTAAACGGTTAAAGATAGGAAAAAAGTTTCAATTCCAAATTGACACCATTTACCGAGCTCAGCCCACCATTTACCAGCTACCGAGGTCTATAAACTAACGTGGTCTCATTAAAATCAACGTTTGACACTTTCTATACTTTACTCCCTTGTGAGCTAAAGTCGATCGAGTTTTTTTAATGAACTTTCATATATTACCCTTCATTGATAGATTGCACAACGTTTTATGCTGGAAGACGGATCCAGAAGGATGATTGTACACATGGTTCAGCCCTGCTGGAAGGAATCACCTTTTTGCGATGCAACGTCACAAAACTTGTTCCTGTTATTTTTTCACGGTACCTCAACACTTAGTATTAATCGACCTTGAGCAGGGATTTGCTTTAAAGCGCTTTAAGATTGATTGGGACAATGGTAGGCGTACGAATACATTCTGTTCTTCCGGTAGGGCACTGTATGTACAACGAAAGATATCTTCTTTAGCAAATAGTCGACATATTTCATCAATATAATGTGTAATAAACATGGGTTGTACAAAAATATGTTGTGTACCTTTAGTAATAAATTCGAACCATACGAATATACATCTACGAAACCATAGAGACATCACCTTCTATCTATGTTATAAATTCGCTGTATTGTATTGATATATCCCATTTAACTATTTTTATTTTGTATATTTTTTGAAGGTAATAATTTTATCTTCATCGAGTATAAAGCGTTCTCCCACTTGGACCATTTACATAATCTGTAGAATATTTAATATTCTACATGTTCATAGTTTGTTGAAAAGGTCGAGATGGTCTTTGCAGGTCGCAAACCGGATCTAGGTAGTAATTTTTAAAACAATTTCTACTTACTTGGAACTATGGATTTGAATAAAGAGTAACGTACTTCAAACATAAGAAAACTACCTCAATAGTTAACTGTTGACATTCTTGTATTTAGCAGAACGTAACTTAAGACTTAAGACTGCAGCATATATGTACGTATACTGACAGTACATGGTTGCCTCATCAATTATCAATTGGCGGTCTCCATTAAAAATTACTTTTAAAACAATACCTGGTGGTTTTCCTACTACATACTCTTTTGCTATTTTCTAAATGTACCAATCCTTTTCTATGTCTTTGATTTGGTATGTTAAGGGCAATTCAAAAGTTACCATCATCGCCCGTTCCATAGTTTCATTCTTTCTATGCTTACCCCTGCGTATTTTTTCCATTGAAAGTAATAATTGTTTTTGCTTTCTCTGGACTACAGCTCAGAGTTTAAAGAATAAATTTAAGTTATGTTTTCTTTGTATTTTTTTTGATTACCTTTAATTTTTTTTAATGATTATTTATTATATATAAGCATGTATTTGATTCCATTTCTATGTATGTATCTGTATCTCTGTATTTCTATGTATCATCTGGTATCGCAGTCGTTGTTTCCCAAATCTACATTGTAATTTATATTTTCTTCTAGTTAATTTATGAGATGTTATTATTTATTACTCTCATGACCCGGTACCCTTTTCAACGATTTTTTTGTTATCTACTGTTAATTGACATTAGAAATCTTCATTGGAATCTTTAATATCCTTTGTTTTTTTTGTTTGTTTAATATTCTTTGGAGATCAGCAATTCTCTGCATTTATCGGTAATATGATAAAGACGTAAACTAATTTTTGACTAGCTACGTGATTTTCTTATCTTACTTCGGAGGTTTCGTCGTCTTTTCTTTTTTTTTGATACTATTTTAATTTTCTTAGTGTAACTTTGTATTTTGTTAGTACTACATTGTTTTGATCAGCGAATAATGTTTAATAAAAAGTTGTGGTGGATAATTGAGTAACAAATAGCGAAACATTTTGATGTTTGATGAAATGGAATCACCCGTTTGCTAGAAGGATAAATTAGCCAGACCTAACAACATGGAGACTTCTCAAAAACGTTCTCCTTTTAATATCTAGATGTTATTTACTTGCAATATTTCGACATATACTTTTATTCGTACGTGTCAAATACGCTAATCAATTAATATAATCTGGCTTAGTCCGTAAATTAAAAATATCTGGAATTTCCTTGGTATTTTCCAACGTAATTAGGTATATTTTTTTTTTTCATGTAACTACATGAAAAAAATTCATAATTTACCAGCAGAAGTCAGAGTTTTTCAATAAAATATTTGTCTGCTGTAGCATTTAGTACCTATTTTTTAATATTAACTGGTTATTTACAGAAGAGAAGTTCTAGGAGAATTTATTGCGTCATGCGCATCAAATAAAGAACAATCTTTTAACAAGTGCATGTTTGCTTTCTATATTTAGGATTATATATATATATATATAGATAAATCACAATAACATAAAGTTTAGTGTGCCGGTGTTAAGCATTGATTTGTACGAAAAGGTTCTTAAGATAAATCCAACTCACACTGAAAATATTGGGGGTATGTATGTAGATCCTTTATGTCGACCATGCCATTGAACGGGTGAGCGGTCGTGAATGATACCAAGCATTGTCTATTTCAATAACATTACCTTCTAATAAATCTGGTGGTAGGATACCGCTAAGCCAATCTTCAAATAATAATGGAGTCACGTCCTCAAAATAATCCAAAGTTGATGATTTTATATTCTTTATCGATAATAATTGTTGTCCGATCCATTGTTTTCCAGATCCAACATGAAGAATGATTTATCCAATCTACCCAACATCTAACCCCTTAGAAAGTAGTATTCTAACTATTGTTATGTCTCATCTGGAGAGCATACTAATTTGCTCTCTTCACGAAATTTCTGGTGTCTGAATTTGGCAATTTTTTTGATACATATTCTAAGAGGACCAAGTTTGTAATTTAATCTTACAGAAATTTACACTAAGATGTATTTACATTTCAGACTTTTTTGTGTAAGTAGATATAGGCCGTTCAATTTAGAATAATAAACGTATACGTATTTTTCATTACTTAGATATTAGTTTATATAAATGGAAATATCTTTGGAAGATATTCTATGACGTGTGTTATGTTACCAGAAAATGTTAGCTGTACACTATTTATAGAATATGCGTAATTTTAAAATTCCAGGACCTTAAGATACCTATATCAGAAGACCTTTGCAACTTACTGACTAAAAATTCAGATAGATTTTTCTAGTAGGTAATATTATTATTTGCTATTCAATTTTAGGATGTGAAATAACGACCGACTACAAGGGTGAAGATTAGGAAGGAAGTTAACTTTTTATACAAACCAACTGAATACATACTGGAGGAATGGCACCGACTTTGCATTCTATAGAAATAAGTCCGCCCTGCAGAGCTGTTCTTATGACAAGTAAAGCCTTGGGTTTGCCTTTGAATGTGAAGGAATACAATATGTTGAAAGGAGAACACCTTGCACCCGAATTCTTGAAGGTATACAAAGATTAATATAGAGATTGTAGATTTTTAATTATTTGTAAGCAAGTATGACATACATTTTAATTTTACAGGATTCTTGCATTAAATTGTGTACTGACAATTTATATCGATATGATTAATTTTAGCTAAATCCACAACATACTTTACCGACGTTGGAAGATGGTGAAGTGGTACTTATAAATAGCCATGCTATCAATATGTATCTAGTAGACAAATATGGACAAGATGATACTTTATATCCTAAAAATATTGCAACGAGAGCACTTGTAAATCACCGTCTATTTCTCGACGAAGGGACGATATTTAGTGTCTTGTATGATACAATGGTAGGTATAGTAGATTGAATGTTATAAAAAAAAAAAATAGTAGAAATGCTCATACGTCTTTTCAGAAATACACAGTCGCGCTCAACATGGGCGGCGAAAAACACAGAATACCTGAGTTAAATAAAGTTAAAGCAAAACTCGCATACGAGTACCTCGAAGCGTTTTTGGAAGGCAACTTATGGGTGGCCGGGGGCACTACTCCAACTATAGCCGATCTGCATCTGGTTACTACCGTAACAACTCTTGATGTTCTCATTCCCTTCGAGCGCACTAGACATCCGAATATATTGCGTTGGATCGAAAAATGTCGAGGGTTGCCATACTACAGCGAAAGCGGTTTAGAAGCTTATAAAAAAGCTATTTTACCGCTTTTAGCTGATGTATGATTTTACTTAGCGCTTGCGTTTTAAACTATTCAGATGGATGTTGGTCATTCTTCTTGGATATTTTCATATTTTTGACAATAAATACGAATACTAACAGATACTTTTCGGTAATTTTCGTATTAAAATTTATCTGTAAAAACGTGCACTTCAGTGCCCATCAAAGATATCGAACCCATAGGAAGTATGCTCTCAAACAACAAAAACCCCAACTCTAAGTGATATTCAGGAGAATCATATTGTTAAATTACTTTTCCTTAGCTTTACTTTAACATGGGAGCCCTGATAAGTAGTTAACCTACTAATTCTAACGCTGGAGAATGACAATTCTTCTGGAGACATAGTCGATGGATATAATAGGTACGGTTTGTACCAACAGATTTGAAATATTATTGTAAATTCACGTCATGCAAAATGTTGTAGTTGCTACGTGTAGCAGGTAGTATAATAATAAGCAGTGAGTTGCATAAGTAAGGTTACTTGTATTATTTATTTATAAAATAAATCAAGGTCGTGAAATGTGTTAATTCGAAAGAACCATATTTTTTATTTATTTAGTAATTACACCAATGATACAGCAAATATCGCAGCCGCATAATTCCCTTATCAGTTCGATTATCACTGATATTATGTTCCCTAAATGCGCGCTCGTATTTCAACGTATACATAATATTGTTACCAGGTATTTGAGATATTGCATGACTTTTAAAATTTGTCTAGTCAAGTCATCATGTAGCCAACATGATGCCAAGCCAACACACCACCGCAATTAAACAACATCGATAAAATTGTTTTTTCCACGAAGATGACATTTTGAACGATGCAACAGATGATGTGAAATAAGTGCACAGCTACCAAAGACAACGTAATCAGTTGCGTATTATGCGGTAACGTGGAACATAGACATAAAGTGAATAATCTTGCCACAAAATTAATAGATATGTTGTGGCGATATAATTAGTATGTAGCAATGTTAAATTACAAGCAAATACATTTATGAAACAATCATCGAAATTGCCAATATTCTCCATTAATTCCTCTATTACATAGAGCAAAGTTAAATTTTGGCGGTGAAACCCATTGGTTGTCCATTACACTTTGTAGTTAAGTAATAAGCAGTGTGTCCGGTATCTAGAGTTGATATACCCATTGCTTTTTATCGAAGAACTTAATTGAGATACATTACATACAACCAATCAAGTTTACATTATTGACAACGTACCAAAAATAACCATATTAAGAAGGGTAATCCCAAAAAATGTAAAACCAACTGTAAGGCAATAAATAAGTGCCACACCTATTTATTGCCTTCTGCGTTATGTCATATGTATTGGAATTGTAATGCCTTACTGGCGATAAATGTATCAATGTAATTTTTGTTGATAAGTAAGGCAATAAATATGGGTGCAATATCAAAAGATAGCATTTGATTTTTGAGATTTGTTGAAAATACTTGAAATAAGTACTGCGTTATTGATACCGGCTTAAAACTAATTTTACAAGAAAATTACCAGCGACATAAAAAAATACAGAAGCTAATAAAAAATAATTCTTTAAACTTCGGTAAATGTTGCACGACACCTTCTTGAAACAATTCATTTCCCTTTTTGAATGGATTTTTACCTCTACAAAAGGATTGGGCTGTTGTATAGAATTGCTTACGAATGCATATTTTTCATGTATAGTTTCCTTGTAAACACTGGCACAGGAAGAGGCGGTGGAATAATGGCATGGTAAATATACAAATAATTACGTTATATGCCTGTCGAATCTGAAAATGTGTATTAGAAAACAAACTGAAGATGATCGTTATGCATTTTCCTACCGCGTTTTCCCATTCCTGAGACAATTACCGCAATTCTCTTTTGATTGTTAATAGTGGATAAATATGGCTAAAAATAAGTGTATTTACAGCTAAATTCAAATTTTTATCTTTTATCTATTTTGGGTGCTTTTTGTGTTTACACTTAATTAAAGTAAGATCAATTAGTATTCTTTTATTATTTTCCATATGTGGATTCGTCACTGTTAGAGTTTTCCACAAAAGAATATAAGTCAGTCAAGGAGTAGGAATAATATTTACACCTTTTTATCTTTTATGTCCTAAATTATATTTCATTTAATTTCTTGGATTGGGTAAACAACGAAATGAAAAAGAAAACAAAAAATGAAAGGTAAATACTTAAATTGAAGATAGTCGTAACGTAGATTAACTGCGTGTTTTTTTTTCTGATTTTTTGACAACAACAAAGTTGCCATTGATTTTACATGTAATTTTACCGAATCCATTTCTGTAGAGTACATCCAACAACAAATAAGCTGGATGTACAAACATCTTCCTTGTGCTTAGCTTAATTTATTCATTGTAATCGAATTTAATTGAAAATTTTATCATGGAATAACGTTGACTGAGTGTGCGGTCATCTTCATAGAAAAATTTGTATAGCTTCAATTAATTCGTGTTTCATTATGGTAAACAAAATGTGTACTTCATGCATAAACTATAAATTATCGCATACATTTCTGAATTCAATTCAGGTTCACAACAAAAATTATATTTTTGATGATGTCAGCTAATGAACAAGATATCCATGCGTAATTGCTTTCTAATTTGGAGTATCCTGTATCAACGTATATTATTGTGTTATCCGTTTTACAATACATGCTAACGATAAAAATAGATTAGATATATTATGTTAACGCAGATTCAATACATTCAACATGCAAACATTTCTCATACACGTTATGTTTCTTCTAATCTATCATATTATCTACTCTTCACTTTTAGGATATAAAATACATCCGTATGCAACAGTGTAGCTAGTTACGTTTTATACAACATAACCGAATAGATCGCGAAGAAATGGCACTAACTTTACATTCTATAGAAATAAGTCCGCCCTGTAGAGCTGTTCTTATGACAAGTAAAGCTTTGGGGTTGTCCTTGAATGTGAAGGAATACAATGTGTTGAAAGGAGGACACCTTATACCCGAATTCTTAAAGGTATGCGAATAGAAATAAATATGAATGAATAGGTGTAACGGAGTTAAATCTTCGCAAAAACAATTTATTTAACCAACTGCTTATTGCTAATTTTTGTTTTTTTTTTTTTTGGGGGGATTCTGCGTCAAATTATATAGTAACAATTTACATTGATATGATTAATTTCAGCTAAATCCACAGCATACGGTACCGACTTTGGAAGATGGTGAAGTAGTTCTTATAAATAGTCACGCTATCAGTACGTATTTAGTAGATAAATATGGACAAGATGATACTTTGTATCCTAAAGATGTTGTAACGAGGGCACTTGTAAATCAACGCTTGTTTTTTGATGAAGGAACTGTATTTAGTGTCTTGTATGATACAATGGTAGGTCGAGTAAATTGAATATTGAAAAGAAAGAGCTAAAATGTTCATATTTTTCTTTTTTTAGAAGTACACAGTCGTGCGAAACTTCGGCAAAGAAAAGAATAGAATACCAGAGTTAAATAAAGTTAAGGCGAAGGTAGCGTACGAGTTTCTGGAGGCCTTTCTAGAAAGCGGAACATGGGTGGCCGGAGGTACTGCTCCAACTATAGCCGATCTGCATTTGGCTACCACCGTAACAACTCTTGATGTTCTCATTCCTTTCGAGCAAAATAAACATCCAAACATATTGCGTTGGCTTGCAAAATGTCGAGCCTTACCATACTACTGTGAAAGCGGTTTAGTAGCATACAAAAAAACTGTTTTGCCGCTTTTGGCAGATGCATGATTTACTTAGTATTTATATTTGCATCCAAGGAGTAATAAAGTAAAAAGAATGTTTTTGTATAACACTGGTACAACACAGAGTATATTACTGTAATTCTCTTTTGCTTGTTAATAATGGTTAAAATAAAATACCAGTTGCTATTCTTTTTATATTTTCTAAACATGGCTATTCTTAGCCAAAAAATATAATGTTAAGATAGCTTAGCTTTCTCACGGTATTGATGGAATAATTCACAGAAAACGCAACCAAAGGAAAGAAAAAAATGCACTAACACACGGACATGTTTCTGCCTACCTGGCCTCATCAGCACGGTTTCATTTCTACCTTTTGTCGCTGTTGCCTCACAGTTAATGCCACAACTTTCAAAACGACAATTTCAACATTTCTTGATGCCCTCTAGTGCCAAAGAAACGCATGCTTGCCGTTTAGGAAGCAGGGACAAAACTGGGTTTTGCCATTTGTTGCGTTTGCCGCGAATTATTCCATCAGTACCATATAAGCATTATATTTTTTTGCTTATTGTTTCTAGTCATTTTGTGATGTGCCTGTTTGTGGTTATTCTTGTTAATCGCCACTGTTAGAGGTCTCCATAAAAGAACGTAAGTCAGTGAAGAAATAGGAATAAATCCAATTACCTCTTTTTATTTTTTTTGTCTTACATTATATTTTATTTAAGCTTTTGTATTGGAAAAATTTAATGGAATAAAGAAGAAAGCAAACAATGAAAGGTAAATACTTAAATATAATTTAAGTATTTACTACGATTGTTTGTTTGCATTGCAACTTGAATTAACCGTGCATATTGTTTTTCAGGAATGTTTAAGTTGGTGCTTAAAAGATATATTGAAGTAGAAAATCTTTTAGGTCCTACAGTTTTGAAGACGGAAATCGATGGTAACAAAGTTGCCATTGAGTTTATATGTAATTTTGCCGAATCCATTTCTAGAGTGTACATCCAACAACTTTTAATAAAAAATAACAAATAATCTAGATGAGAAAATTACGTATAAACCTCTGTCTTGTGCTTAGTTTAATTTACTCATTGTAGTTGAATTTAATTGACAATTTTATAAAGGATTGAGGTTTGGATTGAGGAACATACTTTTTAAATGTTAATTAATGAACAAAATTTACTTTATTATTTGAAGTATCCTGAAACAACGTATGTATATTATTCTGTTATGCCTTTTATAACAAATGCCAATTATAAAAATAGATATCTTATGTTAATACAGATACAACGCATTGAAATATTAGACATACAAACTTTTGCAACTCATTGTTTAAAAGTTCAGATATGTTTTTTTTAATCAATTATATTATCTGTTGTTTAATTTTACGAGATAAATACATCCAAGTACAACGATGTAGGTAGTTACTTTTTATACAAGACCACTGAATATATCGTGAAGAAATGGCACCAATTCTCCATTCTACCGAAATAAGTCCACCCTGCAGGGCTGTTCTTATGACCAGTAAAGCTTTGGGATTGCCCTTGAATGTGAAGGAATGCAATATGTCAAAAGGAGAACATCTTACACCTGAATTCTTAAAGGTACATGAATAAAAATAAAGATGTATAGATATTGTAATGAATTGTACGTTAAAATGTATTCCAACAATTTATATCGATATGATCAATTTTAGCTAAATCCACAGCATACGGTGCCGATGTTGCAAGATGATGAAGTAGTACTTATAAATAGCCACGCTATCAGTATGTATTTAGTAGAGAAATATGGACAAGATGATACTTTGTATCCTAAAGATATTGTAACGAGGGCACTCGTAAATCAACGCTTGTTTTTCGATGAAGGAACTGTATTTAGTGTCCTCTATGATACAATGGTAGGTCGAGTAAAATGAATGTTACAAAAAAGAGCTAAAATGTTCATGCCCTTTCAGAAATACACAGTCGCGCGAAACTCAGTTGAGGAAAAGCATAGAATACCAGAGTTAAATAAAGTTAAGGCGAAAGTTGCATACGAGTTTCTGGAGGCCTTTCTCGAAAGCGGAAGATGGGTGGCCGGAGGTACTGCTCCAACTATAGCCGATCTGCATCTGGCTACTACCGTAACAACTCTTGATGTTCTCATTCCCTTTGAGCAAAGTAAACATCCAAACATATTGTGTTGGCTTGAAAAATGTCGAGGTTTACCATACTATAGTGAAGACGGTTTAGTAGCTTATAAGAAAGCTATTTTACCGCTTTTGGCGGATGCATGATTGTACTTTTATTTTAAACTATGGAGTAAAAAAGGATTAAAAAAATGTTCTTGATTGTTATGTCTTGTGGTATCACGTTTAAGAGTCAAAACGATACAATATTGATAATGAATTAGGAATTAGGAGGGATATCAAATATCGTTAAGTAACGTTTAAAATTACAAATTTTGAAGAGGTATTGGGTAGCTAAAAGCGCGATAACGTAAAATTTTTAAATTAGTTCTAGTTTAGGGGTGCATTCTGCTTGTCAGCCGTGTAATCCACTCATTATTGCTGGCATAGCTGACAGCAAGAGCATACCTTTAATGTGCTTATAAAGAAACAAATTTTAAGATTAAGGTGATCTAGGTGGACAGCAATTAATTCTCCCAAATCCAGCAGTGAAAGAATTCCATTCTTTAGGTACGGACGCTGTTCACTATACCAATAAGCTGGAGACCCGTGTTGGAATATAAATTTATTGGAATCCATCAATGAGGCAATAACAACAGCTGCAATATGTGTATTATATTTTTTTATTGAAGAAGAAATTGACACTTGTATTAGAGGTTATACAAAAAATTCTTTTAGTGTGCCATTTAATAATATGTCAGTATAATTAAGTATCATAGCGTTTTCAAAGTTGACGTCGCTCCTTTTTTTTATCCAATAATAACCTACTTCCTGTGACCTAAAATTATTTAGTTGGCAAATTAAAGAAGCAAGTTCGATCTAAAAAAATCCATTAACATTTGCTTGTATCTGTAACTTAACACCTTTAAGACAAAGAAAAGACAGCGTAAAACGCGGTGTTTTTTGAAATGAAATGGATTTCACTAATTCTAAGGTGTAGCAGCGCCGTGATGCGCGCCTACAATCTCAACAGACGCAGTCGTCTATTCTTGGCCTAAAGAATGAGACGAATTATAAACTGAGAAAATCAAAGCCCAATAAGAAAATTATGTGGTTTCGTATTTCTGGAGGATCATATTATTTTCTTCAATTCTATTTTAAGTAGATAATCTTAGAGAAGTTGTTAACCTAGCGACTCCAATGTTGGAGAGTGACGACTATTCCCAAAATGAGGTTTCTCTAAATTTCTTACTTATTAACATAAAAGATGTTTAAGTTTAGCTGATATCTTTATTAATCGCGTACATTTCAAAGATAATTGTAGAATTTTCTGAAGCACAATTTACTGCAAAGATTTCTTGTTGATATCCAAGAATCTTGCAGTATTGTGCCATCTTGTGCGATCAGTAATTGGGTCCCGGTTTATTATTATCTTGTATAGTGTTTTCGCTCTCTTACTTTTGGATTAAGTTGACAAATCGATATACTAGAATCAATTCTCGGGGAGATCATTTTATCACGAAATAAGTTGATGGATAATAGAAAGAATAATAACGGATTGTATGTGCAAGATTACTCCTACAATTATTTGTTTATAAAATAAATCAAGGTTATGAATTACTTTATTTCAATATAGGCGTATTTTATTAATCAGTAATCACAATCTTATGTAACAGTACTATACATCCGTTATCAGTTCGATTATCTTAATTTTGTATTAACTTTCTTATTTATAAATTTGTATTTGCCTTGTACTTGTATATCAACCTCATATAATACTGTGACCAGATATTTGTGGTACATTGATAGAAGGGATTCTTTGAACCAAAGAAATTAGTCTTTTTAAATACATTTCTTTATGTGAAATTTTTTTATCGAAAGAGCAAACGTTGGCAATGAAAGAAATATTTCTTTTCGATTATTCCTTTTATTAACAAAACCTATAATTTTTCTAAACGACAACTTATTTTAATCAATTTAAAGAAACATTTACTCCTATTTTTGAATGGAGTAATTCGTTTCGCTAGCCTTAATATTTTGTTGCACAATGGGTTTTTTTGATCTAACGAACGGGTCTATTTATTTTGTTTGTTTACATGACGTTTCTAAAGCTTAACGTGTTTAATGTAACTAAATTAAACACAAGTAAAACATGTTTATTAAGCACAATCGAAGATTTGAATTTGACAATATTTGTGTATCGAAGGTTTGATCAATTAGTGGAGTTTTCCTTAACGAATTAGTATAGTCTCAGATAATTCTCGGTGTTAATTCGACAAGATAAATTTTAACAGCACTGTTCTCATGATATGCATCGTAACATTTATCGTTAGATATAAATGACATGTTCACACAGAGCATCACATATAACGCATATGTTAACACAAATCTCTATCGTTACTTTTCTCCAGGTACATGTTGTTACATTGTTACATGTTTATTGTGTAATTGTACTTACAATTTGTTTTAATTTTGGCCTTTGATGTAATACTAGTAAACTGAAGAAAATATTAGTATTCTATAATCCTAGCGTTTACATTTTATGTAACATATGATTAGTGATTTGTAACAGAAATACTACGGCGATGTATAAGATCCTCGTTTTCATTTTAATAACGAGATAAAAGTTATCAGCGAAATAGGCAGGATGTTGCTCCATATTGTTCCATTAATCGCTCTAATGTGTCTAGCAACTACGGCTGGGCAATTGACTTCTGTAAAAGTAGCCTATGCATCAAGAATACTTTTAATAATTTGAGACTTCTAGGTAGTTGTCTGGCAAAATTGTAACGTGCAACGTAGATGTAAAGTAAATCTGAAAGAAACAAAATTACCACCAATTCTCAAAATATACTGGCTTCAACAACAAACGTATCGCCTTTAAATTGTTAAAGTATCTTCAGACTGAAGGTTAACTTAAATGATTATTTAACATATTATATTAGTCAAATTTATTTTCCGGCGTTCATAAGAACCAAATGTGCTGCACATGTTTTTACAGGGACACCTGTTACAATCCACTAGTTGTAATCTAAATGTATAAAAATGAGTAAAGTGCTTATAGATGAATAATGTGTGTGTGCGGTTCCCTAGCTACCGGCCAAATAAATGCAATTATTTTTAACATCTAAACATAGACGCGCTAGATGAACCTTATTAGGTTACCTGAATAGACAAGACTTTGTCTAGTCGCTGCAAAAAATGTACGATTTCACTCGATTTTATCCTCTCTATTTTAAGTAACGTAAGCATTTCCGATATAATATCATAAATGCTTTACAAACATTTTTTGGTAATGCCTTTTTAATTGCGACCAGTGTGTATTTCAGCTTGTAGTTGGCGATACAAGTAGAACATTTTTAGTAATCTAAGGATTTAATATTTGTTTTGTGATTGTATGGAAAACATACTTCTATAAGGATTTGCATTGCACTTTTTTTTTTACTTTCCATCGGTGGCTCCTTCAACCAGTTTGTGTAAAAATTTCTACTACTTGTTTTAAATGAGTTACAGAGTTATCAATTATCGCCGCCGTTTTCAAGAATACTTCACATGCGATTACTCCAATAATCACAGCAAGTGATAAATCCTGGTGAATACAATAGCCTGTATGCCTCCTTTGAATATCAAATTCAGTAGCTTCTTGTTTTATGCCTTAAATTGAAAATGCTTGTTGTTCATGTAAATTTATTATCAAAAGGAAATGCTATATGTAAGGTGTATAGGCAATTTAAGAAGTCAAATCTTGTCCGTGAAACCCATCTCGCACTTCTTATACACTTGACCTTAAGTGGGTTATTACGCTTCGTAAATTGGTAATGACCAGTACGTACTAGCATACACAGTTTATCAACTACTTCCGGAGTTGATATGTATTCTTGTTGCTTTTCATCGGAGTATGTCGCGAGATATATTGTAGAAGTATATTATATAATAACGAATAATCGATGAAAAAATTGATGGCGAAAATATACAAAATGGACATTTGTACATGTTCGCAAATGTATAAAACGTAATCGTTATTTTAATATTAACGAAAAAAATAAGTGGTTTTCGAATAATTTTAGAAGGATGTGCAAACAATTCCAAGAATTAAAATCCTTTACATCCTTTAGTCGATAGTGAAGTTCAAGCAATTTTCGACCATGGAGTAACCACTTTGAAAAAACTATGTGCCAAAATGTCAGCGAAAAATAAAACTTTTCTCTTTCTAACGGAGGATTTTTATTGCCAGAATTAAAATATATCAAGCAAGAAATTCCAATATTTACAACAATTAAAACGCTTCTGTGTAATTGAAGCACAGGCATATTATTTCAGATTACTATTCCAAATCACAATTACTTAAAAATCGTCCTTTTTTAGAGTATATCTACAATTTCTTCTTCAGCTTTCTGATATCTCTGGAAGTACCTTTGTACATCCTACATCTAACGAGGATTGCTTCGTTTCTACCCTTAAGTACGGAGGTGGCATAATAAGGGTGCTGCATGTCATCACAAGATGTAGGGGAAATATTCGTACAACACGGCCGCACGAATAAAAGTCAAACCTGTATCGTATGTAAATGTTTTTTCAGAGCTCTTTTTTCATCAACAAGATAACGCTCAATACTGATAGCAAGGACTGTGGCGTAGTATGATAAACAACACATAAGTATCGGTAACCTCCACACCACTCAAGTTTATTTATTATATAGCAATACATAATAATTATATATTGCTATATTTAAGATAACGCTCCCTACTACACAACACGAAAAAATAAAAATAAATCTTGAAACATGATATTTTTTACATTTGTTATTCTCAAAACATTTTAATAAAATTGTACAAAGTCTAAGGTGTTTTATTGCTAAAGGCTGTGAATACAACTACATTGTTTGTATTTTGAGCGTATGTTCATACAAGGTAGAAAGTTATAAAAGCCGCATTACAAGCGTTATCATTTAGTAGGTCTGAGCGCATCGAGCGAGCTGTATCGAAGAGATGGCTCCGAAATTGTATTCAATTGATGCCAGTCCCCCATGCAGGGCTACGTTGATGTTGGCGAAAGCGATTGGGTTAACTCTGGATGTTAAATTCGTGAATGTGATAGAAGGAGAGCATTTACAACCAGAATTCTTAAAAGTATGTATGTTCGACACATTTGAATATTGTTGTTAAAGGAAAACATATTATTATTTGTCATAATAATATGTTATTATAAATGAATTTTCTAACATTTATCGCTTTATAACTTTACAATATCAATAGTTGTTTTGAGTATTGAGTATGAGAAAAATATGAATTAATATAAAGTATGACAAAGAAGAAACATAAGATATTATTTATTGTTAAGCAATCTCTGAAAACTTATAGTTACGTGTTATTGATTGTGAGTGCTGGATCGTTAAAAGTACATGAATATTTAAATTCGATCTCTTTAATCTAAAGCTTATCTTTCATCAAATGAAATTGTATATAATATTTCACTTTCACTGTTTATAAATTATAACTTCGCGATGATTAGAAAGTTTTCGCATATTTAAATTGCTGCATGTAGGTTATAACGCGTGAATCGGTGGAAAAGTCTTACTGTTGTCGATTATACCTACTAGTATCACCAAACATACGTCAATAAATTGCTGATACGATGTCATTTTCTGCGGGATATTCCTGAATATAACCAGACCGCAAAAGTCAAATGTAGGCTGGTAGGTTGGGAAATAACAAACGGTCGACAGAAGGGAAAAGATGATCATAATTATTTTTATATTGATTTAAAGCTAGCTAAGGTTTATGATTTTGAAACTTTAATCTAAATACCACCATCGTAACATTTGTTGTTATTAACAAATAGCATGAGGCGGCACCGCAATAAACAATAAATTGATAAAAAGGTAATAGCAATAGTAATATTACAGGAAAAAATTATTTATATGTCGCTGTCTTATAGAAGAAAGTTATATTATTTTTTTAGCGTAAAACCCAAGTATTAAAAAGAATCGGAACATTTATGTTAAAAATTTTTGATCCTCCCACATTTTGTTGTAACGTCTTTTTGACGAAACACTTGTAGTTTGCAAGGAACGTTTAAAACGGAAGTATTTGGAAGACATTAAGGATATGTACGTTAATTTAAAGAAATATTCTTCATTAATTTCATATCAAATTTGAACTAGAATTGAAAAAAGCAATAACATATGGAACTTTTCGTTTAAAATAGGCGGACTAATTTTCTATATATACGAACACGATTCACTGTAACGCATATGTAACTGTATTGAAAGGAATACGGGTACTATACTGCTTAACGCATTAGAAAGTGAGTCGAAAACATACATACATGCATTCTTGACTATTGTAACCGCACATTTTTATCAATATATGGAATTAAGGTTTATCGAAGAAATAATTTGAGTGTTATAGTTGTTATTAGTTTAAAATAATTTATTAATAATAATACATAGTTATTATTTTTTTGTCATACCAATCGTAACATATGGAGACATTCATATGCCATAAGATGTCATACAACTAAATTCTAAAATTATAAGTTGAACATTTAATGATACGTGATTAGTGAAGATCCGTAATTGTAAAACTCTGTTATTTCGGAAAGTTTTTACATTGTCAAATAAAGCCAGATCTCTATTTGTTTTGGCCTTGCTATAAAAACTTGCGCAACGAAAACATTATATAATTATGTGTACGTGATCGAGTATGATTTAAATATACTGTTTGTGGCCGATTTGTTAATAACATACCTAAAGTAACGTATGAAAAAATAAATATTCTCAGAATCAATCATTCAAACAACCTCTCGTTTTAATGTGTTTACATTCCTACTACGTCAATGAAGTACTAGGTACCTCGTTGACTGGAGAATGTGCCAACGCAGAAACAAGTATTCTATTAAAATTCAGTTTTATTTCTTAGCATAGTGTCTTTGCAAGTCTCTACGCTTTTTTCAGCAATGCTTCCGTTCTTTGAACCCATCTAAACAACGGTTGACATATTTTTCTGCAAATTTGATATTTGTGACCTTCCTGTTCGATAAAAATCTCCGACTTCCTATTTTATCCATTCGTCCCCCAATTTGTGAATTTTTGCCTTGGAGACAGCGTGGTAGTTGTCTTGCTGGAATAAAACTTTCTTCGTGGATAAACATTGTTCAACTTGACAATGAAAATGTTTTTAGCAAACTGTTTTTATATGAATGGAAATTGTAAATGGAACACTTTTTTACTGTAATCAACCATTAATGAGATTATACTATTTTTAAATCAACAATTTAGAAGAAAAAGCACGATTTATACGTAACGAATTTTATTTATTTGACAAATTACCAACGAATTTTTCATAAATATTGATTTAATAATATAAATTTTAAATAATAAAAATTATTGCCATTTTACAGAAAAAGAAAGTGCGTACACTTTAAGATGTATTTTATTCTAAAGCTGTTCTATAACAAAAAAGATATTAGTTCAGCTAACATAAAATTCCAGATAATTTAAGCGATCACAAACTTAACAAAGATATACCTTATGCAGGAGCACACGATTCTCTCTAGCAGCTTAATTATGTTATTGGGAGAAATGGTTGAAAAAGAAATTTATAGTTAATGAAGTAATTTCTTCGTGCTTGTGTCAAATAACTTATGTGAGGAAGCTATTTTAGCATTATTTTTTTTATATTGAGTTTCAAATGTAAGGAATTAAAACCAGTTGGATAATCCATGCACTAACATCGATTGACACAGATAATTGTTAAGTAATAACTGGAGGTCCAAAATACATACATGCTTATTCAAAAAAGAGATAATAAAGCTGAGACAATAAAAATGAACTAATAACCTTTATCACCTTTTTATATATATTGTTATATCTTTTACTAGAAAATCTGGTTGTCTTTGGACAATGACAGGTATGATAAATTATGTTAAAAGCTATTATATTTCTCACAGTATTTCTGAATCTTTCTGAATGTTATGTATTTCAGATTAATCCTCAACATACAGTACCTACTCTAGATGACGATGGGTTCATTCTATGGGACAGTCACGCAATAAACCTCTACCTAATAGCAAAATATGATAAAATCGACGAACTGTACTCCACAGACCTTAAAACGAAAGCACTTATTGACCAAAGACTACACTTTGACAGCGGTGTGGCTTTCTCCTTGCTATTACGTATCGCTGTAAGTACAAATATATTTAACTATAATAATCTGTTGAAATTTAAATATCTTAGATGGATTTATTTATGTTTTTTATTTATTTCTATTGTTATATTGTTTATTTTGATGGGAATTGTTACTTATTGTATTTATTACAAACTTCTAATTTCAGAAACCTATTAGATTGAAGAAAACTAAAGTAGTCCCTGATAATTTGAAAGCGGAAGTAAGGGAAACGTACGAATTCTTAAATGCCTTCTTGGAGGGAAACGAATGGATTTGCGGCAATAGAGTAACAGTTGCCGATATTCATCTAGCAGCCACTATCTCATCACTGGAACTTTTTGAGCCACTAACAAATATGTACCCAAATGTACAAGTGTGGTTAAAAAATTGCACTCAGCAACCATGGTACGAAGCAAACCTCAAAGGATTGGATGACTTTAATAATTTGTTTACCAGTTTAATTAATTCTTAACTTTGAATATCCGTTTTTGTATGTATTTTTTTGTATTTTATAGCACAACTGTATGTATTAAAATAAGCAACTTTGTTTACAATGCTTTGTTACTATTACAAATATTCAATTACGAGATGTGGCATAGTTTAATAAAACTTCTCAGTACTTGAAATTCTTGTTATTTTCTTCGGTACTTCACTTCGCTTACTAAATTTCTTAAAACCAGTATGACTAAATAATATGATCAATTTAAGTATGTATTTCGGTGTTATTGTAAACGCATGCAACAAGACCACAAATATTAAATGTGGTATGTTGGGAAATAACAAACCGCTAATGGTTAGGAAAAGGATTATGATACTTATTTTTATATTGTTTTGACTTACGGTAGGGTTTATCATATTGAATGTTTTATTTTCAAGCTTTCAAGAATTGTTATCTTTAAGAAATATAATTAGAAGGCACCATAAAAAAATGTTATAGTGCCTGTATAAGAGATATTGTATCGCTAAATAATAAATTGATAACTTTATCAATATACATATGTATATATATATATTAAGATATACACAACTGCTTTATCTGTATATTTAAAAATTCCTATTATGTAGTGAAGAACATGTTAATATGTAATTTTCTTATATGTATAGTAGAGAAACAAATAATATGCAGGTATAAGATGATAAATTTAATATAAAATTTTAGATAATAGATAATTTTTATCTATACATTTTTCGACTACATTAAATTTGCAGTTGATATTAACTTTCGTTCAGCTTTCACGTTAATAGAAAAATACTACTTCTTTGTAGTAGCAAGAACGGAAGGAAAAACGTTAAAACGAGCAACTTTATAATGTTATATTACTACTGCAAATATTTTATTAACAGATGTTCTCCGCAGCAGTTAACATTTTCTAGTTAATTACTTCAGTTCGCTTACTAAACGTATTGAAAATAAAATAATTTAGTAACACTGGTCAATAGATTGTTAACTTAAACGCTTATTATTACTTTCAAGCTCGGAGTAGATTAAAGTCAATGCCGATTTGAATAAGGAAGTGCTAATTATATTCAACAGAATAATTTCCCAATTATTGTATCGTTAAGTTTACTCTAGGCATTTCACCGATCATTTCCCTAGCTTCTCGTAGCTACCTCCTATGAAAAGGAAAATTATGAACAGGAAGCATAGCGAACATCATGAAAGTTGTTGAGCAAGAAACCGCCGAATCCAGGAATAACAAACCAAACTGCTGGGAATGGTAGTTCTTGGTTGGAACGGTTCTGTCCTTTCTAGACGTTTTCGTGAACCGCGTCAACAAATTAAGTCATACCCTACATCGTTGAGCATACACGGACCAATACCTGTAAGCATCATATCATCATTATCCACAACAGAAGGGATCTCTTGTTAACACACTTGTAACTAGAGAAAGAAGCTCCGCAATACGTGCGAAAAATACGCATATATTGATTATTTTTTCACTGAATCTGGCTTTACACGACGTAAAACTCTTCGTTGGTAGTAAGAAGTGACGCCGCACCTAATTTACCTAATGTATTGCATATCTCTATGCGGCATAAAACTCTCCATTGGTAGTAAGAAAACGTGACGTGTTGAAAAATCCCAAAACCTCTCTGGTTTCGCAGCAGTCGCGTCTGATGTATTGAATACCGAAAGCGAAAATTAAGCATGTATTGGCAATTTTTTTACTGAATCTGGCTGGCCGTACAACATTCTTTCTATACAGTATAAAACTCATCGTTGGTAGTAAGAGATGGCGTCATATATAGAAGTTCCTCGACATCTCATTTCATATCGTACGCGAAAATACGCCTATATTGTTTATTTTTTTACTGAATCTGAAGAACAAAATTCGTTCTACACGGCATAAATCTCTCTAGTAAGAAGGGGTGCCCCGTCCAAAAGTTCCACGACATCCCTGGTTTCATAGCAGCTACATCTGATGTATTGGATATCGTACGCGAAAAATACGCATATATTGTTTGTTTTCTACTGAATCTGAATGGAAGCACAAAATTCACCCTATACGCCACAACGCTCCTCCCTGTCGGTAGTAAGAAGTGGTGTTGCATCGAAAAGTTCCTCAACATCTCTGGTTTTGTAACGGCCACACCTGATGAATTGTATATCGCATGCGAAGAATGCGTATATGTTCTTTATATTTTTTACTGAATCTGGATAGGAAGGCTGTGATGTCGAAGTTAGTAATTTACAAATTATGGCATATGCGGGCTATGATATTATCGGGTATTGCGTAATTGTCCATTCACTTCGTTGAACTAAGTTCTTCTAAACTAAGTTTGATAATTGTTGAAGTAAATACGAATACGGGATTGCGTCCGAAAAATGTGCGTCCACTTATAACTTCTTTATTAATAAATATATTTCAATGAAATTCTTGTTAACACATGTTTAGAACCTATTAAATTCTGTGGTGTAGTCAGCTTTATGATTAAAAAAATCGTTAATATCATTTTGCTATTTTCGAACTCGATTTTTTTGGTACACTGTATATATAAAAAATGGTTTAGTTTTAGTCTAAAATGTCGATTCTTCACTTCAAATTGATCACACTATATATCGAATCATTGCATAATTGTACTGGCAATAATACTCTTCATACGAAACCACTCCTTTTTTTCATTTCATCAAGAGTAAAAGTAAGTATTGGTTTGATAGGTGTTACATAACAATACAAACCGTTTAAAATTACACTGTCGGTTTCTGTATTACGAAATATACACAGGAGAGCTTAACCGCAAGTAGATACGTTATGCGCACATGTTTGTAAATTTATCCAATCTTATACGTATCATACGCGCTTACAGATTTATTTTTACGGACACTTGTAAGATAGCATGCACTCAACCGCACGGTGATTAAGGTTTATAACGGATTGGCGGAACGATGTTTCTGTTTAGTACGTACACAGTTTTGTAGTATCAATTAGGCAAGTCTCTCAAATAATGGCACCTATATTATACCAAGTTGTAACTAGTCCCCCGTGTAGGGCTGTATTTATGCTGACAAGAGCAATTGGCTTGAAATTAGAGTTGAAAGATGTAAATATAACTGAAAGAGAGCAGCTAAAACCTGAATATTTAAAGGTGAGTGTGTAAAATTAAAAATTAAAACTCGATCAACGTTTCTTTACTGTAGTACGACATCCAGCTTCACTAGCGTTATTGAGTTAGTTAATACGTTTTCTTTACTTTTTTTTTAATGTGTATGCTTGCTGCAGTTATTCATCTCCCTCTTTTTACGTCCAATTTTGATACTTCCGATTATTCCGGAAACATCCTATATATTATTACATTTTTTAATTTATTTTTAAGTATTGTTTGATAAGGCAGCTATGTTGTTATTTATAATTATATTTTAAGTATGTATTTTTTGAAAATTGTTGATAGGAATAGTCCACTTTTTCTTTCGATTTTTTCAATTTGAAATTGCCCGCGTTTTGCGCTGATTAATGCTATAAAAACGTAATTTTATGCTCACCTTCTTCCAGAGATAATCGAGGAACGAGGTATATAGACCGCGGCAATTTTTCCATTTCCGACAATTTGCCATGGTGCAAAAAAGACGTTTTGTGCTCGCACCGTTTTCGGGATATTTGCACCAGCACCAATTTTTCTGTTTTTAAATATTCAATAATGAAATTGGTTTGTGCTTGTTTTATGTTGATTGGTCCTATTTTATGCTCACACCATTTTTAAGATGTTTGAGAATAAGAGCTGGCACAGATCCTTATTCAGTTGTACCAGCACCGATTCTTCTGCTCTTGAAAATTTGATAACGCAATAATTTTTTGCTGGTATTGTGTTGATTTGTGCTGTAAAAATTTCTTTTTGTACTTGCACTGTTCTCGAGAAAATTGTGAATGAGGGCTGGTGCGGACCTTTATTCTACAGCGCCTGCACCAATTTTTCGGGCTTAGTAAGGCTAACATATTCGCTATAGGGTTGGGTACATCTAACAATAAGTTAATCATGACAATTTTCTAAAATATCAGTTTATTATTTTAGTATCGTTTAAAGGTATTGTAACGGTACGGTAAAGAGGTAAAAAAAAAGGTAAACGCTTTTTTATTCTAATAAATTAAGACAATAAAACTTCATTGCAATTTAATATGATATAAGGAACTATACAGCCAAATTAAAAATAATTAGATTCATAAATTTTTTCTTCTTTTTAGCTTAATCCTCAACACACAGTTCCTTTACTCGACGATGATGGTTTCATCTTTTGGGACAGTCATGCTATAAATGTTTACCTTCTCAACAAGTACGCCAAAGATAGCACTCTTTATCCAAATGATATTAAGAAGAGGGCCATTATAGATCAACGACTTCACTTCGATAGCGGTGTAGCGTTTAGTGTTCTACGAAGAATTTCGGTAGGGATAGTTTAATCGCATCGAACACTGTTCTATTCTTGTTTTTACAGATGCCATTGAGAATGCACCAAACAAAAGTTGTCCCGGAAAACTTAAAAACCGAATTACAAGAGGTTTACGGATTCATTGAAGCCTTTTTGCAAGGAAATAAATGGATTTGTGGTGACTCCGTAACATTAGCGGACATTCACTTGGTAGCAACGGTAACGTCTACGCAAATTTTCGAACCCTTGAATAATAGGTATCCCAATGTGAAGAGATGGTTAGAAAATTGCAGTAAAGAAGATTGGTATCAAGCAAATATTAAAGGCCTAGACGAGCGTAATAAGTTATTTTCTACACTAATGAGTGAATAGAAATGATATCTTAATCAGCAATTGCAGGTGTAATTTCTTTTGAAAATAAGCTATGTATTTTATTCATTTTGACTAAATTATTACAACGTAATTGACAATTTTGTTCTTTAAATGTTGGGTTTGTAAGAGATGTTAGAAGACATTTTTCCAATAATAAAAGAGCTTGTAAATGAAAAATATGTTTTCTTCCTAAAATGGTTGACATAAACACATAGTTTAGATTAACAATGTTTACTTTAAACATAACAAATAATTTGCAGTACTCTTTTAATAAGGATTTTTAGATTAGTAGAAAAATCGAATTAAAATATTTCTTCTACCCATTGTTTTATGTTTATAGTGGGCGATCCATTAGTGCGAAGAAGTCCAATGTCTGAAATAAAAATTATATTTGCATCCGTGCATGTTTCTAAAATTGCATGAAATATACAAATAATATTACCTCTTTATCTTTTCGTGAAAACTATGACGATGAGAAAAATCAGGTGTTGTAGTAATCATCAAAATAACTTTATTAATGCGAATTAACGAAAGATATTAGCCAGATATGAAGAGAGGTAACTTAAAGGTTTAAGACATGTGTAGACGCGCATGTTGCTGAATTATAACTCATCGGTAGAGATGACAAAGGCAGGTGGAATTATTCCTTTTTTTGCAGCGACTAGATAGGCTCATGTTTATTCGCCTCATGAGAATCCCTGAGAGTCGACAAAACAGGAGTCTGTCTAGTCTCTGCAAAAAAGTAATAATTTCATCCGCCTTTGTCCTTCCTACTCATCAATGCACCTCTGTGGAAGGTAGTAGCTATAATTGAAATTGTCCTATATACGAAGGCAGGCAACTAACATGTACGGATGAAAGTATCTAATGGATGTTGACCTCTATAAAAGTGAGCAAGTTATTAATGCCGCACATTCTGTGAGAGTAGCAGGCTTCGACTAGTGTCTTCACGCCAAAGGTAATTAATAATAATGAAGTAAGCCATAGCAAATTAAATTAGCGGCTTCAATTAAGAAAGTCATACAATTTATTTGAAGGAGCAATTAATTAGATACCCAAATCAAAAAACATGAACTTCTCAAATGAAGAATTAGCAAATACCTATAATTGTAACGCTCTTCTTATTATATTCACTGCATGCGAGATTTACTTATTAAAAGATGATTTTGAAAAATGATTTGTCTCAACTGTTCCAGCAACTACCTGTTCATGTTAAGCAGCGGATAGTACCCGGATAATGGACCATACAACTCGTGTAAATTAACATTAATTCAGGAATTCTCCTACGACGGAAAGGAAGATGATTACCATGCTCATCGGAACTTTCGAAAACTGACTTTTCTAAATGGGGTTGTGTGAATAAACAGAATTGGCCATCAGTTAGATTTTCATTATTGTTACTTTTGATTATTTTGTTAGTTAAATGTTTCTAAAGTAAGGTGGAAGGTTAAAATTATAATTAGCTATAAGAATTCGAAACTATTTTCTGAATTATTTCACAATCGACTGCTTCTGACTAGTTTGTGCTACCGAGAACTTTTAACTTGTATTGTGCAAAAAAAAGCGTAGTGCGCCGTTAAAAGAAATCTTTATACTGCCTTAGATTAATTAAACATTCTGTATATTTCGTACTAGTTTAGACATACGTACAGGTGCAAATATAGTTATCATTTGAAATCCCGCTTCCTATCTTCTATATTTACTGAGACATTGGACTTCCTGTATATATTTTGCGTACAGAGAAAGACTTAACGGTAAATAGTGAAATATCTTGTACAACGCATTTTTTGTGCCAGCTTAAGTAAATTTACCACGAAACTTTTGAAAAAAATAATGTAGTTTTGATTTTGTTCATACAATGTCTTCTACAATCTAATTGCAATTAGATTTATTACCGGATACAGTAGAATATTTGTAAAATATATATTGTATTGCTAAATTTAAAATGAATGATTTGCCGCAGTTCTAATGAGGATCCGAATCTTGTGATCTAATTATTTTTTCCTGTATAACTTTTCCTAGTTTATTTAGACCATCTTGGTTTAGTTCTTCGTAGTACGGTAATTTTCGGCATCGTTTCAAGTATCTATATAACTTTGGAGTAATTTCCTTATCAACTGGCAGTAAGTAATCTAGGGTGCTTAGCGTTGTCATGCAACTAAAGTCCGCTAGTGTTACATGGTCTTCTACTAACCATTCAGATTGTGTTAAGAAGTTCTCCAAAAAACCATACGCTTGTCTAACTGCTATCTCATTGCTACGCTTAATGAATTTCTCATTTCCAAATAGAATAGGCATCTAGAATTACAATCAATAGTTATAAATACGTATACAAGGAAATGCCTTCCACAACCTCCATAAACGTAAGGTTAGAAGCCTTAAAATAAAAAATGTTTTACATCTTTATCTCGGATTGAGGCAATGTGTAGATTTGTATAATTTTCATTTTGTTTTAATTGCTCGGTTATGTTTATGATGGTGTTACACGTCTATGCTTTGCAGTGGTTTGAATCAACGATGTCGACTTGTGTGGATGCCCCAAGACTTGAATATCTACAGAAAAAATGTGAATGGGGATTCCGTTGTTTGCTCAAGACCTGGAACATTTATAAGAGTCTGCGCTATTGGTTCGACCCAGTTGCCTAATTGTAAATGAAAACTTCACGTTTTGCATGACTACTTACCACACAATTACGCAAGTTAGGAAATAAAATTCCGCTGTCGAAGTGCAGCCTTTGATTGACTATTGCACGCTTTCTTGGTTCCGACGGATATAAAACATAATCTGGGGCGTACTTTTCCACTAGATACGTGCTTATTGCGTGGCTATCCCATATGATAAAGTCCCTGTCAACTAACGTAGGAACTGTATGTTGCGGATTTAACTACAATATTACAGTGATAAAGCCCATTGTTCCATTCGCTTTCTTTTCAATATCGTAGTACCTTAACAAATTCTGTCGACAAATAAGAGCTAGTTAGAATATCTACTTCTTGCAAGTCAACTTTAATTTTAAGTGCTTCGATGACCATTCGAACAGTTCTACATGGCGGACTTATGGGCGTCCAAAATAGTCTCATAGCTACTAACTCATAAAAATAGAGGAGATGCTATTTATAGCATCATTATGTTGCATCGTAAATATGCAAAATATTTTGACAAGAGCACATAGTACCCGTTGTCACTATAGACTATACCATATATATATGTCATTTTGTCAAAACTTTGACAATCCCTGTATGCAAAGCTGTTTTGGCAACTTTACTACTCCATACTTCTGAAGCAAAGTGACCTATCGGTAAAACAATTTTGTGGAAGGTTACGCTGACGAACTCTGAAGCTCGAATAGGCTCGCAAAACATTACAATCGTTCCTTTTACAAGAGCAAAAGTCTATCTAAAATTTGTCAAAACCATTAGCTTCAGCGATGAGATCACATACTTGGGAGTTATGTTCGACAGAATCTGTGACGGTAGGCCTTAAATGACTTTTTGGTCATGTACAGAATCAATCAGACTTATAATCACACACGTATTTTTAGCTTAGCGGACCAAAAAACTTAGAAGCTTCAACATATACACAGATTCAGTGTTTCAACATTATAGGCACACCTGCGCTGGAAGTTCTGCTGGCAATAACGCCGCTTATTATCCATATTTACTAGTAGAATTTATCAAGTGCCTTCATTTTTAATAGATTGAAGAAACTATAACTTAGTGTTGCTTAACATCTCAAAATTCTTGAAGATCCCATCAAGACATTTAGCTTATAAAGTGATCATTGGAAGTCGCGCGCATAGGAAACCCAAATTCGTTAAAAGACAACAACGACCGCGTAAGTCTACAACAACAAGTAATAAGGGTAGTTTATTTAAAAATATCACATTTTTAAATTACAACGGTTCTATCGCAAGCAAATTATTGACGATTAAAAGGAACAAAAATAAAGTTTACAAAAGCGGAATACACAGGTTCTATATTATATCCTTTTGTTCCAAATCTATGCAAAAAGCTTGCATAAACAAAAGCAGTTGTCAACGCTAAAGGTGACGCATCGTTTTATCGTTATTGACAGTCTGAGCATTTATGCCTGTAAATGTAAAAGCGCAAAGTAATATTTAATATTTTCCATTCAATTATTACATTTTCTTTTGCTTAAATTTGTAAAGATACCATTGAAACATAGTACAGTATGTAAGAAATATAAACTTCTTAAATAATAATAAAATATTTCTTTTGAACACACGTATAATTGTTTTTCATATTTTTCCTTAAATATCTCACACAAATCGACGCTACTATTTCTTTCAAAATGTCCTAAAAATCTTGAATTAATATAAAATATAAACTAATAATATAATGAAAATATAATGAAAGAACGTTAAGCTAGTTGGGACTTGTATATTTTATTAAGAGGGATTGGTTAATCGCTTTTGTATAAAAATCAGTTCTTTGACTCTAGTGTTACAGAAGTAATTAATAAATAGTAAAACGTCAGTAAGATCCCTGCATTATCCTGACTTCTACTTTTCCCTAATGCTTCCTGATAAAGTACGATCTTCCACTAGGATTCATTATGGAACCTCGGATAGGTGCTTCTAAGCACCATTCATACCAAACCTTATCTGTCGATTCGCATCTCCAAAAAGAAATCTCTATACTGTTGCCTTCGTATATTTGGACAGGTTCCTAAAAGGTTTTCAGAATTTACAGTTGCCAGTTATTACTACTAAATCTACTTACGTGTAGCGGAAATACTATAGGGAACCAGCTGACCATATTTGTAGAGTGTGTTTGTGGATTGATGCTTAAGGTTATATCTTTGTATAATACCGTTTCAAAAAATCCAAGGAAACCAGTCAGCAGGCAGTTTTGAGGACAAGTGAACCGCAACGATTTATATCTTTCATTTGTTTTATTTTCATCCCAATTAGGGTGTATAAACGTAAACAGTTCCTAAAAGTATTTACATGGAACATTTTAGACGTTGTCAATTAACCCAATCATCTTGATTTATATTCTACAATTGGATAATTCTTTAAGAGTCGTGATTACTAGAGAGGACAAAAGCGAGTGAAATCATACCTGTTTTGCAGCGACTAGACAGACTCGTGTTTTGTCGACTCTTGGGGAAACCAGTAGGCAACACGAACCCTTTCTTATGAGACGAATCGACGCGAGTCTGTCTAGTCGCCGCAAAAAAAAGTATGATTTCATTCGCTTTTGTCTTCTCTAGTGATTACTATTAAAGCAGTCGAATATTACTTATTTATTGAATTATTTCCCTGTTTGACTATTGACAAAACTAAACGAGCATCCACGATCGTTAAAAAATTGTCCAATCTATTGTAAACCGGTATATTTTACCGATTTCTTGGTTAAGTTGGTTACGATATTCATATATATAATATTTTTAATATTATATAATATTATAATATATTGAATATTTGAATGAATCCTGCGATTTAGTAATTTGGCTCTATTAGCATTAACGAAACAAAAATGATACCTTGGATTGAGCCATTTGGTAATAGTTAACAAGATGTACCACATATGGCGTCTCATACACCGTTTCCAGCGTTTTATCGTGTGGACGGTTCGTACGAATTTCATTGAAAATTTTCGTACTCTGAAATGGAGCTAAAAATGATGTATAAGAGGAAGGTATTGATATACCAGTTCGTTTAAGGAATCGTTGAGCACCATCCAAGCATTCGGGTGAAAGTTCATTATCCCCAAAAGATCCTGCAATGCATACATACTTCCATAAAAATGTTCAAACAGGTTCACTTTTAGTTCTCATTGCAATTTTCTTCTTGATTGAAGACATTTTATAGTCCGGTAGACAAGATGACGTCATGTGTTATTTGATATATTCAAATAACAAACTACATTATTTTAATAAATTAAAAAATAAACTAATTAAAATTTAAAAATTCACTCCTCTTGCTGTTACTCAGACAGTTTAATGGGAGTTCGAAAAATGTAACTTATCATCATGTGAGTAATGTTCTTAACCTGAATAAGAGAATAAGAGCGCTCTAGTCTAATTCTGTAAGAGTAACTGAATTCTGGGGAACAGTATATTTTGTCAGTATTTTCTTTAGATTTCAAAACTTGATACTACTAACTTTGTTAAAAAAATACCGCAATTAAAAATAACAGTTGATCTATTCTAATATTTTACTCAAAATAAAAATTCCTTTTATCGAATTTACTTTTAAATGAAACAGGGTGGAATGTATGCCTCGCTTAAATTTTTTATTCCAAGACACTGACAATACCTTGAGATTGTAAAAGAAAAAAAAAAGATTATAGAATGTAGAAAGCTTAAAACGTAGCAATAGGTGAATAATTTTTCATTTATGTTAAAAATAAATAAATACTATAAGCAATATAATATTTCTTTCAGACACACCTTTATTCTTGTTTTTAATATATTTTTTTTTTAATGTGGCATCTCACACAAGTCTACTCTATTTCTTTCAAAATGTTAATGTTAAATGTTAAAAAATATTAATAGCCAAGAAATATTACTTTAACTTTCAGTATTAGGTGTACATATCATTATGCAAAATATTATAGACATAAATTTCCTATACGCCGGATCAAAAAAAGTGTATGGCGGCAATATTTCGAAGATGTTCTAATACAATGCCTAGATAAAATCAAGTATTTAATTTCGTTGATTTACGTTCAAATGGATTTTATGAAGGAAGTAGATGCGTCTAAGTTTAGGCAACTGAAGACAAAATTATAAATATCTCAAAATCTATTAAAAACAGACATATGGAATTGGCAACATTCGGTCAATTACATCAATAGTTACTTATGCATACGTAGTAAGCGGAAGTCTTTTTCCACAAGTTAGGAAATTCAAACCTTCAACTGAAAAAAAAACCTTACCTAATAACTCTGAAACCAAAATATCAGCCATTTCTGGTGGATTATAAGTTCTCATGTCTTCATTTACTAAAGTAACCTGATTTCCCCATTCATTTTGTACTCTATCTTCTAACGTATTAATAGCATAAGGGTTTTTCTCAACTGCATAGATTTTTACTTTTCTTTGAACTATTAAAGATGCATTAATTGTTGCTTGCACTAGAGGGCCTCTACCCGCACCAACAACCATAATTACAGGAATTTCAATATCACTGGATAAATCTTCTAATGCCTTCTGAATCGCTCTTTGATATTCGACATATTTCACTTGATCTCTTTCAAATACCTCATATATCATTGTTTCTAGATGCTCGGTTAATGGCTGAAGAGGATTTTGAAGATAGTCTTCACAGCTACAGTAAAGTACTATTAATACAATAATTGGATAATACTAGAATAAAATTTACGAAAGTAATATTACCCTTTAACAAATTCGGTCATTGCAGAACTCTGATATAATTTTTTTCCTAGAAAGTGTATATAGGAATTATATTGTCTATAAGTAGTACCATTTAATACTGGGCCTTTTATAACGTATTGAACATCTATTGACAAAAACTTTTGTATCACATCCTGATGCACCCTTGGTAAAACAGGTTGTTTGTGTTGGTTAAGTTTAAATAATGAGGTTGGTAAAATTACTGCTTTCACAGGTTCACCAGCCCAACGCTGCAACTCCAAATCTGTTGGCATATGGTCACTTTCTGTCATCTCAAGTGCTAAGCCTAATCGCTTATCAAAATTACAATATCTTCGTAAATCGTTCCACCACTCCCATGCATTTTCTCTTTCATCTTCTGTACAGATTGGTGAAAATTGTGTGGGGTGCACGATAGGTAGTACAATCCATACTTGATAATTTGTTCCAATAATAAACTTATTATAAAGTATTTGTGCCAGGTTACTATTTCTCCGTTGATGTATGTTTAACATTACAGCGGGAAGTCCCAAATGGCTGCTAAAACCTAATTCTTGTAAAAGTATCTTCCTACTATGTTCTCGAATATGTTTAACTTCACTATCAACATTAACATGCGAGAGAATGCCTAAATTTCAATATAACATTAGTGTTCAGTAGTATGAAACAATTGACGACTTACCAACAATTAACCTATTCCAATCGTTGCCTGTTAGTATCCTATCGGTTCGACTAATTATCTTAGATAGTTCTTTATTTGAAGTAAATCGAGCGTAATTCGGATGGACTACGTGTGTAACGATGAAATGATATCCATCATTACTAGCGCTTAATAAGGATTCCTGTATGTTAATTGGACAATCAATTTGTAAGCCACAAGACATTCGCTTACGTTTTTCTTGGTCCCCTTGCTCATCGTTGTAACTCATTTTCAATCGTGCGGAACCAAGTAAATGTAACTACGTACAACATATTATTATACGTTTGGTGTAAATAAATACATTTTAAGTTATACTTACAGTTTATTCAAAGCTAATTAATGCATTCATAACCTATACTTAGACAGATTGAATTTTCAAAGCGGCTTTTTAAAGCTACGCAGTCGGTAATATCACGTTACTACTTTGTCATCCGATACTTTTGAGCACCTTTTAAATGTTTAAATAGCTAGAATGTTTAAAACATAAAGAATATCTCAATTAAAAATTTATTTAATATAATAGGAATATACTTAATTGGAATTAAGGTACACAGTAAATCTTACGAAAGTGGCCCTTATTCATACTTCCAATACTACCTCATACTTTGCCATTGTACATACAGCATTCTCCAAAAGATTTGACTTTCAATAGATTGATTTTCCATAAAATACTTTAAAGCTGTAGGTACTTATTGCTTAAAACAATTTTGGGAGTGTAGTTATAAAAATTATCTATCCTACTCACAGCTCTATATATAGTAATTGTGAAAAACTTATCCCATTAGAAGCGTTTGTTTGAAAATTTTACTTTTTTTTGTTTTTTTTTTTGAGTTTAAGTTTAAGAATAACGTTATTTACTGCCCTTATAATTTTCTTGTAATTTTCTGCAAGCTAAAGGATGTAAAATAGCTTTTTGTACAACCTTAATGTACGAGTGTTGTTCACTAAATCCTCAAAAAATCCGTGGGCTCCTAAGGAGCCCTAAATAGGGCAGCCCGTCTGTTTTCGAAAATCAATTGTTTTGACTATGCCTTTGACTGTGGAGTATAGTAGTGTATCCATGTTTCGTCTATAATTCTGCATCGATAGAAAAACTCGTTAGTGTTGCAATGGAAAAGCGTAAAAATAGCCTGAGAGCCACGCTTATTGTCAATTGAGAGCTGAGATTTCTTCACGGCTAATTTTCCGTACAAAGTTGAAAACATTGTGCCTATGGTCTTAACTATTTCGCTCACTTTGATTCGTCAATTATTGAAAAAACATATCCTGCATTTCATTAATCATTTCGGGGGTAGTTATTTCTATTGGAGATCCAGAACAATCATCTTTTGTATTTAGATTCATTTATCCAATTCTACAGTTCTTAGCGCATGAGCAGATGTGCTATTAAATTTTTCCAACTCAGAGTTGATTTTTTTCTCCTTTTAAATGTAAACGTTTAATAATCGCTCGAAACCTAGTTTTCCATTTTTTCTACATAAACAAAAATTCTTTGCTTAAAACGACTGTAAAAATAAAATAAGTGAGACTTTGTCAGCAGTCTGCTGACTAATGATTCTTATTAAAAACAATCCGTTTAAAGACTTTTTGAACCATCCTTATAAAAGTTGTATAAATTTGTATCAAAAAGTTTCAAAAATATTCCTGTAATGAAACCCATGAAAATATCGTACGATATTTTAATAATATAATAGACGAGCAGATGGAAAGCAACATTGAGTCACAGGGAAATTTAGTTATTAGAGATCAAGAATATATGTAATTATATAAAAATGTCTTAAATTGGAATTTGTTGACATAAATGTTGTTAATATTACTGCTTACATATGTTATTTTTTCTCTAATATTAACGTCACAATTCTTAAACCTTATCTTAAAATTGGTGGTATATAATGGATATGAAGGCGTACGTAAAACGTTTCATGGAGTAGCGCTTTGAAGATTGATTAAGTTAATATTTTGAGTTTTTTAAGTATGAGTTTATTTAAGTAAAAAAATTATCCCTAGATACCATCAGATATTTTCTTACTCGAAATTGATAATTTTTGAGCTTTTTATAAATTCCAAATTTATCAAATTAAAAAAAAAACCTCTTCAGGACTTTTCAGCGCATTACAAAGGCTTCAGTTACATGCTTCTGGGTAAAATCTGGCTCGGGGAACCGATTCTACTCACCCTCATTTACTTACTTTGATGGTGGTTCTTTATACATTGAATTTCATTATTTTGTAACGAAATTATTTTGGTAAATTTGATTTGATTAGATAAATATCTACTGAAGTTACTTTACTTACTTACTTACTCAAGTTAAATTTGCACCAAGCTTATGATTCTAAAATTTCCTATCAAAAGTTACTGAATTAACTATGCAGTTATACTTGTGAATGTCAATTTTCCGATGTCGTAGGTTTTGTTTACTATTTTCTTAGTAACCAAACAATATTGTCACCACAAGCCATTTGGATATACAAATACAGGGTACACGTTTAACTGTAAATATATCTTTTACTTATTTATGCATCATTATACAAAAACGTTAAAGATAATGAATATATAGTGCTATTAAGAAAGTATCGTTTGTGGTGTATGGATTTGGCAAAAGTTTGTTCAATACAGAGCACCATGTATATTTCAAAACCGTTCTAATGTAATATTTAGATAGATCGACGTACGCAACTTAATCTTGTGGAATTTACGCTAAAATGTACCTGCTTTTGGATTTTTGGAAGGAAATAGAAATCAAAGCTTGGGTCTAGATGAAGCATACATCGCTACTTATTAGCCACGAAAATATTTTGGAATATTTACGATGTCCATTACGTTGTCAGAAAATTTTAGCTTCTTACTATTTACGTAGTAGGTGGAATTTGACAATGCTAGAAGGTTGGGGTACCTGTATATGTAGGCAGCTTAGATTTTTACTTTCATGTGATATGTTCTAGTAAATGATAAACGAATTAATAATCACAAACTCCTGTCTTTTATTTTTAAATTTATTTCTAGTAAGCATCTTCCGTTCCGTTTCGTATATCTTTTTTTTTCACTTTCTTCAAATCTTGTTCTCTTCCTTTTAAATTAGTTCTCCAAATACTTTTCCTATAAATCCTTTCTAATCGTTTTTCTTAGCTTTTCGAGTTCGTTTCCTCTCTTGTTCTCCTCAGAGTAGTCTTCGAGATATTTTCAACAGATAAATAAATACGGTTGATTAATATTGAAGATACTTTCTTCGAAAAAGTGAAACTATTTTGGCATGGTTACTCGTTTTCACAGTAATGCTAATATAACAACTTGATACTTTTTGTGGTTGGCTTAATGACGATGAGACTGGGAATTTAGATTACCAACTTACTTTATGTACGAGTTCTACGTTTTTTTGGAAAAAAAATTCCAAGATGTAAATTATCGAGGATAATCTGTGGCTTCGATTATCCCCCAGAATGATCTTTCTTTTGAACAAAGAATTGACAATGTCAATTATCAAAATGCCAGAATTCAAATAATAATAAAAAATAATTCGGATTCTGCTAAAATAATTTAATAATGATAATGAAATCAATGGATTGATGGGAACTAGGTTTAGAGAATTCTAAAATAATTCTGAAAGATGGTTGTGGTCGAACCAGTAGCTTGTTATTTAACGACAAATACAAATAACATGTTCTATAATTGGAAACAAATCAATCAAACTAACTAGATCTTAAACTTAACAAATAGGTATCATTAATTATAATACCTACAACTTTACTTCGCTCATCAACATATAGAAAAATATATTTTATATTAAACATCGTTTGAAGCTTGAGTTTGAAAGTAGAAGTTAAAATTATCAAACTGCTATTGTTGTACACTATCGATTATTCGATATAATAACATATAATGGTTTCAAGATAAATTTTGATTTTGCTAATTTTTGTAGTTGATCCCCTTTTTGTTTGAATTTTTAATTAGATGGGATTTAGGTTCAAGTAGCTATGTCTGTAGGTATTATATTACCAATTAAAAACAACCCTCGCCACGTAGATGATTCTAAACAATCGTGCTCTATCTGAGAAGCAATGTAGAATAAATAAAAGGTGTAGTTGTTTAAATTTGGAGAAGCACCATTAAACTAAAGTCTTAAATTGGTTTTTATAGATTTGACCAATAATAAGAAATAAATACATACTTAAATAAGCGGTAAATTTACTCGGCAATTAAAACAATGATTTAGAAGATAAACATTTTTTCTTGTAAGAAAATTCAAATTGGTGCTGCATAATGTGGATATTAAAATAGCTATTTGTACAACTAGTGAAGAAAGTGCATTTTATCACGTGAAAATATGATACTGCAATTATAGATAGTGGCACGATGATACAAATATGTAGTATGGATATGAGCTGTAATAATTATAGTGCGAAGAAGCCATTTTGCACTCGTAGACATTGTATACGGTTTCTACTAAATGTAAAGTACCGCAATTATATAGTCGCAGCCAGACGTTGTAGCTATTTTCAAGCTAGAACATAATGCGTTTACAATGCTACACTAAAAAGTGATATTAAAATAGGTATAGGTACATGTTTTCTGCCAATAATTGTGGGTAATATTGTTTTGTGTTCGTGTACACGGAATCTTGCGTCATTATTACCAACACAAAATTTGAAAATGTACCCCTATACGGCAGTTACATGTCGGCCGTCGCTGTTGGCAAACTTCGCCGAAAAGCATAGGATAGGAAGTCATTTTAGTGGAGTAGACCACGCCTACGTTCGAAGGGAGGGATGGACGCCTGGAAACGCCCTCTCGTCACGACGCTGTTGCAGTTTTGTCTCCCTTGGATGTTGTACGTCCGGCCATCATTGTATTATGAGGGTGCAACGAGGGAGTACATTGTTACCCTAGCCTGTTATAACCCTAAGTGTTCGATCGCCATTATTGATTACAGTGAATTTTTATTGGCAGTCTCATTAAGCTAATAAAAATCTAGATAATTACGACGTGTATTTTTAAGGGCTTGTTGGAAAAAAAAATGGATTTTGGGGAGTGAAGGGCTTGCAAAGTGTGCCAATTCTATTATTTCTTTATGTAATTTTGCTTAGAATTGCTCTCTATGTAGATTTGATATAAGATATGCCTTTATAGCTGTGATCAGTTTTTTCAGGTACATTTGTAAATATCTAAAAATCTGTATTTATTTACTTGCCGTCGGAAGAAAAACGACGCTCTTTCTAGCAGCCAAGACAGAAAGTAGTTACTTTGACTACTTGCTTCAATTTTTAATATAAACTAGAATTAAGGATTCAATATGAAATATCATTATGATTTTCATCCATTTTTTTGTTTAAATGCAATAATTAGTTAGAAAATATATTTCGTAGTTTTCAGGACAAATTACTTCTTTTCTTGAACTAGAGAACACTATGGGGTATTTCTGATATTTTTCAACAGCGGGCTGCTAATTCGGAGTACACACAATATACTTAATATGGAATAGAGCAAACTGTGGTGAGGCAACGTTGCCTGTTAACTTTAAACTGGTTTCAGGTATACTTTGCGAAACAAGAATACTGATTCTGAAACTGCAAGGTTATCATAAACAAAGGGATCTTAAATTCACTGAAGAACCTCAACAAATTAAGCCAATTTATTTTTAATAGTAACTAAATTTCTTGAATAATTTGATCTTTCAGATTCGACACTGTGTACAGCAACTGTTCAATGTGGCACCTATTTTGGTGGTATGAAAGCACCAACTTTTTCTCTAAGTTATACACAGCATTATACAGCGTTTCGGTTTGAATTGCAGCAATCTGCTTTAAATACTACCTTTAATTTATTCAGTGTTTTTGGTAGCGTTTGAAACACTAAAATTCCGCTTGATTAAGAACAGGCGGTCTTGGTAGCCACTAATTTTTCAAAATTTTTGCAAAGTTATTACAAACATTCTGAAAAACAGAAGCTTCCAAGCCTCTAATTGGTCATTAAATGTTTGAGGCTGATTCAAATTATATTTTTAACTGTGTCATTGTTTTGATGTGCAATTACATAATCTCGTAACTCTTACAGATAAAATTCAGGTGTTGTAGTCAAAGTTATCACCTTGTCATGATGAAATTTGCCGTGAAGCCACACTAAATAGCGACCTTCTTATCATTGAGGCATCTTCGCATCATCCTGAATGCTTATAGATTAGCAGTTTTGAACTATTAACAGAAAGGTGGGCTTCATGTGTTCATAAAATACGGTACAAGAATTCGGGTCTAATTAGAAGGTTGATTATGAACCTTTTTTGCATTTTCGTAATAACGTTGTAGCAACTTGTATTTCTTTGGAGATCAATTTTTTTTAAGTCAGATTCATTTAAATTCATCTTTTGTTTTGACCTTCTCGCAGCCCGTTTGTTTAGTCACGTTCGACAGTGGTCGTCATGACAAAAGCTTTGTTTTGCAGACATAAACTAGAATCCAACTCTCAAATTCCTGCTTATAATTATATTAATTTCCTGTAACTTAAAGTATTTAATGTATATCCTTTACTTTGTGATAAACCCATATAAACGTTTTATCAGACAGACTTGGGGAAACTATAAACGTCAGTTCATGAGCAGAACACCTTGACCAGATATTTCTTCTGAGGATGTTATTTCGTTGTTGACACTTTTCATACCATTAGAAGCTCTTACATTACCAATAACTGTTACAGGATATAGAAAAATACCATTACTAAAAATTCAACTCTCTTAATTTTGTATAGGCATTGTCAAATATTTGAATTAATGATAGTTCAGAGAAACAGCATTTTTGTTTCTGAAGAATCTGTTGGTGATTCCACATACTATCGCAACAAGAGGACCAGTCATTTTAGTTCACTCTATTTCTAATTTTTTATTAGTTATAACCTCACATCCACGTATTTATCTATTTCAAAATAATAAAGGCCAATAAGCTTGTAATGTCAGTACTGAGATTCTGTGATAATTTGGAAAAATATGCAATATTTTGGAAATTTCGTTAAACTTGATGTTTTAATGTTTAGGAAGTTAGTTTTTTCTTACAGCGTATTATAAGTGATAATTATAGATAAGCCCGTATTAGTTCATAAAACAATGATTTGATTCGTCCAAAGATAATTGTTCATAATATTAAGTTGGATTGGCGCTAAATTTATGTAACCAAGTAACCCAGGTTTAATTTTTGGCATTTTTGTATGTCCACGGAAAGAAAAAATTCATGTACAAAATTGCTATTTCTTCATTTCACACAGTGCTGCCACAGCTAAATTTTATTACCTCGTAGATTCTGTATTTCTAAGTCTTGCAAATTGGAAACTGGAATCTGTGCCCATTTATCGCAGGAAGCATCCAAAGCTTCTCAATAGTATTGATATTCGACCAAAGCATTGATAAATGAACTACCTCAATTCGAAATTACTATGAATTGCTGCATTTGTCCTGCTGCAAAATCTAAATAGTTTTCTTCTTCAGTAAATATATGAAATAAAGAAATAACGATTATTTATAAAGAACACAAATGAAGCATTGAATTTCATAATCAAAACAAAATGGGCATAAAACGTTTTTCCATGGTTGCCTTCAGAAAATTTTGCTCAACAAAAGATGTATGAAACATGTGTTTCTGGTTAAGGCGATTCATTTGCAAATTTGTCCTCCGAGGAATCTTTTAATTCCAATCATCAGATGAATTGGAACTGCCTGCTTTTCGTTGATTTGCTGGATTTTTATGTTTGGTTAGATTTTTTGCTTGTGCCTGGTTCTTGTTCATCAGCTTAACTGTTTATGCAAATTTACTACAACATCTATAGTCAGTCATATTTTTTAATTTTTTGGTTTAAATATTCAGCGAAACTTCAAAGTTCTTTTATGTTTGGAGAAGGAGTGATAGCTTTTGCGGAAGAGGACATGTAATACGATACATCATGTGGATTGAGTGAGGTGGTAGATAAACAATCTTAACTATTTCCTTCACCAAGTTTTAACATTTTCATACTTCTTGTGTGACCATTATGTCCATCTAATATTAGAAGGACAAGGTCATCTACTGTTAATTTTGCTTTGAAAAGAAAATGTCTGAAAGATTACATGCAAATAAATTTCCTGCAGATACACCTTTTCTCAATTGGTTCCTCGTATTTTTCATTAAGAGGCGATGGTGTCTACTTACCTTTTAATGAGATTATCTCACTATTTCTAGACTACATAACAGTCAAGCCGGTTTTATCGACATTAATCGTTTTTATCCATTTCTCTTTGAAGAAGAATAACAAAATTATTACAGCTACATTATTGAATGCAAGTGCACGAGAGAATGACGTTCTTATGGGTTTTTTAACAACCAATTAGGGGCCTAAGAAGCTTTGCAACCAATTTTTTCAGGTTCAATTGGTTGTTTTGTACATCCAAAGAGATAATTGGCCAGTTCTGACAAGTACTGCATGAATTGTCCCAAATTCTCGTGTAGTATTGGTTTTTGCACTAAGCGGGAGGTATAAGAGTTTGTATATACTCTCATAATTTTTTGCACATAGCCGAAAAAGTATTGTACGTACATATGTACGTAATACACTGTATTCTTCCGCAGCTTTGAGGAAGCCTATATATCCCCTACTACTTCCAAGGATTTTCTTTTATACTATCCAGGTGTCTCCTTCATAATTGATATGCTAAAATCAACATTAAAGGTATTATTCGCAAAATACATGTTGTGAATACAATATGGAGTACTATTTCGACAACATCTTCGATTCGAAATCAACATTCTCCGATTTAGATATTATTTTTCCGATCATTCTTAATTTTTTTTTTCAATATTTTTGAGATAATTATTTAAAAATCAAATCAATGTGAAAGAATTGGAGCTCAATTTTAATGCGAACGAAATAATATCGAAAACAGCAAGTATCCAAAGCTTTTTAATTATTTTGAAGAGATATTCTTGTGTTGATAGCAAAATTACATTAATCCATACATCGTTGTAACTTAATGCAGCTATGCAGATTCATCTTAAACACTGAAAGCCTCTAAAGCTAATACAAAATGCAAGAACATCACGTAGTGCATACATATGCATATTCTGGTTTGGCCACTTTCATGATCTTTCCATTCGTCTATTGTTTTCATAAAAGGGTTGTGAAATCCGGTACGACGGCGGTACATCGGCGGGGGGAGGTCTAAATCTCGCTGCCGTTAATGTAATTAAAAATGGGACTGTCCACCCCATCTATACACGGGACTATGCTTTTCTATTCGCGTCTCACCCTTCCTTAATTCGTTATGCATGTTATGCAAATAAGGCCAAGTTTTTTTCTTATAACTGATTTTAGTTTCTTTTTTTTTGCTACGAACCAGACCTGGGCAACAGCCGCAGTAGTATAGTAGCAGTTTATCCAGTGACAATTGTTTCACTCTCGTACGGTCGCCTTTGAAACAGTTACCGTTTTTAATATAATATAGCATTACAGTTGGGAATGCTTTGTAACCCTACGAGACCCGACGGTGGTCTTGAATTGAAACAATGACCGCCCAGCAAAAAATTATTACAATGAGAGCGCACTTTGAAATTTAATATAATTGAAGTAGGAATTATTGTTTTCCGAAGCCAAACGTTCTATTGTGACCGTTATCAAGCCGTGAGATGTAATTTAATTTAACGTTGCTGAAGAGATCTCTTTTTTAAATTGCGGTATAGGGAAAGCGTTGAAATTTGTATTTAAGGTTCTAATTGTCCGTAAGATGTTTCTATCCATATTTGTCAATACAGGAATTTGTTCATTCCGGGGAATAGTAGGTAAAGCAAGTTGATGTAACAATTGTAATTTCATTTACAATCAGTACTGCAAGGACACACATAATTTACAAATTATTTTGTTTCGAATCGTGTAATACTGTTAGTGTTTATCAAATTTCTTGTTGTGTTCTTGTTAATTTTTTTGATTAAATTATATCCAAAAATTTGTTTGTCTTTAACCAAAGAAAGCTATATCGATTTTATTTGGAAAGGCGACAGCATTATCTTGTACACCTACAGCATTGCATTAGATATGGTTGGTGACGATGGATGTCCCCTATATATATTTAATATATTTTGTAAATTAGGACGAGATGAGTGTATTTAAAAGTAGCACGCCGTCTATCTAAGAATAATTCTGAACTATCGCAACATAAAAGATATGTATGAAGCGGTGCGGCATTTTTCAGCCTAATGCTTAATTCACACTTTTTCTACGCATATTTTATTTAGTTAGTAGGCAAAGCGTATAGGGCTATTTCACCAAATTTATTAGTTAAAAAAGCTAATAATGTTATTAGGAACAGAGCTGTGAAATTTTTGAATATGTAGTTACAGTACCGGACCTATTCATTTAGAATAAAAACGCTTTTAATTGGCTGAAATTACCTTTTCATCTAGGGAAACAATAAGCCTAACATTAAAGATTTCATTGTCAATGGAAGATTTATTTGACAACTACCTTTTTTTATGAATCGTTATGTCCAAGTGAAGTTTCTGTAACTTTCAATGAAGTAGAAATATCTTTCAGTTGGCTCTATGTCTTCGATATGGACTTTCCTTTCAAAACGATATTTGACAAAAAATCCATCTTAATCATCAGTTGTTCCGTAATAATTTCATTGTTTGGAGAGCATTTTTCTACGATTAGTGGCAGATATTAACAATGAATTGGTGGACGATAGTTTTTACTTTCGCCCGATAAGGGAAGTTGAGGTTATAGAGACAATTAAGACTTTAGAGTATTACACTTGCTTGCCAAAAATAGTTAAAGCTATGGGTGTAATCTTAACACCTATCATGGGTACATTTTCTTAATTCTTCCGTTGTTTCTGGTAGATTACCAAATGCCGTCAAAATAAGTATAGTTATAAGTCTAACAAAGAAGTTACTTTAGTAAAATTATGAAGAAAATATTATTGAACAGTTCGGCGGATTTTTTCGAATTCGCAACATTTTAACATTTTCATTTCTAACATTAACATTTTCACGGATGCGTCTACATATGCAATAGTGTAGTTGATCACCTATCTAAGGTCTTGAATGTGAACTATATGACTATCATTTGATTTTATTTGATGAATGTGAATTTTGCAATTGAAAAGCTGTTTGCTGTGGGAGTAAGGTGTACCTTTCTTGAGTTGTTGGAAATCTATGTGAACGGCAGGAAGCTCGTGGTTAACCTGGAAGAAGTATATTGGGAAAGCGCGGGTATTGAGAATAATGTACATCAGGGCTCTATCTTGGGCCCATAACCTTTCCTAAATTTACCTAGATGTATTATTTTTGAAGTAATATTATGTGCCGATGATGTAGTAGCTTTACTCAAGGCTCCGCGTGAGGACGTGCTTGGTAAAAGGGAAGTAATCTTTTATTAAACATAGAAAGAAAGCATGTATAATTATATTTTGTACCAAACGTTAGAAACTGATATATGTGCGTAGAAACTGATTGCGACATGAGCTGTATCAGTTATGTAAATTTTATGTATTCGTATCTACATAGGTTTTTACCTTCTGTTAAGATTAAAGTCCTTGATATCGATTGAAGCCGATAAAGATTAACTACTGTTAATATAGTTTTCTCGTTGATACAGTCCAGGATGAATATGATATTCTTGTTTGGAGTGTTAGAAAAGAAATGTACAAAGCATTGTGCTTCACAAGCGTATTCTTTATCTGCTTTAAATAATATACTAGGGATGTATGCAATGCGATGGAAGAGGTAAATACTTAGGAAGTTACTGTGATGCTTCGGAGCTTTTATTTTGACTAGTCCTACGTCAATGTGTTATGTATGTATGTGTTATTATTACTAATGAGTTAAAATTAATAATTGTGGCGTGATGCTTCAAGTTAAAATTTGAGATTTGTCAAGAGAGGAAGGATAATAGACAATGATGTACCGTAATCCAGGAAATAAAAGCAAGAAAAAATGATTTTAAGGAAGAACATAAAACAGAACATTGTGAGAACTTGTAATTAGCTATCTATAGCATATAATTAAATATTGGCAAATATATTTTTATTTTCTCTATTGCTTTACTTCAAGATTTGTTATGAACAATATTGTAACTGCATACGTCACCTCTTTTGTTATACATGGAGTCATAAACTTATTGAGTCATAAACTATAATTCCAACGAATTGGTTTCCTGAAAAAAATGAGGATTTATTCTATTTAAGTAAAGTAGTAATAATAAGGAGACCTGCGTTGGCACATTCATATATAGTAATGGATCATTGTGCCTTTAGATTAGATTAGCATAGTTTTACCTCCTTATAAAGTGCTTGAGTAACCTGGCAATATAATCAGTGAAACGCCAATTCTGAAACTCCATATATTCCAAACTGTATTACCTACTATAATTATTCAAAGATTGTCTTCAATTACATTTATTTAATTTTATTTCTCTTTATAAAAGATCCAAAGTCCTTGTTATGTATCTTTTCTTTCCGTTCTATACAAAGTTAATTATCTAACATATTACAAAGTGGACTCGCTTTAAAACATCACCATTAAAATTTCCGAGTAAATGTACAAACTTTTCATATAACGAATATAAAGAGAACATTTTACAAAATGCAGAAAACATAAAATATAATTTGAAGGGTCTTTGTACTAACTTACGTATTATACTCGGTCGCGTCTAGATTTACAGTCTGCAAGGTTTCGAGGCCGTTATATTTCAAAGCATTATTTTCAGAAAATATATAAAACTAAAGTAGAATCCAACAGAAGCGTGGAGGGTTCCTTCCTCGTTATTGATTAAAATCACGGGGGCGAACGAGGGTGAATTTTCTCGGGTGGGGTTGAAAGAGTTAAAAGAAGGAAAACGGTGCTTCGACATTCTCTGAAAGAGACTCGAAATGAAATACGTAGTACAGCCAAGTCAAAGAAGGGAGAAAACTCTTTTATGTTTTCCGCGGGCAATATGGAAGTTTCGTCCCTTTCTTTTTCTCTCTATACCTCCTTGCTAATTCTTTTTGTTGCTGATGTATTTGCCGAAGAGAGATAGACGAGGGATGAGGGTGAGATCGGCAGGGAACGGGAAAATGACATTTTCAGATGTAATAATATCTGATGCGAATGAATCTCTGAATATTTAAATTGGAAATGATAAGAAAATATGGAGAATATGCATAGTGATTGATTGTCCTATACCAATTTTCTGCGGGCATATAGATAAGATTTTAATTAAAACTATTCATATCGACGCCATTACGGCAACAATAGTTTCATATGTACAAGTATCATCTTCTTTTACTTGACGCCACTAGACGAAAAAGCATTATTAATTTGCAACGTCGTTAGATGGATTCACGTTTAGCGCATTATTTAAAACGTTCTCGTTTCTAAATTAAAAATTAAACCTAATACACGAGTACTTCGTCATCTTTTCAACGCCGAAGGCTGGAAATTTGAATAACGCTTAATGAAAAAAGAAACAGAAGAAGACGGACAGAAGGCAAAAAGGAAAATGCTCTGCTCGTAAGTCTTAACAAGATTGATATTTGATGAAGGATAAAAGCTATGAAAAGAACGTTACACGGCGAAAGAAATGGAAATGAAGATAATTAAAATGGTCGGGAAATGAGATGCAATATTAGGGGTGAACGTTTCAGGCGAACGCTCTTACTTGTTTTTCTTAAATATAAAGGCGAATTGAGTACAAGCAAGCAGGCAAAATAGGTACAATATATACATTTGTTGGTGTACTTCCAGATTATTTTTGGCAAGGCTTTCAGGTTAATGAGTTTTAGTTAAAATGACTTCTTAGTGAACGGAATAACGAATCAACTTCTTAATTGTTATATGAAACTGAAAAGCTTTTAAGGAGCTTCACTGTTAACTGCTTCTACAGAATTGAAGACTTTGTTGAAAGGTTTTGGAGAGGAACTCTAAGATGTAACAGTTTCCGATGTTAATTTTCAATCAGTTATAATCATTGTTTGTTTCCTAATCAGCTCAATACAGAAAGGCAATCCTCATCGGGTCCCTAGGTGCCATGACCAGGTACTTATTTAGCAAATCATTTTTTGAGTTCTCTGTACGAAAGCTGGGAGTGTACCAGAAATACAGCAATAATTATAAGCAAAGAATAGGCCGATTTAGCGGAACGAAGAAATAATATTTTTAAATGAGTATTTGAACGGTGATAGTTATCTGAAGCTGATGTTGAAATCCCCGAACAGGATGGAAATCTTATGCAGGATAAATTAGCTTGGTGCACCACCTTATTTTGTTGGTCCTCTCAGAGAGTTCCTTAACCACAGGTTTTCTGATTGTTTCACCTACGAGCGAGGAAGTGAAAAAATGTATTTCGTTAGTTTATATGGAGTTAGACGAGTTCAATTTCGTTACCTTCTAAAATAAATAAATCATTGTTTTCTAGTGGAATTGTCCTACCTGCTCCGTTCGTTAAAAAAAGGCGAATGTCTAAACAAGGAACCGATTGATATAATATGCCATTAAAATGGAGTACCACTTAAGTTTTAGCGTGTAAAAGTTTTAAGGTTATCACTCTGACAGCTAGGTTGAAGGAATGTAGATTGTATCTTTATTTGAATGGAAGGAGGAGATTGATAATAGATAAAGATTGATCGGTTTCAAGAAATCTATGAAAAACATTTTTCTTCAAAGATATTCAAAGTGCCTTTATAAGGTGTTACGTATTAATGCAGGCCCCTTATTTATGAGCATTAATTATGTAATTACTTTTTTTCTAATTTAAATTAAATTTTGCAATTAGTCAGCTACTAATCTGCTGATTTGATCTACACTACACAGGTTTGCAACATCCGTTAGTAAATTGTAGTTGTAATGTGTTTTGAAATAATAACGTAGAAAGTGATAATCGTTTACAGTTTTAATAGTGAAAATTAATTATTTAATATTGAATATGGTTAATTAATTTTATGAGCGGAAAGAGTTGAATAAATTGTTCTCCTGTTACTAAATTACATATGTACGGAAATTGAAATGTTATTATCACCAGGGAACGTGTAATTTAAGTAGAGGTTTACCTTTAATAATATAAATCGTTTCCTGCAATGGCGATAATTATATAATATTGAATTTTAATAGCCATTATTTATATACGTATTCAAGTATTTTCAGATGTTCTCAATGGGCAGCTTTCGAATTGACGACAGACTTCTTGTTTTCAGTAATGATCAGTTTGCGGGTATGCAAATATATAAAAAACAGCTGTTCATTGTCGTGAATAACCAGGGAGATAGTGACTGACGTACACCAAGTGTACAAATGCTGGTTTTGCATACATCGCGTCAGTAAGATCTACAAATGTTCTCTATTATAGCAGGTTCTACAAGCGTACGGCAGTTGTCCACGATGATGTATAATATGCGCGACAAGCAAGGTGCTCGCACATATTTTCAATTAGACGCGTCAATTTTAACTGCGTTGTTTTCCTTTTTCCCAGTTTCGCCGACTAATTAATTATTCTATGAGATGTAGAAGATGGCTTCTTGTTAACACTTTGCGTGTCGGACGCACAGTTTTCGGAATGATGCAAAGAGAAATTTTTAAAATCGCGTAACTATATCTACGCATTTGGCGATGGCCATCATATGTCAATGTCAATTAAAGACATTTAACGAATAAAATCTACATTACTACCCCCGGCCAGCAGGTTACTTCCTCCCATACCGCTGGAGGTTACGAATTTTCTAGCTGCGATAGTTATTTCTGTCGATAAAATATTGATAAAAATCAAGGTGAATGCGACTCCCCATAGTGAATTGCAATTCGAGCTATTACTTGAAAATTTATTGTAAGACAAGTTTTATTTTAAATCTCTCTTTCTAATTCGTATATACAGGATGCGTTACTTAAGATGGTCGAATCGAATTTGGAAAAAATTAAATAAGTAACTAAAAATTTCTGTTAACTTGTTTGTTATTCAAACTCCTCATTAACAAGTCTATAGCGTGCCAGAGATTTTCATAAGTAAAGGAATAATACAATGAAGGCCTGAAAACTGAAATTAACAGTTATATAATTTGTTGGTATTTATTTGTGGGGCCAAAGAACCATTGAAATGTCGGTTGCACTTCTCCCTTCTGCATCAGGAATTTTACAAGTGATGAATGGTATCGTTGTAGTTAGACCTGGTTTGGGCGCTATTTTAAGAGCCGGTTGTATAAACGCATTGTAAGTGTAAGTGTAAGTGAAAAAAGTTCAAGTGAACGTCAATTTTCGATAGTTCAGAAGCTGAATTGTCAATCGTTCACTTTTCTTCACTCTTTTTTCAGAAGAACTGTTGCTTGGATTATTGAAAGTGTTTCTCTTGTAATTTTTTCCACAAACAGAAAGTAAAATTAGTTGGTTACTATGTAAAAATGCCCGGTGGAGAAGAACCAGAAAATTTTAGAAAGAAAGGATTATATTTTCTTTCAATGTGCAAGCAATATGCAACTCCCAATTAAAAATTTGGAATATTATCCGTAAATGGTCATTCGTATTCGGGAAGTCAACAGTGCGAGTTCGGTTAAAAATTGAGAATTTCAGAAACTCATTACAGTTGGTAAACTAGCACACGTCAGGTATATTTCAGGGCTATTTAAAGAATCAAAATAAATCTGTTAAGTGGTTGATTTACTAAGATCATTGTCGTCCTAGATTTTCAAATAGCACACACACATGCTTTACATCTAATTCTTATAAATGTTGCAAAAAAATTAAACCAATGCAATATAACAAGCAGTAGTATAAATTAACGATCAGAAATACCTTTATAAAATTTTAGCGGAATATGAGAAAAACTTAAGACTCTGTAATTGCGGTCAGTGTATTATAAATAGCGGCCATCTCAAATCGGGTACTTCATTATAGCCTTTCCTGTATGTTACATCAAGAATTCAGTAAATCAGTTTTAGCACCTGAATTGAATAACAAAGGTTTTCGGGTAGTAGTTCACTAATAATAATAATAATAATGTAACAAGGTAGGTTTTACTTGACAATAATCATTTGATATTGAGTATTTTAGTAATTTTTCTTTCTTGCAGTTCTACCTATACCTGCGTTACATTCACAAGATTAGGATTAGCACAGCTTACAGTAACTAAATTTTATCGTTGTTTTCTGATATTGGACATTTATTTATTATCTTAAAAGAATTTTTTGAATACCAGCTGAATTAAATCACTGACACGTCAGTAAAGCATATCTTAGAAGCTAAATTATTTAATGGATAACATCCTTTCTTATACCCTTATTTATTGTATGTACTCATAACATTCTAAGAACAGGGCGCATAACATACTGTTGTTGAAACATAAAACTGCCACGCATATGTAGTAGAAGCATTGTAACCTATGCATAAAACACTTAACATCTGTGGTCTTTAGGAAAGTGATAATAAATAGGGAAACGCATACTTGAACGTGTTCAGAAGCGATGGACACTGGCCTTTCTACGTGACATATAAATTACCAGGGTGTACAACATATGCTCGCTGGCAGGGTAGAATATATCATCTTTAATTTGTTTTTTTTCTTGCTTTCACTTGGCTGTGAATATTTAATGGTTTACAATCGTCGAGGGCAATTTATTACTATGTGGTAGCTGCTTCCAATTACAATTTAATATTTTTTCAGAAGAACCAGGCATAATTGCAGGGAATATTTAGAATTTATAGTATCGATGTGTGGGTATATAGAAAAATATTGATTAAAGTTCATTGACGTAGTCCATGTAACTAATAGAATTCTAGTAGGTTATTAGAATGCTAGACATTTTGTAGATTCACCCACTCCTTTGCTTTTCAAAATATTTTAAATTCTGAGTGTCAGGCTTAGATTTACTATATAAAAATGTCTAAAAAACAACATTTACAATATTACATGTATACTCAAATAGCAACTATAAATATTTAATTAATGAGGCGACACTAAGTCCAGTATAATCTAAAATTACCACAAAATCATTGTTTAAAGCGAAAGCAGAAGGCGTGAAAAGCGATGAATCTGGCAACTATATCAATTTACTTATTATCATGTTCGTTTTTATGTGAATGTGTGCTGCTCCTTTTTTGATCGGCAGACATATATAGGCACAGTATAAGTAAGAGTACGGTTTAATCAGCATTATTCGCAATGATGGCAGGTTGTAATAGGCCAATGGTCTCCTTTATTTGAAGCGTAAGTTTGGTGTCGTTAGATTTCTTTTTATGGGAACTCAAAAATCTTGGTGGACGGGTGAATGTAAAACATGGTCAACAAAGGAAATTCTTTTCCAGTCTATAAAACGCAATGAAGCTATTGATGAATATTTTGTGAAAAGGTAGATTACAGCAAACAAAATATTAATTTAAAAGGAGCTAAGTTAGCACATATGTCGCTTTATCAATAAAATTGGTAACGTTCTCAGTTAGTGTTACTAAAAATACGAACTTGTAAACCTATTTCCCAACCGTCTTTATGGAACAGATATAGAAAGCCTCTATTGTCGTGGAAGTAGAATAGAAGTAACAATTGGTATTTTAAGCATGTTTAACGTTAAAATATACACTTTATTTAAAGTAACATCTCTAGATTCTAATTTAACCTTTTGAAGCTCTAGTGCAAATTTTTTGAACGTCTGATCCAGCGTTTTGAAACAAATCAAATCGTGAATATTTGTTCAACGAGGAAAATTACTCTTTTGGCCATTTGAATTGGAAAAGGAAATGGAGCATTCTGTTTTGTATTTGCAGAAACGGCTTTACTACTAAACTTTCCTGTAAAAAAAATCCCAGGCGCTACGGTTTTAAACAGATCTTTTTATACAAAATAAATTGAATTATTGAGAAAATATTTGTCAATAAAATAAGATATAAAGCATATAAATAAGTTCTTCTGCGAAATGACTTCACTTCTAAATGAGATTGCGGTCCAACCAAAAGCTTAACTGCATACAAACGCTTCCTACCCGCAAACTATTCAAACTATTCCCGTATTAGAAATAACTGTCCGCACGCTCAACGGCTGCAATAAAAGACATTGTTGATGGCCGTCGTATCAATATAAAGTTTAAATGCTTAGATGAGCATACACATCGGTATGTTCTACACGGATCATAACAGACCACGGCGGCCGCATCCAGTGACCCTCGACCCTTCCGCTCTTTCCTACCAACGGTCAAACCGGAGAGCGCGCACGTAGAAGAGCGGGAACCACATATTTATTGTTTCCTGGGTGCCTGGGACGTATCACGTTGATCGGGTCGAGGTCCACTTTTGTTGTTGTACGTATAACCGTGCATGGAGATTAGTAAAAATAGATGGAAAAAATTTGAGAAAGATTAAATACCCTTGGGTAATTGCTATCAGATGTTGCCCGCACAATAGAAGGATATCCTTTATGTGCGTTCTGTGTTTGCCTTGCTCCATAACGAGCCACATTATACGAGATGAACAATTAACAAAGGTGCGGCCAGTATACACGTATATGAAGTGTATGTTCGTTTATGCTTAACTTATTATCTCAACGTGTAAGCGTGGCGATAAATCAGCTACTGCTAGTAAATATGTTTATAGTTTGAATGATATACTGGTTGCATCCAATCAATGCAAGCAACGTTACGTCAATCTCAAAAGTAAAATTTATTTTTGTGAATACCAATAAAGTAATATTAGACAACAGCTGTCAATTACGCAGAAGACAATAGCTAAGTAATTATTACGAGATTAGATACACAAGGTTGACGTATTTCATGCCCACTGGTATCTAATTAGTCTATTAAAAGTTGAATGGTACATAAACATTTTTCAAAATGTAAAAAAGAAAAACATTTAAACATTAGAATATGTATAAAGACTTTCGCATTGTATAATACAGTTGAACGTTGGTCAAAATTGTTCCGTTACGCCAGAATCTCTTGAAGATGACCAACGCGAAGGAGTATCCGTTATTGTAGTGTTACCAGAAAATATCAAATTGGTCGAGGAAGTTGTATTGAGTTAACGACGGCCGAAGGTTAAGAAGGACAAGCAGGCATTTCAAAAACTAGTGCTTTGAAGATTCCGCCGAAGACTTGCGTAAGACCAAAATTAGTTTAGTTTAGTTTGGGCCTCAAAGCTGAATAGCGAGGTTCAGAAAGAACAAGGTGTATCCGAATGTTTTTTGAGCCAACAAGGCTACCATTAATCAGATAGTGTTGGGGAAATGAGACAATGGTTCTATACCACAATGTTTCGTCTAAAAGAGAAAATATGAAGGTGTATCGGAAAGCGCGAAGCCATCCCTTAGGAAGGATTACTGACTATTGATTTGCTAATGAAATTTCTATAGCTTAAAGAAGCCTTTTGGCATAATTTTGCACACTATGACTGAGAATACATTTTCCCGTTATCATATATCATAAAAACGTTGTCTTGTACTTCTGGTGATTATTTCAATGCGTTGCATACATTATATCTTGTATTAAGTACAACTAAAAATATTCCAGGAACACAAAACACTTTTATTTGAAGGTGTCAAGATGAACTTATCAATAAAATATATTTGGCCATTGGTTAATTTTATAAAGAGCCTTATTTGGTTTTTAGCTGCTCTGTTCTGGTAGTTCGTGCCTCTAATCGCGGCCATCTAGCATGATTACTACTAACATTAAAAAGCTATTTCATACTAAAAAACTTTATCTCAAGAAATGAAAACGCCCGACACATATGTACTATTGTAGCGAATTCCATCGTACATGTGAAGTACTAAAATAGGAGATGCAGCATCCTTACAACAGTTATCTGATCTGTTCTCTATATCCTCAGGTGTCATCTCAGGGGTAAAGCTTGGAATTTTTACTAACTAAAATCTACGTAAATGACTTCTTGTTTGGTTTGACCCGCAATTTTTTTAGCTTAAGCAGACGGTCTGAAGATTTTTGAGTTCAGAATTGCAATTGTAATTGTAAAACGCACTCATTGACTCCATTAATTACTGCATTTTACGTGTTATTGAGGGTCGGTTTAAAAGCAATAGAATTTCCTTGAACTTCCGCGATTTCCTGTAACAAACGCTCCAACCTTTTCTAGTAGAACTACATCTCCTCGAATTGATCACTAAAGGTGTTTGCACATTCCTATTTGCATCCAAAAATCTTTGCCTTGTTGTAGGATACTGCGAAAATTTCCATAATTTTAAAATTAATGGTACTTGTTCCGATAGCACATTTGACTGCGCTTCCTTATTGGATGCTCACAACTTCGACATTTTTTATTGAATTTGATCTTTAATAAGGTTGGTTGTTCTTTTCTGCTTGTTCCTTTTAATTTTCCTATACCAATTGTTATTAGCACTTGCTTTCATACAACATTTAGAGTATGTAAGGCTAAGATAATATTGTGCTTAAATCGTTGCCGTGCCACACAACAATTTGCTTTTAAATATTTGTGTTGATCAGGTAATGGCCTTTGGTGCTGTTCTTTTTTTTTGACTAATTTGTCTATTTTTCTTTGAATACTGTATTTTCATTGTTCTTATTTTTTTTTGTTATAATGTAGATATGTATTATTATTCCTCTCTTTTTTGTCTATTGCATGTATATTTGTAGATACAGAATACTTAAATGCTGCATGGTTAAGTTACTTCTAAACAAATATAAATTTGTACGTTAAGTAAATTCGCTTACCCATGTGGAAGTCAAAGGAACTCGCTAATAACAGGACGGATCCATAGGTTGTTATATGGTGAAAACATATAATGTGTAGATTTAATATATATTATTAATTGTGGACAATACATTTCATGTCAGTTTGAAATTTTTTTGATTTTTCCGTTGACCATGTGATCTTGTTATATATATTTCTCCCGGAAATAAAGTAAATACTATAATAATGATAATATTATTTTTTACGTTGCTTGTACTCATATTTACTGAGTTGCAGGTAAGGGTGAAGAGTTGTGTTCGGCGGGTTCGTAAAGTACAGATCATGCATTAAAAATACCAATAATTATCTCTATCGAACGTTATTCTTAACAGCTAATTCTAATTATACGGTTCTATACATCTATCTTGTTTTACGGATGCGTATAAGGCTCTGGTCACGTCTCATTATAACGGAATTCTTTAGTAAACGGTCTTCTTCTTTTTTATTGTTAGCTTCTTTTGTGATGGCATTATACTCATCTATACGTAATTTCTTTCCACTTTCTAATTAACTGCTAAATACAATAAGTTATAATACGTGCGAGACGCCGTACATGAAACCGGATGAAATTATCGATGACACAAATGATAAGTTACCGTACATTTTTAGGGTGACCTCAGCATGTATAGTAGTACCTCGATCCATGTTATACCGCTGGACATCTGGTTGTACCCATACACTAATTCTAGCAACCACTACTTGTTCCTCCATCTGCATCTGTCGGGATTCATAAATTTATAACTGTAATACAATGCTTGTATGTTGCATGAAACTTACCGATAAGTGCAAAAGTTTTTAAAACGGCGGTGAAAAAATATAAACAGCTGCTGCTAGATGTTTTGATATCTAATTGATTTATGTACTTTGAAAATTAACGAAAAGTGGAGCTGAATAATATTTTTATTTGTTTGTTTATTTATCTAAACGAAAGACGATTATAATGTTACATCAGAAGTTCAAAATTGATGGGAAACTGTTTATGAAAAGAAAAAAATAAAGCTGACCCGTCCCAGGACTTCTTGGAAAAGCTAGTTAGTATACAAGCACAAATTTAACGTAATTTTTATATTTTTTTGTAACTAAAAGTTTTAAACGAATACCTCAAAGAATACCATTGTTCTTACATTAAATTAGTCTATAAATATATAAAGTTTCATTTAAATCGGAAGATATCTGCGTGTGATAAAATGCCATCTTACGAAAATTGTTTCCTAATGGAACAGCAATGGTGATAATAATTATATTTTTCTGTTGTTGTTAATGAAAAGTTTAATGTGAGTAAAAAAGGGAAGATGTAATCATCATTCCGGTACATCGCTACATTGTGTCTATGAAAACTATATAAAAACAATATAATAGCCAGCAGACTTGCAAACTATCTAAAGAAGAAAGGGTTTCTAATAACCTCGTAGTACACGTATCGAAAAAGACGTTTGGAAGTACTGTGAAGTGTGAATGTTATAAGGTATACTCACGAAGCTTTCGATAACAACTAATACGTGAACACGAACACGTTAGATTTATTCAAAGCTTTTAATTTTGTGGATCCGGATATACTTATGAAACTGGGGTGTTATAGCATAAGAGGTAACACGGTGAATTTATTAAACTCGTACTTCAACAGCAGAAAGCAAGAGGAAATTTTCAGAAATATCGGGGATAAAATATGGATATAGCACAGTAATCTGTAGCGTGGCCGTTCGTGTTTATCACATTCGTCCTACTAGTGTCCATAATGCTGATTTATGCTAGTACTCTAACGACATGTCTTTGTTTGTCCACACGAAGGCCTTTCATTTATTAAAGAAGAAATCGACTGACACGATAAATGAAGTCTGCAAGAGCTGGTTTGATACAAACAGGTTAAGAATGGATAAAGAGAAAATTTAAAATGCTGTAGTTATCACAAGTATCTTCCAGCCAAGTTCCAAGAACTAACACTGGACCTAAATTAAATTAGATGACTTAGGGTGACTTATTATTGAAAGCAAGACAGCAAGAAAATTCATTCTGTATTGAATATAGGTTTCCTGCTGTTACTTTGGAAGTCGTAACAATTTCCATTTTATACATTGCTGCTATTAGTTATTAACAATATCAGGAAACCTATTTGCGATCGCCCTTTCAGCAAATCAATCGGATACTTGGCCACGATTATTGACTAAGCGGTGTTCATGATTAATGGTCAACCATAACTAACACATAATGCATTATTCATAAGTTTGTGATGACTGAAGTTACTCATTGGTTGTGTAGTTGTCTTGATGATTACAACTGAATTTTTAATCATTAGTCATGCATAACGTTCTGATTTTTAGTCATAATGATTAGTCATGGCGATGAGTATCTATCCATCTCTGAATAATCTTTAATAATATTAACCAATAGGCCGGCTGTTTCTCAAATTTTCACTGTCTATTGAGTTATGAGGTTCTGTAGAGATTCACGGTAGAACTAACTAGAATATTTACATTTTACAGAAGAATGAAGAGAGAAGAAAGAAACCTGGTGAGGACATTTTATGCTTTGGCGTCCGTTTTCATCCTCAATTCGGTTACACACGTTCACGATAAAAGGGTGACTTCATTCCCAATGAATGTAGTCATAACTATACGAGGCGAAATCGAAATAAATTCAGATCGTTACATCACAGACTGAAATGTGCTCAAAATTCCTTTGACTGCTGAGGATCAAAGTTGCATAACTTTCCACCAGGTAAGGTTTAACCACTTCCACTATGTTTCGAAACCAAAATAAAGTACATGTTCATTTAGAGGGAATACTATACAATTGAGCAGACAAGCAGCAGACAACTAACGCACATCGTATTGTTTGTTGCCATGTTTCTCTTTCTTCTTTATTTGTGATCATTGCTGGCAGTTAATTTGAAGTGAACATTTTTGTAATATTTATGTATTGTGCTAATACTTATTATTTATTATTATTATAATATTAATTATTACCATGGCGTATACTTTTGTATGTTCATGTACGTATGTGTCATACACGTTCAACTAAAACGGGATGCTGGTCGAGCAGACCGTTGCCGTTGTTTCTGTTGAATGGCTTCGTTTTTTTGCGCTTTGTATGCCTTATTTGACGTTTCGTTCGGATAAGAAGGGGTTGCGTTCGAGAGAAGACCGGTGGCCGGTTAGGTCAGAGAGCAGTGTACACTTCAGAAAGTTTAACCACCTGGTCCGTTTAGTGTGTTTTTGTATCCGTGCTTACATTTACAAATGTGCGTGCTTATATAGATGTTGATATATATATATATGCTAGGATTTATTATTTATATACCTTTATTGATTTAAACCTTCTTACCCTTTCGACCGTGGTCGTTAAAAAACTTTATTCCTGGTCTACAACTCTCAACCAGTAACCAATGCACTACTTCGATAGGAAATACTACATATTTTGAATTTCATGGTATTACTTATGGCATTGGAAAGAGGGCTTCGATATCTCAACTAAAATATCCTGTACAAGAACCTGACGATGAGTGTTGATTAAATCGACTGAGAAGGGAACATCGATAATCTAAAAATTTAGATCTGGAGGAAACTCTAGAGGTTGAAAGAGTACTTTGCTATGAATAATACGATTTTCTAAGCGGCCTCCAAAAATTTTCACAGCCCGATACTAAGTCCTTCTGTATATAGAGTGGGTTGATAGGAACGAAGTAAACTGCAGGAGTATATTGTGAGCGTGAAAATAGTGCAAAGAATGTCATATGTTGTTATCCGATTTTCATGTATTTTAAAGTTATAAATAAACAACATTTCATAGTTAACATTCTTTAACAATAATAAATATTCAATTTTACCGCAATTGACTTCCAAACATTTTATGACGAATTAATGCATTTCGACTATTACCCTGTAAACTCCATTTTTGAAGTAGCTCCATAAACAATGTGTGTGGTCTGGAGAGCTTGTAGGTTAACTAGTGGGAGCGATTGTCCAAATTTTGCCTGATCTAACGAGTGAAACGTAGGATATGCTCTGATAGGCTCTGATGTGGCAATCGTTGGCGATATTTTTCAACTTCTTCTTGTAGGAAGATACCCGTTTAATTTCTAAAGTTTAATGTACAATGAAAACTGGTCTAATGAAAAAATGAGTTCTACGAATCTATATTGGCTCCTCTTTTGTTCCTAATTTATGTGAACGATTTTATTGGTTGGTGATATAAACATTTCAGGGAAACGGTTGACTATAATGCAATATCGACGTTATGGCGTCCTATAATGAAAAAGCTCACCTACTGAATTTTGTCTATAGACCCTCTCAGTATCTCTACGATAGTCACAAACTGATCAACGAAAGTAGCGTAAAGTTCTTTAATTGAATATTGATGGTCAATTGAAATGGATGCAGGACGTGGAATATTTGGTATCTTCATTTAACGTTGGGATGCGCGTAATACAAAAAAAACAGTAAATGATTAAGTAAACCTATCAGCGTACTATCCATATGTCTTGTTTACGGAGCATTTCTGAACAGAAAAAAACAGTTTCATGAAGGGATATATCTGGTATGACAAGTTGTAAGACCTTATATGACATGCTATAAAAGCTTACGAATAAAATTATGTTATTAATGTTAACGATATTTTAGAGTTTTATGAGAAACGCCTAAACAGGTCGTTTCTAATCTAGACGAAATCCGAAATATACAGGATGTTTCATCAACACGTTTCTTGATGAGCTGATCTCAACGATCTCAAACACTTTTAACCTAACCGACTGATTGCTTCAGTACAAGTATGAACTATAAGGTATTCTAACTATTAGAATATTTGTTATTGAAGTTACTGTTTAACGTATTAACTGTTCAAAATATTCTCCATATACATGTTGGTAATAACCTAACATGTAGTAAATTTGTTGACTGCCTTTTTCTAAAGCTGGTGAAATATTCCTTATTTTTGTTTGTAAATGAAATCGTCAATATTGCTTGGCTTTGTCGTATATACTATATATTTAAGAATGCCGCACAGAAAAGGGTCCAATAGTAATCTTATTAGCCACTCAATGGCATCTCCATTTATTAGGAAAAGTAGCTTCTTACAATTACAACATGCTGGAACCTAACATTTTCGCTTGGTAAGGTCATTGAACATAAATTTCCAAAAGTACATGAAGTATCTATCTTAATCAGAATTATGTGTCTGGTAAATACAACACGTGATCTAGTGTAAATTTTAAATTTAATATCGGTTCGTATAAGCGGTATCGGTATTCGGTATTAGAGTGGTAAAAAGAGAAGCATTAATTTAAAATGATGCTAGACAATAAAGGGGGCAAAGTTTTGTGCTTTCAGGATTGAAAAGATCGATAAGCAAGATTTATCAATTAAAAAGAAGACAACAGTTCTAATTTCTGCTGTACCGCACTTTGACGTATCTAAACAAGCGAACGGTGCTAGGATACTTGAGTTTGTCCAGAGAAACTCTTCGTATAGTTTTTGGGATTCTGACTAGACATTGCCGGCCAAAGGGGCACCTTTATATGATGGTATTAGCCAAAGATCTGCCAT